>CM041728.1:18874100-19474100 GCA_023373845.1 Nibea coibor
GCGGATGCACAGTTGTGTACACTCTAAAGCCAGCACTTTGCAGTCACAATCCATAAAGACCAGAAACCGTTTTCTTAAACATTCTAAGCAGACTGGAGGTGTGCAACAGGGCATTCTTAAATTTGTGCCTCCATACTCAAAGGTATGTGTTGGCCTTGCTCTATAAACCATCTACAATAATAGCTCAAGTCACAGTGCCAGACACATTCTCTGACTTACCCAGTCCAGTAAAAGGTGGGGGACCTGCATGACTGCCTCTACTGTGCAGACACTGGATCACATTAAAGTCTGAAGCTTTTCACCGTGAAAAGAAGCTCTGACGATCAGAGCTATTTTACTACAGGCCAGGACCAGACACAGACAGCATCAATTATTCAGCAGCCTTCTGTATGTTCACATGCAATGGACTTCAGCGTATTTCAGGACTTGCGGCGTGAAGCTTTGAATCATGAGTGTGGGGTATGAAAATGTAATGAAATTCCTGAACTCAGTCTTGTTTTAGGATGGATTACTGCTGTTACTGTGTGCATTTTGGAGTGGGCATGTGTCTAAACAAAGTCATGTGTGAGGCACAAACTACAGCAAAACCCATTTTACATGACAAGAAAATATCTGCGGACGAGGTTTGTTCAGCATTCCTTTAAATTATGAATTCATAAAACTCACGTTCATAAGGGGACTCGTGCCCTTTTGAATCCAAGCAACACAGTCAGAGGCAATGGGCTGTGGCAGCGAGGCTCATCATAACCTCAATCCCAAAACAATGTATGTTATATTACAGTAATGATTCTCAGCTGTATAATAATCCCCTTTGGGCAGGTGGCGGCTGCAGAGATCTACAGGCTTCATAAAAGTGAAAGCAGCCAAAAATGACACTTTTTTATCTTTGTCAGAGAACTCCGGAAGCTGGCAAAACTCTGCAACCTGAGCGGTGGAGCGATAGATAAAACCGGCAGGTGTGAGGATGTGTGTTTAGGTGCTGGCAGGTGTGTGTTCATGTGTGCGCTGCCTCATCCAGACACCCGTCCTCGGGTTGCAGGGAAGATTTAGAGGAACATTGGCTGCCTGCCACTAAAAACGTCCAATATGACACCTGAAATCACTCATCTGCCTCTGTGTAGGAGCAATTTGAGGCAATAAACCAACCTTTTTGCCTGCAAGAAATTTGTGTCAACACCATTTTACATCCGAGGCAATTCCACCAAACAGCTTCGCCCTCTCACAGGCCGGGAGAGCTGCCTCTAAAAGCAAAATAATGACTCTGTATTACAATCCATTACAGCGCAAGCAGTTTCCTGCTTCACATTTTTCAGTGAGCGATGTGCCCTGCCCTGTGTGTTAAGCACAAGAAAGAGCACATCACAAAAGCGCTGAGATGATGCCAATTATGCTGCATCCTCAGTGAGCGTCCCTGCACGCCCTAGGAAACCTTCGTAGTAAGATGGCAACCGCAGCACAACACTCCACAACAACAACACACACACGCCCGGCTAACAAGCTTTCATGTGAACAGCACTTAACCGTCAATAGTTTCATCGTCCTGAATAACACAGTGAGAGAGAGAGAGAGAGAGAGAGAGAGAGAGGGAGAGGAAAAAAAGACGCTTTAATCCTGGCCTTAAGCCCTGGTAAAAATAGGACTGGGAGTAGAACGCAGGAGATTAGGCCAAGGGATTAACTCTCCATTTGTTTTCTAAGAGCATCCGCTGCTGAAGAGGAGAGGAGAGGAGAGGAGAGGAGAGGAGAGGAGAGGAGAGGAGACCAAGAAACAATATGAAAGGAGGAAAAAGGTGGAGGAGATGAAATGGGAGAGGAGAGGAAGAACGGGTTAACAGTGATAGGTGTATCAGGGCATCTACTGTATATGCAGGTGTGTGTGTGTGTGTGTGTGTGTGTGTGCGTTGATGGATATTTCACTAAGCAGTTCCATGGTGCGGTGGTGTCAGCCAAAGGCTTTGTGTGACTCCACACGTTTTGTCTCCCACCCATCTAATAATCAGAGTTAATCACAGGCAGCAGAGCCACAAAGAGCCAGTGTGGAGGACACACTTTATCTCCTCTGTATTCATTAAAGCCAGTGGCAGCCAGCAAGTGAAGCAAAGGCTGAAAACTTACTGTTTCATAGCAGATTCAATCTCAGAGGGAGATCTGCTTTGGGTTGACATATCTAATATTTTCATACAGCTCAGAAGTCAGGCTCAGAAAAACTCCATTCATCTACATTGAGTGCAGTGAGAATACTAGTGCTTTAGGTAAGAGATATAGTTCTTCATGGCTTCAATATCCAAGACTGGATTGAGGTTATTTCTATTAATGTTACACAACCATACCATAAAATCCATTAGCTGCAGATGTGAACCCATAAGTCCTCTTCAAAGCTTCCTACAGCCTGCAGATACAGAAGTGCACTTAAAGTGCATGTGTACATGTACTGCATGTGTGTGCGAATCACCAAAGCATTATCGTATGTTAATAGTCAGAAGCTTTTATGAAGCAGTGGCCTGGAGTACGATGATCAACTGAAAACTTACTGAACTGTAACAACACCAGTTTATATCCTTTGGCGTGATTTATTTTAACAGAGATTATTTCAAAGTGAAAAGTTTCTGTTAACTTGTATTTTTAGTTGTGGATCCATCTCAGAACGTATGCTGAAAACACATTGTGCGGTTCAAAGCATCCTTCCCAGCATTCACAGTTTCTCCATAGAGCCTATTTCGCTCATTTTAAAGAATCCTGATGGTTTGTTTGTTTACGGTGGTGTAAAACAAAGACTGTGATCGAAAAAAAAATCCAATTTCAAAATAAAAAAAAATGTGTCATATGCCGTAAACTCTCAACTCGATGGAAATGAGTAACGAGTTCAAGAAGAGATGTGATGTGAATTCATAAGGATTTCATAAGACAGCCACAGTGCTCAGAGGATTACACTTACACTGGGCTATGTAATTATGCAACAGTTGGTGTTATTGATGTGGGTCTGCAGCAAGGAGTGTGGAACGGCATCGTCTCCTTTCCTCTTCATAAACGATGGTCCAGTCCATGCTATGGTAAAGGAGATAAGAAAGGGAGCACTGCAGCACCTTTTCTGAATAATTAGCTCTTATCGTGGCTGCCACTAGGTAACCACTAGATATGTTACCTCCTAAACAAAAAATAGACTGCAGCCCTACTCATTTATTAAACCTTCCGTGTTATTGAGCTTTCTATGGAAAGTAGAAAATGTTGAATACTACTTTAAAAATAAAATATTCTGTTAGCAAAAAGGAAGAAGCTCCACCATTGTCCCTAAATCAGTTATCACAGTTCTTACCATTACATAAATTTCACCAATAAATAAAACTGTGGCCGTATCCCTAACAATTCTGAATGCGCTTGAGGAAGGCATGCTGAATTTGTTCTGTTCAATTTTATTTAAATTGTTTTTTTCCCTTCATATGATTTAATATATTAACTTATTGTTTGATTGTTATTGTCTTTGGTTTCTATTTCCTTTTTTATTTTTTGAGAAGGTAGCATGAAAGTCTGAGTGTTACTTGACTATCAAGGAACATTATTACCAGCTTCAAACCTGATTGAAATCAAGGTTTTTGATTTGTTCTGTAACGTGCTTTGGTTTTCTATCTCTTGGCATGAGGAGGATGAATGATGAATCTGTGCTGGGACCAAAGAAAATAATGCATTTAAATGACAGACTTAAAAATCCCCTGCAGTCATGTTTTATAACAAATACAGCAGATGAATGTGAAAACAAACTCATCACTGCTCGCTGTGACACCTCTGTTTGTCTGCTCAGCCTTCTATGCTGAGAACATCATGGCCAGTTACTGTAAAACTAATAATGTTTTGTTCAGATAACTTGAAAGTTTTAAATAGACAAATAAATAAAATAAGTCGAGCCAACAACTGTTGAGTGATATTGTCAAAAAATCTTAGACTGGACTGGATGTTTTTACTTACAACGACTGGATGTACCACACCACCACGTAACGACTCCACCCAAACATGAATCAATGGATCGTGGATTAAATCTCCTTGTAAGGAGAGCTACAAACAGTGTGGGGGGTGGTTAAAGAGGACACATATCCTTGAATACACATAAGACAAAACAAAGAATGACCAAACCAAACTTATAACGAAATAAATATTAGTGAAAAATTAAAGAGAAACTTTGTTTTGCTGATCGGGTCATGTATGTATGTTTTTGCATACCTAAATTTGGTAATGCAGAGTTCTGGGTGTAGGGACCTAAGGGATGGATTCAGAGTTTCAAGGACTTATTTAATAACTGCAAAAAAACAAAAAAAAACAAGCTTGTAATATTTTTGATTTGTAGTTTTTGATAACGTAATCTTGGTGAGAGATGAAGATTATTATTTTATATATTATTATTATTTTATTTTAATTTATTAGTAACTTGTCCCAATATAAAATGTCACAGTAAATGCACAATAAATGTCATTGTTGCTACAGTAACACTAGAATTTTATCTGATTCCATCAAGTAAACCATAAAGTGACCACTAAATGCAGCCTGTGCAACACACGTACATATATCTGGAGTTACTGCATAGGACAGGATACAATAAAGTCTGGAGTTGGGAATATTGTTGTTCCTAATTCATCAATGTGATTTATCACATTACACATAAACACAAAGGCAGTACCATTGTTGAATGGAAAAATCTTTCTAGTCTGTCCCAGTTTTACAAATGTCAAACCTGGAGTGACAATCCAGGGTGAAATATTTGACAGTAACCTTTCATTTGAAAATGACCAGCTGGTGGAAAACACCACACCTGGCCTCTCTTCACTGGTTACCGGTCAGTTTAATATTGATTTTAGGATTTTACTGATCACCTCTAAAGTGTGGCATGGTTTATTGCTGAGTTGCTCTCCTATGAGTCAGCACAGAGCGCTGCAGAGCACAGATCTGAACTCTGCCTGAAGACCTGAGGCTGCAGAATCAGTGAGGTTAAGAATACTACATATTGAAACGTGTGATTATTTGATGAAATACAACATTAAAGAAAAAGAAAGAAAATCAGTGGTTGGCTTTGGCTTGTGACTCCCTGTGTGATTTCTGTGCATTTACTTAAGTGGGATTTTGAATTTTGTGATTAACTAATTATATTGATACTTTTACTTAAGTAAATGATCCGAGTACTTCCCAGTAAGCCAGTTTCAGAGAACCAGCATGTTAAATAGCAGGGCTGGTGTCCTGGTTAATCTAGATTGAATGACATTGTTATGAATGTTATGCTTGGTATGAGTATGGCATATGCTCACTCAATTGTAGTGATAAATCCTACGACACCTGAAGGCAGCACACCAGTCTCTCGCGCTCTTTTGGTTCCGGCGTCTCGCCGTCGCGCCGGTCTCCGCCCTCGCGCATAAAAGCCGGCTGCGCACGCTCCGTAGGTCTTCTCCCACGTCAACCGGAGCAACTGCTGCTTTCTACTCTACCGGAGCCACAGTCATTCTCAAGGTACGGCGAGCCTTTTTGCTCTTTTACGCGTTTAAGTTACGTATGCGTTAATATGTTAATATATATTTCTCTTCTAATCCTCCTGCCGGTTACACGGCCGCGTTTGAAGCCGGTGTTTTGTAGTAGAAGTGGACTTTCCCGTTAGGTGTGGTGTAACTTGGTTTTAACACATTTAAATTTAAAATTAAAGCTCTAATAGAAGCCCGTCTATAACCGGAGCTGTGTGACTCGCTGTTCGGGGCCGCAGTGAAGCCCTTACAGGTTTCAGTCGGCAGCGCTATTTTCCGCGGCCGCGCAGACAAAAGACCATGTGGCCGTGTGAAGGCCCGGGCCTGTCCCGGGAGAACTCCGTGTTCCTCCGCTGCACCGCGCGGAAATTAATCAACGTGTTCGGGCATGTAGGCAGTCAGCAGTAATGAGCGGCTTCTTGTTGCCGGTGAAACGAGCCTCTCCGGCCAGAGCTGACTCTTAACTCTCGGCTTTAAGCCGCACACCGGCTGTCAAGTGCAGCCGGCAGACCAAACGTCACCGACAGCACGGAGCAGGCTGCTGAAGTCCACGTACGTGCTCCTTTACGTTACGCACGTGCCAGCAAACGTCTTACAGGAAGTCTGTGAAGCTCGGTATGCATGTGTGAACCGGACAGAGCGTGAGCTAACCTAACATACATGATCAGTGAGCCACCACAGCCCGGTTAACTTCACTTCATAACTCCATGTTAGACTGTGTGCAGTGATCACTTGGTCAGGCTTTGTTCATGCTAATGATGCATGTTGGTGTAGAGCTCATAGTTGGAGAGTTTAAATGGACAGGGAGGTGGTGGAACGCTGCCAGGGCCGCTCCCTGTCTAATGGAGTTTAATGAGGACAGTGAACAGGAACATGCAGTCATGTCACATACGTGGCTCTGTTAGTGTTCTGCATGTCTCGTGTGTGTTCGTTGCCCCTCTTTTCCAGAGAGTGTGTCAGCAATTAAAGTGCTTCATCACTGTGGTTGGAGTGCAGCAGTAAGGAGGCTGCACCAGCCCGCTGCAGCACTGACTGCAACTTCCTCACCAGTGGTGAAGAAAAGGGGAAGAGACATGATTTAAATCTAACAGAAGGCCATTCTGGTTAAACCAGTTCTGAGGGTCTCTATCATACTCTGTATTGTCAGTTATGTTTCCTTCTCAGGCTGTTTCAGCCATATTTTCCCCTGCACACAGCATGGCTGTTGGGTTAGGCTGTGTACGTGACGTGAGGCAGCTGATGTACAGAGTTGTTGTTGCCTGGTCAGATGTTCAGTGACATGATTGACTCAAACATGAGCTTTGTTGCATAAATTAAATAAGAACTGTCATCAAATCATTTTACTGGCCTCAACGTCTACATTCTCAAGAGTCCTGGAAAGTTGGCATTAAAGGCAGTAAGAATTTCCCTCTGACTGTAAAGTAGTGTTGTGACTTATGGATTAATTCTCACAATAGATAACGGTCATCTGTTATGTAAGAGGTGATGAATGCATGTCTGAATTGTCAGGTCACGCTGTCATGTTAAACTGAACCTCAGCTGGAGGCAGCAGCAGCAGTTGATGCACCGGTTGCGTGCTCTCGTTTATAGTTGGTCCAAACTCAGTCAGTGTCTTTACAGAGCGATTCACAGGAAAGTGTGGGTGTGACTTGTGACACTGACCTGAGTGCAGCGTGTGAGGATAAAGGTCTTTACAGTGTGGGTGGGGCGTTTGTAGTCCAGTTCATGTGATCGCCGTCGGCTCCACACTAACCTGAGCCGCGTCGTTGATGAGTTCTCTGTGCGATGGGCTCGGGGCCCTCAGCAGCCGGGCCCTCCGCTGACTGCACCCACTGCCACAGAGAGGAGTGAGTGAGTCCCCGTGTTCTCCTGCAGGCTCCTCCGTCTATTTCCTTCATCCGTTTCCTTTTTTCTGCTTCTTTCAGAATCATGTCTGAGCTGAAGGAGCGCACCTTCCTGGCCATCAAGCCCGATGGCGTGCAGAGGGGCATCATTGGAGAGATCATCAAGAGGTTCGAGGTCAAAGGCTTCAAGCTGGTGGGCCTGAAGATGCTCCATGTAAGTAAACGTGTCATGTTGTGTCTCCACATTAGACTTACTGTTTGAAAAGAGCAGCTTTCATAGCAGCCCCTGCTGTATTTTAACCTTCAGTCACATCTTAAGTGCACAGTGACTGCTAAGACCTCTGCTCAGCTGATTAGCCCGCTCATCTATTCCTGACCGCAGCGCAACCGATTAGCCTGACAGTCAACGAGTCCTGATCCTCGAACATCTTCTGTGACAGAGCGCTGCTCGCCTTCATCACGACCCCGCGTTATGCAGTACATGGCTATTTAGAAAAACTACCTGGATCCATAAACATCCTGAGGTGAAGCAGATTAACCTTCATGTCTCACATGACAAACCTTGTCTGTGTTTGAGCAGGAAGTGAAATCTGAAGGCGAGCCAACTGTCTGAACCAGACGAGCTCTGATCAGTGTATTTCTGTCCTGTTACAAAGGCAGAGGCCATGTTGTCACTGACTCAGTCACTAACAGAACTACTGCCACTGTGCAGCTTAAGTCTTAAAGCTCCTTTTGTGTAACTTCTCCCATAATCTGGCAGTTCAGATCATGTTGCTGACACTGACCTGTAATCAGTGAGTGGAGCAGACCTGATACATGAATGACATGATGGACAGTGAACTGCTGCTGTTAGCTCACTAGTACAAGTGTAAACTTTTAGTGGTTGGTGAGAGCTTGGTGGAATTAAAGACAGACGCCGAGCTGGGCTGACTGCTGTTGGACTAGTCAGTAACATTAGCTGCTGTGTTGATGTTTGGCTGTTGGCAAAGTTGTCGACTCACAGCTGTCCATATTCACCAGTGAATCATGTTGCTTTAACATGGACGCCATGTTACAGGCCTGTTTGTGTTCAGACTGTAGGTCACTGACAGTCATCACTGGGCAGTAAAGGCTTGAAGCTCATGGGTCTAATGATGGAGGTGCACCATCGACTTTGTCTGACTGTGGTCTCAGCAGTGTGCTGATCAGACGCCTGCAGCCTTTTCCATTAATGTGTTCATGGTGTGGGGTCAGCTGTGAAGAGTTTGTGGCAGGCTTTTTTAAATGGGTCCATTTTTAACGTGTTGTCGCGTCACTGCTAGCTGATCTGCTCAAAGTCAGTCTGGGACAGTGGACGCATCAAGTCAAAGTCCAACCTGTTGACTGTTGAGAGCAGCACAGTGTGGCCTGACCATAAACTGAAGTCTGTTCTGTGTGTGGAATATCCGTGCAGAGCTGTGAGTCTGTTTGTCCTCCTGCAGGCCTCTGATGACCTCCTCAACGAGCACTACATCGACCTGAAGGACAGACCGTTCTTTCCCACCCTCATCAAGTACATGAGCTCTGGTCCAGTGGTTGCCATGGTAAGAGACAACACAACCCATTGTATAAGACTGAAAGAAGCATAAACCTGGAGCAGAGATGGAGCCTGAAACCTGTTCTGCTGCCTGTTTGTGTGTCACCACCCACTCTGTTATCACGTGACACTCATCACGTTTCTGTGTGCCAGGTGTGGGAAGGCAAAGGTGTGGTGAAGACCGGCAGGGTGATGCTGGGTGAGACCAACCCCGCTGACTCCAAGCCTGGAACCATCAGAGGAGACTTCTGCATCGACGTCAGCAAGTGAGTGTGCATCCTGTAGCATCTGATATTAAAGTCTGTGTCGTCACGGCTCCTCTCACTCTGTGGCCTGCTGTGTTCACAGGAACATCATCCACGGCAGTGACTCAGTGGAGAGTGCCAACAAGGAGATCGCCCTGTGGTTCAAACAGGAAGAGCTGGTCAGCTACACTAGCTGTGCCTTCAGCTGGCTCTACTGAGCCTCTCTGGCCCTGCAGCAGTCCTCACACTGGTTGGACACCAGTGACACTTTTGCCTCCGTTCCTGTTTTTGCCCATAGCCTGAAGGAGAAGAATTGATGTGAAGATCATGCCCCACACATTCCCCTCCACATCGTCATACTGTACTCGGACCTGGTCTCTGTGGAGGTCCTGGTCTGGTCCAGATCATTCCTGAGCTCATTCTTTTAGAAACATTCCATCTTGAATGCACAGTGAAGATTTGAATCAATCTTTTCTGTCAGTTTTGTTAAACAGTGACCTGCTTTCCAATAAAAAAACACACAGTACAGCTGTCTCTTCATTCATTGGTCCATTCACACAGCTCTAATGTACACATGCTCTGTGGCCTGCTTCATGGAAGGATTAGATAATGGCACATTAATGTGGCAGGATTGGAGCAGAGCCATAATCTGAAATTGGATGTGCTGCCAGAGAGTGAGCGAGTGTCAAACTGAAGCAGTGCTGTGTCGCGGTTACATGGCTGTGCAGGGAAACTCTTACTTCAGAGGTCATCATGCTGTCCATCACTTTAATGTTGCTGCTTTACTGCAGCTCAGTACTCTACTTTGTTTCCATCACTACACATGGCCATGTGTCAGTGGAGTTTCTGACTCACCATATCTGTCTGCTGTAGTGAGCAGTACATCTGACATGGAAATGAATGCTGAATTATGTGAAGAGTTTACCAACTTACTCGACACCTGTGAGAGACCAGAACAAATGAGAGTCAGACACGAGGGTTTTACTTTGTACAAAGGGCATCCCGCTACTGCAACATCTAAGCTACAGAGAGCAGAGAGGCGCAGAGCAGTTCCTTGTTTCTTTATTTATAGCACACAGTAAGTTTACATGACACGTGACTGGAACAGGGGCAGTCCCTGTTCCAGTAAAAAAAGAAAAAGGATGAATGTAGTGTACTACGACTACTGATGCTGGGGCAGTGTACTACGACTACTGATGCTGGGACATGTGACATTCTTTTAGCCTTCTAACAGTTTCTAATTCAGTTCTGCAACTGAACTGACACAAATGTGCTCTGAACACTTATCATGCAGCTCAGAGCTTTAAAGTCACTACTTAAGAGTATAACATGAACCTTTGAAATATGACTGTCTGCATCCATTAAGGTCATGTGACTGAGCTCCATCAGATGCAGCAGGTTGTTTCAGGATCAGTGGTTCTGTCATGCTGATGAAAGTGTGTGTATATATAAACCCAGTAACACCTGATTCCGTTTGCTGGAAATCTCACTGCACTACATTTGACAGTTAATTTACACTCTGCACTTATTTTGTTAAACGTCGTCAGGTAAAGACTAAATGAGATCAGCACTGTCGCGTTTCAACACGTATCACTGAAAGTGAGCCACGGCCAAACCAGCACGTTTATATACTATTGTAAAACTGTTCTATTTAAGCAATATTCCACACAAGGGTGTGCCTTAACATTAACGGCACGACGTATCCGTGACTCACTGGCACAGCTGGTGGAGGATGATCCCAACCTTTCCAATAACTCCACAGTGGTATGAAGTCCAAAAGTCCAAATGTATTGAACAAAGATCGATGGAATCATTTCCAAAATGAACAACATGTTTTCATCCAATGGAATATTCCTCTACAGTCCACATTAGTCCACCTTTAGTCTTCAAAAACTATTAACGAGGTACACACCTGTATTAACAAGGTTACACCTGTACTAGAACGTTCACTTTAATAATACTTTTAATATAAACTGCATGGAGCAGAACTTCTCTATGATAAACACTGTGTTGGTACTTTTACTTCAGTAAGGTATCTGAGTACTTCTGTGTTCACACATGCTAATACACTGCTATGGTTACAGCATCGGGAGCAAGTCGGATCCACATCTGGATATATCCTGGCGAGCCTGCTCCTTGATAGACGGAGCCTGTGGAGCACCTTGACCTGGAGCTGACTGATACACGTCACAGTTCAATGTTTTCTCTTAATCACGCTTTGCCAGGAGACACCTGGCACCTTAGATCCTAGTTCCTCCTCCCACCCCGCCCTAACATGACTAAGTGATGGAGATGCAATCATCTGGATATTCTCATATAATCTGCTCACTACTCTTTGATTTGGCTCGTCCAACCACTCATCCACCCAGTCACTTGGCGAGCTGGACGGAAAGGAAGGAAAATGCTTCCAAACAAAGTCACGCACCTGCTGATGCCTGAAAGAAGGCATGGCGTGGTCCTTTAAATGTGTTCAGCCTGGATTAGAACCAAGCAGCTTGTGTTCCAAGGACAAGGCGCCCTTGAAGGAGTCAAGTGTTGAAAGAGCAGCAGAGGGTTTGCACAGGTTTGAAGTCATAAGCCTTTTTATTCAGTGTAAAAGTCAGATCTTACAAAAATCACCAGATAAACTTTCACAGCCATGCGGAAACAGTTTGCAATGCTTGTAAACAAAGAAGCCATTCATTACAACCAATATTATGATCCAAACATGTTGGCTTTATTTACAAAGTCTATCAAAGCTCGATCACAGCACAAATTTACCATATGAAAGGAAACTGGTATACACTATCAAAAAGATGTACAAACTTTAAACTGCAATCTAATAATGTACCTCAGGGGTCAGTGTTAATATCAATAAATTTATAACTATTAACATAGATTTTTTTTTTTCATTTGTATCCAAAATAAATTTTGCACCATAACCCTCTCAACTCACAATTATTTTCAGACAATAGTAATCCCAATACATTTAGTCATTTTTATCAAATATATATAGCACCACGATATAATGGTTTAATATAATCAGGGGGAGGGAGGGAGGGGGGCTATCACATACAAAAGACCCGTGTTAGTATCCAAGAAAACAAAAAACAAACTACAAATCTCCAACTCCAGCGTGCTCCTCTTCACTGCCCACATGTGGCAGAACAGGCCATCGCACGGAAGCCCATCAATGCCAAGAAAAAAAGAAATGATGGAAAGATTTGCATAACAGGGAAGGTAAGAATACTCTTTCAGATTTATGACATAGCAAGTAAGTCAAGTCAGTTATGTCAATTATGAGATATGTCAACATCTGGACTGGAATTTTGGACAGAAAGCAAAAAAAATTGGAATCAAAACTACACGACACTACGCCTCGCTTTATGACTTACTAAACCAAATGTATGAGGGTGTCCAAATCTGGAAAAATTAAGTCAAATTTGTGACACAGTTCTTCTAAATTTGAATCAAAATTCAATAAATTATGGGATATGGGAGAATATTCTGAGCCTCAGTCCTGAAATGTTTCAGAATTTTACTCATTTGGATTTAGCACGAGTATTTTCCGCACGCCAGCTGTAATTTTTTTTTTCCATGGCACACATGGGCTTCCGTACATGTTTGATCACAGTGGAGGAGGAAAAAAAACAAAAAAAAAACCAAACCACAGACTGACTGAAGAACAACCAAAGACGGTTACAACCAAAAACAAGCTCAGCACAACATCGGCACAACGCGTTCTGTTCTACATGCATTCGGTAGATCAGTGCACCCAATCCCCCCAAAAAATCAACTCACTGCTTCCATCTCCAGCTACTGATGCCCAGACACTTTAAATACACAGCTACCCGTGGACGATGGAGATCAAACTCGTTCCGTTTTTCAATTCCGGGATCAAAGGTGAAACAAGAAAGTTTAATATCTACAAGGAAAAGTGAGAAACAGAAGATCCAAAACAGTGTTGATTGTGCATTTGATTATTTTAGGGTTAATCTAGAGGGTAGCAGCAGTTAGTCCATAGAACAGTCTTTTTTAATTTTATGTACTAAGATATTAATGCAGTTTGGTCAGGAAGTACTTTAATGCTTCTTTCTGTCTTCCAACATCAGAGGAAAACAACTCCTATGACAGATCCTGACCTGAACCCGACCTGCTTCAAATGATTGTGAGACTGTCGTTTATTGCTCATTTGGTCTGTGAAGCTCAGCGTTTCAGCTCAGCTGTGTCCAATCCGATCAGGAGACTAATTAAAGAAATGAAAAAAAAAAAAGACATCTCACATCCATTACGAAGTGAAAGGAAAACAGGAAGCTACAAAAAGCAAATCAAACCAAAGAAGGCAACAAACATCCGTGTGTGTGTGTGTGTGTGTGTTTGTAAAGTTTAGCATGAAGACAACAAAAAGCTACCGACAGAGAGAAATACACAAAACTGTGAGTGGGATAAGACCTTTGTTGTTTGAATAGTACGGAAGCAAAGAAGTGCCAAACAATTAAAACCCTGAATGCAACCAAATCCCTGAATGTGAAATTTAATCACAACTGAATATATAGAATGGTGACATTTAAATAAATCTGTTATATTGAAAGCTGACTTTGATATTCTGTGATTTGAATTCACGTCTTTAAAATGTATTTTTAGAGTCAGATGAGGTCATTAAAAAAAGGCAGTTTTTTTTCTGTAAACTCAAATAGTAATATTTTTTTTAATGTCAATTATTTAAAGTATTATTAAAGTAGTATTCAAGTATATTTTAGGTTTGCCAGATTTAACATGTAAGGTGCCAAAATTATTTTGTGTGTGCAGATGAAAATGAAAGAATATAACCATGGCAATCCAGATAGGCACGTTTAAATTGGACTAAATTTGTCTTTCAGGTGGCCGGTGCTTCTGTGATGAATGTAAATTAAACATAACAATTTGTTGATCTTGCTCTGGATAATTAGGAATGCACACAAGATTTATGTTCAAAGTGAAGTAAAATATTCTTTGAAAATCAGACATGATTTTTCTCATGGGATTTGTTTCTATGTTCTTTGTTTCTGTTTGTTTTGAAGTGTTTCATATTGCACTTCTTGAAATAACCCAATGGAAATTTCAAAGACGGGAATATTTTCCAACTTAAATATCCAATAATGTTTAAATTTCTGTTGCGTAAAGGATTTCAGTTATCGCGGCGTCTCTTTGCTTCCGTAGAGAGATGCACGTGATGAAGACACCTCTGAATTCAGACCTGTAGTTATGACTCCTACGACCAAACAAAAGAAAGAAACTTCCTGAGAATTGAATCATGAACCTTACTGGTAGAAAGAGAAAGAAATTATGGATCTTTGACCGTCACTGAAGAGTTTAAATCTGCACTTCAGCGCAGCCTCCGGCCACACACCGAGGACTCTGTATGTGAAGCCTTGTCACAAAAATCACAGTTATACAATAGCATTTTGTTAAATTATCTCATATGTTAATTATATTAATGTAGTGATCATGACATTTGAGGGTGCTATACGTCGTATTTAAACATAGCAAAATAATATGGGATCTATTATTATTGCATCATTCAAATTAGAAGACTACCGCATGTGCTGTGATAAAAATTCTTCCATGTTTGGTGTCTAGTCTTCAAGTGGATCATTTTAGGTCATCATTTGTCATTTGCATATGCTAACACACTGCCATAGTCTATGTCACACTCTTGTTTTAGCTAAACGTGGCTAGCATCAGGAGGTAGTAGATAAACAGCTGCAAAAACATCTAGCTCTAAAGAAGAATGAGAGGAGGAGTTCTGTCTGTTCCACGGCCAAGCGTGGATCTCTGACTACTCAGGATTTGTTACCCCATACCATCATAGTCATGAAGAATATATAGATATAGATAGATATTTATATATATATAGAATCTATGTATTTATGCCACTTTTCATCTTCTGTGAATGCTGCCCTCAGAGACTATTGGAAAAGCAGTGCATTGTTCATGTTTCATTATTAACAACAATCCTGTTATTCTGTGGCTCAGGTGAATCATAAACTAGCTTGCATACATATGGCTCTGACACGAGAACAGCCTAAGCAATAGAAGAACACTAGTGCTTTGCATATTACCCTAATAAAATATTTAACATATTTGGACGACGAAACTGCTCATTGTGAGATGGTTTATAACGAGTTCCCGCTTCTCTCTCTCTCAACATGACAGCAGGCCGACCTCTCTGCTCCGACCCCACAAACCAGAGACTCTGCGAACGCTGAGCATACGGAGGCTGGAGTGTGCCAAGTTTAATCTACACGTTTGAAATGTTTTAAAGCCAATTATACGTTGATTGAATTTACATAGAAATGAAATTTTTATTTAAAAAAAAAAATCACTAATGGAATCATTAAATAATAAATACTTTTAAGGATTAGATTATTAGTCCATTAATTTATTAGAAGTCATTAATCAAAAGTTGTGTGTGTCCTAAATATTGCGTATGGTCCAACCCACAGAGACAATGGGCTTTCTGATTGGCCAGACTGCTGTTAACACACAATAACTGGCCAATTAGAGCTCCTGTACTTAGATCCATTATGTTGGCTGTTTTTCCTTAAAATAAAAAAAATATTCTGTCATTCCATTTTCAATTAAGAATAAGAAAACGTTCATATGAATTAACTATTAATTATGAATTTTTTTGACAGGCTATAATTTAACACTCCGTTTAGCTTATCTAAACTCACGTAGATAAGTGTAGTTATTCTGGTGGCAGACTCCAGACTCCGTATGAATGAGGAGGAGTTTCAGACGGGTACCTGGGTACCCTCTGGGTGTCGATACAGCAGACGCAGTCCAAAGAACAGAAACCTATCTCTGCAGTCTGAATCACTGCTGCGAGTGAAACCTTTGACGGTATGTAGCCGCCAGCATCCACAACTTTTAAATACACTGTACAGTTTGGCTGAAACAAGACCGCCGTCGCTCTCTGTCTGTCTGTCTACCTGTCTGTCTGATCAGACAGCAGCTACATACAAACTGTAGAGGTCAGAGTACATGCTGGGTGTCCGGACAGTGGGAATAACAGAGTGTACCCTATCATACCAGTAAGGTTTCTCTTTATACAACATACCCTGCTGCTCACTTACACTCACATTACACTCATTTGTTTCTCATTTCTTTAAAACCATGCTGAGTTTTTGAACTTAAAAAAAAAAAAGGATCTCGACAGTTTCAGAATTTCTGTCCAACATTACAGCACGAAGCCTCTGATATACATCCACAATGATAACGCTTATCTGCTGGGCTCATTAGCACGGCTGATCACAGTCAGTGGTACTGTGGGAGTTATGATTACTGCGATAGGTCCCCAAAGCTCCACACTGAGCTATCAAAGTGTCCCAACACTGTTCCCTTGTCAGATATGTGCTCCCTCTTCATTAAGCTTATCCTGGTTTTGTGTAATCTGGAGTTACCTGCAGGTTTATCAGCTGGTCCCGGGAAAGGAAAAGCTGTGTCAAACTTTTCAGAGATAGAGCTCAAAATCAGACGTTCCTCACGACACCCGCTTCAGGTAGCTGAAGGATAATAGAGGAAGTCCAGCGCAATGTGCATGAGGATCTCTGTGATTCAATACAAGAAATTCAGAGGGCTGACAGCTGCAGATTTAAGGTGGAACTTTGCTTCTCTGATACCTCAACTGAATCCTTCTAAAGCTTTACAGCGTGAAATCTGCAGGCTGTGCTGGTGATGGAGCCCCGCATATGAACGCTACCACCGAATGGGATTCAGTTCTGTAATGTCTGGAGCAGAAAGTGGAGTGAGTGTGTGGAAATCTGCAGGCCAACGTCAGAAGAAACCAAAGAAAACAAAAAGGTCAGTAATGCTGAGTAAGCTCTCTTCAAATCACAACCCTTAATATCTATACTCTGTAGTTCTATTTGAATAGGTCTCCACATACTATATGAATATAATCACTTTATGAAACAATGCACATTAAGTTCTCCCCAACACAGCCACCGAAAAATGTAAATGTAAAATAAGTACATGAAGACAAAAACAACTCCAAATCATTACAAAATAAAAAATAAAAGAAACAAACAAAAAATAAACTTCAAGTACTATTAACAAAGTAAAAGTCCACCTGGCAATATTGTTCAGAAGAAAAGAATAAAAATATACATCGTGTCCGTCTCACTGCCAGCCTCTCTGCTTCCCCTCAGGCCGCTCAGTGGCTGACTCTGACCTGAAAACAAACCCAAACTAAAACTAAACTTAAGACCTGGCTCAATAAAATGGTTCTCACAGTTTCTACAGGTCTCTGTGTGCGGCCCAGATTGTGGCAGAGGCAGGGTGGGCTGATGTCGACTTGCAGGAAACGCCCCTCGTTTCTGTAGAGAAAGGCTTGTTTTGTTAAATCCACCGCGTCGTCTCCCGTCCAAGCTGGATGTTTTTGAGACTTGAGGAGAGAATGTGGAGAGAGAATGCCCAAACGTGTGACCCAGCCCCACCCCGGGGTGCTCTCCGACCCCTTGATCATACAGGTTTTGTGGGTGATTATGTGCACACACAGCTACAAGGTTAGAAAATTGTTCCCTTCAGGATTTTTGAGAGGAATGAAAACGACCCTCCTCCTCTCCTCTTCCTGTACTGACTCCATAGAAGGCGTGGCGTTGGTCTGAGTGTGATTGGCTGCAAGTTTGACTGCGTGTTCCTGATCCTCACTTTTTTTCATTTGTGTTCCAGAGGTGTGTCCTGACCCGGTTTTCATTCTGCTCCGTGCCGACCTCGTGACCTCAGGGCTCCTGTTTGATGTAGTAGCTGCCCGAGCCGTTGCTCTCCTGGTCGGAGGTCCCCTGTGAGAAGGTGAACTCGTCCACCTCGGCCGTCTCCTCTTTCATTCGCAGGAGAGACTCTACAGACGAGGACAGAGACAGATAAGAGAGAGAATGGCAGCACAGATGAGCCAGTCGTGTTCATGCATGAGGAACAAAAATACACGAGGAGCCTTTGTCTCTGATCCGGGTGTTAATGTCGACTCCACATGCATGTTGAGCATCAAGAGAACTGCTTTAAACTGGGGATGCCGCGATCATGCTTTACCACCGATCATGTATGAGCTGAGACGATTCTAGCAGCACAGGTCAGTCTGGAGCGTCCTTGTTTAATCAACAGATAGGTACAAAAAACTATGAACACGAGAGGGGAAAAAGGTTTAGTTTATATTATCGTCTCATTTTTAAAAACTTTTTTCCTCCGTATTTAGTGTTGCCTGTAAAATGTGTGTGACATATTCAGGAGGGCCGATGGGATAGAGACTCAGGCATGGTCATGAATTCTGAATACATCTCTGTTCATAATAATGAACTCCACACTGCCTCCTGCCTTTCACTACCATCCTTCATCAACAGAGCGGCCCGGAATGCTATGCTAGTTACCAGCTACGACCTGGGCTAAATTAGTCTGAAGTAGGGTTGCAAAATTTTGGGAATTTTCAAAGTTGGAAACTTTCACTGTGAATTTACAAAACTGAAGGGTGGCCCTTAACCTTGAACTTAAATATAGTTGTGGAAAATATATTTTAGCATAATCTTAACTAAAACAACCAGATTTCATGCAGGTACACTTGAATATCTGCTACTCCTCAGTAACATGTACATAGCACACTGCTTACTGCAGGGCTGTTGAGGCCACGCCCCCCTACCTGCACAGGTGATTTCTCTACCTGGACCACACTTTAGAGCCCAGAGCACACAGAGACTATTGCAGACACACATTTGAGCTCATGGACTACATAATATTGTTCAATAAAATAATTGAAACATGATGAAGTTCTACTTACAAATCTTTTTTTAATTGTTTTATTTTGCATGTCTGACAAAACAAAATATTTCTGTTTATGTTTGAATATGATAGTTACTTTAAATTACCTATAACTGACAGTTAATTCCCATAAAATTCCATAATGTGTAATTCCCATAGTTTCTAATTTGGAATATTCCAAAAATTCCCAAGCTTAGCATCCCATGGCAAATTTCCATAAAGTTTCCAGAAACATCCATGAAGTCCCATTTCTGGCCCTTTCCAACCCTAGTCTGAGGAAACCAGTGCGCTCCCAACTGTGGCTGGAGTTCGAAAGCAAAGTAAGGAGAGTCAGCAAAGTGAGACAACTGTTGAGGGCCAAAACTCTGGACAAGCTAACACAGGTAAAGCTAACACTTTGTATTTACTGCGTGGCTGTGTGTTTTTTTTTCCTAGAATTAGAAATAGTAGTTAGTAGTTAGTGCAATTTTAAAAATGAGTTCTGGACAGCGTGTTTTCATTTTATTCTACGCTCTTGGGGTGAAGTGCTCCTTCACACTAGTTAACGTGTCAATGACAAACTCTGCTGAGAACTGGCTCTAGTTTTGAGTCGTCAAAGCATGAAACTTGCTCTCCTGATGCTGTTTTTACTGAATATCAGCTGATGATGATCGGCAGCTGATGGATCAGGACATCCCGACTTTAAAGAAATATAAAATGAAACAAACATGCGTCAAAATGGAGACCAAACACTAGTGATGCCGAAAGTGGAACTCGTGGAACTGTTCGTCGAACTCTGTGGATTAAATGAACAGAGCTTCACTGACATGAGGAAATATTCATTTGACAACAATGACGTGACCGTGGACAAACAAAGGTTGATTCAACAGTAGAACATGCAGCATCAGCAGCATCCAAATCCACAGCGAGGCCCTGTGAGCTCAGACTCAGACCACTGTCTCCTGGTTTATAAAAAACAAACAAAAAAAAACAAAACAGCGTCGGGCCTCAGGAGGCTCGGTGCCATGCTGGTTTTATCGTTAGTGTGACGTTACCTGATTTGTGGGTTTGGTGCAGGTGGGTTCGGGGCCGGGGCCGTGTGGGCCCCTGGGCAGGGTAAGGAGGCGGACTCTGCTCTTCGTCCCCCGAGAAGCTGCTCCTCCTCCTGCCTGCCTGACTGAAGGGCCGTCGACCAACTGGAATCTTCCTCTCTAAACACCAAGCCAGACTCGGGTAAACTACCAGGGGCTTATTGCACACAGGGGTTCAATTCAACTGGAACGATTTCTTCATGTTCAGATTATGGATTAGGAAGGAAAGTTTAAAAGGTTAGGTGAAATCTTTTTTTCTTTTTCTTTTTTTAACCTCACGCTGCTGTCACTTGCATTGATCAGCCGATCTGAATAAGCCCCTGGTAAGATGCAATCAGACTGCCAGACCCAAGGAAGCAGATGATGCACTGAGATACAGCACCTATGTGCCAACGTATGGAAGTCTGTGGATGCCAATATCTTAATAATTCACTATTAATTACACTATCCTTTTTCATGCCCATGATGTATGACAATGTTACATATTTAAACAAAGATTAGAATGATGCAGTTTTTGTTGACTGTTATTTATTCTTATAGTGAAAAAGAACTGGAAATGACATTCTCCCCGTTTACTCTCCTGGAAAATCCTACATCATGTTCACTTTTATTAAAAATACAGAAATCATCCAAATGAAACATTCTAAATTTGTTTTGGGCCAAAATTCAGGACATTTCAATTACATAGAAAAAAAATCCATCTATCCAAATTAATGTGAAGCAAGTAATAAGATTTATGTAATAGTACTAAGAAACCCAACGCCAGGATATGCATTCAATATTAATAAAGCCAATTTGATTGCCCAATCCCAACAGTGAAAATGAATGCAGTTTTGAGTTTATTAGTACTACTGCATAAATCTTATTACTTTTCTGTGTAATTGAAATGCATGTGGCCTTAGTTGTGTGCCAATCTGTCTGCCAATTTTGTCTTTTATGATGCTGAGGAGAACACTTAAGTTTAATAGTTTTCATTTGAATTTTGTCTGTAATTATTAATTTTAGACCATTAAAGAAATTATGTGTCATTCAGTTCATTTAATTTGGATTTTGTCATACATCATTTGCATGATGCAAGATTAAAAAAAAAGAAATTTCATTTTAATATTGGCAGCTATAGACGTCCATAGCATTAGCATCTGCTTTTGAGATCTTAAACTTGGGACCTAAACAAGGATCCAACGCCAGGCCTTCTCTCAAAAACCTTCAGCATCTCAAACAAACTCACACACTTCTCTGTCCAACGTGCTAGCTATGTGCTAAAAACTGTCCCTCTCAAAAAAGGGAAGACGTCCTGCAATGTGACACAAGAGGTCAGATAAAAACAATCCGGACACGCCGAACAAGTGACCGATCAGCAGAGTTTCCACCACAGAGCGTAGCCAGTGACAGGAAGGGGAACAAGAAAGGAGAAGGCGAAGGAAGGAAGGAGTGGAGAGAAAGAAACCGACAGCGGAAGGAGGTGCACTCACTTTTCTTTTGTCCTTTGTACTGCTGGGCCTTCTTCTTCTGCTTAGGTACAGACTGAGGCATTTCCCTGTTACCTGAAACAAGACAAGGACAGTGAGAGGCCGCTGTGGACAGGGAGGTACAAAGAAACAGCATCACAAATCAGACTGCATGAAATCTACCACAACCTTCTATTAGAGATGCATCGATCTGATATGTAGGATTGGTATCGATTAAGCAGGTCGGATACCTACAGTGACATACCCCATCCACGGTGAGCACTAACAGTTTGTCATTCTAAAAGCTGCTATCAGATACCATCATCAAAAAATAGGTATCACAACGATAATCAAATAAAAATGAGTATATGAATGAGAAATATTACACAAACAGAACATAACATATATCAAATCTAACTGATGGGATTAAATCCAGAATGAAGTAGAAGACCCTTTCATCATATACATATTTATATACACATATGCTTAAGCTCTACCTGACCTCTTTACAGAAATATGTTCTAACATGACAGACACGGCTCGTATGGAATCTGTTTAGGCAGCACAAAAAAAAGCTCTTTCCTGTCCTCACCATGACAGCAGCAGTGAGTTTGGAAATGAATGACGTCTCTCATGGTATTTATCTCCGAGGCTTAATTAATAGCTGCCATGACCACGAGGGACACCCGCCTCCTCATCAGATCAACCCTGTAGGCCACTTATTACATTTACCCATCAGTGTCATCATTTAGTGGACTGCGTATTCTCTAGTCTCTGATCAGACCGTGCAGACTGCGATCAAACAGCAGCCTGCGACTCATTTAATACCTCATTTGCTGTATATGTTGAGATGGCATGAATGAAAGCTGCAGATATGAACTGAAGGATTGATTATTTTATCATGAGTGAATGGATTAGTCTATAGAACCCTAATATATGTAAACAAATGTTTTGTTTACGTATATTAAATATTGTATCATGCTAAGATGAGGAAAAGTAGTACATCTTTAGCAGCTCTCCTCCTCATCCTCAGCACTTTAAGAGTTCGTCTTCTTTGTGTAGATATAACAAAGACTAAATGTGCGTTTCATACAGACTTTTCCATGTTTGCTGTTTTACGGTCATTTCTACGGAAACATAATTTCAAGGCTTGCCGAGGTCAGAAGTGTTTTTGGTTTGTTTTTTTAAATGTGGAAACAATAATGTGAGTTGCACAACACACACGTTCAAATGCCCATGCACACAGATACATGTATACCACAGATACTGGAACACTAGAGCAAGGAGCAGTGTTCAAGACTCTAGTAGTTCTATGGGCTGAAAGGAGTCATTCCCCGAGCAGAGGCATCTGATGAGCGGCATGTCTCGTCCAGAGGGAAGGGTTGTGATCATGTAGCCATCACCCCTGTTTGTGCATCGCTATAGACAGACATACTTGTGACAGTGAAAACCATCTCCAGGACTGACACTGGCCAAATGAACTGATGGCTCACTGACCTTGCTGACTCTAATTGGAACTGGGACACCTCACAACATCCTTTCAAAATATCAGCAGGTTTCAGCATGTTAGAATTGTTTTGTCCGCCACGACGTGTTCCAACAGAAGAACACTCTTGCCAGCACAAATATAAACATGGTGAAATGACTGACATTACCTGTGCTGCGAGGGAGAAAGGTCACCATCAACTTTTTCTTTCTCTCATAGATTTTTCTGAACACGAGACAGCCACAATCATACACACCGCCACTGTTTGTTTAGAAGGTTGTTCCTGAAAGTAAGTCTTTGTCTCTTAGCCATGACATGAACTTATAACTATCATCTCCTGACCTGGCGCAGTGACCATCTTCACAGACATGCATGTGGAAAACACACAGCACATTTATGTTAAGAAGCGAGGGACATGAACAAATTCTCTTGTGTGTGCTAAGCTGACACAAACTCAAAGGCCTCAGCGCACACTTGGGGATTCAAACGCATCGCATCCTTACTCTGTGAGGCGGGGGGTTGGAGCTGGTAGCCTGTCAGCTGACACCAGCCCACGGGGTAGAGGTCAGGTGACTCGCAGTCCACCCACTGGTCATACTCATCCTCCCAGCCGTCAAAGTGGATCCTCAGTAGCCGGTGCACAATCCTCGTCACCGTGGCGACACACACCAGCCGTGGCTCCATCAGGTCGACGGCCTCCAGCTTCATGCCTTGCCGGAAACCGTGATTGGGAACCTCCTAGAAGACGAGAGACAGCAGGAATGTGACTCAAGAAGCTACTGGTGAGGAGAAGCATTGATAAACACTGAATCTCATTAATCAGACGAAACAAGGAAAAGAAAGAAGAAAGTGTATGAAAAGGAAGTCATCAACACAACTTTACTCCTGTTGGAGTAGCTCTTCACGATAAAAGCACAACAGCATCAAATTGACAAACAGACTTAACTCCAAATTTCTTCAGCAACATGAAATTTAGGAAGTGACATTTAAGTCAAGAAAGAACAAGCAGGAACTTTTCTCAGTTCATGTGCCGTTATTTTTGAAGGTGATGATTAGAACTTGTAGTGCTGAGGAACCCAGAAAAATGTTGGAGTAAACACAGAGTGGAGGAACCACTGATGGAGCATACCTTGTTAAAGAGCTTGACAGGAGCAGCTATTGAACCCGTTTCTCTGAGGTAGTCAAACCATTTAAATGGCAGTTTAGTGTACCCTGGGGAACAGAGTCATTGTTGAGACCAGAACAATCAAAAACAAAGCAAGACCATGAAAGTAAACTACGTCTGACCTGGAGAGGCTGGACAGAGCAGAGAAGCTTTAAAGTGTCACTAACAACAAAGCAAGCAAAGAGACAACACATCATGATGCACTGAAACCCGTGAAAGGGACAATTATTGAACCTTTGGTGTCTGATAACTGAATGACTTTTCACTGAGACATGGATTACAGAAAGGTCAACAGGTGGTTTTGTCATTAGCCTTCATGGAGAGACACATGGTCCAATCACAGCACGGGGGGAGGACCACAGCGCTGACATGAGCTGGATACAGTTGCTGGATGTCTTTCACACTAAAGGGATAGTTTGCGTCATTTCAAATGGGGTTGCGCGAGGCACTTATCCATCCTGTTCATATTTTGAATGGTATATAACCCCTTTTTCTAACAGGAACCTGCAGCAGTCATGTCACCCTCCCCAAAGCTGCCAGATTTCATTGAGAAAAAACTGTAATTTCACATCACAGAACAAGGTCTGCTACTGCCTAACCCTTAAGATCAGTTCCCCTAAAAAGTCTCAACTTGTTCCAGGTTCACTGCAGGAGAAACAGTACAGTAAAGATAATTATGTGTTCTGAGTTTGTCAGACCAAAGAATAAAGTGTTATTAACCACCCGGTCAAATGAAATGACAAGTTTATGAAATTAGGTGTGAAAATCAGGTAAAAATGAATTCTCAGCTCCAGGACTATGAGGGCGTGTCTGCTGAATGTGCTGAAGCCACGCACCCTCAGGAGAGCAGTCAAGCAGCCATTTTGAAGCGATTGAAACGTGTCAGATGAGTTCAGAAAATGACATGACTAACTTTGAAACACTCTGAGCGAGATGAATTCATCTCTCTCTCTCTGCTCAGGGTGGCCTCAGCGTGTACTGTTTAAGGACCGCCCACAAAATCCTGGACAAAAACAGTTTGAACCTCTAACTCCACATTTCACTAAGGTATTGTTCAAAGTCTTCACATGTTTTCAGCAAAAGTATCGTTACACAGAGTTTAAGGATCTTACAGATTTAGGCCTGTGACACTAGACACTTTTTGAAAGCTGCTCATGTTTTCATCATCTTCTATTTCAGCTGTATTTGAATTAATGTCTATGTTATGGTGTTTTAATCTTCTAAGCGTCTGTTTCATGTTGTTTACCATGTGTGAGAAGCACTGACATTCTGCTATATAAATACAGTTACTTAATGTGGCACAGAATGGTGCTGAATTGTCCCTTTAAAATGTCTTTTTCATTTTATAATGCCAGTAAACACTTATGACAGTGTGTATTGTCTTTGCTTGAATTGTTTTTAGACGTTTTCAAATCTTCCATAACTCTGCGCTCCTCTTCACGGGAGCAAACATCCATTACATTTCTGAAGGTGAAGAAACAAAGATATGAGCGTAGAGTACCTCTAGGGGGCGTGAGTTCAATGTTGTTGATTTCACAGAAGCCTACAGGGAAGATAGAGGGGGAGGTGCTGTGGTAGCAGAACCAGTCTGATCCGTCCACTGCCTCCGAACCATCGATCCCGATCATGAGGTACCCGTCTGCCAACACCTACGGGACACAATAAGACAATGGCTCAAGTCAGTATGGACAGACGAATCCTTATTTGACTCCACACGGCAGCAGTTCATCACATGACGTTAATGTGGAGTCCACAAACACACTCACCTTTCTTACAGTGGCTACACATATAGCTGAGAGGTTGAGGGGGTCAATGGATTCTAACTTCATCCCATCCTTGAACCATTCCCCACTCTGGTCCACGTCTTTCACCTGACAGACATGCAGGGAGAAAACACCGAACTGAGGATTCATCAGATTTAACATTAGAATTTGATAACAGTGTCATCCTGTTCATGCTAAATGACTTCTTTGAACTGCATGCTCTTATTTTGAAATTAACACCACGTGAGAGTATCAGCATCAGCATTGATATGTCTGCTGATCATGTGATTGTTACATGTGATAGGAGTATTAGAACCCTCCCAGCATGCACTGGGGTGATAGATCCATGGACACAAGTCTCCTGTATTGTACTGGTATCATTTTGTTCGACATTTTGCTTTTCACAGTTTGTTTCCACATGTTCATCACTGTAAACACTTTATATGGTTCCCAAAGGGAGACTTTCAGTGATCCTCAGAAGTCTGCTATGAAAATGAAAAAACTCTTTAAAATCTACTTTAATTGTGACTTGGATGTTTTTCTTTTTACTTTAACCTGCATGCTCTCTTCTGAAATGTAAAAATGACTTCATGTATGGCTTCATCCTAAAACATCTTGGTCATGATGCAGCTAACTGTCAGTACGCTGCACCTTTTCAGCTTACTGCCTTTGCAGAGCTGAAGACCACAAACCAAAAACCACAACTGTAGCACTCGCTTAAGAGAGATACAGTATTTAAAGAAGCACAAGTATCTAAAGTTTATGTTCTATTACCTTCTGGAAGAACTGTGCAGGAGCATCAACCTGACCCTCGATTTTCTTTGTAACATCTGAAAGATAAATGGACAGATCAAGATTAGTTTAAAGGTGCTTTGCGGTTCACATGGGGTGGACAGCTGGGCTGCAGGAGAACCGTTTGATAAGGAGAGAAATGATTGATTGAATTCACAGAAAACAAAGAGAACTCTGATTATGAGACACGGCTGCACCACATCTGTGACATCATAAGTGTCATCATAAACAACAATGACTTTTATTAGATTTGGTGTTTTCAGTAACAATGCTTAAAGAATGATCAGTGTTCATATGAACAGATTTTAAACTGGTCATCTTGACCTGAAGGATTTGGTACAGTATAATCACAGAGTGTCCATGTTCCAGCGTACAGGCAGAGAGGAAGGGGCAGACAGTGGAGGACTCAGCCTTTCATGTGCGGGGTGAAGACTCCATACACCAAGATGCCCACCTTCTTCTCCACCTTGTATACTGTGTGCTGCAGTGACAATGAATCTATGGGCCGTGGGGTCAATAAAGTCTTTCTTATCTTATCTGCATCCACAGGACCCCAAGCCGATCATATGTCTCCACCGCCGTTCAGGGAGCAGAGGAGGCGTGATGTTTAATGTGTGTAAACAGCTGCCCACAGTTTTACACGTTGATTTGACTCTTTTACTGCCTCCATTGCCGCCTTAACACACTGTGTTTGTGCATTTTATACAGAACAGTGAGGCAGAACAACAGCACAACATTCCTGCTGGAAACAGGCTGTGGAGTGCTGAAGAGAACCTCAAGGACATGAAATTAATGATCCAACCTGTTTAAAGGCTGACTAATAGTGAGTCAGGAGTGGCTCTTTGAACCTAGATTCTGACCGTCCTCTTGCCCTTCTTGTCTCTCACAATACCCCCAAACTTTATGGAAGAGCAATGCTAAATCTCTGGAGCACTCCTTCAAGTGATACAGTACACACATTTTGGCAGTTTTTCATAAAAACACACAACTTAAACTTAGATGTCTGATCCGAACTCACCGGATCGTTTGAAGCGGTGTCCGATGCTGCGTGACCAGCCTATATTATGGATGAGGGGGCTGAACATGTGGCACCAGAAGTCATCCGACCTGTCCTGGCTCTCCTCATAGACCAGCCTGAGGCGACCTCCAATGACCTGCTCCACCAGTGCCACCCGTGTCCGGCACAGGTAGTTCTTATCCACCACCTCTACCCGCATCAGCTTCTTAAAGGGAAACTGCATGTTCTCTTGTACCTGCAGTGAAAACCGGCACTTTAACAAAAAGGCAAAAGCACTCACTGACTGGCGGATGTTTATGATCGTGGGATTCGTGGGTCTCACCTTGGTGTTGAAGTCAGGTGGCAGTGTTTTAGCTCCAGTGAGACGCTTCACGAGAAAGGTTTTCCAGTTAGAGTACTTATGCTGTATGCCTGTACGGGACAGAAACAGAAAGAATCAGCACTGACCATCCCAGGACACAGACGTTCAAGAGCAGCGCTGTCAGAGAGTTCGGCACATGGCTCACTTTTTGGAGGTACGAGGGGTTTGCCACTTGAAGCGCACCATCCAACCGGGTGCACCTCGGGGATACAGAGATTACACCAGAAGTCCTTACTGGTGTCGTTGTCAAAGCCCTCATACCGCAGGAGAGCCTTGAACCCTGCATGGCGAGAGACACAGGTTCATCAAAACAACCTCCATGTAACGCCCAGTTATGACCTTTCTTTAGATTTCTTACTTGTGAGTATTCTCTTATCCACCTTCTGTATAGAAGCTGCTGTGACAAGTGCATTTACCAGTGTGGTATTTAAGTGTATTTTGTAATTTCATATTTTTGTATTTTAAAAAGTTTCTGACATCTGCAGGTGAGAAAAAATGATTTTATAATTGCATCACACTGATCGAACCAAATGTAATCAAGAAAAACAGAGAACGGTTCTTTTTTTATTAGAAACTGAAAAATTGGCTGTTTCATTACCAGAATAATGAATAATAATAGTGTATGCCCTTCTTCTGCCTGTCAACATACACAGCATATTCATAAATATTCTTAATATTGTACTACTGTTGTACTAGTTATTCACAGGAAAAACATTCGAAACACAAACACATTATGGAACAAAAGACACATGCAACACACATCTGACACGTGACGTCCTGTCATCATGCATCTGTAGAAATCCGCCTCACCTGCTAGCTTAATGATTTCTGCTATCCAGTACACTTTAGTGGAGAGGCTGGTATCAGAGTTGAGCACTTCAATCCTCACTCCTTCTTCTATGTCTCCCCAGCATGTCCCCATAGGGGCCTGCGGTGCAGAGGAAGCAGTGCAGTTAGTACAGCAGAAGAAAGTGAAGGGATCAGTGGAGGCTGCATCCTCAGCTTCAGCTTTTTTACTTACGTGTTTGAAACAGCTGACTGGAGCTCCAGTTGTGTTATTGCTACAGATATACCGACCCCAGTCAAAGCTCTCAGCAGGGACCACTGACAGAGATGAGAAACAGTATTAAAGCTGGAGCGCATCCAAACAGAGCAACACTGCCATCACTGCTTTGTGAGAACGTACCTGCTTTTGACTTAGCCTGGCTCTGTTGACTCGCTTGGTACTGGGCGTAAGCTGCCAACTTGGCCATGAGAGGCTGTTTCTGTAAGACTTTCGCCTTTTTCGTCGGCGGTTTGCCCTTTAAAGACAATCAAAGTGGACATTATTGTTGTTTGTATAATTAAATAGTGTTAAAATGTTTGATGTAGCAGGTGTATAATGCACTTGCCTGGAGTCTTGCCAAGATGCTAGCTTTTTTGGAATTTGAGGAGTAACTCCTGGAGCAGGACACGCTGCAGAAGCGCTTGGTTTTTGAGTAGAAAGCATCTCGTACGCCAACCATTCCACACATCTCACAAGTGGCTGTAAAACAGAGACACACACATAGAACCATCAGAATAGAACATGCAGGCACAGCTTTACACTCCTGAGAGTCCTGAACATGTTTCCATGCACTTACCCATTCCGGCCTTGCCGTCGGGGTAGGTGTAGACTTGGCCATTGTTCTTGATGATGGGCAGGCTGGCGGGGATGGAGGGCACCACCTCATCCTCGCTGTCCTCTGAGCTGGAGCTGCTGGTGGACTCCTCGCTGCAGCTGTCGTAGCCATCGAACATCCCGAACGAGTCTCTCCGCTTGCGCTCTGAACGTGGGGTGCGCTCAGCCTTTACAAGCAAGGGAACGACAAAGAACACTTAGAGTCTGAATGAAGGGAACCATGAGGCTGCAACTAATGATCATCTTCATTAATTAATGTGAAGATTATTTATATATTTATATTTTATTTTATTTATAGATAGATAGATAGATAGATAGGCATGAAGTAAAATACATTTGGTGACAATATAAATACAATAAACTCTAAATAAAAGGAGAAGAACATACAAATATACATATGAACATATGAAAACTTAATTGAAAGAGTGCAATTATGAAATCAACTGTTACAGAGTGAGTCTCCTCTCTCTGCACAGAGGGGAGTCTTTAACTCATTTATTAATTATTAATTTCAGCTCTAGCAAGATGATAAAATATCACGAGATCAAGATGTACAATTCATGTCATTTTAAGCATTTTTTCCTCTTTAACTATGACACATTTTTTATTTTAATATTCTGATATTTTACATCATTAAAAATGTCATCTGCTTTGGAATCTGAGCGGGAATCAGTGTGTGGAAATGGCCATAAAAAGATGTTCAGAGAAGGAGAGCCTCAGCTGAATTATTACCGTAATAATCGGATAATTGGACCCGTCTCGCTCGTTAGCGCACAGGATCCGGAACATTGTTAAAATATTGACTGTTGTCAGACTGCCTACTTCCTCCTCTGAGCACCACAGGTGACATCCTGACGAGCCGAGCTAACGTTCATTATTTAGGCAGCAGAGACTTGTGACAGTAAAAACAATGCAGCCGCAGAGGAGGACGCACTGAGCTCAGAGGGAGCTGTAGCAAACAGCAGAGCTGAGATATGCGCTGAAAGAAGGGGCGGCCTTATTACAAATAGCTCCTAATGCTAACTAGCGTTAGCACGGCTAGCTAGCGGAAACCAGTTCTTCCAGTTTTTCTTCACAAAAGCGAAACGAACTTTTTATTTGCGCGGCGAAGCTGCACCGACACACAAGCGCTTAAAATGAACGTGAGGTTGTTTTATTTCCACCTTTGTTTTTTTTAACGAGAGCATTTTGATATTTAGCCACCAGCTAGCAGCCGTAAACAGATAACAACAAAGGAGGAGGGCTAGCGCGAGCTAATCCTCTGTAAACGGGAGGCTCGCGGCCCTAAAATGTTTCAGCTCCACTCACCAAATCCCTTGTGTCTTCCATCAGCCCTTCATATAGATACCGTTACAGTTAACTGTGGTGCCCAATGCAAATAAAGCCCCTGCGCTGGGGGTGAATGTGGCTCTGAAACACCAAAGTCTAAATGAATACTACCAAGCAGGATATCAACAAATTACTCTGCCTCCACTGCGCATGTGCGTGCGTAACCTACTTTCGTGTGATTGGTCAATGGGGAATGGAGGTCATCGACCCACACAGAAACAAAACAGAGACTCTGTGCTGAAATGAATGAATGGCCTCTTCAATTTAACAATAGAATCCATGTCTGTATCAGTGATGTGTCCAACCAGCACCGATATGAATTATGAAGGAATCATTCACTTTATTAGTCACCTGTATCACTTTCAGACTGCTCAGTAAGATGCATGCAGTGACTTCAAGACATTCAGACTTGTGCTAAAAACAGAATTTACCCTCCTCCAAGTACTGCACTTGGTAGAGGCATAGTTAGCCGGAAATTATAATATCACTATCATTTTTAATGAACACATACAATTATAGTATGAACTACATTTCAAAACAAAAGACACAAACACTTCTTCTGACATAAAATAAATCCTTTATTAGATATAGTGCAGTCTACTACACCTCTGAAAACAGACTATCACTCACATCTGTCCTTAGGTAATGATACAGTTGATGCCACATTTGAACACAATCTGAGGACCACATTCAGTAATATTATGTTTAATTTCCAAAATATAATAACTCGTGAAGCCCAATATATAGGCCATTAAATCTTAATACACATACAAGTATTGAAACTAGACGTCATTAGCTCGCCAGCTGCCTTCTGGTTCCAGTGACTCATATCACAGTGCTTTTCAAAAATAATACTGGCATTCTGTTTTTGTACCTCTTCATTTCTTGAACATAAAATATAGTAACAACACATAGAAGCAAAGCAGCATCGGGTGCAACAGAACAGTATGAAGGCAAAACAGAAGAATTGATTTTGGACTGAAGTGACAACAATAAAGTGAATATGGCTGGAAGAACTGTCGCTTGTCAAGTAGGTAAGGCTTCACGATGAGGGTTCACGTGGTTGAGTTTGGGTCAGACGAGAGGAACGTCCTCTTTATCTCGTTTGAGCTGATGCAGAGGAGTGGATGGTCAGTGCTGCAAGATAAGAGCGGGAGAGCTTGTTAATGTCACAGAACGTTTCAGAAATGTTCAAACTCAGTCAGTCATCAAACCAGGAAACAACACTTTAATATTCATGTACTTGCTTTGGTGTCAGACCAGCTCGTCCTCTATGACATCATCACCACTTCCTGAGATTGAGGCAGCTTCTGAGGTCCAAAGAGAAAACATTTTAGTTATTCAACAATCAGCAAACAACAGGAATTCATTTCTTAATCCACCACAGTGCAGACAGCTGACAGAATGAAATCCAGATAAGAAATAACTTGACACCAACAGAAATGTGTGTGTAGCACCAGGTATTAAATACAGCAAAGTACTGAAAGCTTGCACGGAATTCTTTAAATTCTCAGTCCTGTTTATTCATTGTCTGATTAGACACTGGAGAAGTTTTGTTAAAACGGCTGTGTGTTGTTATTTGACTGCATGAGATATGACTTTACAAACGACCATATGAAGTTGCTAAGTCCAAAATATTTTTTTTTACTGAAGGAGGGGTGCTAAATTACTGTTTGGTCAATTTTTTAAAAAGTAAAACATAAGTAAATGAAATAAAATGTCAGCATATTAGATAAACCAGCCAGCCATCAGTCAGCAACACTGATGATGATGAAGCCATGGGTGCTTTGATACTCAGTTACTTTAAAGGACCAGTGTGTAGGACTTGGTGGCTGTGAAGCTTGTAAATGTAAAAATAAAATAGTTCCTATCTGGAGCCAGTGTTTGGTTTATCTGCTGTGGGCTACTGTACAAACATGGCAGCTCAACATGGTGGAGTCTGATGAAGGACTCGCGGTGCCTGCAGATATCACAGTCTCATTCGAAGATAACAAAAATAAAACAATTCATCATACACTCATGAAAACAGAGTTAATATTAAATATATCTATAGACACACTGGACCTTTAAATCAGCCAGTACCACCTGTGAGGAATCAGAGGAAACGTGTGTGTGTGTGTGAAGAGGTATCTGTGCCTACTAATGTGTTCACTTCGTTACAGAAATCACCCAAAGCATGTGAACGAAGGAGTTACCTGAGCCTGTGTCATGTGTTGTATATGGGTTAATGTTGAATTCTGCTCTCTGTCCTGACAGCTTCTCATCAGTGAAGCTGTTAGCTCCACATTTTTGTTCTGGGTCCACGTCCTCTTCTGGTCTAATCTGAAATCTGTGAGAGCGAGGCATCCTACCACTAATTTTTACTTTATCTAATATTTCACCCCCTAAATTTATTTGATCATAAATTCCACCTCCACTCAGGTCACTATCTACACCACCCTGCCCATTACTTGTTTCCAGCTGCTCCTGTTCTCCATCACATAGCTGGGGTTTGTCTCCACAGGACTCAGTGAGTGCCATGTAAATAACATCAGTGCTGTCAGCGAGGAAGCTGCTATCTCTTTCTTTATCCTCTTCATCTCCTTGATGCCAAATAATCTCCCCACACTCTTCGCTGTGACTGGAGTCCTGGCTTGTGTCACAGTGTGCAGATGTGGAGGTTGTGCTGATGCAGCTCCACGCCACACTACGGTCCTCCGTGCTTGAGCTCTGACAGGAGTAAAAGCTCTCTGTGGACATTTCATGGTCCGTCTCTCCTTCATAGGCACTTCCTTCCCCGATCATCTCGTCACTGTTTAACTCCAGAATGCACGAAGGACTCGCCGGATAGGAAGCAGAGGAGGGAAAAGGAAGTTGGGACTTTGTGAGTGTTGGCACAGAGACATGAGAATGAGCGCGGCTGGTGGTGTGGGTTTGTGTGGGCGATGACTGAACCATGTGAATCATCTTGGCTGGACTTGAGTGGGAAAAGCTGTGCATGACTGTAGATGAGGGACTGACAGTGTGCAGCTCCGTGGATCTCAGGACATGTGGGTAACATGGAGAGGACGCAGATGATGCCAGCTCAGACGGACGATCTTCACACTGTTGCCAAGAATCTTTTATCAACGCCCACCCCCCCAGAAAGAACAGTGACACACATAAAGAGAAATCTCCATGGATTTAGTCACTTCATGACTGCTCTCCCTTTGCTCTACTCACCTGACAGGCTGATACAGGAGAGGCTGAGCTCTGATGAGGCTCCTATCACGTCATCCTACAGGACAAGAAATTCAAATGTGAGTGTTTAGCATGTTGCAGCAGAGTCCTGTCAGGAAGGACAGAACAGTTTAGTATGGACATGGGTAAAATGAGGTGATTGCATCAGAATGATGCAGGAGAATACTTTAGCATCGCTGAAGGCCAATAATATCAAGCCTAATCATTTGTTTTATTCATTTCTTTCATGCAAGCTCAACACATCGTCACAGCTGCAGCAGGAGCACACATGCGGAACAAAGCCACCAAGACACGAGGACAAGACGACGGCACCATAAGGCTGCTTTCAGATACAAACTAGCACAGTGGCAAAAACGCAGGTTTTTCCATCAATTTGAGCGGTTTGTCCATTTTGGCTACAGCAGTGCGGAACACAGGGGGGTCCACCAAAAAAAACACTACGCAGTCAGACAACCAGTCAAACCTCCTCAGTCTGAAAGACTATCCTAACTCTGACTCTACCTGCTGCGTTCTGGCTTTGTTTATTTCATAAGCAGCTTCTAAATTGGAGACTGACTCGCAATTTACGCTGCAAAAAGGACTCTGTGTTACAGGATGTGATGTGATGTTTTGTCCCATGAATCTGCTCATGGTTTTAGTCCTATCATATTCTACACAAGCAACAATAAATATACTTCAGTGACCATTAAATCATTTTTACTGTGACAAGAATAACAATCTGCTGTGAAGATATTAGACAGGAGCTTTTCAGTCACCAGTGTTAAAAAATGTCAGTGTGTTCAGTGACCCACCAGCATCCTCTGCAGACAGCCAAGATTGTCCCGATCCGTCTTCCCATTCGCCACTTCCTGGAAGCTGACGGCGTGGTTGCGCCTTATGAGCTCCTCGCCGATATCTACGGTCTGGGAGAGAGATGGCTGTTATACGAGATGCATGCTAGGAAATTGCGTAACAGGATGAAAAGCAAGCCACACAGCAGCTAACCTTGCCGTTACTGTTGTCATAGAGCTTGACGCTGGGCCAGGAGGAGATCTCAGAGTGAGAGTAGCTGCAGAGTTTGGCCTGCAGGGGTCTCCAGGAGGCGCAGTGTGTCAGCTGCTCAAACTCATCCAGAGCGGCCTCAGTCCACACCTCCTCTGAGATCAGAACGTTTGAGGAAAAATAACTTTAAGATGAACGCACAACGTGTTATGACTTTCCCCTTTTTCTTAGTTGTGTGCCTGCGTGATGAAGTTATTCAGATGAGAGCTTTACCTTTTGGTCTCACTCCTGCTAAGTTGCACTCAATAGCTTGGAATGGCAAGCTGAGGAAGTCACTCCTGAAATGTTAATGCAGCAAAGCACAAGCTGTTAATAACACTTTGGAACCAGTGCCACATACAGCAATATGCATTCATTCAGCAGCTGCATTACGGCACACCAGAACCCCTCTAGTACCTGCCAAGACTGCAAGAGGGAACAAATGAGTGTAAAGTTTTATGAAGAGTGAAGGTCGAGTTCAGTTTGAGCCTCAGAGGCTGAAACCAGCGGTGATGATGCATAACTGATCTCAGATGATGTATACTCATCACAAGATTATCAAAGTTTGAGAAATCAAAGACTCTGTCCAATGATAGTGATATTTAATAATAATGTGAGAAATCATGGTGGCTGTGCACCAGGCTACTTTGACATTTTTAATCAGCTCTACAACTGACCAAAAACTAAACTTTAAACTCCATTCAGCTTAATTCTTCTGTGCAGACTCGACTGAAGCAAACGCAAGAAGAGCAGGCAGGTGCCAGGTGTTTGTCTCTAACCTCATGCGGCACAGGCTGTCTCTGGGCAGCTCCCCATTGTCTCCGAAGTCCACGTAGTAAAGATCAACCAGTCCAGAGCTCAGCACTCCCAGCACCCTGGCCCTGTTCCATGTGCCGTGGTCTCTGTATGGAGCAGCCACAATGTCCCCCACCACGATGGTCTCCACCCTCTGCTCCTAGAAAAGACATGTAGAATGTTCTAAACATCATAGAACAGGGACAGTATGACCCCCTCTCACCTCAGCTATCTGTGTATGAATGGACAGAGGAAAGTGAAAGTTCATATTATTGAATTCACTTGTATTTTTCTTTCTCTTATATCTATGTTAGGGATAACAATTCTCTACAGTTTGGAACTACAGTTCCCATCATTTGGGATGCACATAAGAGATGATCTCCAGGAAGTGACTCAGAACTTCAGCCTCCACGTGTCACAGCTGCTGTGTTATCTGTTAATACAAACGGGCAAATGCAGCAACAACTCACTTCCTGTTGTTAGAGAGAACCAGCATGCACCTGTCCCTTTCACCGCACACACCCAGCATCATCACTGTCTGATGATGCTGGGTGATGCTCAATGAAGTACAGTCTGCAGACATAGCTGTCCTTACAGTGGGGTTGCTGCTGTTGTAGAAGCGGTTCATCTCCTCTGTCAGTTTGTCCAGCTGCAGGGAGCGCACGCCCAGGATCTGGATCCAGAAGTGGTTTGGGTTCTCGTAAGCAGAAACGTAAACCTCGAGATGTTCATCAGGCTGGAAGCTCAGGTCTGGGCTGGGAACTGAACACCACACACAGAGGAATTAGATTAGATCTGAAATAAGTACAGTGTGGCAGGTACATAGTGGACAAACTCACTTTCAAACTTGGAGATTTCAGACAGAGAGTCAGTGGAGATGCTGTCCTCTTCCTTGTTGTTGTCTGTGTTGAGCTTCAGCTCCTCCATCTTGTCAAAAACATCTTTGTGTTCTCCTGTGGTTCCATTGGCGTGGATCAGCCCGTTTTTCTCCACCTGAGAGTGCAGACCATTGTTGTTTAAGCCCACCGGTGCGTCAGCCTCTGTGCTGTCCGGCCTCTGAACCGCAGCAGTGTGGCCTCGTTTCTGCCGCAGGGCAGATGACTGGGAGATCTTCGTCCTCACCATCGTGTCCTCTCTGACTTTTTCTAGAATGAGCTCCTGCAAACAGATCACAAAGGTGGAGTCACTTTATTCTCTGTAGTATTCTTAAATAAGATGACTGACCACACTGTCCACTACTGACCTTGGCCTGTTGCACTTCCTGTCTGGTCCCTGTGATCGTCACATTGCCCTTTGCACCAGGACCATGCGTCTTCTCTTTGGAACAAGCCACTTTGGCTCCTGTGGTCCTGGTGATCAGTTTCAAACTCTCTCCACCACGGCCTGCAACACACACAGGGTATGGCCACTTAGGGATAGTTTGGGCCACATCAGCTCTCGACTACCAATTAACATGGTCAAAATCATCATCACCACACTGGTTGTTTAGAAGAAGCACTTTGTAAAGAAGCACTGTGAAACCCGTGTTTAGAATCAGACCAAAGTGAATGTATCCTACCAACAAGTATGTGAGTATTTACAGCCTGATAAATCTCCTCTGTGCCACAGAGTTTCATTAAAAACACGGGTGAGCCACACTGCAAATTTAATCTTGGAGCAGTATGAAGAGATTTGTTTTCAGGACACTTCAAACAAGCAAAAAACATGTGACATCTCAGTGTTAGCAAGCAGCTGCTAATTTACACATCAGCAGACACAGAGAGAAACATCATGTGCGTTCATCTGGAGTCCTTTAGTGTTGTGCTCCACTAAGTTCATAAGCAAGTCTCTAACTGTGTGTGTCTGCTACAGCTGGCCTTTCAGGACTTCCACTGAAAAAAGCAGCCTAGAAAACCAAAAACAATGCACTAAAAGAGGCCTGAAGGCTCCATCTCTGTCACAGGTGACCCATTGTTCATTTAATATATTGATCTGCAGCTTATTATTACATGAATGCGTGTTAATGGAAAGAATAAATGTGCTACCAGTCAAAAATGTGTTTGGAAGCTACCTATTATCCGTCCAAATGCAGTCTGAGGAACCTCCAAAGCCTCGGTTACTGGTTCACAGTCGGTGACCAGGTTCTCCAGGACGCAGCGGGCCAGCAGGATCTGCTCCTTAGAGCCCTGCAGCAGGAAACATACAGCCGTCTTACATCCAGACTCCCCAGAATCTGACAGAACCCTGACGTGAGCTCCAGACTTCTGGGTCACCTGAGAAGAAACAGAGACAGCAGGAGAGCGGAGAGTTAGCTGTGGCCTGAAATGACTCATGATTCGGGAAACACACACTTTAAGACCTGTTTGACAGATCTGAGAGGTTTGGATTGAAGAATGTCACACTTCAAAAACAGGCCAATGACTCAGTGTTCTTCCTCATCATCTGGGACACATCACAGATCACATAACACTCAGTCAACTACAATGTTTAAGACTGACATACATAACAGTGAACAGAAAAAACAAAGACGCTCAAATGAAGCCTCATTTCCTTTCCTCTCTGTCACCTTCATCTACATAAGCATGAAATCATAGAGACAACATCACATCTCCATGGAGACAAAACACTGAACTCTGATCTCCATCAGGAAATCAGGTCCTCTTGATGCAGCAGAAAATAGAATCTAACTAAGAATAAAACAATAAAGTTAAAGTGAAGAGCACAAATCAAAGGTGGGGAGAGGGTGATGTATGGAGGAGAGGGGGTGGTGCATGGAGGAAAGAGGAGAGGAGAGGGTGGTGTATGGAGGAGAGAGGGTGGTTATGGAGGAGAAAGGAGAGGAGAAGGTGGTGTATATTACACAGACTGTGGGGCGCTCTGATATCTATGATCTATGTTTTTGAACCTGTGCTCGTGCAGTGGGAGACGTTATCCTGGTATGTGTTTCTGCAGAAGGATGACACAGTTTAACTCAAGTCAACAAAAGAACATACTGAAGTCAACAAAGCCTAATGGCTGTCTCACAGGGAGGTAAAAGAAGTCTCCATGGTGATAGTCCTGTGTTTACCCAGTTCATCCACCACAACTTCCTCTCTAAACGCTGCCGTTATACTACGTCACCTGACTCTCTTCTGTACATCACCCGCCTGAAGCTACATTATGTGGTAGTGGAGTACTCACCACATCCAAAAACTTGGCTTGGTATCTGGATATGTTCCTATAAACCTCTACAGGAAGCGTCATCTTGGACACCTCAGGGCTGGGCTCCTGAGCTGTTTAGGAGAAACAGACGATCATCAGAGACACAAACTCTAACACACACACACACACACACACACACACACACACACACACTTGTCTAGTGTAAAATGGTTGTGAACTCTCGGACACTCACTGTTGTTGGTGCTGCTTATGTGACGATAGACCATGTAGCCCACTGTGGCCCCGACAGACAGCCCCGCAGCCAGAGCCACCATTTTGCCCGAGCTCAGGCTGCTCTTGTGACTCTCCTTCACTGCGTCCATGACACGCTGCGCACCCAGTGGGATGCTCCACCTAAGCACAGACACAGACGTGAGTCTCCATCCAGCAGCAGCGTTATAGTGTTGCAGTCTGTGACCGGTCCCAACTGTCCAGTTCATCAACTCCTGTCTATGAGATGTCTTCACAACACTCGATCAGTATGTATTAGCTGCTGTCATGTACAATCCTCAGTGGAATTTGCTGGTTTGACGAAGAACTGTACGGTCATGCAGCACAAAACGTAAAGCAGAAGCCAGCCTGAACTCAAAACAGATCAGGTGTTCTCAAACAAATATTCTCATTCCACACGGCTTAGAACTACCGATCAGTTTCTGTCCCACTGACATACATGAGAAGACGCTTGGTAATTGCGTTGGTAATTCTTAACAAACATCTTGACTCAAGAATCTTGAGATTTTTTTTCATCAACTAGATCATAAAGACCTTGAAAACAGCCTCTGAGAAACACTTTCATCCAAAAGTCCATAGTTCTTGGCTCTCGATCATATCACATGATCCTCATCAGCAGATAGTTTCCTTTGTTGTCATGGAAATTGTGTTTTTGAGCACTTTTAGAACTTAACGCCCATGTTGCTGGGAAGTCACAGCCTGGAAACCAGACGATTGGTTGTTGCGTCCAGGCTGCAGGTCCATCTAGCAGAGCATACCGGCCTCAACTGTTTGTGACTGGCTGTCACATTTTCCTGACCTCCATTTTCACACGTCGCACATCAACCTCACACATTTCGTTGCTGTGATTGGTTGTGGGTCCATCCAATAAAAATCATCATTCTTGGTTTTTCTGAAAAAGTTCAGCTGGTGAAGATCATGTGATATGATTGAAAGCTGCAGTACTGACTATGGGTGAGATCATTATATTAATTATAGTGAACTTGAAGTGTTCCTTGTTTCTGTCAAAGACCTCCCTGAAGGTCCTCAAAGACCTCCTGGAGGTCCCAAGACCCCGCTTTGAGAACCACTGGAGGAGAATCTTACAATGTAGCCTTTCACTAGCTCAGACTACATCACTTGCCATCATCATTAGCCTGCAAAGACGTGCACAAGCGGTCATACACACAACGTAGTCGCCTAAATGATTAAACATTTAGTATACTGTTCACACACACACACACACACACATACACACACTCAGCACTGCGCTTAAATGCACCAAGCCAAACTGCAGCGGCCCTGAACCTAGCCAGCCAGACAGAATGCACTGAAAGCTGCTGCTGCACACTGAATACCGTTTACTGTAGTTGGGCGACCTCCAGCCATTCCATTAATCACTGAACTCTTGCATCCAATTCTTTCGGGGTCTTTTTAAAGTCACAGTGCTAAAACTACAAGTGACACAGAGAAACAGAATGCACTGGAGGTACGCCAACAGTGAAGAGTATTGGGACCACGCAGGACCGGAGGAGCACACGGCACCACCATGCAGATGCGTGTCTCACTGGGAGAAGAGGGCTCTGGGGCTGTAGTTGAGAAACACATGGGACTTGGACACTCCAACGTCCATCTCGGGGAGAATCGTGACAATAAGACACAAATCTTCTCCGATCCCGGCTCTTGTGTTTTTTTTTGTTTGTTTACATCCAAGCTCAAGACTACTGACAGACAGGTAGAAGGGGGAGAAAGTTCAGTCACATTTGCACTTTGATGTCACTGTGTGGAGAGCATTGCATCAGAAATCATCATAGACTTACTTCATACAGTCCTTCACTGTGGTAAGAATATGCAAACAGGCCAGCCCTGACAGTACAGGCCTACCTTCAAACAACAGGATGGCTGATGCTGCGTGCAGGCTGCAGCTGTTATGTTGGCTTTGGGTTTTTAAACAGAACCTCGTTTAAAAAAATGGAAATTTAAAGCGGCGTTGCTTTCTGAAAGTATGTAGACGGAGTATATGGATGATGTATGACTTTTTCATGACTTATCGGGATGTTTAGAGAATTTCGGCTTCGAATACATCCGTCAAACAGCACTGTGTGTCAATAAAACAGTCCAAATGTCAAAAATGATTGAGCTGTTCGGTAACGTTACCGCCGCTAACACGTTTTGGTAGGAGTAGCTGCATACATGAAGTTTAAGATTTTAGCCGGACCAAATTAAACGAATTTTCTTCCTAATACGTGAAGGTACAGTCGTACATACGTACGTTATAGCATGAATATGTATCTGCGCAGGAGGAAACCATCTTTAAATGCTAATATATTTTAAACGGAGTTCGGCGTCACGTCTCATAAAAACAATACCGCGCGGCTGGTTCGATAACCTTGGCTCTTTCTAGTCTCCGTTCTACATTATTGTGGATAAATTGTGTTGTCAACAGAAAAACCGCGAGCCGGTGTCGCCTGCGAATGACCAGAAGACGTTTGTCTGTTTTCTGTTTCGTGCCGAGCTGTCAAAACGACTGCAAACACACTTTCTTCTCTGAGGCTAGCCAAGCTAACGTCAGCTAGCTGCTGGCTGACACATGCAAGCAAGTCAAACATTATGACAGGGGAGCACGCGTCCTTAGCACGCGCGCATACTCTGACAGACCCAGCCTGCGAGTTTCACGGTCCAGACGTTAAAGTTAAGTCAACATGAACATTAAACATGTCAGAATGTACGACACTTACACACAGACCCCTCGCTCTTTTCAATCGACCCTGTCTGACTCTGCAGCAGCTCGTCAAGCTCGCCGGCGGAAGTCTTGAGTGCACCGGAAACTTACCGTTCAGGGTTAAAACCCTTAATGCTGTCTATGGTTAGTATACAAGTGTGCGTAATATTAATAACAACGTGAGAGATCAATGTCGTTATTGCCACTGAGCAGGCTCCTCCCTAAGCAATTCACGTTGTCGTGCGTGAACCAGAAACGTGACCGCAACATACATTTATTTTGAAAGGTCAACCGGAAGTCATTTTCTGTATTCTCGTGAGCTTCGCGCTAACTTGAATCGTGCCAGCGGATGATGCTCCGTTGGCAACTTCTTCAGCAGATCACGCGCGGGACGTGAAGTACCGAGATGGACGTCAGCTGTGACCGGTTATGACGTCAAAAACAGAGAGAAACACGTCATAATAACAGTGACACGTGATAGATGAAGAAATGAAAAACAAGATTTAAATTAAAATCCATTGGTTCTCTTGGTTTAATTTACTCTGTACATTCTGTGTTTTCTATGTGCTATATTATGAGTAAATCCTATCTGGTGTATCACTTTAGAGGGATAGCTGACAGGCTGGTGGGTGGGTTTGTGCGAGGGAAAAGAAATAACATTAACAGAAGCATAGAGGTTTTCTCTATACGTTTATATAGAATTGTTGACATTGTGCATTGTAAAAATCAATAAAGAACTGAGGGACTCAGGAGACATTTAAACAGAATGACTGCAGCAGAGGTCTGATTTGTAGTTACTAGAGCAGAACCTGATTTACTTCAGGTCAGACTGTGGAGTGGATTCAGGACGTCTGCAGGTCAAACCGAACTGAATCTGTACCTTGTGTTTTACTGTGACACACACTTGTCCCTTTTCTACTTAAAATAAATGGATTTTCCTTCCTCTGGTTACTGTGTCGAACTTTTGTGTGCAACAAACTCTGAACACGACCATCTCATAAATAAAAGAGCATATTTATTAACATGACATAATCAATACACAAACAGATTTGTCAAAAGTCCTGAACATAGACGCTTTAAAAAATACAAAATATACATTTATGTTTCTTGTGAACGACTACATCATAGTCCATCACCCCCCACCCCCCACCCTATAAATCAACTGGCAGAGGTTTCAGCTCAGAGCATGTGTGTGATAGATAATGTTCAAAACGCCGAGCATCGACTCTGCAGGTTGCGCAACACACGGGATGAATCCATGCTCAATGGAGTCCATTTGTGTCGTGAACTAAACAGTAGAACGATAGATAACATGTACACTGATCAAGACAGACCATTCACTGGATTGTATTCATGCAGCATATTCCATATGTTTGTCATGATATAAAAGAGGGCCGACTCAAAATAAAAATCCTTCTCTTGCATTGTCTGAAAACCTTCAGTAGTTTCATGCCAATCGTTTTGTCACGAGTGCTTTGGTTCTGTAAACCAGAGTGTTCACACACACCTTCACTTTAAACTGAAAACAACGTGTAGCTATGAACTAAAACAGGCACGCATAAAAGCAAGCACAGGTCAAACAGGGCCGTAGCCACAATATAGAACATACTGAGGTCAAGTCCCAACCCCACCCCAAAAATCTAAAAAAAAATAAAATTTTGTAATTCTTTGAATATTGCTTCATTTGTGTTGTCTGTAAAATTTAGATTGCAAACATCATCTAGTTTAGATTTTGGTTTCTCCATGTAATCCATTAATTTACTGATTCATTTTGTTCCTGCTGGCCTTAAATTAGTCAAATTTATAAACATGAAGTGTGGAATCAGACTGTGACCTCAGAGTGTTTGATGGTGGCTATGGACCTGAGGTCAAACCCCAGATGCCATGGTTGATGCCATCTTTAGATTAAGACTGTAAGTGGGCGAGAATCAAGGCTGGACCACCAACAAACCTCAGAGGGTTCAGGGTCCCTAAGAGCCCTGGGATGACTGTCCATCAGTTTGTAGTCATTTGATTGGACGATATGGATAAAAGACAGATAAAAGTTCTTTCAGAGGAAAAGATTTAAAAAATAAAATAAAATCCTATCTTACAGTATATATAATTTTATATGACAATGATTATCTATATATAAGGAGATATAATTTTTTAAAACATTTTCTGGAAAAGAAATAGAGAAACTGATCACTTGGGGCTCAAGTATGACGACTAAATACCATCATTCCACATCACTTCAGCAGCAATATTATAACCACATCCATCTGAAATAATAACAGAACCACAGCGAGCTGGTCTGACGGAAAAAGACCGTCAGTGATGCTGCACGTTCACTGTAGGAACTTGGGGACGCTTGAAGGTGATCTCTGGAATATGCTGGTCAGCAGATCAAATATGAAATCTGGGGTGATGGTGACACATCTGCAGGTGAAATCTACTCTACTATTCATTCTTTATTATTTAAAACTAAACAGTATCCTGAGCTCCTGTCCATCCAGGTGTTGAGAGCTGAAACAGACAGACAGACTGAGGAGGAAGGCAACTGAATGATATGAAGCACCTTTCAGAAGACTCTGGTACACCAGAATAAACATCATTATATATATATATATATATTCAGATATCCATCACTCAGGGAGGGACTTGCTAAGATCACTGCACAGCCAGCTGCGTGGGTTCAAAGCAGCAATGCCAGCACATCCTACAGTTAGATAAATATGTATCGTGTACATCTAGATATGTGCGTAGAAAACGTGACTGATCCAATTCAATCCTTAATCTTCGGTCCTTATTGTGTTACAGCAGGTCTGACCTCGGCTTAGCTCTGGAATTGAGTAACTGTAAAGAACATTTGTTGCAAAACACAAGAAAATAATAGAGAACTTTGTCTTGCAGGCAACCACAGTGAAGATTAAAATGTGGCTCAAAGGCTGAACAACAGAGCAGTTCAGAGAGAGAGCTCAGAGAAGCTTCTTTGTCACATTTTTTCAGAGGTAGTGTTCCACCCTATTCTGTACATGTCAAGCAATGACCAAACATATTGTTACATAAGGAGGCCCAAAGTGTCAATATTAAACACAGAATCTAAGTAATCATATGAATATATTGTGTACAATATATAAATGAACCAACAATTTGTGAAATAACTGACCTGATTATTAGAGTTTCATTGGAAATCATTCTGTATTTTATTATAGAAATGATTCAAAAGTCTGTTTTTATTCTATAATGGCATTTTTATTTCATGATAGTGTTGTTGTCGTTGTTTTTTACCTTCTATGTACCCCTTGCTTTTCTTAAGCTAGCAAGCTGAACAACTACCACATGTAGTCAGTTAACTCCTGTTAGCCACAAGAACAACAACGTCAAAGTAATAATGAAATAACCAACTAGAAGCGGCTGTTGTGAATAAACACAGATACTACACCTCTTTAGCCTGGAAGCTTAAAAAAGCTGCTAATGTTAATAACTGGCTTCGGCATCAAAGTGAAGAGCCAGTGTTAGCAGTGCTGGCTAGCTCCTTGTTTTTAGTGAGCATAGAGAAAGGCTGTCCATCTCTTTGCAGAGTTGTTTATTACTCTGAGGAACTTCAGATAGCTAACGTTAGATGCCGTTAGCTGTTCACTGTGATGTAATGAACTGAACAACACAACCTCAACTAGCTAGTTAGCAAGCTAGGCAGGCAAGTAGGCATAAAGTACAGCCTTCTGTGTCTGTGTACACTGTATACTGTGAGTTTAACTCTTTATTTAATTTAATAAACTTTATTTTGAGATTGTTGTTCTAGCTAACAGGGGCTAACTGGCTAAGTCTGGTAGCCATTGTTGAGCTTGCTAGCTTAGGAGGCAAAGTGGTTGATTGGCTGAAAGGTGAGAGGCCGGTGACATCACCACGGTCAGGAAACGGTCATTCCTCACTGGCATCATGAAATAAAAATGTCATTATAGAAGAAAAACAGACTTAAAAATTTGTTAAACTATTTCACAAATCATTGTTTCGTTATATGTCTGAATTATGAACTATGAATATATTATAGTGGAACATTTGGGGCTCCATAGTTACAGACTACCTTTTTTTCCTGTGAGTTTTTACTCTGATTGACGACATACTGATGTTACGTTGAACTGAGTAAAGGCTGGACTGGTGTGATGATATGACACATTTCAGTGTCTCACTGGTTGACATTAAAATAAACTTCACAGAAACCCCTTTGAACGTGAAGCAGTTTTTCGTGGATTGTTTGGGACCTGGATCATTCCCGGACATGAGGGCGACCATGCATGCAAGTCTCTCAGGGATGGAGAACAGAAGTGAAAGTGAGGAAGCATAAACCTCTTCAAAAAACATTCCTCATGCCTTTAAAACTAAAACCAGACAATAAATAGTTGCCTATTTTTGGCTCTTTTCTATTCAACAGAAATGAATGCTTTGGAATTTTTCCTGTTCCTGCCCTTCAGATAACCAAAGTAATATCAGCTGGTTTAAGAAAACAGACCAGGAGCTTCAATATGTGTGGCATAAAGCCCCCACCCTGACATTTGGTTGATATCTGCTCCACCTGACTGCTGCAGTGCTCTTGGGCTGAAGGGTTAACTGAGGGATCTACAGTGTTTGCGTCCTGCACTTCCCTGGTTCCCCAGTGCTGCTGCGACACGAGTGTCATCACGGGGAACGCATCAGAATGGAGAGTTCATCCCCAGCTTTGTTTCAAACTGCAGCTTCTGCCTCTTCTGGTAGCGAACTCGCACCCTGGGATGGACAGAAGAGGTCAAATCAGAGATCATGATCGAGAAAGAAATACAATCTTCTTTCTGCTGTTTGTTGCTCAGTAATCTCCCATGAGTCCAAGTCACTGAGTTAATGGTTCAACTTATTTGCAATATTCCTCCTTTCCATTACTGTTCATCTGTCACTGAAGATTTCTTACCGTATCTCGTGAAGCTTCACCACTTCATTGACCACCACCACCAGCAGCGGGGACACAGACACCAGCAGCCAGGCCAGCTGGGGAATGTCACCCAGATTAAAGGTCAGCGGGCTGCCCTGGTGACGCCATAGCTGGTAATCCACGGTGGCCTGAACAATCTGGCTGAGCAGACTGGAGAGGAGAGGGTGAGAGTTATAATGTAGAAAGAAACGTGAGCACTGAAAGGAGAGAACATTTCACTCTGATAAGTTCATGTTACAAAGTGATGTTGGCAAACAGCGTGTTGACGCAAGTTGAAGTTTTTTGTTGGAGGCTGCAGAGCTTTCAGCATAACTATACAGCTTACATGCATACGTAACAGCTCAGACTAAAGAAGGACCACGAGACGCCCGCAGAGTTATTAAGAGTGAAGACGTGAACAAGTTAAAGGTCCAGTGTGTAGGATTGCTAGGCACCTAGCAGTAAAGTTTCAGACTGCAACCAACTCTCCCACACTCTCTCATTCCAAACATGTAGGAAAAGGTCCGGCTTCAAAATCATATCAATTCATAAAGGTCAAGTTTGTCTGTTCTGACCTGCTGTACAAAAATGGTGGTTCAAAATGGCGTACTCCATGGAGGAGGACCCGCTCTTACTGTAGATATAAAGGGCTCAATTTAAGACAGCAAAAATACAATGATTCACGTATTCAGGTCATTATATACTAACAAAAACATACTAATAAATTTTAGATCTCATTCCTGCAAAGAAATACTAATCTTACACACATGAACCTTTAAAAAAAGCTTGAGTTCTTTTCTCCACTGCTCACCTCAACCTCTGTGAATCAAACAGAACGGAGTTCTTCTGTTCAGTAATGAGACGATGAAATGGAGGCTTCTTGGGTTACTCCACCTTTACGAGTACATCACTCTATATCGCAAAGTGAATGACCGTGTAAAAACAGTTACTGCGGGGAATAGAATTAAAACACGATACAGTCGGATCGCGTATCATACATCCATCTAGTGTTGTGGTGGTGCTATCACCGGGTGAAATCTGACACAGAGCCATGAATCATAACAAGACTGCCTTTAACACATCGCATCAAGTACGAAACCAGACTGAGCATATAAAAGATGTGCTTCCTACAAAACGACTGGGCATAACTGTGGTCTCACACTGAGTGAAACACTTTATTTTAAACAGTGTTATACTGTATAACTACAGACTGTATATTAGGTTTCTGAGCTGCCCTCCACCATTTGTTGTATCCTCTTCAGTGGCACACTGACGTAGCTCCACCAGAGAGGAAAAAATATTTTCAGTTCATTATGAAAGAGGCTGCCTCAGTTTACGTAATGAATGATAAACAGTGCACAACAGAGGTGGACACAGCTGAGGTTCTGTTTGGAACCAGACAGAGGATTCTAAAAACTGGTTTAAAGGGGACATGTTATGGAAAAAACACTTTTTAATCTTCTTTTTAATTTGGGGTGCGGTGTCCCCTAGTGTTAGCAACCATCTCCATTTTGCTTGATTTGCTGAAGCTACACTGTCTCTTGTGTCTTGTCTTTGCACACACTATCCAAGTTTTGAGCCCCTGGTAATATGATATAAGCAGAGATGGACTCTGCAGCAAAACATCACTTACACCACAGGTACAGTGAGACACCACCAGGTATTGCTGAAGGGACTCTTTCTCCACAGAGGCTGAGAGCGGTGCACGTAGCTGAGCGAGATCACCACTGACAAAAAGAGAAAGACAAACAGAAGAATTTGTTTTGAATCATGATTCAAAGACCTGACAAGAGTGAGCATAGTTCATCCTGCCTGTGTGTGAGTGATGTCCTACCTGTGTGTAAGGCGAGGAACCCTGCCATGACCTTCTGAGTCAGCAGCAGGCCATTTGACAGCTCATCGAACCAACGAGGGGCGCCATCGGAAGAGCTGCAGTTACACAGAAACACACCGTCAGTGAGTTTTCAGCATCGACATGCTGCTAAAATGAACCACCTCTAAATGGAACACCTTCTCCTAACCTGGCTGTGAGGATATGAAGGCGGGGGACAGTGATGTTGCCAGTGGTGTTGTTAGCTAAGGTGAAGGTCCTGTAGACCTCCTGCAGGGTGAACCCGAAGGCCAGCAGGTAGGCACACACTGTCAGGCCGAACTTCAACAGGAAACAGCCAAGGAAGTAGTTCTGGGTCTGGTCAGAGAAGAGAGCATGACTGTGATTTTACATGTTTCCAGCCTCCTCATTATCCTCCACTCAAACTCCTTGTTGTCTTTTACATTAACACGATTCCTCTTCTACTGATGGAGTGACGTTTGATGATGAACTTTAATACTGTTTTATTTATCAGCTGCACCTCAGGAGAACATGGCTCTGTTGACTTATTATTTTCAGCTTGGGGTTAGGGTGCATTCAGACAGGATCGGGTGTTCTGCTGACCGGTGGTGGGGTTGTGCGGTGCAGCGGTGTGGGAGTGTCATTATCTGGCTCATTGCGTGATGTAATTTTGGTGACATTACCACCCAAAACCAGAAGGTGACAGTAGTGCACCTAAAAGCAGCACAGTAGTTGAAATCCTTGTACTCCTTCACTGACGGATTGTAGATTTTGGTGTGTAGACTATATCGATCAATCTCTCCTCCGTGGTTGCTAGCTGAAAGCAGAATCAGCGTGAGGTTGGGCTCCATTTTCCCAAATGTTGGATCTAAATCAACCTCTCCCCACACGCCGGCATGGTTTTTCACTGACACCCCTGCAGCATGGACCATTGCCGAAACAAACCACCCCCAGTCAAATGAATGGAAAATCGCCAGACCGCTAGATCCTGTCTGAATCCAGGCTTAGGCACAAACACTACTTGGTTAGGTTTAGGAAAGCTCAAGATCTGGGTTAAAATAACAAGCCAACGTTGACTGTGCTTTCACACGGGACACAAACAGCAGCATTCTGTCAAAAAGTCCTGAAAATAAAGAGTGTTTCTCAGAGCTGTCACAGTAATAATCCACTGAAGCGCACAGATGAGCAGTAGATTGGAAGGATATGACTGATGTGTGATCATACCTTCCTCGGAATTGCGTCTAAGTTTTTCCCCGTGGCAACAGACATGACTGAACTGTCTGGTGGCTTCCCCAAAAGTGACACACTGTCGACACAACACAAACAGACCATCAGCATGACAAGACGGTGCACAAGACCACAGTACAACTTTAGAGTGTTTTAATGTGTGTGTGTACCTGAGCAGTGGGCAGCTGAAGCAGGACAGCCAGAGGATGTCAGTGGTGTTCATGGGTGGAGGAAGCTGAGCCAGGCAGGCTAAGAACTGCAGACAGACAGCAAAGCACTTTATCTATTCAATATCAGAAATGTCTCCATGTTGCAGAACAGTAAGACTCAAAATAGTAATCCAGCTGACTGGCTGTTCCAGCAGAACCGTCCAAACGTCTCACCTGGATGATGACCAGACTGAGCTGACACTGCAGCAGGAAGAGAAAGCACTTGCGGATGCCGTATGTTGTGTGTCGTGCCTGGAACAGATTCACCGAAGGTAGATTAATTCACAAATGTACTGAGAACACCACCTCTGACTTACTCTGTGTGTGTGTGTGTGTGTGTGTGTGTGTGTCTGACCTGCTCTATGAGCTTGACCATGCTGACGCTCTCTCCTTGGTGGAAGGTGACAGAGCAGCCCAGACTGTTGAGCTGTCCAGAGAGCCTCAGAGGGGACAGACCTTCAACCTCTCCGTTAAATCCTCCTCCGGTGGCGTAGCCGAACGTCTCCCACGAACACTGAGACGGGTACAGAGGGTCCAGAGCGATGCTGGGGAGGGAGGAGGTCACAGATGAACCAATCAGGATAATTCTACTCTGATATGGAGACGATGAAGCAGTGAGTTTGATTACATGATTATCTTATGATCAATCAAACTACACTAGTTGTTGTGAACTTTTCAATCTCAAAATCTGAATCAATGAAACCAAAGGTATATTAATTACCTAAGAGTTATGTTTTTAATAGTTGTTTTAATAGTTGTTTCTAAATAATGTTTCTCCCACATGTAAATGTTCTGTCATAACGTGCATACCTGACGTCACTCTGCAGAAATAGGCGGCTGTTGCGGAAATTAGCAGAGCTTCCCAGACAGCACGTCACCTCCCTGTTCTCCTGCATGATCTTCATCATCTCACACATGGCTGTGAAGAAAAATATATTCCTTTTAAAGCTAGTGTTAGTAAACAAACTCAGGTCATCATTTCTGTCCCTGCTTGTTGTTTCATGAGCTGACTTTGAGCAGATGAAGACGGTGGAGAAAGAGGACAGCTTGAAATGTTAAGGCAAAAGAAGAGGGGAAAGAAACAACACAGACGGAGGCTGACTGAATATATAAAACCAATGAAGAAGACTCACTGTCAGGGGTGCAGTCAGTGAAGAGTGGCACCAAAAGAGGCACATTATCAATGTTCTTCAAATGAGGACGAACCTGGTGGATACCACGAGGTAGCTTGGCCTGAGAGAGAAAAACAGGAACCGTAAAAACAAACATGTTCAGATGAACTGATTCAGTTTCAATATAATACAAATAATAATTTTAAGAAAAGAGACAGTTCAGAGAACATTTGACAAATTTCAAACAAAGAGTCAAAATCAACACAACATCTCATGGTTCAAACAGAAGGATCAGTGTGTTTGTGCGTGTGAATGTAAAACAGGCTCCTCTATTGTGGGAGGACTGAGCAGTGGCTTCACTGGTTATTAAAGTGTATTGTGTTACCCTGTTGCAGTCCTCCAGAAAGCTGGGCACGTCGCTGTCTGTGGGCTGGAAACTGGCCAGGTCAGAGTGGGCTTCCTCCTCTGGCAGCAGTGGACCTTCTGCTTCATCCCGAGAATCTGTGCGATGATGTGAAGACGGCAGGCTGAAGTTAGAGACACTCTACACATGACTCGTATATTTTTGAAACAAGCTTCACAGATTCACAGACTTAAGGAACATCCACCTGAATCTGAGAAACACGGAGCTGATGAGAACGTGTAAACAAACATGGAGGGGAGGAGGTTTACTTCTTATGTGGCTTTATGAACACTAAACTGATCTTATGGTCAGGGGTTGTGCGGTGGTGGAGGGGTGGGAGGAGCTGAGGTGTTGCTGTGGCCGTGTCTATACATACAGTAATAAATGGAAGCACTGAGAAACAATCAGGAAATAACTTTAAAGTACTCCACAGCTTTAGCTTTGTACTCCTGGAACATTTTCAGACTGATCACTGTAATAAAGGATCAAAATGTATTGCACACATTTTTCATCCTTGTCACATACGTTACCCATGATGCACCAACAAACCACCTGCAGCTAGACCTGACATTCAGCTGCTATTATGCTAGTAGCAGCTATCGTAGCGTCTATCCTCACTCAGAGACGAGGAGCTGTAATCTCTTTGCTGTTGTAAACACCGACACACACAATGAATGTGGCACAGGTGAGGTACCTTGGTTCAGGTCTTCACGCAGTGAGCCCTGACTCGGGCTGGATGGAGCTCCATCACAGGGACTGTCTCCGTTTGGAGTCAAAGAGATGTGACAGTTCCAGCCTGTCTCTAAACCCATCTTCTCTGCAAACACCTGCAGCGCGTGCACACACACACACACACACACACACACACACACAAGTCTTACTCTCATTTACAAGCACTTGCAGATTTTTAAATCAGCACTGTACATTTGATTATAAATGTTCATAGGTGCGTGTGTGTTCACCTTGCTGCGGAGCTCGTCCTCCATGGAAAAGTAAACAAACCGGATACAAGCTGTGACCAGGGCATCGATGAGCCGGACAGTGTCCAGCCTCGCCTGGAACTGAGAGGATACCATGCCCATGAAGATCTGCCCGCTGAGAGCCTGAACGCAGTCCTCACGCTCCACACCCTCACCTATACCCTCTGTGAACATGACGGAGAAAGAGAAATGTTCTATTATCCTCATTCCTCGTGTTGAGTTAGAGATGCCTCTGTACTATGTGAGTACTGTACCATCAGAGCTCCAGCTGTTCCTGCAGGAGTTGTGTTTGATGGGAGTGGTGGAGGGCAGATCCACTCCAGTGAAGAGGCAGGGACCGGGGGCCAGCTCCACACACTTCCCGTTCAGCTGAGTGGACAATGATACCTGCATGGGTTTGTATGCAAATGCTGAGCAGTAACCTGACAGACAGGCACGCTGGTAGAAATCCAGAACCTTCTTCCTGTAACAGGAGAGGAGACGGGGTGAAACAGAAGAAAGACAGTGAGAAATATGATGACGTGGAGTGGACGTGAATACTGTGATTCACTTTGCTGCACCTGTCTGAGCCTGAGAGGGGATAGATATCTGTTCCATCCCAGAAGTCTGTGCAGGCCTCCAGAATAAGGTCGGCCGAGCCATGTGACAGCATCTGGACGTTATCTACAGCAGAAAGGTCAGAGGTCGAGACAGAGTCGACAACATTAAAACAAGAAACAATTCTCCTCTGAAACTACAATTACATAGTGTCTGTGTGTGTGTGTGTGTGTGTGTGTGTGTGCATGTGTGTGCGGACTCACTGGAGGAAGAGTCTCGTACAAACAGGGAGATGAGGTGGGAGATGGGAGGCTGGCGTTTGGTGAAGTAATGCAGGCGGCGGGAAGTGAACTCCTTGGTCTTCTCTCCAGAAGGCAGCTGGTACAGAGCCAAGTGGTTCTCCTGTTTAAACAGCTCCCTCGCACCAGGAGTGAACCCTGACACACACACACACACACACACAACATGGGTTACAGATCTTAACGAGTCATTGCATCTTGTACTGAAAACTTAAGTTTATAATTATTAATGATGTTTAATGTTTGACATCAACCCAGGAGCTTTGTTGAAAACGGAATTTGTCATCCCCTCTCATAATCAGAAATAAAAATCCGCAGTCTCAAATCTTGATGACATCATCAGGGTGATGACTGAGGAGTACACGTCGTGATGTCACAGAGGAAATCATCTCTAGAAACAGATATCTGCATATGAATGCAGATCTGCAGGCTTTGCAGCGTTCTGGTTTGATTGTAGCCTGATCAGTCACTTAGCTGACTGAATGTAATTGTCGTGTGAAAGCATCCCTTTAGTGCAGCACGTCTGGACTCACTCTGACGTAAGCAGTGCAGGTTAATGTATGTTGGACTTTGAACACACTGTTAAGTGATAAGTGTACGCTGAGTAAACAGCGTTTACATCGAGGAAAGTTCTTGAATTGAATTCCTCTCTGAGCCGTGAAACAAAGTTCTGCCCCAGCGAGACTTCAAAAAAAATATTTAGTTCACTTGCAGTTTTGAAATACTCCCACTGCAGCACATCAATGCAACACAGCAACATCTTGTGGCCTTATTTGATCATTAAATCTATGTGAGGGGGAGAACTGTGCTCCCTGTGCTCAGACATTTAGTCTAAGAGAGGACTTCAGGGCTCAAACTTAATCCATAATTCATGCTGTGTGGGATGAGCCAGATCAGGTTTTCCCTCTGAAGAAAACTTCAAGGCTGAAATCACAGACCGTCTGAATAAGATCTGTCTGAGTCCTCTGCTCTCATATGACCTGACCAGATACAGCAGCTAAAGGGGCAAACCAGGCCAAAAGTTTCTCTAAGCCATCTGGATCACCGTCATTCCACGCTCACCGATGAGTCTGGAGAGCTCGCAGAGCCCCCAGGGGACGTAGACGGGCAGCACGGTGCCGTGGCTCTCCTGCAGAGCCAGGTTGGACAGGTGGTCGGAGAAGCGGCAGAGCTGCTGGGTGACGCTGGCGTTGCACAGGTTCAGCATGATGTTGAGGCCCAGCGGCTTGAGGGAGGGCAGGTGGCACTGCCAGGAGAGGTCATCGAACTGGATGCTGGCCGGGTTCTGCTGGTCCTGCGACAGGCTCAACATCTCCAGGTGGTAATCACACACAAAGTCCTCGGCCTCCGCCTCCGGGCAGCCCATCGCAAAGTCCTGCATGAGAACAGAACAAGAATCAATCAATCCTTCCTTACTTTTAGAGTTATTTCACTCATTCGGGAGGTTTCAGATGCAGCTCTTACTCCGGTCTGGTCATCCTCGCCTCCCTCGGTGTCATGGCTGAAGCTCACGTTGGATCCGGAATGGTGTTTGGTGCGAGTGTGTGCAGGTTGGCATGAGCGCAGAAGCCGGACGTTGTCAGACGAGCGAGCGATGTCATGTGACATCTCAATGGGCTCAGGACCCTCCCCCACCTGGGTGGAGGCCTCTGCTGGGAGACAGAGCAGAGCCTCCGCCTCCTGGGCCTCATCCCTGTCATCCTCGGCCTCCATTCGGCAGTAGGAGTTGACAGACAGGTCGTCTCTGAGATCGTCCTGGCTGTTGTGCGGCGGCTCTACTCGTCCACTGAAGAACAGCACAGTCTCTGGACTGGGATTAGGCCACGACAGGATACCCTGCTTGTCCACACAACACAGCACCTACAAACACACACACACACACACACACACACACACACACACACACACGGGAACGGTGACTGTCATTCACTTCATGTGAATTTATTCTTCTCTTTTTTTTTAGTTGTTTTCTTCCTCTTTATTTTTTGTAAAGTGCTTTGAGCATCATTAAAGAACACTCACACTCTGGCTTGTTTCTCTATTTTCATTATTTGATTTTGTAGCTTCACTACATACTGCTACAGTGTGACTGTAATGTTTAGAAAATGACACTGCATGGACCTTGTCATAACAATAACATTACCATAACATTTAAAACAAATCATTTTTAAACTAAATTGATGGTTTGAAAACCTTAAATGGAGACCTATTTTCTGTTACTGTGTGAAATGACTAAGTGACATATTTTATGGATATTTCAGATTATATTTAACCCAAGTGAAGATAATAAGAGCATAAAGAACTTTTTATAACATTCTCTGTCTGTATATTATCATTTTTAACAATCGTACAGATACAACAGACTTACTTTTTGACAAAGTCATTCTGTTCTTTGTTCTTTGGCTGTCAGCAGACAGTGAAGGCTGTGTGAGTATAGCTTGTGTTCAGGTCTTAATAACACTCGTGTATTTCTTCAATGATAATCTAAAACTTGCAACATTTTATTTAGTTTTCTTTACAGAAATGAATGAATGAAACTTCTTTACTGTAGAGTTCTTTTCAATTTCAATTCCATGAGCACCACAAAGAACATTCCATGCACGTCCATTGTACTGGGCAGGTAGAGATATTTCAAAACTTGGACAAATAAAATCCTGGATGACCGGCAGACTTCCTCAGTCCTGTCATTCTGTGCAGCAGATATCAAAACCTTCCCTTTTCCTATAGAGAGATACAGTAAGTCTACTTGAACCTCACCAATCCCCCATTGTGGGATCCATTAAGTATAATCTAAGAGAGAAGTGCAACATTTGATCAGATTTGATCAGATCTGGGTCTGCAGTTCAAATCTTTGAGCTGCGTCATACTCACAGTGACAGATCCCAGAGTGTGTAAGAGGCTGGAAGTGTAACAGAGTGTCTGAGACTCTCCCTTCAGGACGCCAACCAGATGTCTCCACACACACCGCAGCATCTCCTGCACACACACACAGACACATACACAGTTAGAGAACTTCTTTTTACTAGACACTAGAGGATGGAGATGTGTGTCAATACATACAAGTTCTATTGAAATTGAGGAAACTAGCTTTATTATCAAAGAAGAAGAAAACTGAACAGATCAGCAGAAAAACAAATCAGTCTGAATCAGCTCTGTGATTGGTCTACAGAGAAAGAACAAGGACAAAGCTTCTACGGTACACTACGATGCTAGTGGCACGAGGCGTGGAGGTGAAGCCCGGTGCGAGCTGCAGCGTTTTGCGAGTGTCCAAACACATCCATGCACATTTTGATTCTTTCAGATGGAAGCCACGATGACTGGTTCAGCAGGGACAAACCCGAGACAAGCACAACTTGCCCTTCCTTGCCTCCTCTCTTTATCAGGCAACACCCAGAATGAACTTTCTGACAGAGGACTAGCAAACTGCAGAAACATGTACATTAGGGCTGTAAACATGAATATACAGATACTGAAAAATGAGCCAAACTGTTAAGATCTTCTGTATTCAGTTACATCCCTAATGTGCATACCAGCCAAAACCATCAGTGTTAATCACACAGCAACACCACACGGTAACAACCATTCAAGTTTGAAGTGACTGGACTTTATGTTTCTTCTTTAATTATTTAAGAGTTAGTCTGGATTTATTTAAGTGAGGTCGTATGAGGTTCTTCTCTGTAGTCAGTGTTACCTACAGTACACAGGCAGTCAGTACACCCCCAGTTTGGAGACACAGACAGAAAACTGTCATCATATCATTTTACTTCACAGTACAGGGGAGTTGCTGGTCTAGTGTTTGTCGCAGCAGCCAAGTGGCAACCTCTGTGGCTGTGTAGTGAAGTCAGTGCGGAAGTACCACCTAACGCCTAACGGCCACTTGAGGCCGGCTCCAGAAGAAATGAGTCTCCATAAGCCCCCATGTTAAAATGTCCAACTTCACACTAGGTTTTGGTCTCTATAGATAATTCCAATGAGGTAGACCAGAAACTTTTTTAGGTGGCTAAAATAGGTTCAGTTGGTGCCCTTGCAGCAGTACAATGTTCAGCCTCCACGCTGGTCCTCCCGTCTGTGTTTTCAAACTGAGAGTGTGCTGATCGCTGTCTGCTTTAGGTAACACGCACAAATGTTAATCCGGTCAGATCCAGTCAGGTCTAGAAGGACAGTTAAGATCAAAGTTTGTTCAAACCAAACACATTCACAATGCTAGTATCTTTAAGTATCAGTCAATTATCAATTAATCTGCCAAATATAGATTTTTATCAGCGTTTTCACTTTGATTCCAAAGGAGAGAAGGAAGGACACCCCAGAGAAGTAACATCATATGTTGGGGCTGATTTCCAGTCATGCAATGCAGGCAGACAAGCAGAGGTGGAAGGTCAGGCACAGACTCAGGTGAAAGTCCCTCTCAGGATCATCTCTTTAACACCTGCTATGTATTCATCTGGAGCAATGCCACAGCCAGCCAAACACTGATGCTTTCAGAGAGACAGAGCAGTGATTCGCTTTGCTGTCCTTTGAGGACTACAGCCCGGAAACAATGGAGGACAATGACTGAGTTTGATCAGGATCTGTGAGAGGGTTGTGAACAGAAGCTGCATCCATGAGATGAGAAAATGATTTTAAAGAGACAGGATCGACATGTCAAAGATGACCAGAGGCATCGGAGCATAAACTTACATCCGGAGGTGTTGGGTCAAGACGTGTTGACTGATATTCCACAGATGAAGAGTGACCAAAACCAAAGAGCCAAAGACGGGAAAATAAAATGCCGTGCAAGATGAATAAAAATAACAAAATAATTCAAACAGAAAGCAAAACAAAGTGCTCGAATTAAAGCGGAAAAAAAGAAAAAAGGTTGTGAACACATGGAGAATCAGAGAGGTGGTCTGATCAGAGGACGTCCATAAAGATTTCCACGGTGAACAAATCAAATGCGTGATGGAGACTGAGCGTGAGCAGGGTGGGGGGAGAGAGCTGTGTACGGAGGGTTCCAGAGAGGGTGTTGCAAAAAGGGGGGCAAGGACAGCGAGCGAGTGAAGACAGGTGGGGGGGGGGGGTTCAGGTGGAGCTGGAAGCCAAGCGAGTGGAGGAGGAGAAGGAGGAGGGGTGGTGGGGAGCGAGACAGCGAGAGGTTATACCTGGGAGGAAACCACTTCGGTGTAGCTGCTTAGAGTGTCCTCAGAGAACTTAGCAAGCTGGGGCAAGAGAAGAGTCTAGTTAAAACACAGAGTGAGACCCTTGCTGTGTCTCCTCTGTGTGTGTGTGTACATGTGAGTGTGTGTTGGGGTTAGACTGACATGTGTTTGAAGATCACTGTGATTAATTTCAGAGTAGATAGCCAGCATGGAATAAGCTCTATAACAGAGTAGAGTGCAGTCAGTGAATACTACTACTATTGTTGTTTTCTGTGTCAGACATTATATAGATGCATTGTGGGAACTGTAAGAATCAGCCATGTCTGTGTCAGCTGCTTTCATTTTGACTGTGCTTAAAATTCAGGCAACTGAGACCTCGACCTTGAAGTTAACCTGGCTGCAAAGAGACAGAGCGCAGAGTGGAATACTCCAAAGGTTATTTCAGCACCTGTTGTCAGAGAGGAAAAGGTACACTGACAAAATGATTGTATTTACAACTATCGGAAGAAATCACATGGTGAGATCATCATTTAACCTACCAAAGAAAGCAAAGCTTTGTCAGCTTCAACTTCTTTAGTCTGTCTGTAGACACACAGAGTGTCAGTCAGGACGCCAAAGTTCTTCCTGCTGACGCTGCCTCACGTCTTATTTACATTTTTTTCAGTAGAGCAGCTTATAAAGACTTTGTTCTGGGTTTTTTACCCTCCTGGTAGTGCCTTCAAGTACACAGCAGTTATGAAGCCTTTTTCTGTTTTTTGTTGGCAGACTGAAGTGAGAAGGCAAGTTCACGTCAACGGACACTGATGAATCGTTTTCCCCTCCGGTGTGGGTGAGACTTTAGAGTGCACTGTTTCTAAACAGAAGCAGGATTTTGGATTTACTTCCTCTTGTGAACAGACATCACTGAGGATGTTAAATACATACTGAACATACATGTACAGCACATACGTCTATACTGGAAAGAATGAATATGTTATTCATGTAACATTACTAGTAGTGCCAATAAAACTATAAATAAACCATGAAAATATGTTACAAGGTTCAAACAATTATATTTCTACACCTCCTGTTCACATCAGGGAAACAAAACGGGGCAAAACAAGCGCTCCTCTGAACGCTGACAGGACAGAGCAGAGCCCTGATGCTGCTCAAACAGCCAGTGGACATACAACATTTCTACATTTAATATGTTCACTGTTTCAAAGGATATCACAGGTCAGAGGACGAGAATCAAACCAAGATATCAGTCTAACCCTGCAGTGTGTGAGTGTATGTGTGTGCGTGTGTGTGTATGTGTGTGTATGGGTAAAAACACAGAACACAATCCTCCATGTTAGTAACTAAAGCTGTCTTTTCTGCCAGTGCACATCACAAAGTTAGAACTGTGTGTGTGTGTGTGTGTGTGTCCCTCACCAGACCAGCTGGTGATGCGCGGCTGAACTCGGCGAGGACCCTGGCCTCTCCGAAGGCGTTCAACAGCACCCACATGACAGGGAAGAGCAGGGGCAAGATGGGCAGAACACCCATCAGCTGGAAGCACAGTCGTACAACACAATTAAATACAGCATCATGGACGTTTGAGTCCCTCTAAAACAAATGTGTTTCCACTGTTTGTACCTGAAGTTGAAAGAAGTTGTAGCAGGGTGGGGTGAGGCTGGGTGCACCACAAAAATAGCGGATGGTGTTGACGAGCAGGAACGCCACCTGAAGGAGAGAACATGAAGAGAGCAGTGAGCCTGTTTAAGAGGAGAAGAAGTGATCCAAACACAGCTCAGACAGTCCATGTTTTCTGCTCACCAGCACCACGGGACAGACTAACTTAGTGATGACCGACTGCACTGTGAACCTCTCATTATCTAGCACTGTGATTGGTCGAGACAATGCCAACTCCAAACTGTTCCTGTTGAGAAAAAAAACAGAATGTCAAGATTCAAAAATCACTTAAGTACACACAAAACATTTATCACACCCAGGCCCGACATGGGCAAGACCCCTACCTGACTATGTCCAGTACTGGGGTCCGGACCACTCTGAAGAGACGGTGCTGCTGGGGGCTCTGGGGTTCTCTCTTCTCATTGGCCCGTGGGGAGGGAGGCGGGGAGAATGGGGGGAATAAATCTCCTGGCTCCAACACAATGTGCTCATCATCCTGAGAAGGGGAAAACAGATGAAGTTGGTTCATACTGTTTAGTTTCTGACAGATCAACAGAGTCCAGACATTATGGTTTAGGTCGTTTGGAGGTTCTGGGATGACAGAACTTACTGGTTAGACCTGCTGCGGATTAAATCAAGCATGTGTTGGGAGGAACCCAGGATTGCAGCCTATTGTTAGTCAAGGTATCACACAGAATATGAGGTGGAATCTTATCAGGTCCATAAACAACAAATGGAAGCTCTTTATTTTTTCCATCCATCACTTATTATCGGACAACAACACACTGATCATCCATCTTATCTAAGAGCTGCACAGAGAATATGGCACAATAAGGAAAAACATAAATGTGATGTCAGTACTGTGCCTGCTCTTCAAGCAGGACACTCTGTGGCTATGAAGTGAAGTCAATGGAGAATGCCAAAAACAGCCACTTGAGTCTGGCTACAGAAGCGAGTCAGCCTCCATAAGTCCCCATGTTCAAATGTCCAACTTCACAGCAGAAATAAACATGTTTACAGCCTGGTACAAAAAACAGTTTTGGTCTCTATAGCTAATTTCCCCGTTCATGACAACTGTACTGAGGGTGAATTTATATACAACTCACCTGTTCAGATGAAGGCTTAAAGTCTGTGTAAAGATAATTATGTGTTCTGAGTTCGTCAGACCAAAGAATAAAGTGTTTAACCACCCAGCCAAATTTGAATTATCATAAATATAAACATGTTTATGAAATTAGGTGTCAATTAGCTATTTTGAAGTGACTGAAACGTGTCAGATGAGTTCAGAAAATGACATGACTATCTCTCTGCTCAGGCTGGCCTCAGTGTGTCATCGAGCCGCCCACAAAATCCTGGACTGAAAACTGGTGAAAAACTGTTTGAACCTCTAACTCTCTTTTCACATGTTTTATTCTATTTTCCAACATATTCCATGTATTTTGAAAGAAATCTCAGAATTGCCTTCACGCAGACTTTAAACTTATCCAGAATAATAAGCATAGGTGCTTTGATTGACAGGTGGGTGCTGTCACCAATGGCTTGTTTGAGCACCCAAGCATCATGCGGGCCACCTCAGGCCCACCGCGGTCTTTGCTGATTTTTAGATTTGCCGGGAGGCAGAAGAGGTGTGACTACCTAAGTGGTGGTGGCCAGGACCACATAATCTGATCTTCACAAACGTGTGGGTGATGCACCTTTTAGGACATTTTTAGCAGTCTACAGTCTACAAAGTCACGCCAATAACAAGATGTCTTTAAAGCCTTGTGAACTCTGTGGGTTCCGTGGTCTCTGTAGTTATCTACCCTCCTCTACTCTACTTTTCTGTTTGTTATTATGAGTGAACATTTTCTCATGTGTAACTATTTACCTCGGCAGTCTGCATTAATTGTTCACTTGCCAGTAGAAACTGAGAAAAGCACGTTTTCTGTCATGGAGGCAGTTAAAGGCTGTGATGTCAGCTGCAGGGCAGTGAGCATGCACATGTGTGTTTTATTGGCTTTCTGTAACAATACCACTTCTTTCCTTCATATCAATCCCCAAGGAATACCTCTGATAACTTTGGATTTCTCATAAAATAACCTTATTTCCCAAAAGACTTTATAACAGCATCCAGTGTTGCAGTTACTTAAGTCAACTTAGTAACCTCACAGCTTCATTTTAAGTGACACTGTTCCAGAGCACGGAGCTTGAGAGAAGCCCATCATTCAATACAAAACAATTTTTGCACACTATCAAAAAACGTGTGCCCCTACACGTGTGTCTCCACACAGACTAACCTTAATGCCTCTGAGGGATACAAACGCCTCTTGGCCAGGTCTCAGTGCGATGACATCACCCTCCACCAGCAGACTGACAGGCAGGTTCACCAAATGGGAGTCACGGTAGGTCCAGTGAAGGGACCATGACGGGGAAGTGGGTGTGTACAGGTCAGGGTACAGAGAGGGAGACCACCGAACGTCACCCACACACCCTGACAGATAGTCTGGAAAGATGGCCAAAGAAAAGGAGATGCAGGTAGAGAGAGAGGAAGTTTTACTTATTAGGTGTATAATAGTGAATTTTTATGAATAGGTTAAAAGTCTGTTAGCCAGTAACTGGAAGATTAGCTCCATTCCAGAGCACTGTGGACCCATGACTACAACCATGTTGCCACAAACTTCATTGTAGACGTCACTGGGTTGCAAAAAGTGAAGCATGGTAGAAGAACTTCCTCAAGCATCACAGACAAACAGAGATTCCCTCACACAGAAAGCACAAATGGCATAAATTCTCTCTGTTTCCTGTGGTCAGTCGACACGCCTGACTCACCGCTGAGCTGAGTGATGATGCCCTTGAGGCGGCGGACCATCTCACTCCTCTTCAGCCTCTCCTGACGTCCAACCAGCAGCAGGTTGAGCAGCAAGAGGAGAAGGAGGGCTGCAGCGTTCATCAGCTCTATACCAGAACTGTGAAGGGACAAATGAGACACAGCATCAGGGCTTCAGTCTGCAGCAGCACAGTCGGAGTGTTTGTTAACCCTCTTAACACTGTTAGTGCTTCTTAACAAAAAATTATTTGAAGCTACACCAAATATAATTTCAACTCATGCCCTCTGAGAAACCACCACTTCTGCAATCGTAGTAAATTCAAACCATACAAGTGTTCTGATTGGTCAGTTAGTGTAAGTGGTGCTGGAGAGAGGGGAACAGTCTGGCTTTGGCACACAGCGAGAACGACAGCTGCCATTTGTGGAGCTGCTGATTAATTACAGTTTCTCACTTCTGCTCATCTTCAGCATGCTGATTATGTTTCAGGAGAATAATAAAGTTAAGTTGTGTGTACTGACGTGGTGGTGGGTAACCTGTGGACAGGACAAAGCCTTCTCCATTAAAGTCTAATGACTGCACAAAGGTGCACAATGTTTCTGTTGATGCTGCACGTACAGCATCATGGATGTTCCAGAACAGGACGCTTCACCTACCTGCCCTTTGGTTGGCTGCCATGGCAACAGAAAAGCCCCAGCACCACCAGTAAAGTGAGGGCAGCTCCCGGCCAATGGAGACAAGAGTGACGGTTGCCATGGTAAAGAAAGCTATTCACCCACTGTTCCTATGAAAAGATAAAAAAAACAACAAGGCGTAAGTAAAACAATACACAGTGTGTGCGTTTGTGTTATGTAAGTCATGATCAAGGGAGTGTTGCTATTAGTGGATGGGATCAGCACCGTGTGGAGCACAGACTGTAGCTTGTGTGCTTCCTCACAAAGACGTAACGATGACTAAACGTCCTCACTCTGTTAATGAGAGTTTATGGTGAGCTTTACAATAAATATCATGTCAAGGTCAGGATGGGGGTTTAAGTTTAGGGAGTGTCTGGACTTTAATTAAAGAGCGCTGGGGCAGCGTTTAGCTCAGTTGGTAGAGCAGCCACCCCATGTATGAAGGCTCAGTCCATGCTGCGGCAGCCCAGGGTTCGAATCCGACCTGTGGCTCTTTCCTGCATGTCATTCCCCATCTCGCTCTCCCCACATTCCTGTCACTCTTCAGCTGTCTCTGTCGGAAATAAATATATATAAAAGACCAAAAAAAAAAAAGAAGAGCACTGTGTACCTGTGTGGAGGCTCGTCTATGTCCAGCCCTCTGGTGCTGCTCCAGCAGGCTGCTGAGCTGGTCCCGGAGCTTCACCAGAGCCTGGCCAGTAGACAGGCCCAGAGTCACAGCATCCTCCTCCTGCAACACAAAACAACAAGCCTTTTACACTCTGCTTGACTCTTCTTCAAAAGGAAGACAAGATCATCGATTTTGCTATATGTATGACTGAAATGAATTCGTTGTATGATTTGTGTAACATTTTAACACCACTGCTCTTTGTCCTGTGCTCCTGACACAAACTATCTTTACATAACTGTGGTGAGAGCTGTGTCCGTGTGACTTTTTAATACCACACTAAATACAATTTAATACCTGTTCCATCAAACTAGTAAGTCCAGAATTCTACATTATTCTATCACCTTTTCTCGTATAACAATCATTTACTATGGTTAATGATTAACAGCAGCTGGATGCAGATACATGCAGCATGTATGGATGGATGGCAATAATTATCTGAAACGAAAAGTCATGAATTCATTCAGGTGAGATGACACATTAGCATTCTCAGCTTCCTAACTGCTGGGAGTTAGACAAATGGGAACTGGAAGCAAATATTAAAATACCAGATGAACAATTGAAGGAAACATTCAAAGCAGACCATAAAGCAATCAGCAGCCCAACATGGAGGGGATGTGACTGGAAGATCAAAATGAGACGTCATCCATCACCTCACATATGATAGTTCTGAACTGTTGGAGGGCTTGTGGGCTGGTGTGCGACTTTAGACATACATTTTTTAGATTTCTGGAAGAACATTCAAAAGGAAATGAAACTTGTATTGGGTACTGACTTTACTTCCAGAACCGCACATAAGCAAAACAAATACAAATAACAACATAACTTACAGAATGCACAGAGATGATTGTGATTAACCACACAGTCAAATTTAGTAACATTAAATTCCTTTAGCAAGTTTTACAGTTTTACAGGCTGACATTCCTTTAAACTATGGTAAAGCTTAGAAATGGTCTACCACTAGCACTGGATTTTTTAAACAAGCCTACAACAACAATCTCAACAAGTCTTGATTCTTAGTCTTGCTTTTAATAGCAAAGAAAACAATAACAGCTTCCTGGATAAAGCACAACCCCTCAATATAACAGAATAGAAAAACAGGGTACAAAATGTCTTCATCATGGAGAGAATCAGAGTGAGGTTACAGTTAAAATCAGGCAGTTCTGAAAGGTCAGAACTTGCCCGCTTCATTTTTCTATTTTCTGTTGTTTTTTGTACTTACTAAGTGTCTGTATCCAAGGCCCCTCCCGTTAAGAAGGAGGAAGGAATATTTCATGATCAGATATGCAACAGTAATTTAAGTCAACAATTCTGATTCATTTAGCCATCACATTGAACGCATGTAGTGAAGCAGTTTGGAATTTAGCTACCAAATGCTAACTCACTGCTGAATACAAGAGGGTGAATGTCAAATGAGTTCTACATTTCTCCACCAGTTTCCTGCCTAGGAGCATCAGAGCATGTGATGTGTAGACGAATAAGAGATACCCTTATTTTATATACTATTTATACCTTGTGTTAAATATATTTAGCCTACAACGATTTTTCAGTGTTATGCTGTTGTGGCATTCATATTGCTGACACTGATTTTGTGAAGTCTGACTTTTGCTAGCAATCAGCAATACCCCAACCCCACCCGTCAGACACAAACATGGGCTGAGGTAGTCCACCTGAAACCTACACGGGCAGGAAAAGTAAAAACAGTGCTGTAGTCGCAGCAGTATGTATCATTTCATTTATTAAATATAGAAGTAGAAAACTTCTCACAGTCCCAGAAGAAGTCTCCAAAAGGCCAACCGTCCTGATCTCAAAGATATTCAATGATAGAAAAGTAAGTAGAACATTTTCTTCAAAGAGTTTTTTGGGGCATTTCTGCCTTTGTTGGACAGGAAGTGGGACGATGTATTAAAGGTCACCAGCTTTAAGTGTTTGTTGCAGTTACATCAGCTAACAAGATGCTCCAATGTTCTGTCAAGTGACTAAAAGCATGACGGCAAACATCAAGTAGTTGTTATCGTTGCTTTCACGACGTCCAACAAACGTATCATACATCACCTCTGTTCTCTATATTACACACGATTAGTCCCACTTCACTAAGCAGCAGCCTGTGTTATGTCTGATGTTAATGGGAAAGCAACCTTTCCCACTCCCCATGTCACTGTCAGGATGTGTGTGCCTGCAGAGGCCTGCACATACACCAACAGAAAGACATAAACAAATATGAAAACTCACACACCACACACACACAGATACACACTGGATTCAGCTTTCAAGCTCTACATCCCACACAGCCAAGTTATAAATATCTTCCCATTTCCCCAGAGTAACAAAGCCTCAACAAGAATCCTCCAGACAGACGTAAGCACGCAGACACACAAACAGGCTGCCTCCAACCTGAGAGGATGTAGATTCTAGCATTATAGCAACATGAGCCACTTCTGCTCACACTGAAAGACACGCCTTAACTACAGTATGTCTGTCAGTCATAAAAACAGGCCACAAAGTGAGTGACAGAAACAAGCAGGAGACAACTTACTCTGCTCTTCTTCCTCAGGCAGATCCCTTCTCTCATCTTCAGCACCATGACAGCCTGCTCTGCTCTGCTCTGCTCTGCTCTGCTCTGCTCTGCTCTGCTCTGCTCCACTAAAATCTGTATTACTGCTGCTGGGCTACAAGGGCAGTGTCTAACGACAGCCGTGCTACGTGACGAGAATCGTTACATTTCAGAAAGCGCTTCTTGAGATGTGAATGAAGTCCTAACAGAAGAGAGAGCCTGCTCATGTCTACGTACGGGAGAGAGCTGGAGATGCTGCAAAACCTCACCCAAATCTCCATCGTCACTGGGCTGCAGACAACAGAGCCTTTAGCGTCAGTGACTGCACGCTGCCAGCTGGACTTTAATCCAGAAACACCAAGTCTGGCTGCCTCTCTGGCATGGGCCGGACCTCATTCAGTTCAACTCGGTTCAGCAGCTGGCAGGGACACTGAGCGACAAAACCCCAACTACATAGAGGGAAGGGGCGGGGGAGCTGAAAGAGGCCAGACATAGTGGGGGAGAAAAAGAGGCTCTTTTGATGAGAGGAACAATGCCAACCTGCCCTGCGTAACCCTGGTTAGTCTGTTTTACACTCTCGCCAGCTTAGCATATTTTTCACTGATGGAGGGATTGGTACAGAGAGAACTGGTAACAAAAAATGACTTGAGCTTCCAAATGAAACCACCACAGAGACGTGCCTGCAAAGTGTTCCAAAAAATACACATTTAAACATGTCCATGGCAACTGGACAACTGAACCTGCTGAGGAAGATGACTGAAGCTCCACTGCAGCTTCAGATGGACTTCAGGATGACAGTTTACTGTAAGACACATCTAAAGTCATCACGCTGATGTCCTGTGTTACTGTTATGCACATCTGATAAAGCATCCACTCATTTTACTGGATTTTCATTCTAATATGCTTGAAATAATCATTTGTAATCACATGAGCACATTATTCTTCAGACAGGATGGAGTTTTTGGTCTTGATGAATTAGACTGCATTGTAGAGAGTTCCTTTAATAAATCCATCACTGCATTGTACAGTATGCCTGAAGTTACTGAGTCTGTGTATAATAGATTTTGAATCTGTTTATGTTCAAAGATCGAAATGTTTAATAGTTTGTTACAGTATACTTCACTGTATCGTTTGAATTCAAACTGCTCTGTTCGATCAGAGTAAACCATTTTGAGAGTGAAAGTGTCGGCTGATGGCGTCGTCTGCGACTCAGCTTGTTCCGTCTCCAGGGGCTGGTTTTAGAACGTTAGTCATGTCACGTGTTTCAGCAGCCAATCGGCTTGAAGCTTATCTGATCGAGTCAGTGACAAACTGACAAAGTGTTTTGATTGGAGGAAAGAGAGGATGACTTTATCAATCTCAATATGACAAGCCTTAAAATGTACTCATAGAGCACCCACTGACAGATTTATGTTTCTGCTGTTTCATCAGTGCTAGAAATGAAACTGTAGCAAGTAACTATCACTTGCATGTGACGCGAGGAAAAGATTTGCATTGGTCAGATTAAAACAGACATGACTGAATCTAAATTCCAGTTCAACATTATCACCAAAACAAAGGCAGTGATCTGAAGAGATACACAGTGAAAATCCACTCGGTTGTATACTGACCACACTGCTGTGCATCATAACTCATACATTTGGAGTTATCACAAAGGTTCAACTTGAAATCATGGCTATAGGAGGTCAACTCTAACACAGCAACAGGAGCCACTTGAAGTAGAGTTTCTGAGAGGCTTCTCTTACTACTGCATTCACAATGTATGATTTAACGACCATGCTATAAGAACAAATATGAATCACTCCACTGGAATGTTTAATCAATCGAGTATTCATGTGGTGGAAATGAAAGGTGTACTCTACCTCTAAGACTTCCAGGACTTTCATGTCTCCTTTAGACTGAGGACGCCTACATGCTTCAGACTGTACTGTTATGAGCTAATGATTATATAAGTGAAGGCAGCACATAGGTGGGACCACTCAGATAGAAACTCTTCTTTGAGCCTGTTGAGCAATAGGTCAGCAGCGGCAGCAGCTACGTTTTCTTCCACGCATTGTGTTGACCCAGAGGTGCCCGGTTGTGAAATGTCTCTCCTACACATCTATGTTTAACTCAACAAGTTTGATCTATTGACCCTTCAGACTGCTTTAACTGACTGAACCCAAAGCTAACATGGTCAGGAGGAAGAGTGAATGTGAGAGAAATGTTCAAAGGCATGCTGTATTTAACAATCAGCTCATGCTGATTTTCATTTCACTGTATAAAATATGATTTTGGTGCATTCAAGCTATCAGTTGAGATGATGACACTGTGCTTACTAAGGAGAGTACAGTAATCCACAGACAAAGTGTTGTTGGATCATCTTGTAGTGGAAATCAAGTTATCCAGCATTCACACTTACTTTACACAGTGACTGTGCAGGTGGGTGCAGGTGTGTGCAGGTGTGTGCAGGTGGGTGCAGGTGGGTGCAGGTGGGTGCAGGTGGGTGCAGGTGGGTGCAGGTGTGTGCAGGTGGGTGCAGGTGTCAAAGGAGGCAGGGTTAAACGTTGCATTAAGCATGTGCAGTCACGTTTACCTGCTAATGAAACTTTAGATTATAGTCATAAACTAATTATACTCAGCTTGTTTAAAACCTGTCTGACTGTCCCAACGTATTTCTTGCCCTGTCTAACTTTGTAGCGATGTTGTTGCATCCCAGATCCCAGAGAATTAATGAGTAATGATGAACATTACTTATTGAAGCTAAGGGGTTAATGTGCAGGCGATGAACCACAAGGATTCTTACTTGCATGTCATTCCCACCCCTCCTCTCATTTCCTGTCACCCTCCACTGTCAGCTCCTCAATAAAAGCATCCGTTGCCTTCATGAATAAGCTGACCTTTTTCACAGCACAGTAAACACAGGTGTGACCACTTCTACTAATTCAGGTTTTGTTCCCTTCAGTGTAGCAGAGCCTTCGCAGTGAGCACCCTGAATGGAACAGAACCTTAATTAGTGTCATTGGCAGCACCTGTGTTTACTCTGCTGTGATTCTCATTTAAATGTGTTGATGACATCATAGGTTCCGGGTGAAACCATCTCAGTGTCACAACACGATGGAGAGCTCTTCTAAAGGAGCTCTCTGTGCTACAAAAAGGACTTGAACACACCTGAACCCTACACAGACAGTGTCTGACGCCATATGAAGACTCTGAGTTCAGAGTGAAACTGATGCCTTTCAAACGTTCAGTATGACTGCGACTCCTTTTTACTGATAACAGCAATAATGCAGGTTCGTGGCAGGTCACTGGCATAGTGGAATTTTATACCACATTCTGATTGGCTGGTTGTAGACGAGGGGCATAGACGCAGTCACGTTATTGATGCTGACAGATGCTGACACAATGCTCGTCTTTGGTCTCCGGAGCTCTAAAATGTCTGCTGGTGTGTTTGTTTGTGTTTCATAGTGTGATCTCACGACCACCATTTTAAATTTGTCTGAGATTCATTAACAATCCATCTGCCAAGTCTTTGCTTGATTCACTGTTTCACCTATGAAATATTATAAACAGTGACAAATCTGTTAACATACAAATGTATGTATGTATATTTTAGCACTTTTTTTAAGAATCACTGAAATAATTAATCAGTCGATCAGGATAGTTGGCACTTCATTTTCCCTTTTTAATCAGTTAAGTGACATTAACTGTTCCAGCTCTGCTCTCCTGATTGTCACAGTCATCAGATCACACAGTGGTTTGGGCCTTTTTCTTTCTTTTTACACATCAACTCTTTCAGAGTTTAAGTTCACTTTTCCCTGAAGAGAACCAAGAAAAAGGGCATGATGTTGCAGCATGGATAATCACTCCCCGCCGGGCAGTGTGAATCCCAGGGGTGCTATCTGCTCAGTAAACAACTCTCCACCTCTGGGACATTTAGATAGTGCAGGCAGATGCTGAACTAAGCAACCACACTCACCTGCTTCTTATCCTGCTGCTCCATGGCAACCGCAGCCACTCAACATGCTCTGCTCCTCAACCAGCCAACGCCACCTGGCAGAGCCCTGTCAGCGCCGCTCTGCAATGTCCCGATGCGGACGCCGCTCGTCTCAGGCTCTCGGCCGGATCCTGCTCAGCTCGCTCACAGATCGAACGGGTCACACTTGGATGGAGGAAGATGGAGAAGACAGGTGGGTGCAGCCTTGGTCCCCCACCTGGCAACACCTCATGCCCCACCTCCTCTGCCAGTGTGACAGGAGGCACACCCACACCGGCAGGGACCAGCAGAGAGACGCAGGGAACTGTGGGAGATGGGGTCTTCGATTGGAGGACTATTCACTGCTCAGGTGCGACACAGGGACCCTCTTCAAAACATTCATGTAGAGCTCTGTGGATAAAAGACAATCAACACAATGAGTTAAAGCTTCGGTTTAGTTAACTTCTTGGTTAGTTAACTTCAATGCTGTCATGTTGTACGGCGCTGCGGCTACAGTGAGAGCACCCAGATGTTAGCATAATAGCTCCATTGAAAAGCAGACCCTGAATCTACTGACACCAGGCTCACCACTCACTCTGACCACATAAGCAGCTTCCTCTGGCACAAAAAGCCCAAACTCCCGAGTCAGCAGTCTCCATTGGCAAAGAGTTGACAGCATTCAGCCAAACAAGAGGAGAAAAGAGGCAGACGGGCCGAAGGGCCAAAGGGTGCACCGACTGTCGGAGCAAGATTAAACACAGAGGACAGTCCTGCCGGAGCGTCTGGAGGTGTGCAGGATCATGCAAGCAAAGTCAAGTGGGATTATGTTAATCCCGCAGAATGTAGCTACATATAATGATGTGACTCAACAACACGATGAACAAAGCCAGAACAGGACCTCTGAACTGAGGCATCCAGCTATCATCCGTGCTGTTAATGACACCTGTGCTGCCAAATTGTCCTCAGAGAAAAGGTTTAAAGAGTCAGCATCAGGACTGGTTTTGTGGTTTGTGGTCGTCACTCACACATCTCACACATGTCCGCCCGGCAGCAGTCTCTGCAGCCTCAGCTTAATCCTCACTTTACGTGCAAAATTCAGTTTCCAGTGACTGTGTGCTGTCAAAGCAGGTGTCTCCAGACCTGGCAACAAACCGTACCGCCGTCACGAGCCGTGTTTACAGCTGCGTGGGTGAGACATGCTCTCAAACAGGTCCGCCCACGGCACGAGCCAACGAGTAAATTTAGCGAGCTAATCCTCGTCAGCCGAGCTCAAGGACTTTCTCTGGATTTGTTTTCTCCCGCTCGGACAGATTCATAACAGTGACAGCGCTGAAACAAATGCGTGCACGCTGCCTTGAGGTGTGTAGTTTATTATTGACGTCAGGCAGACACATCGAAGTTAAGTTATGAAGCTCGTGCTAACGTTAGCGAGACAGAACTGTGACATGCGGCTTTCACTGTCAACAAAAGTGTAGGAGAGCTTAACTATCTTAGCCGTGCGGCACGGCAGCGTCACTTAAGACAGACACTTCATTCAGTAGCAGTATTACACACTATGCACATGAATTGCCGTATTAATTTGGATAGACGACAATGGGAAATTACCAAATAAGGCGTAATGTTACCTCAAAGGTCGAAAATGACAGCTCGTGTTGCCCGGTGTAACGTTTTTAAGCGTGCATCCTTAAATGGACAACATATAATAAGCCGTGTGTGTTACGGGCGGACTGTAACAGTGTGTACAGCATTCACCGTGAAGGAGTTTAAATCATGTTATCGTCCTCGGTCTGAGTGGCTGGCATCGCGGCTAACGCAGACGTCCCTTCCCTCGATGTCAAAGACAGATGCTAACAGCCTCCTCGACCTAACTGCACCAACTCTGTTGCAACATTCGCTATAAGAGCACAGCCTGTCGGTTTACACTATTAGTCCGCGAACTCACCTTTCGTAGTTTCCAGGTCGTCGCTGGTATCCTTTTAAAACTGTGTTTTCTCTCGAGTACAAATGTACTTGTAGTCATTTACTGTAACGCAGCAGCCATGTTTGGGAGCGTTCTGCCTGGGAGAAGGGATGGTGTGTTGTGATTGGGGGGCGCTGGAGTACTCTGTTCTCTGATTGGCTGAAACCATACTGGGAGAAGCTATATTTTCGAAGATTGTTTATGGCTCTATTTTGAAATCGGAAACCTCCGAACTCTACTGAGCGCTACCTGCCAGTTCACCACACCGACACGCAGTTATTGGAATATTAAGTTGAATACAAACAGGTTGCAACAATTACTTAATAATGATATAATCGTAATATAATAGCTATAACTATTACTGATGTTAATGGGTAGAAGCTGTGACATACTATGAAGTAAACGTTACGTTGTTGTTCATCAGCTTTTTCATTTAACAACATTGGCAAAATTAACGTTTTACAGCATGCAGAATATCACATGTTTTAAAACAAACCAATCCGGAAATCATACGATGACTGTGTGTCTCCGACAGTTGAAATGAAATGAAACATTGATCCGGCTAGTATTTCCTGTTCTACCTGATTGTCCGATTTCACTAGAACGCAGCACGTAAAAACTACCCAACAACTGAACTACCAGCTGTTTTATTACATTTAATAACAACACAGAGAACTCATTGTTTTCTGCATAATAAAAAAAAACTCTTATACCATTACTTATTTATGATTACAGCTTAAATCCACAAACAAGATAAACAAGACATCAGACAACAGGTTCAAATGTATGCCCATATGTGAGTGAACCCTGAGTCAAACAAATCAAAGTAAACTCTAACTTGACAGATAGGCGTGTCAGCTTCTATGTGGCATGACCTCAGACAGAGCTCACCGAAGACTAGAAGACTAAAGAATAAGAAAATCTGCAGGATGATGCAAATAACTCCACTGAAATGCCCTGGAGCCTCGAGATTTGATAGCATTTTAATACCAGCATACATGTGACTCTTACCTAACATGCTTTGCATTAAACATATCTACTAAACTATTTGCATCTTCTTTGAATATTAAATTATGATCCATTTGTTCAGTTTCATGGTTTGGACTGAAGGCAATCTTACCACAGTGGACAACAGTTTGCATTTGTCCCTTTACCGATTCAACATGACAGTGTCCATAGGCACAAAGCTAGCTTCATAAAGAAATGTGTTTTCCAGTTTGCTGTGGTAGAACTTCACTGACCTAACCCAATCCAACACCTTTATGATGAACTGGAACACAGACTGACACACAGACCTAATCACAAGATGTCAGTGTAGGTCCTCACTGATGCTCTTGCAGCAGCAGGTTCAACATCTGCTGGGAGGTCTGAAACCATCGATGATGGGAGGCTACTTTAAATATGTGTAACACTTGGGTGTCCACATACTTCTGGCCATATAGTATTTGAACATGGGGAATACTCTTATTCATTTTCTATGGTAATGGTAATACAGCATTTACATTTTGTGATAATATGATATTAAAGAGGTTTAAGTAATGAACCATTAGTAAATGACTCATTCATTTTTAATAATGCTATTACTTACAGCTTAGTGTAGTAGTGTTGCTGTTGATTTGTATTGTGGTAGTCTGGTCAGGTCATACAAACACACACTGCTGGCCTCTAACCGTCAGGCTGCATCTCTGCGGTCGGTACTGCGTCAGTAGAAACTGAGGTCAGGTTGCTCGGTTGCCTCCACAGTGTAATTTCACTCTGTGTATAAATCAATAGCTGTCAGCCCGGGATGGGCCCACTTTCCAACCTTCCAGAGAAGATGACTGTTCCTCACAGTGCAGCTTAATATGAGGCCTGAAAGATGAAAAGAGCCTGAAAGACACACACAGTGTTTTAACTGCTGTCATTAAATATTTTTTAATTTCTATATAATTAATACAAAACTCGCTCTATGTTCTTGTTAATGGATTATACTGACTTGACCTCAAGTTACCCAAACACAATCCATCCCTGCATCAGCGCCACAGCATTAATCAGCATCAATGAAATTAATAGTTAATAGTTAATATAATAATTTTATTTGAGTTAATTTATAATAATAAAATAATTTACAGACAAACTGAAAATGTACACAATTTCACTTTGTGTCACTTCTCAGTGATTTTCTCTTGACTTGATCTACAAAAAGAATCATTTTATAATATGTGGATTAATGGGGGAGAGAGAGATGGGCAATGAGATGGAAAGCGCCATGAGTGTCATATTTTAAAACGAATCACAGCAGATTTCTCTCAGGAACCAGTCTTAACACGGTTTTTCAAACCTACAGTAATTAAAGCAACAGCCAGGGGTTGAACACTAGAACAGGGTTTTCTTGCTGTAATCATCATCACCAAATTTTCTACTACCTTTGGAATATATCCCTTGGGCTGTATAACGCTGACGCCTCAAATTAGCTTCAGATACACAGTAAATGGAAACCTGTTTCACTGTTCATATGTGCACATGAATATTTTTCTCGCAAAAACTACAAATACAGTAGTATATTTTCTGGACCCAACTCTTGCCCAGCATCTCAAAGATCCTCCTTTATAATACATCTGTTAGATATTGCCAAAACATGAGCTGCCTCTCCTCTTGAAGAAGGCACAGATCCCAGTGCCATAAATATAATCAAAGACACAGCCACCACAAGGTCAAATTTAACTTCATACCTCTGTTGCTCTTTCTGAGCCTTCTTCCTTTCCCCCCCTTTTCTCCTCCCTCTTCACCATCTTTAAGGTGGCTGTCTTCTGCCACCTCTCTTCCATGCTCTTCAATACACTGGACTTTCTATTCTTTAACAGAAGCTGTGTCCTCTCAGGGTCCTCTTTCAGAGTGTGGAGGCTCTGATGATGGTGGTAGCAGGCTCATCTGCTCCTGGGGGTCTCTAAGGTCTTCCTAAGCCAGATGAGATATATAATCACTCCAGTGTGTTCCGAATCTAACAGTGGGTCTGAGTTGGACATGTCCAGAAAACCCCCAAAGGAATGCCTTTACTTACTACTTGAACAGGGATGTTGCCACATATGTTCTTTATGTGAGAGCACATTCATCTCTACAGCAATGGAGGCACAAGGTCAAAGCTGTATATAATAATAACAGCAGCAAGATTCCATATTATATCATCAGTAAAATATGTATTATACAGCAAAAATCTGCAGGTTTAGAGATCGTCTTTTTAATTAATAATCCATGAAATCAAGCTTCAGCATCACACTGATAATGCTGAGCTCCTTCATGTAGACGCTGCTGCAGCACACTTGTCAAGCTGGATGAACTGGATGAACTCAAATATGATCTTTATGGGAAATGTACAGCAGAAGTGATGAGAACATGGACCTTTCACTGGAGTTTACGTCAGCTGGCAATAACTAAGAGGCAACACCGGAAATAAAGAAAGCAAAAAAAAAAAAAGTCTCGGTCTGAGGGGGGCCACAGACACATTCTTTCTGTGACAATGCATCTGTTGGCTCAAATGGGGGCCATGTGAATATTTTTATTTATGTCTCTTGTCCTTCCACAGAAAGTCCCCAATTACTTAAACTCTTTAAACATCCCTGGAGGGATGTGGGCTGGCTGCTGCTGCCCATTTATGGATTCAAGCTTCCCACAAAAACTAGTCATGGTTCAGTTCTTCATGTTGTGACAGAGAGTCACAGAGTTTAAAACCTCTTTGATGCAGAAAACTGGAAATACTTTACTCTCATGGAAGACTTCTTTTAAGAAAATACTGAAAACTGAGATTAAATGAATCAAGATATTTATTTAATGCTTATAAATTATTCATTTATGTTAAATGACATCATTGCAATGTAAACAACCAGCACTAATTAACAAACTTTACATTTCCTCACAGATCCTCTCAGATTTTACTGCACAAATTTTAAATAACTGATTTATTCATTCAACAACTGGTGAATCGCTTTAATCTCTACTCGCTCTGTCAGAACACCACGTGTCATCATCACTCCCTCTCAGAGAACATAGCACTGTGTGTACATATTCATGTTTCTATTCAGTCCATTTCACAAAATCCATGAAGCTGTCTGTCAAGTTATACGGAAGATACATTAACTAAAAAAGGTATACACAAAAGTATGTTACAGAAGCCAGTGATTAACAAAATCTAGTACGTGTGTGTGTTTCTGACTTAGGCTACATTCAGGGACACATTTCAAACTAAAGGCCAGTTCATTGGGGACGCCTTGTCGTATTGGGAACAAAAGCTCCAATTAGTGTCCACCCCCCAAAAAAATATTTCTGGGTCTCCAGGAAATGAATGTAAGTGTGTGTAGTGTCCCCAATATATATGTGTGTCTGTGTGTATGTCTACAGGCGATTTGAAATGGAGCTGTTGACTGGTGGTCGGATCAACTCTTCCATTATCATAGCCAGGATGTGGCACAACTCCTTCACCTGATGGAGACATTAAGAGATGAAATCAGACATATAGTTCATATCATCATCATCATCATCATCATCATATACCAGAATGTACTGATAATCAGATAATCGTGGTCTTTGTTGACATTGTGTCACTCACACATTGTTTGACCCATTGTTGTAGCTGTATATCTTTTTTCCTGACCACAGTAAGTAATATTAATATTAAAGCTGTAACCCAAACTGGACCTCCACATTTGGGTGACTGAAAGGTGATTGAAATGGCTGTAAACTAGTGTTATCACAAAAAATAATGACATATTTCATGTTTTGTGGGCTAGACATGAACACATACAGTCAAAGTCAGAAATGTCCATACACCTTCAGTGAACTGTTCTTTTTTTCTGTGACAGAATGACTAGGATGACAAAAAGTGGTTGCTTTTATTTGTTGTGGTGTCCTGTAAATATGGCAAAATGTGACAAGTAGCAAAAATATACAGTGCATACATGTCTTTTTGTGTTTGTGCTCTGAGCTGGAACAGTGTGAGGACGTGAGAGCAGCTCAGAATGTTCATGTCTTCCAATTCAAACACGTAGGTTTTTATTATGACATTTTGTATTTCAGAAACAGATTGTCTACTGTCTACATTTGTACTGTTCTATGAATACAGTTGTCAAAGTTTCACCCGAAATTCTGCCACAGGCTTGATGATTGCTGCCCAAAGCAGCTGACAGAGGTGATTTTGGTATATTTTCAGAAGATTCACAGTGAAGAGTGTTTTTCTGTGAATAAGGAAGTTCGCACTTCCCTTTTCTTTTCACAAATACAACAACAACAAAAAACAGCTGCATACAGCATATCTAAAGGTTACACTTCAGCTGTCTGTTTTTTCAGATACAAATAAATGATATATACAGATACAGCAATGTACAATCCCTGAATTGTCTCATCAGTACTACAATGCGAACAGCTGTTACCTGTTTGAGATGAATGGTGACTTTTTTGGGACGGTTTGGGTGGCCATAATGGATGTCCATGGATGGCACTTTACTGAGTTTCTTGGGACGGATGGTGCGCATGGACTGCACGCTGGCCAGAGGAATCTGGAACACTTGTTCCTGCAGAAGAAACATAAATCACCACACTCAGTTGAGTACACTTGTCGTGTCCACCAGAGACGTTGGAAAAAAAATGCTTCAGACTGAAGCATTGCCAACTGGACAAGATAGAGCTCCTAAAGAAAAAAGATCCCTGAAGATTTTTAATGGAGGGGGTCAGAAAAACAGGACAAAAAGTATTTGTTGTGGGGCATGAACTGTGGAATATCTGTAAAAAGTAGCTTGGAAAAAAAATACGCATGAAAACCTAAACCAGGAAAAATAATGTCAAGAAATATGATAGCTCATGATGAAAAAATAAAATTCTCTATTTGAGGCATTCAATTTACAAAATGGAAGACATTCTTAACCCTAACACTGACAGCCTTAAAGAGTTTAATATCTTATACCTTCAAATAATGAAGTACTAATTAAGTGGTAGTCTGAAAAAAGCTCTCTCTCTCTCTCTCTCTCTCTATCTATCTATCAATGTAAAGCAGTTCGATATCCCTTAGAGTCCGCATAAACGGGGCCTGAGGTTTTATTGTTCTGTCAATCATTATCTCTCTTACACCTTTTCTTTGGATATTACTAACTACACCTCTTCCCCGGAGTTTCTGTGCTTTCTCGTCCAGCAGGTTCTCATGGATCGTGGCTGCCGCCGTGGTCTGCTGCTGACGTCCACCATATTTAGCATTATATGCCATATATAGTCATTATTGCTACCATCCCCACTACAGCTTTGTTGGTTAATGACTTATTGCTGCTGTGCATCTGTGTTCCACTGCTACTGCAATCACCTCACCATTTATTGTAATTCATTGTAATTGTACAATATGTTTGTGTTGATTGTTCTGTACATGTGACATCCATTGCACGTCTGTCCGTCCTGGAAGAGGGATCCCTCCTCTGTGGCTCTTCCTGAGGTTTCTTCCACATTTTTTTTTCCCTGTTAAAAGGGTTTTTTGTGGGCAAGTTTTTCCTCACTCGAACCGAGGGTCTAAGGACAGAGGGTGTCACTCCCTGTGCAGATTGTAAAGCCCTCTGAGGCAAAATGTGTTTTGTGACTTTGGGCTATACAAATAAAATTTGATTTGATTTGATTTGATTTGAATAAATAATAATAAAAATCTGACTCATGGACTCACAGACACACTGATGTGAACTTCACATCACAGGAAAACAATGATTAATCTGGCTGCGCATTTTCTTCTTGTACCTGTGTTTTTGGGTGAAGGAACAGCACCCCCTGCTGGCTGATGCTGATCAAGCACGGGGAAGGACAGCCACGCTGGCTCACCTTCTCGGCCAAGAAAACGTTGGAACCGAACAGAGGCAGGGTGGTCAAAAACTCTGAAAGACACAAGAGTCAGAAAAAGAGAGTTATGATCAGCTGGGAGAGGAGAGGAGAGGAGAGGAGAGGAGAGGAGGAGGTACTACCCACCAATGAACTGTATTTTGGCATCTTGAGGGCTGAAGGAGTGCATGGCAGCTATCTGACCATGACAGAAGGAGAGGATCTCCTCCACTTTGCCGCTGAGCCCATCCTGTGAGGGCAGGTACTCCCTTATCTCCGGCCTTGCAGAGAAATACAATCACAAAGTGTCAATAGATGCATGCTTACATATTTGCATATGGAAGTTTTGACACAAATGTAGATAATAAAATACATAAAAATAAAATAATGCATACTATATGTCACCAGATCATTAGGCACTAATAAATCAAGACACTGATGTGAGTACTGTGAATACTGGAAACTATTTGGCGATCAGTGCCGCCAAGCACAATGGAGCCAGTCAAAATAATACATGTTTAATGTGAATCATCATAATAGCCACTATTTGCTCCAGTGGCTCAGTGTTAAATTCCAGCAATTTAGAATTTGCACTAAAGATATATGAGCTTTGGGCTTCATGGAGAGCCATATAGCAGCTCTTTGTTTCTATCTAACTCTGTGATTTGAGCTTTTATTTCACTCAAACCAGAGTTTGTGATTAATGGAACAGAAGAAAGACTAAAGAAGAAAGACTTATGATGATCTGCAAAGTAAAATGAGTTTATGGCAACAGAGACTCAAAGTGAAAAACTTCCAACTTCCACTTCCAAACATTCCATTTAATTTGTGAACAAACAGAAATGTGAAAACCACATTTTGTGGTTTCCGGAGTTCTGTGCTCAGGCACGTGGAGCCAGGCTAACAGTTTCCCCCTGCTTCTAGTCTTTATGCTAAGCTGGGCTAAAAAAGTTCTAACTCCAGCTGTTCAAAGTCCAACTGTGATGTGATTATTATCCATTTGTTTGTGTGTGTCTGTGTGTGTGGGGGGGTTATAGCTCAGTGATATAAATGCTTGTGTTGAACTTTCTTTCTCTTCTTGATCAGGATTGTATCTCAGTGTGTGTGAGAGACTCACAGTGAGGGCTGGTGCTGCAGTCCGTGAGCCACATGCTGCAGGGCTGACAGCTCTGCGATGTGCTGGATTGATGGGGAACCACCTGCAGCAAGAGCCAGCATCATCTTCCCATTCAGATAGTCAGACAGGAGCTACACACACACACAAACAGACAGACAATGCAGATAAGAGTGTGATGGAAACAGGACCGGTTTTTGGGTAGAAGTGTGTGTGTGTGTGCACAGCCGCTCCTGATGCTGCTGTCACCTGCTGGTAGTGGAACTCCACATAGAGTTCACTGCTGAAGTTCAGGGCGCTCGTCCACATCACTCGCTTCAGAGAAAAGAAGATGGAGTCATCATCGAGCAGGAAGTCGAACAGATACTCCTCAGCATGGAGAGGACGCAACACCCCTTCTGAAGGAGGAGCACAGGAGCAAGATGGAGCTGTTAGACACTCTGCCACATTTATATTTAGATACTGAAATTTTTACTTGAATAGTTCAGTGCCTATTTCTAGACAAGCAAACATAGCTGTATCTATATACATGGAGTGATAGAGAGATAGAAATAGTGACGATTAGATTCAGTGTCAGTGTTCAGTCATCAGATTCATAACTCAAATCTCACTGAATCTGCCTGTAAAGCAAACAAGTCATTCAAAGGGTCCTTTACTTATAAACAACAAGCTAAACAAAGACCATCTCTCATATTAAATGTCCAGTGTGTAACTACCAGATCTATTGGCATAATTGGTATATAATATCAATTATGTGTGCAGTGTTGAACTGCCATGTTTCTACAGTAGCGCACAACAGACAAACTAAACGCTGACTCTAGACAGAGTGTTTCATGGCCACTGTAGGTGACTGGTATTCAGCAGGCTGCACCACTAGATGCCACTAAACCCTACACAATGCACCCTCATTGAAAATGAATGTAACTGTTCCACATCAGTTAGGAACAGTATCTGTGTGATTTACCTTGATGGCGGTTGGCGAGGATGGAGAACTCTCTGACTTCTGCAGGATCGGAGATGCCCATTTCATTAAGGAAGTCTGCTATCACTTCTTGTGCCACCTGAAGATTAAAAACCACAGATATGTTGTTAATAAACAAAAATAACTGCTGGATTTTGTTCATAGGTGAGATGCTATAAATCAAATCTTACACTGAAGCTGCGAATCTTGGCGGTGAAATCCACTCCTCCTGGCAGATGGATCGGAATACGTCGAGAAGTTTTTCCAGCCTGCAGAAAGCCAAAGGCATGCTCTAAATGAGTCCAGCTTTAAATGCAGATGCTGATGGGGCATAATAAATGAAATACACCACGAAAGACATGCTTTTTATTTCTTTGAGTGAGTGAGTTGACTTGCCAGAATGGCCTCAGCCTCAACATGCGAGGGGATGTTACGCCGACCACCGAAAGTGAGGGATCGCTGTAGGTTATCCTGACACATAGACGCCAGCTCTGAGGACACACATTATGTTAGTGTGTGTGTGAAGATTGAGCACACATACGGAGTGTGGCGTTAACTGATTTTATTGTGTTTGTATTGTCTCGTGTTTCTTCTACCTCCATACGGGTGTTCCTGGTCCTGCGAGATGTCTTGGAGGTGATGCGTGACGTAGGGCTGCAGAGTACTAGAGCAGGGGAAGAACCCGGTCACCATGATGAGCATCTGCCAGCCGTGGCTACAGTTGGCTCTGTGGAGGCGAGACACAAGAGTCAGAAAATTATTCCTATGAGAAGGTTAGGAGCCACTTCAGATTTAGCTCCTTTGAGATTCTGTTTTGGTTCATGAGCCTTTCCTGCTGTAACTGTAGCATTCATTTTGAGTCGTATTTCTGTCCAATATTTAGTAGTTTTGATTTGAGTTTTGGTGCCTATTAGACATGTAACTAAACCAAACTGTCGAGAAGTTCGTGAAGTTGAAAGACAAAACAAGGAGCTAAGAGATGCACTACAGAATTTAATGTAACAGCAGAGATGGTGATAATACTCCATCTGTTTATCAATATGAGGAGCTACATCCCTGTTATAAGCACCTGCCACTCAGGTCTGTTGTATCACAATCTGAACTACAGACGACCATTCACACTTTTATATCATCTTGGCTACATTAGTGTAATTGCTCTAGTGTAAACTCCTCTTTCTCTGGTCCACCTACAACTGGACTAGAATGCTGCTGTGAGGCTGCTGACCAGGTCCAGAAGAACATGTCACATCACACCCATCTTATTTGCTACACTGGCTTCCCATCAAGTTCAGGATTTATTTGAAGGTTCTTGTCTCCTCTGTCTGTCTGTCATTATAAACATGGTGTACTTTTACATGCTATTAGAAATCTGATTTCATTTCAAACCTATTTCATTAATTAATCAACCAAATACAAGTACACTGATATGTGGTTGATTTACTATTAATGTTAGCAAAAGCTTAAATAATTAATAAAAATGTGATTTCAGGTTTTTCTGAAGTTTATTTTGTTTGTTTTCTTAAGATAATCTGCAAGATAAAATGAGTTTGCTGGGCCATAGCATCCATTTGTTTTGGTCTGAGATGCCGACGTCTCATAATAAATACACACACTCACTTGGTTGGATTGTTGGTGGTTTGTTTGATGACCTGGCAGTAGATTTCATCTCTCAGCAGCTCCTTTTCCTTCCCTAACTGAACAGAACAGAGAAACTCCTGTCAGTATATTTGCAGACACACAGAAACACTGTCTGTGCTAAAGCAGAGACTGACCAGTAAGATGAAGTTCAGGCAGTCTGATTGGGTGTTATTCTTCTTCATTGGCATGTCACCCATGAACTGCATCAGGTCTGAGGGAGACAGAGAAATTTGAGGATGACAGAGGAACAGAGGAGAGTGACGGTGTTGTCAGTGTGTGTTAATGTGGCTGTACTCACTCATGAAGCACTCGACAGATAAGTCATTGATTTCCGGATCGTTGTAAAGAATGAGCGACTCCTGGATGGGGGCCTGGATGAAATAAACATAATGCAAGTCATAATGAGTCAGTAAAGTTTCATTCATGCAGGAAGTCTCAATGACGTCAAGATCACTTTGACAAAACTGAGAACAAATTACACATCTGAAGACAGTGCAGTCACCTGGTGTCATGGCTGTTCACTCTGATCTCAGCTAAATATCTCAGCATGGACAGCGTGACCTGTCACAGGTGACGTCAGTGATGACCTCTGACCTTCAGATAGCTCACAGAGTGAGTGCAAGAGCTGTCTGCAGACATCCACTGGTTTAAGGTTTAATGTTTTTTAAATTTATCGAGGACCCTGGACTAAGTGACAGATTTAATGGATATTTCATATTACATTTAATGAACATCTGATAAACTGAACAATGAACCCAAACAGTGAACACAGTATCTGCAAGACGTTTGTGTCAAATGAATGATTTGGGTGAATTTTGAGCTGAGAGATGATTTTTCATGATATTTTACAAATTTACTTTACTCTAAAATTCTCTGTCTGTATTGTGTTTTTTCATTTATAACTCTTATTATAGGCTTCTTTTTTGACTTGACTTTGAGCTCTTTGGTTGTTTTAACAGTCTGACAATGTTGTTAATTAATAGTTACATTCTAACATGATTTTTTCGCCCCGCAGTATCAGAATCCAATTATATTTTTTGTTTTGTCACCAAGTTGTTCAACATCAGTTTTATTTCAAAATGTACCATTTAATCAAATTCTAAAGTATAATACTGTTCTGTGTCTATTAGATTATAAGGACAGAGCTTAACTCTTGTACCATCCTTCAAAAAAATTCCTTTCAACACCCTTAGTATTATAGTAATACTTAGTAAGTATTTACTTAGTAAGTACTTAGTAATATTTTTTCTACTTTTTTTTTCATAAATCTCCTAAACAACTTCAGACCTGCTCAAAACTACCAAACATTCAATCATTTTCACACACGCACACACACACACACACGCACACACACACACACACACACACACACGCACACACACACACACACACACACACACACACAAAAAAAAACACTCTTGGACCCCCCAGGTGGTCACACAGCTCCATAATAAAACTGGCAAATATACAAGAATTTCATGCATCGTCCTACAGTGTGAAAATGACTGAATCTGGTGGAATACAGTGAAAATGTCAAATATGACTACTTTTCTTCAAAATGAAACGCTGACATCCCAGAATGCATGGTTTTACACAGCAATGACAGTGAGATTAAAAAATGTGGTTTGAATGGAACTCAATGGGCCATTTTTGTCCCGAAGGGTGTTGAAAGGAAGTATTTGATATTACATGAAAAATACTAATGCAATCAAATCAATTTTGTGGCTGATCTTTGACATGTCCAAGACTCTATTCACCACCAAAACCCCATGCCCCTACTATTAGTTATATGGAAAATAATTCTTTTTTTGTGTTTTTTTTTGTAAAAAATAATGAATCCTTCAAATAGTTAAACTGGCATTTAAAGGGTTAAAATCCTGAAAATGATTGAATGTTTGGTAGTTTTGAGCAGGTCTGAAGTTGTTTAGGAGATTTATGAAAAAAAAAAAGTAGAAAAAAAATATTAATGTATGAGGATTTTAGAGTGTTTTTTTGGACGTGGACACTTTTGTCCCGAAGGGTGTTGAAAGGGTGCACAATGCACCAACAGAGTATAAAAGACATGTGGAAGTAAAAGACACTGGATTTGAAAAATTTCATTAAAAAGTAAACTCTCTGCAAAAATTCATGCCCCAAGCTGTAACACAGCCAAAATGATCACCAAATAAAAAAAAGAGAAAAATGGACAAAAATGGCCATAAAAGTACAAGAGTTAAATGAGATGATATGCTAATGTTAGCCACTGTTTGCTAACACGTTTTACAAATGAATGAAATCGGTGTGTTCACTGCAAAACGTAGTGAAGTTTAAGAAAATGTTGTGATCAACATTATCAAAGCCTTGAGCAGATCTATAAATAGATGTGATGATGTGATGTTGGGCTGTCTCACCTCTGTGTGTTGAACCGCCTCTGAAAAATTCCTTCCACTTGCTGGCAGACCTGTAGTCCCCACTCTGTAATAAACAATAAAAGTAGCCACATAATTAGCCACGATGTGTGACATTAACCCAGACCATCTGAACAATATCAACCACAATTGTTATCATCCTTCTATCATACCTAAAGAACTTCACAGCAAAGTCAGTCATCCCTGAGTGGGTCTGAAACTCCTGAACTGAACCCTGCGCTGAGCTCTGCACTGATCTCTGCTGCGCTGAATCAATACTGCCCATGCTCCTGCTGACTGGACCTGAAGCCGGGTCCTTGGGTGGACCGGGGGGTTTAGCAGCTTTCATGCTTTTCCTCCTGTCATCTCTTCGATCGAGGTGGAGGCAATGGTAGTCCGGGGCCGCTGACGGCTGGGTGTGGTCCTCTGGGAAAAGACCGGAGCGCACTCCCATGGTGCCAAAAAGCCAGCCTGGTGGAACACACACAAAAGTGTTATTTGATGCAAAAGAAAATGTATGAATGGAATTCAGCATATCTAACCTAGCAAACAACTGGCATCCTAATGAATGACCTCACCTGCTTGGAGTCCTTGCATTGGCAGTAGTTTGATGATGTCACCTTTCTTGAGGCTGAGCAGACTTTTGTCATCTGTCACGAAACTCTTGAGGGCAACAACATGGCCCGAGTCCTGGAGAGCACAGATGGTGAGTATGGACTAAAAGTGATGGGTCTCTGACACAAGTGTGGTAACACATGGCCAAAAAGTGCTACGTGGATCAAAAGGGAATATGGTGAAAGTAGTTATGACTGTTAAAGAATGTAGAAGTACCTTGATGAGCTCCTGGTGGAAGAGTTGCATCATGGCGACAATCTGCGGCGCTCTGGACGACTCCAGCACCAAGCTCTCACCCTTCAGCTCCACTTCCACTTTGTCCGTACCCTGGAGCCCGACTGACAGCACCTCTGCAAAACTACATTCACGCAGACCTGAGTTAACATTCTGAGGGAGAAACCTGAGCTCAAAGTGTCCACATCAGCTGAATGCTAAATTGTCCACAGTGACAGACTGCTGCAAAGATGTACATGTTGTGAATGTAACTTTGCATGTTGTGTGTATCTTTACCTGTAGCTCCTGAGCAGACGGAGGTGTTGGGGGTTGATGCCTGATGGTCTGACCACTTTCAGAATACGAATGCCACGATGAGACACACCCAGAATCTGAGCGTCTGCGATGTCCATCTGCAACAAATAGACACACACATACACGGTTAGTGGTCATGCAAGGACCTATGACATTAAAGGTACATTAAGGTTATATTACTTTCAAATCTAAATGAAAGACTCTGGTTGGTTTCTTGGTGCAATTTTATTGCATTTTATCTATTTATAATTCTCATTAATTTTATCTGAATTGATTTATTCTGGTTTTATTGTTTATTGTTTTTGATGTCATCATGTTCAAAGAAAATCCCACATTGTCCCTAACTTAGCTCAGCTGTAATTGTAGTGCTCACTTTCACAGGGAAAAGGCGGGAGAAGTAGTTTTCCCAGTTGTCTCGAGCAGCCATGACGATCCTCTTCTTCATGTTGTCATTCTGGATGGTGCTTATAGACGTTCCCACGTTGAAATTTGCTACAGAGGACAAATAAGATAAAAGTAATGACCTTCCAGCCACTTGTGAATGAGTTAAAACTTAAAAGGTTTACAATGGTACGGAAAAGTCTCACCCATCAGGTCCTTCATCTTCCTCCTCTCCTCTCTGCTGATCCTCACACAGCTGTCGGAGTAAGTGTCCCTCATAATCTAAGAAATGGCGACAACGTGAGGAGTGTGATGGCTCTGAAGTGTAATGGCGATAACGTGAATGTGCGGGTACTGTAGATAAATGTAAGATCTTCAACTTATTGATCGTGTAAACACACTAACCTGTTCACATAACAGATTGAGGATGTAGGGCCGGTTGAAGATCTCCTTGGGGTAAAACACCTGCATGCAAAAATTGATACTTGAGGGTAGTGTCAAAAAAATGATTAAAAGAAATAGAAAAGTCTGACAAAGAGGTGTAAAGGAAACAGCATAATTCCATATGACAGAATTTTCTTAGTGGACATGTATGTGCATGTGGAAGGACAAACTGCTGCTGCTGGAAATGAAAGCTGTGAAAACAAAACAATGAGCTGTAAGATGCTGTGTAGAGCTGAGGAGTGGCGACACGTTCATATTTAAAAGAATTCATTACTGCAAGTGAATTACTGATCTCCTCATAAATGTCCTGTGTGTGTGTGTGTGTGTGTGTATGTGTGTGTGTGTGTCTTACTTCTTTTCGCAAGAACAGTTTTCCCGGCATTTTGGAGTAAGAGAAGTAAACATTAGGAAGGAATCGGTGGAGCTTGGAGCGAACGCCGTCCTCATCTGGCATCACATTAGCTGTCAATAATAACATCAGATGAAGGTCACTAACTGACATGAACTTCCTCACACTGGGTAACTCATGTCAAAAACATTACACCTGGAGAATATGATGTGAGTGGCACCCACCAAGAGAGGGGGCGGCCATGGGCGGAGGGTCAGGGATGTCCTGATAGATGGGTGCTGGATGCAGGGGAGGTGGCGGGGAGTCTGGGGGACGGGGTTGAACTTGGCGTGAGCGCTGCGAACCGAACAGGTCCTCCAGGGAGCGTTGCTTCTGCTTCATGCTGTTGGAGATGACGCGACCCCTGGTGGAAGGAGGAGATCGCTTTGGGGAGGGGGGCCTGAGAGGCGGCTCCCTCCTAGCTGCTGGTGGAGGAGGCCTCCACTGTTTCTGGAAGCAAGAAGAAAGTGAAAATGTAAGGATGGGGACAGTGAATTCTTGATAGCTCTGGCCAAGAGCAGGACTTAGACTAAGGTGGTTCTGCAAAGCCCTGGGCTAAGAGCAGTGTGAATACCCTTATTAGTCCAGGGGTAATGACCCCCAGAGCTAAGTATATGCTGTGTAAAAAGCTCTGTAGCCTAGAAGTAAAAGATTACTTAGCCTTGGGCTAACAGATCCTTTAGCCTGGGGCTAGCAGAACCCATAGCCTGCAGCTAAGATGGCTATATGAATGCTTTTAGCCATGAGCTAAGTGTGGAGTGAAAATCAATATTATGAGACATAATAATAAACCTGACAATAGCAGTTTTCTTTCCCAGAGAAATTTCAACACATTTGCTTTTTATTTGGAGTTGCAGTTTTCTGACCTTCTCTTGTGGCCCTGGTCCTTTGTTTCTGAGTTTGGCCAGAGCTTCCGCTTTGGGGTCACTTTTCTTTACAAAATGCTGTACAGGATGTCTGTAGAGAGGATAAAAACAGGAAATCACACATCTAGTTTTTTTCTTGTGAATGAGGCCATTGTGGCATGAATTTTCTTCTCATCTAACTGGAGACCTCCAGGAATCTCCTGGTACTCTGACTCCTGGCCCAGTAGTAGAATAGGAAAACACAATTCATGGTTCATCAATTAATAAAACATTTTCATTGACATTTAGGGATTTATGTTAACTAAATGGTAGTTTGCATTTCTTAGCGCAGTATAAACATTTGAATCTACAACTTTATGTTTCATTTGACAGTTAAATGAATCAAAGCTTACTCTCATCATGTCAAAGCTATTTTTAATTCCACAAACTGTGAATGTGATATCACCTCTGCCTGCATAACAAAGACATTATGTCCAATATGTCAAACTAGAAACTCCTTAAAACGTTTCAGGAGGTTGAAAGGTGTGGAAGGTCCAAGCAGGACGTTAGCAGGAGCAGCGTGAACTCACCTGACAGGCTCATAGGGTTTGGCTTCTGGTTGGGGTTGGCTGTTATACCGTTTGATGATTTCACGGATCTTGGAGGTGGGTTCAGGCTGCGATTTAGTGAAGGGAGCTGGGACTGGGGCTTTTGGGGGGTCTGCTCTGGCAGGAGGGGTGCGGGGACGCGTCACTGTGGGAGATCAGAGACAGAAATTATTGCCCAATATTCCTAGATTCCATCAAATATTATCCAATCTCCTGAACTTGCTTCATTTTCTCACCCTCAGGCTTAGGTGCTGGAGGTGGGGGTGGGGGTGGGGGTGATGGTGATCGTAATGGTGGAGGGGGTTGCTTCTGCCTTGGTGGACTGGGAGGCTTAGGCTTAGGCTTTTGAGCTTTGGAATGGATGAGGAGAGAGAAGATGATGGACGAGGAAATCCATGATTTAAATGATTGTAAACATGATGATTTCAGGCACTGAACATAATAACCATTAAGCCATTACAACATTGATTTAAGACATAAAGACATTCAGCTGACACAGTGTGTAGCTCCTAGCTGTCTATTAAGTTACATGGAACATAGTGAAAACTCACTGAATATCATACACAATAGGCATTCAAATTTTTAAGCTCATGTTCTTAAATCTTCTTCAAAATCAAAGTGCAAGGAAGGAATGAATCAGTGGGCTTTGTTTGGATGTGAGAGGAAGTTTAGAAGATGGTAAAAAGAGAAAGCTACATGTGTTACTACTGGCTGCTTGTCAGCTACACTCACCAATCTTTTGGAAGAATTCCCTCTTATCTTTGAAAGACTGCAGGTCACCTGGATCTGGTAAGTCGCTCTCACTTTCTGGCTGTGGAAGAAATGGACATGTCACCATAAACGAGGAGGGAACCAGATCCAGAGATTCAAAGATCCAGAGGATTTTGTGGCGCAGCAGCAGTAACAACACAAGCATAAATAATGAACAACCAGTAAATGAATACAAATACATGACACAAAACAATTGTGTGTACATCTCACATGGAGCTGTTAAGGAGGTCAATGGCAGCAGGCACAAAAGAGTTTTTGTGTCTATTAGTCCTGAATTTTGGCAGACTGTAAATGCGACCTGTAAGCTATATTCTTCTTTACTGTCAACAAATCTCATTCCCCACTAGCAATGAGCATATGTAAAACGAATTGTGTGTGAATCAAAGCCTGATATCTTCTTCCTCTGTTCCTGAGTTCCATTAGTGTCCAATAAAATGACTTCTGTGTTGACATAAATGCACGGCAACTTATATTTCTCCACTTCAAAAAAATGCTGGCTACCAAGCTCAACTCAACAAAAAAGACAGGATATACCAAAGTCTTGAACAAATCTAAAACAGCTGGGAAACTTTGAATACTGCATAGGCTAAATCACCAAATAACAAAAGTGGATCTGACCCAATGACTTTCCATTTCATGAAAATGTGATGAATAATGAAATGAAACAACGGGAAGACTGTGGCAGGGTTGAGAATTTTGAGGATAAATCTTGTGATGGGGAAACTTCTTTTTACCTTATTTCGGACAAACTTTAAGCTAGCAAGTTTAAGCTAGTATTTCTGTCAAATGTGACCAACAACATGGCTTTGTGTAGGTTGCATTAACTTATCAGGTATATGTGTTATATTGTTTTCATCTTGTCTTACAAAGATCTAGCCAGCTACTATGAGTTCAATGGTTGGTGGCTCATCACTTTTGCTATAGTCACACAGTTGTTCTGATCAAATGGAGATGCATGTAAACACCAGACCATATTAGATCACATCCAATTTGACCAGATGACCCAAAATTAGAATCAGTTTGTGTGTAAACACTCTGGAAAAACCTTTGAGTAAGCTTTGAGTTAAGAATTTTTATATATAGAAATATTGAACATCATCAGCATACAACTTGAGCACACAGGCTGGATAACAACTACAGCTAAATGGGAGGGTATAAATAGGACAAATATGTATAAAGAAGAAGACATAGAGTGAAAATATACCTCTGGCTCAGGGATCCTTCGGCTGGAGGAGCGTTTAGGTGCAGATGCTTTGGCCCGAGCAGGTGGAGGTGAAGGAGATTCAGGTGGTGGTGTGCGTTCCCTGGACTGCCGCTCAGAGCGACGTCTCCGCTGTCTCTCCTCCTCCTTTCTCTCCTCCTCTCTCTTCCTCTGGTCATCTTTTCTCTCCTCCTCCCTTTTCTTCTGCTGTTCCTTCCTTTTCTGCTCCTCCTGCTTCTTCTTCTGCTCCTCCGTCTGCTGCTGGGACAGATTCATTGCCTGCATGGTCATCTGCTGGGCCTAAAGAGAAGGAATGTACAGAGAAGTGCACAGTTGAAGGGGAGGTAGGTGGAGGACACATGGGTGAAGGGGCAAATAAAGAATGCAAACATTGACCATAGTGCTGTAGCCTGGATAGCCTGCTAAGTGTACTTGTCCTCACCATGAGAAAGGCCTGCTGGTTGATGAGGGCCTGCTGTGTTGCTGCCATCTGCATAGGGTCAGCAACAGGTGGAGAAGCCATGGGAACCTGAGGCATCATCATGCCTGTGTAGGGATCTGCACATTTAAATCAAATACATGCATCCGGAACCTCTTCACATACATTGTGTTTATTTCTTTCTACATGGTGGTGTAAATAAGCTCCGTGTAAAATTGTGAACTGTCTCTGCATTTACTGAATGAGTTTAGGGTTCATGTAGGGGAATTACCTGGCATGGTTTGCATGGCTGGCATACTTGGCATCATGGGCGTTGCTCCATAGCTGGGCATTGAGGGGTTACCCATAGGATAGCTTGGCATTGACATAGGCATACCTTAAGAAAAAAACCTTAGAATGATCAGAGGCTGAAACATTTCATTCCAAAATGGAAAAAAAAATCTGTTATTTGGATAGTCTGCCTACAGATAGTTTAGTATTTGTAACATTTCAGCTGCTTCACGTTGTCTTTCTCTTTGTCAAGATGTCTTTTGTTCCTAAACCAACCAAACCTGAACCACAACCCAAAACCAGAAAACAGTTGAATCTCAGCTAATAAGCTGTTGAAATGTTACAAATATTTTAAACTATCTGTAGATTGACAATCCAAAGAATGTATATAGTGTTATATTACTATATACTGTATATGTTATTTGGCAATGATCTACTGCTACCAGCTCTTTTAATTAGCAGTTCTCACTATAATTCTATTCCTAATACATTACTAGCACTTTGTAACATTGCTAATTTGTCATACTGTATTAATCTCTGTAGTAATGTAATTGTCTCCAAGTTTAAATTATTAACATTTTATAACTAACATCTAGCAGGAAAGATATTCAAGATGTTGCTAGTCTTTAATTATTTTTAAGACTTTTTAATACTTTCTATGGTTTCTATGGAAATTGTGCAGATATTCTGTTTGACGACTGCTTCTTCTGACTGTACACAGACTTTATGTCCTCTCTGATCCTCTTACTGAGTTTTCCCCATGTTTTATATAGAAAGTTTGATCTGAACCAAGGGTCTCAGAATACAGTCATACAGTGTTGTATGTAGCACAGACTAAAACCTTAATGAATGTAGCATTTGTGATTCTGTGCTGTATCATCAAACTTAACAGGAACTGTCTGGCGTTATATTTGTGTCATTTCAGAAGAATGGCAACATGTAAATGTTTTAGAATGCAGCTGTACTCTGAGTACACTACACTAAGTGTTTATGACAGTGTGGACTGTATTGTGGAGATGGAGCAGGAGGTCCAGTTTTCCTACCAGTTCCATACATGCGGTGCACGGGTCCAATCCCTCCTCCTCCTCTCATCCTGCGGTTTAACATGTCAACTCTTTCCATGTCCTACAGACACACACACGCACACACAAATGAGTAATGCATTGTGAGTGACCGAGCAGCCACAAAGTGCAGTTACTGGAATGACAGCAGGAAACACAATCTAGTGACTTCACACACTTAGTAATGAGATAGAGCAGCCAGAGATCCACCAGAGACCAGTGAGCATGCTCAGTACACCCTACAGTATAAAACTTTAACACATTTCAGGAACAGGGAAACGTAAAACAGTGACATTAATTACAGCTGAAATAATGAAACAGATGTGACATCACTGACCGGAGGTCCTTGATCAAATACGGGGTCAAACAAGTCATCAACGAAAGCATCGAACTCTCGCCTCCGGCCTGCGAACAAGTGGAGGAGAGAGAATAAAAGGATGGTGTCAAATTACTCATTACTCCACCACCAGCACCATCATCACTACCTGTGTATACACTTTGGATGGACTATACACCTTCAACTAAACATCTGACAGATTTATAGTGTGTTCACACGGTGCATGGTGAGCACACTATAAACTTACATAACAGATATTAAAATCAGTGTTTGATACCGGTGGTGTACTAATCAGTCTGAATTATTATTTCTTTTCAGATACAGTAGTAAACAACATGCTGACAACTAGCCGGTGAACACGGTGGAACATTTAGATTGTTTGTGGATGCTAAGCAACTAGAAAGAGAATAAAAGCTGCACTTCTATTTATCAGGTGACCAGCAACATTGCTCTGTATACCAGATATCTAATGTTGTTGTTGTGTTAGCAAACTACCATCCATTATAGGCATATTGGGCAGCTGTTCCTCAGGTGATGAGGCAGGTCATCTATGGTTCTGATCTGCTTCAAAATAGCACCTCAGGAACCTACAGGTGACATCACTACACTGCCATTGGTCCTGATGAGCATTGGTACCTTGCCTCTGCTATCAATCAGTGTGTGAAAGTGAAAATATGTAAATGTGTTTAAAAAATGTGCAGCTTTTAAAATTCTTTTGACTTCCATTTAATTCCTGTACAGCTGTGTGGCTCTTCTGAGCGTTTTAGTGCTGCTATTTTTTTTATGGATATAGGCAGCTACTTGGCTAAGATCACGTACCATCTGTCTCAATGTCTACAAGTCTACAAATGTCTAGTAATCAAGCCTTGAGCTGGAACAAAGTAAAGTCACTTGATTACATTTGTGCCTGAGTTCAAAACTGTCTCAGTTACATGACTATGAGGTCAGCCAGGGCGAGCACAGTCACTTGGAAAACAATCAAGTGAAAGTAAAACCAGTAACTGATAGACCATCTGTTGAGATGTGTTTGATTTGTGGTTTTGGACTGTGTAATGATTTAAGAACTTTGCCACCACACTTTAACCCATAAAAAATTCTGACCACATCAGGAGATGACCTGGCTGGCCAAAGCAAGGAGAGGACGAACAACCGGTACTGTATTATCACCACTGGCCTTGTTGGGTGGGGGGGGGGGGGGGGGGGGGGGGTGTCACATTGCAAGACTGATACGGAGTCCAGGTTTACTGCTATGGGTGCGTCAAATTTGCAGGGCCAGGCTCTCAGGTTGTGGACTTGTTTGGTGGAAGCTAGGCCATGTGGGTAGTAGCCTCTATATAGCTTACAGTCTGCTTTAATTTGTACAAAATATCGTCTGAACATCCCAATCCAACAAGGCAAAATAACCAAATGACCTCTGAATCAAATCATGAATGGATGAAGGTAAATTAAAGAAGAATGGTCCGATAAGCATTTTATAGGAAGTATTCACAATGTATCACGTACCCTCCTGTGGATAATCACCTCCCCAGGGTCGTGCTTCAAAAGGAGGCAACCCAGGAGCTTGCATGGGAGGTGCTGGTGGGACGAAGTCATCCAGATCTGTGGCTGGCATCCTGGATGAGAAAGGAAGAGACACTGTTTTAGCATTATTTTTTTAAACAATCCTCGATTAGGCCCTAAAACGAATCACTCGTTCACTGCTCTACCTGTCTCCATGGCTGAAGAGGTAGTCAGAGTGTGTAGAGGAGGGAGTCCCTGGTGGCGGTATCACGTCAGCTTCAGCTCCAGCCAGAAGATCCATGACAAAGTCTGTACCAGCCAGGTCTGACCAGCCGTCATCGGTCACAAGAGAGACTGACCAGCCCTGCACGGCCTCCAACACACCTCTATGACACCAAGACACAGGGGGTGGAGTGAAAACTCTATATGTAGCAGGATAAACTTTGGACTGACTAACTGCATGTTAAGAAGGAGAGGGGTACCTGTGATGAAGAAGCCATGAGGCCAGCTGCTCTCCTGTGGTCCATGAGTCCACTTCAGTTGTCAGCTTTTCATCTGAGGAAACGTGAAGGAACCAGCACATATTTTTTACACTGGAGTTGTCAGAAACAAGTTCATGCTAAAGTTGTGACTGCTTCTCTAAAGAATTTCACTTCAGTCAGTCTCACCATTGAATGTGTGTATATCCAGTACCATGGCGCCCTTCCTCTGGTTGGTGGTCCACTCTAGCTGGGTTGGTGGGTAGGTTCTGGCAGCGGGAGCTGGGAGCTGCAGAGACGTTAGAAGTTTGTGTTGGCACAGTGAGCGGTACTCCCCTGGACCTTGGTCAGACACATACCTGCACAGGAAATACTGCAGACTGAGTCATGTGCAGACGGGTAAAGTGGTTTTAAAGTACAGGGTATAGTAACAAATTGGTATATCATACTATAGGATCTTGGCAGTATGCACCACCATTCCTTCACATGTCATCTCTACTGTCAATTGTAATTCAACATAATTTTTCCCAGCATAACAATGGAGAAACATTAGCATTCAATGGCATCGTATCGTGGCACCCTGACCCAGTCAAATATTCACGCTCAGACTCTGTTTTGGTGTTTTCCAACTCTTGCTCACTGTCTATGAACTCCTGAGAAAAATCTTTTTAGCTGCATCTTTTTAGCTGCAAAATATGCCACACAATCCACGCGACAACCTCGTTCACTGGCTATTTATGTCCATGGTTGATGACAGCGGCAGCAGTGAACCAAAACACTGAGCGAAAAACTGAAAGACACTAAAATGCTCCATACAGCACAGGGTGATAATTCTTTGTGGGTTTGTCATTTTGAGTGTCCACTTTCTCATTTCATAGTCATTTTATCCTTTGTTACTATGAAATATAAATCAGTGCAAATTTAAATTTGTTCTTTTGTACAAACTCAACCCTTGACCTCGTCCTGGTGAGACTGACAGCATATGACTCTCTCAATACTTCCCTTTGCAGCAAAGCGCGTTAATAAATGTGTCTTTGGTGCCAGGCAGGAAGAGTACGGTCAGTTTATTTGAGCTTTTTTTAAACTAACTTTAAAGTGCGCCTGCATAGCTTGGGGCTGAAGTGCATCATAAGCAGAGAAAACTGACTCAGTTATGTCAGTTTCACAGCACACATCTAAAGTTTGCTATTAGCTAACATTAGCCACCATTTTCTACTATCAAACCAGACCAAGTAAGACTCTGCATGCTCATGAAATCAAGTTTTCCTTGAGGAAGATTGTGTTATTCCATCTTTATAAAGTTACATAGTTGCACTGTAATGTCTTCTGGCTCATGGAGCTGGAGGTGGTGTAGTTCCAGTACACACTATGCCAGTGTGGCAGTACACTGACATACTTTCAAAGATGATATATTTCTATACAGTGTAATATAAGTAATTCTCTGCTTTGATGCTTTAAACACGTTGTACTCCACACGTGTACTATGACTTCATTAGCATTTAGGTTAGCCTATAAAAACACTGTACACCTACTTCAGCAGGTGTTTGTCCAGTGTCGGTGAGGGGGTGAAGGCACTGAGGCAGCAGACCAGCAGCAGCCAACCCCTCAGACTGTGCCGCTCGTCCTGCAGGTCCCACAAATGGTAAACCAACTGGGCCAGGACCTCATCCCTCAAGGCCGGCCGGCTCTGACTCTTCTCTACTATGTAGTTACCCAACATCTGCTCCTGCCAGCCGCTGAGGTCTGACTCGCCTGTAAAACGCAAGATCTGAAGAGAAAAGGAAATCACAAATCAAACAGAAGAAGAATAATAAAAGAGAGTTAATATAACCAAATGCAATTTGTTCATTCCCATGTACCAGTTTGTAAATCTCCAGGGCAGTTCTGGCATCTTCAGGATCCAGAGAGGTGAGGGGTCTCTGGAGGGGGTATCCTTGAGGCTGGCACCATGAATCCTGAAGATATCACAACACAAGGATGCTCACAAAGGACAGAAATACAACATTTGCTCAATCCAGTGGAGTACAGTCAAGAATAATGCATTGTTTAAAGTCATTTTATCTATAATCATTGATATCAAGCATAAATATGTTGGTAGAAGGTGATAGTAAGGGGGCTCACCTTTAATATGGACTTGGCATAACGAGAGAACGGGTATCTGTCTATATCTGCAGGCAGGGTGAGCTTGTGTTTTGCCGTCACCTGTGGGGGTGCAACCTCTGTGACCCCTGATGTATTCTGCCGCCCTGGTGGACAGACACGGGAACGACAATCACAAAGTGATTAAAAAAAAAAAAACAACTCTCTAGCAGCAAAGTGCCACACGTGTAATATTATCAAATGAATGTTCCAGTTTTTAGAATGCTGACCTGCTGCGCTGCGGAGCCTGGCTGACAGCTCAGCAGGGATCTCCAACATGCCCACATCCTGACAGGAAAACATCCGTTACCACAGAGGAAACGACGTCTGTATCGCTGATGAAGTGTTACAGAAAAATCTCAATAGAGGATTGGATCATTTTATTTTACCATTCCTGGAGAGACAGACTTTGCCCTTGTCACAGTCTTTCCTTTGTTCTTCTCTTGAAATTCCTGCAATGGACACAGACAGACACAGCCGATCAGTCAGTCATACTGCTGTCATATTCTGTGACTTTCCTTTTGAATAATCTTCAAAACAAATTATTCCATGATGTTTTATCCTTCACCTGAAGCCTCCGTGTAACCACTCAGGTACATCAAGTCCACTCAACACTTCCTCATCTCTTCCCGGATTGTGTTCAGATCAGACCTATTCTTAGGTACTTGCCCTCTTATATACTCCTACAACACCCACAGGTCGGTCGCCCCGCCTCATGTAATAGACCACACAGTTCCAAAAGTCCAGATAGTTTTTATCAGGAGCTTTACAACCTATAGGAGAGGAGTCACCTCAGTGCAGCAGCAACGACGTCACAGATATGATTATCAGTGCCATCCCATGTACCTGTGTCCTTCCCAGTACAGCATTTCTTTGTGTGCATGAGCGGATCAGACCAGTGCCCAAACTGTAAACAAATATGTGGTATGTGGTTCAGATTAAACATGGGCGTCCACATGTATTCATGTGGCAAACACTCACTGCAATGATCACAGTTATTAAATAACCTCGAGAGAATGGGTCTCCCTCTACACACACACACACACACACACACACAGCCCAACCCTTCTCTGCCTCCACAAAGACTGACCTTCCCAAATCAAACAAGTGTGTTATGAGCTGATCAACAACACACACTGTAATGGACTCTGACACTCAATGAGCGGGTCAAAGAATCTTTTAATACTTTTTTGAAATGCTTCCAACAGAAACATCATCTGGTGGAGACAACCATGTGAGACAGTGCACACACTAAATACCTAACTCAGTATTGTGGTGCAGGTCATGAGACAAACCACTGGTTCTGTCATGGCCCCCCAGAAGGTGAAACCGTCCAAAATTTGGACTTTGAAACAATAATTAAGGAAGTAACTAATAAATAACTAATAAATAACATCTAAGTTGTATTTTAGTGACATAAAGGTCAACATGATAGCATCGACAAACTCTTGTTTGTTTATTTACACATAAATCACTCATTCACTTTGCTGGTCATCCTCATCCCCCACTGCATCAGTGTCCCACCAGGGAGGCTGGACCCAGAAGCACTGGGTTAAACTACACTACCACCACCACATTTTAAAGTCTAAAGGCAGAAGGAGTAAAGGCAATTCTGAGATTTCTTTCAAAACACATTAAATATGTTGGAAAACAGTTGTTGCAAACGTGAAAACTTTGAACGATATATGACTGAAATGTGAAGTTCGAGGTTCAAACTGTTTTTCACCAGTTTTCAATTCAGGATTTTGTGGGCGGTCCTTAAAGGGTGGCTCGATGACACGCTGAGGCCACCCTGAGCAGAGACATAGAGATGAATTCATCTCACTCAAAGTGTACTGAATGACGCTTTCATCTTTGATCTGACAAACTCAGAATGCATATTTATTCTTACTTTACACAGACTTTAACAGTGGAAACACAGAGCTGAAGTCTTCCTTACTTTTGTCAGTTCATTTTTATTTCAGAATTACTTTCTGGTTTAAGATGTGTCTTTTTACGATTGTACGTGAGGGAAGATTTTTTTTCCTTCTTACATTTGCTGATTGTGACCCCCTCACCTCAACTTCTCCTTCCTAACGAGAAGGAGAAACTATGGCTGCTGTGAAACACATGAAAAATACTGAATACCCCTGTAGAGCCAGCGTGATTATACATTAATGGAAACATAGTTATGAATGTTATATTGCATTTCTGCCATATGACACACTGGACCTTTAACTCTCACATAAGCAGATGTGTTCAGATGTGTTCTGTGCTGCACGTTGTTACTGGAGGTGTAATTGATAGGTTATCTACAAATGATAAAAACAGGCTCACTTCAACTTCCTCATTTAGGGTGGAATCATCTTTTATAGTTTAGGACATGATGTTTGGGCTCCAGATCTATCAAACTCTAGATCCTGTTTTCTAATTTCTAACACTTCACTATTATTCTGAGGTACAGCTTTTATACCCAAACAGCTGACACATGCAGCCTGTGAGCAGGCTCCTCTGTTCATAGTCCAAACCTCATAAAACAATAACACCAAATAGACTGAATACAACTAAAGCCAGAGAACTCAATGGAAAAAGCAGCATTTAAACTGAATTGAGTTCACACTCGCGTCAAGAAAAGAAGAAGCGATGAAACAGAGGACACAGCAGTGACAGAGGTGTCTCTACACTGTTTTGAAACATGATCACAATCCTAATTTTCCTCTGTCTTAATCATTTTATCAACTATTTCTCAAGTCAAATCAGCTAAAAGGTTGAATTGTTCAACATTGTTTCATCTGATCTGATGCAGAGGGTAAAAAAAGTAAGAACAGCAGCCTACCTGTGAGAGCTGAGAGCCGGGAGCCAGAGAGACAGCTTTCAGAAGGCGGAAGGAGAGATGCAGGGCTGCTTCAAATTTCACTCAGAGGGGTTGAAGTCCAAGACTGGAGTGTGGCTGAGGTGTAAGCAAGGTGCATGTGTGTGTGTGTGTGTGTGTGTGTGTGTGTGCGTGTGTGTGTGTGTGTGTGTGTGTGTGTGCATGCGTGCGTGCGTGTGTGTGCCCAAGTGACATGATTAATGCAAGATAAGAAAGCTTGTTAAAGGAAAGAGGTTAAAATTCATAAAGTGGCTGAAGTGAAGTATGTAAGAATGTAGACGTCCAACAGAATCTATAATCACACATCAGTCATATTTACCTCCAGAGGTTTCAGTTTTCTCACACAGTACAACTGATTTACAGAAATAAAAGAGAATCAGTGAGGGCATAAAAGAAGATCAATATATATCCAAGGTAACTTTTCAAACCGAAAAATTTTAACTCCTCAGCCATAACTTTTTAAAATACTTTCAGATTAGTCACTGGATTCACAGTAACTGTTCAGATTTTCCTCACATCCCCAAAGAATCCCTGTCCGAAACACATTTCATGTGTGAAACATCAAACACTAGTAAGGGCTTGATATCTGCCATCTTTGTCATTTGGAATAAAAACCTTACATTCTACAATCAGATTAATACAAAGAAGAAAAACATAAGATACAACAGTAACTGGTGTAATATCCTACACAGACAGATACAGTTTAATATATTTAATAGAACTTATTATACCCCATATAGACTGCACAGAATACACAGCAGGTCCTCTCCAAATTGTCAGAGATGTAGAACCTGTGAGGGCGACGTGGTTCATATGCTCTGAAACTGTCCTAGTCTGGAAGCCAGTTGGAAATATAACATGAAGATAACTTCACAAACTACAAATGTCAAGATTCCCCCTGACCTGAGGATGTACAAACTCTAGATACAAGCTTTATTAAAAGCTGTTTCAGATTACTTGCGGCTGCAGCTGCTGTATTTTGTGTATTTTGCCGGATGATTCTGGCGTTTCCTCCATTGCAGAGCCAATGATTGTTAATAAATGAATTCACATCCTACAGCACACCTGAAAATAATATTATTCAGTGTGAGGAGGAACCCAGAGAAATATTTTCATTATTCTTGGCCTTACTACCATCATTACATCACTTTAACTAGTACGTCAGCAGAGGCGAGTGGATTTCCCCTTTGTGGGATCAATAAAGTATAATCTACTCAGATCTGATTACCTGCTCCCCCTTTATTTTGACTATTATACTCCTGTGATTTTATGATTACCTGGGACCTCATGCGTCACTTAATTGTATTTTATTTTGCTTTTCAGATGTAACCAAACTGAACTCATGCAGTTGTTTATTTTTACCATACCAGGGTTGAGGGTGGTGATTTTTAATTATACATAAGAAAGAAAGAAAATCTCTGAGTTTACAACAGACATTCAGTCCTATCAATCCTTCATACAAAGTCATAAATAATGTGAGGAAAGATATGAAGGGTGGTTTACGTCAAATTCTGAAATGTGTCTCTGAGATTTCTGCCTCCGTCTTAACTTCATGAGGGTGGATGGAGTTTCATTTGGTCCTCAGAGATGACATTTCTGTCCTTCACTCTGTGGACACCGTCCTCCATACAGCTACCTACCAGTCTTTTCCACACAGCTAACAGAGCAAGACTTAGAATTAACACTCTGTGCTTCATGTGGACATGTGAGGTTCCTCTCCATACGCTCTCTATACTCTGGTTCCACCTTGATAATGTAACCTACATACTGTCTCCCCTTCATTTCACTGCTTGCTTACACACACACTGTAGACACTGAGTACACTCTTCCTGTGTAGGGAGTGGCTGTGGCCCAGGTGGTACAGTGGGTCGAGTAAGAAATCGATTCCTGGTTCGCTCTGTCCAGTCCAAGTGTCCTTGAACAAGATATTGAACCCCTAATTGCTCCCAGTGACTGTGATGTCAGGGTGTGTGGATTGAATGTGGCAAATATATATGAATATATATATAAGTCCATTAACCACTGAAATGACAATCTGAGTGAAGACACTATGACGTAGATGGAAAGTGTTGATACAGAGCAGTGACACAGTCATTAGTAAGTTATTTGGCCGGAAATGAAAAAGAAAACTACACTTTGACCCCAAACATGATGACGACGCTATCACTGAGAGGGCATGGATATATTTTTCCGATTACAACTCATAAGCTGTTGTGTTGAGCTGCTGGTGTTGTGTAAGAGGAGAAAAAATTTACAACACAATAAAGTCAGCAAACACCAGGTTGCCAAGAAACACAACCAATAACTCTTAACTCTCTCTCTCTCTCTCTCTCTCTCTCTCTCTCTCTCTCTCTCTTCTCTCTCTTTCTCTCTCTGTCTCACCTTCCTCCAGTGGCGTCTCTTGATGGTGTTCCTGGTAATCATCATCACTGCCCAGAACTGGGTGATGGACTGCCTCAGACGCTTGTAGTGCTTCCTAGAAAAGGAGGGAGGGCGACAACACACAAACACACAGACACACAGATACACAGACAGAAAAACACACAAACACAAAGACAGAATAACACACAGACAGAAACACACACAGACACACAGACAGAAAAATACACAAACACACAGACAGAATAACACACAGACAGAAACACACACAAACACAAAGACAGAAAAACACACAAACACAGACACAGAGACAGAAAAATGAACAAACACACAAACACACAGACACACAGACACACAGTGCTCAGCATCAGTATATCACTCTGTGACCTCATTCAGCCTTCAGGTGAAACCTAACCTAACCTCTCAACATTGGGGTTTCTTGTATTCTTCTCCCTCTGCACTACAAACACACTTTCACTGTGACATGTACACTTGTTTTCTTTAATGTGAGCTGACTGGATACTGCGTAGAAGAAGGACTAACAGTATTTGACTTTAGTCTGTGTTTTGTTTAAGCTATCCACTCAAACTTGGTCTGCAAGTTCCGCCTCAATATATTTGGGTTGAATTCAAAGTACCTGTCTTTGTTTGTAGGCCATTTGTGGCCTGTTTTCCTCTTAAAATCTAACAGACTGTTGCTTGAGATCGTCTGAAAAGGTTTGGAACCTCAGAGTTTGACAAACTAGAGCCCCAAACAGCAGAAACGGCCCAGCTTGTTGCACTGAACTGTAGTTTGACATTTCCCTGTTTATTCTCTTTTTATTCAGTTTAGCTTCATTCTTCTCTTTCATATTCCTTCCAGTATGGTCTTTTATTTTATCATTTATCTTAATGCCTCTTGATAAACATTTTATGTAGAGCTCTTTGAGTTACTTTAATAACCTCAAACAAGATTTTATATTCAATTGAAGACAAGCTCATAAAACATTGCTGTTGCTGATCTCTTCATTGACTCTTCCCTTCCTTTCCTCCCTCTCTGTTCATTTTCTTCCTTCTTTCTTCTTTTTCTTTCTTAATATTAATATCTTCTCTTATTTCTCTTTTTTCTATCCTTTCTTTTCTTCCTTGTTTAAGTACTTTTCTCATTGTCATTCAGTGTTTCAGTTTTCATGTTCTCCTTCTTTCCCTACTTTCCTTCTTCTTTTATAAAAAGGGTTTATGTTTTCTTTCTTTACTGTGTCTTCTTCTTGGGACTAAAACTAAAAGTACTGACTATTTTAGTTTGTCATTTTGTTGCCGAACATGACAGAAAAATCACATCAGTTCATGCCTCCTCTCTGGCACATTACGTCTCTGAGATGTAGCTTGATACCCTGACTCCTCTCCTCTCCTCTCCTCTCCTCTCCTCTCCTCTCCTCTCCTCTCCTCTCCTCTCCTCTCCTCTCCGTACCTGGCCTGGTGTCCTCGGATATGGCTCTGGATGATGATGGCTTTCTGTTTGAAGAACTTGAAGTTCCTCCTGCAGAGGAAGCCTCTGATGTTCCTCTGGATGATGATGGCAGCCCAGGTCTGAGTGCTGCTGCACTTTTCCTCCAGCTGCTGGTACAGCAGCTCTTTAAGGAACACCTAACATACACAGACACACATCTAAACATCTTAATATACACCTTCAAATCAGGGTCATGAATGGGCACTTAGGTAGCACCTTGGTGAGTCCCAGCTGGTACTGTTCTTCCTCTGCACCAACCATGTCCAGCAGAGCCACCGTCTGCTGTCTGTCTGTCGCCTCATCCAAACGCTGGGTCAGGAGAACCCCGTATCTGTCACACACAAACACACTCTGCCTTCAAACTGTTCCTGAAGCTCCTAAACACACATCAGATGATGTGAAGGCAGGTGATTTAATAATAATAATAATAAATGTTATTTATAAGCGCTGTTTGACTTTAATTTTCCAGTCTATAAGTGCAATACAGTATTTGAAGTAGTTTGTCTTGTAGTCCAGCAGAGGGTGCTCTTAAAACTGACAGCTGATCAGCTTGACCTGCATGCCCGGCTGACCTGTCACTACTAATACAAACAGACATCAGACTCTACTCTATTGGCTGCATTCAGATTCTTTCGAACCTGATTTTTTTTCAAAGACTGACCACCGTCACTTCTTCTGGTCCTTTAGAAGATTTGGTCTGAAACCACCATGTGGTTGAAATTTTTGGTTTTGACCACGAGCATGTCAAGCTCTATCCAATAAATACTGTATCTCTGTCATCTGATAATGAGTGAAAAAATACTGGATGCATTGTAATAACTGCTCATCCTCTGGCTTTTCAGCGAGTGCCATCAACAAGCCAAATGTCTCCAATACTTTGGTTTATGACCACACATCTAAAAAACTAATGACATTCCCATCAGCCTCAAGTGAACTCTGTGTTTATTGCTTATCGACAAACGTTAGAATACTAACATGCATTCTTATGTGGCTGTTCAGTATTAGTTTCAGTATTAGATGAATTTAAAATTGCATTTTTCTGCCATCTGCGCCTCAGTTTAGAGGGGTCCCTACACACACATTCATATGTGTATGAATGTGTGTGTAGGGACTGGCTTTGGACCAACCAGCTACGCCTCCTTCTTGCTAATTTTATGCCTGCCTTGACAGGAACAACCAGGATGTGGCCATAGAGGCTGTGCTCCCTACAGACCACCAGACTTCAACCTGCATGGGACTTGTGCAAGCAGCCTTCCCGATATGCTTCCGCGCTGGTGCCAAAATTCTTCACGCCAGCAAACCATAACCATGCTGTTGCACTCCCACACCCCCACACTCCCACACCCCCACCTTCATGAAGTGTTTCTAGAGGCTGGTCCTGGCCCGTCTGACAATCTGAGATTTTAACCACCACCTTGTTAGGACTAACCTCCACCTATCTTGACAATAGCAAGACTTATTTAAGAATGCTGTTCAGTTAAACACCAGTGTCCTCTGCTCCCTCATCTCCAACAATTTCATGACTGTGCATGGTTGACAATGACAATACAACGATAGTTGGACTCATCTTCAATCATGAGTCAGCCTACAGGGAGGTGGTCCAGCACTTGGTGGTGCCGTGAGTCGACACACAACCTGCCCCTCAACACCAAGAGCTCACTGTGGACTTCAGAAAGACCAAAGGCAGAACACCCATGTGGGGACCTCACTTAAGACCCTCAACACTTTGATGACTTTGGTCAAGAAGGCGCAACATAAGAGCCACACACACAGCAGGTGCTCTGTCTTGGATCAGAAATCGCAGCAGAGGGTGGTAAAAACTACTCAATGCATCATTGGTCCTCCATTGAGGCTGTCCACCCAGGCCACCGATTGTCCAGATCTCCCCCCTCCAGCCTGGGAGGTGCTACAAACTCTGCATTCCAGGACCATCAGACTCTGGTACAGCTTCTTCGCCTCATCTGTCACCTTGCTAAACTTTGCACTTTGGGTCTGTCCGTCCTAGGAGAGGGATCCCTTCTCTGCAACACTTCCTGAGGTTTCCTCCATTTATTTTCTCTTAAAGAGTGTTTGGAGGATAATTTTTCAGATCTGAAGTGATGTCCTAAAGATTGATGAGTGTTGTGATGGAGCAGGCAGGGATGCTACGTGTGTGTTTGCGGCACCTCTCAATGAAGTAGGAGTACTGTATCCGTATGGGGAAACCCTCTTTTCTGATGTGGATGGTCTCCAGCATCCCAGCATGCCTCAGCTGGCCTGACACATAGTCTACGTCAAAGATCCCGGGAAGCTAACAGAAGACATGTGAGATATTGTCATACATTGAACATAGTAGTTAGCATCAGTGTAAAGTATCTGACATTACCTTGACGTAGTTTGGCTTCAGGCAACGAACAAAAGTGGTTTTGCATCTAAAAGTAAAGAGACAAAATATTGACAGAGGTTATTCATAAGAAAACTACACGCATCTGAAGGTTCTGCAGCTGTTTTATAGAACTGAAATGAAATATCTAAAGAGCACCAACAGGAGGCGCTGACAACTTTAGGGATGTGGAAGCAGTATTGAAGCGTACACTTCATGTATGTGTGATTTTCATGAACCATCCTGATTTCAGTCCTTTACGATGTGTCTCAGCATGTGAATCTCTTGTAGTATTTCTTTCAGTGATGATTCACACCAAATGAAAACATTACAAACTATCATTACACTCATATTTCTTTCCATGACATTTACTAAAGCCACAGTCTCCCCCAACCGCAGCTGTTTGATTTTAAACACATGCAGTGAAACCGTATCCCATCTAGTGACACTCCGCTGGCTCTCATGCTGAGCCACAACTTTGGAAATGACAGCTCAGTATCAGGCAGTCTGGTCAGCGCGTTGGTACCTCTCCAGGCGGGTGGTGAGTTCGGTCAGGGACTGCAGGAAGTGTGAGGCAGCAGTTGAGGGCTGCTGGCGGAGGCCCTTCCCTCTCCAGCCCAGCTCTCTCTGCTGAATGTAACCATCCTGGACCTTTCGGAACAGCTCCGACACCATCTGACACACAGAAAGAGTCACAAGTTCACCAGTGTAATAGTGTTTTTAAAAGGTTATGGATATGTTTTTAGACCAAGTGATACAGTAAAACCTTCAAAATGTTACTCTCATCATTAGACTACAGCTCGTTATTACTGTACAGTGTCAAAGAATACGGAAGCACAATTAAACCTCTTGAATCTTATAACTTGAATCTTGAGGTAAGATCTCATAATATCCATATCTCTGAATTACAAGAAAGAAACAGAGATTTGGCACATTCTGCTGTAATGATGACTCTGTTAATTATAACATCTTGTAATGATATCAAAAGATCTCATAAGTACAAGATGCAGGATTCTTAAAACAAAGAAGAAGAAACATTTTATCAGAGAAAAGAAATTTCAACCATAACAACAAGATACAGAAATCACTATTACTGTATGATATGACTATTTCTGTGTGAGAGAACAACAACACAAGTGCAACACAAAAAAGACATGAAATAAAGAAGTATATAAATAAACGGAGACACATTTACCAGTCTGACAAATCATATACAGCATGCAGGGAATATTAAAACTTGGTTAACATAACCATTTTCAACAATAACTGTATTCATCACTTGTGTTATTGTCTAATTGTTTCATTGTTTTGTGGATTAGCCTTCCAGTGTTCTTATGAGTCTTAGTTTGTTACTTCATTGTAAAGCACTTTGAACTTGAACTATAGTTTGAATTTGATCTGATGTAATCTGATTACACACAGAGGCTCAGATCATATCATCACTCTGTGAGGGTTGATTTCAGTTCACCTTTAAACGACTCCTGGCGAAAAGCTCCACCACTTCTGTCCTGAACTGGTCGTGGTTCTTATTCAGGAAGTTGTGAACCTGCAGAAAGAGTGCAGAAATACAAATGTTGTCACTGCTGTTTGACAGACCTGCTGCACACTGCGGTGCGATGCAATACCTGATAAGTGACAGCTCCAGCGTAGTGATAGACTGTGAAGACTGGCAGCGGGTTCTTGGGCTTGGCATAGTAAGGGCTGTTCCCATGGTGATAGTGGCACTTCTGGAGGAAGGTATGGTCGGTGGCCTGATGAGAAAACACAGTAAGCTACCAACACACATACAGACTCTTTTTAAAATTTTAAATAATGCAATGTCTCATTGTTTAATACCTTAAAACCTGTGTTTTCGGTTCTGTGTGTGTGTGTGTGTGCATGTGTGTACCTGGGGGAGGCAGGTCTGGTCGTCCAGTATGCGGAGGATGCCGTGTGGTCTTGAGGAGATCAGCTCCAGACAGGAGTGGAAGTTATTGAGTGCCATGGGATACCACTGGATCTGTTCTGCACTGTACTCCTCCTGCAGGACAACCCTGGCTGCAGTCCTCCATCATAACATATTAACATACCCAATAACTGATATTTCAGGATGCAGTCCATGATTTTGTTAAAGAGGAATATTTGTGGATTTGAGTTTGTGATTGCAGTAACATAATCAGCCAGAACACTGTTGAGAGATTAGCATAAGGGAATGAGAGGATCTACGCCTATGCCTGTAGATGGTGCACACTTTGACATGTTTTTACATTTGCAGGTCTGAACTGCTGCAGACGGTACACTCCTCACATGCAGGAGCAGGTTGGACTGGAGCAAATCCCAGTTTGAACTGCTGCTGCTGCATGGGAAGATGATTCAAAATACATGAATCTAAAACTCATGTTTGTAATTACAAACCATTAAAAACTATACTTCAGCTTTCTTCGTTTAGACAGCACACATTGTCCTCTACAAATCAACACTACAGCTGTGGAGCTGGAGTTGAGTTTGATCAGGTGCCACACAATATGTACTTTAATGTCTTTATCACTGTAATGTGATTATTCACATTATTCACACATAAGAAGGATGTTGAGGATGACTTCAGAAGGTATAAGAAACACCTTCTGAAGTCATCCTTAATAAAGAGTTTATCAGTGGTAACTGAACTAGCTGGAGGTGAGAGAGTGACTTTTAGTTACTGACAGAGAGGAGGGAGGTATAGCAGTCTACTCTGGAGAAAATGACCACATGAAGACAGTTTATTGATCTGTTTTTCAAAGCTGAGATCTGATCTGATCTGTTTCTAGCAGACGTATATGATAGATGTGGTTTATTATTATGTTTTATTATATGGATTATACATTACCTAACATATTATTATTTTCTCTATAGGTATAACTTACTAAAAAACAACATAAATCCTGCAGTTACAAGTGTAATAAAGAAAACAGTCATAAGTTTCTAACACAACCTCATTTTTATATTTTTGTTTGTGTCTGGATAAAACAAGAACATTAAAAAGTGAGCTTTAGAGGTGCTGAATTATATGTTTTAATTTTAGAGAGTCAAGATAGCTTTCGCCCTGCCTTGAATCTTTATGCTAAGCTAGGCTAACTGCCTCCTGGTTCTGGCTCCAGATTTAACACACAGACCTCAAGTCATCCACAGAAAGCAAAGAAACATATTTTCCAATGTCATTAAAAAGCGTTCTTACAAAAATCCATCCATTCTCCAGTTGTACATGGCAACTGAAACGTTCTTGCTAGAAGCAATCTATAGAGCATCAGTAAATGATAAAGTCACTGGTCCCAGCCAATCAAACATTTATGAAGCCGGCTCATTAGAAGGTGGTACCCTGAGGGTTAGTTGATCTTCATGGATCTACCATGCAACCACTGACCTGCTCCTGGGAGATGACTGCCTTGTTAACAAAGTGCTGCAGCTGCTCATTGGCAAAGTTGATACACAGCTGCTCAAAGCTGTTCACCCCAAGGTCCTGCAGGAGAACACAGAGGAGCTGCCATGTCACATCCAGCACCACAAGCAGATACTCAGGTATTGTTTGCAGATCTCAGTCCAGGCAAGAAGTCCAACCTCAAACCCGTAGATGTCCACTATTCCCACAGTGCTGTCCATCTCTGTGGGGCTCAACCAGTCATTGATCTGCTCCAGCAACCAGTCAAACAGCACTGAATACAAGGCTTTGGCAATGGCATCTCTGCAAGACATGTCAGTAAGTTAAAACAACTTCAAGGACTCTACACATCAAGGTCACCCCATGACGTCCTCATCATGGGGAGTAATGAGCTGTTACAACATAACCCCTGATGATATCATTGGAGGTACAGGAAAACCAGTGTTACAGGTGAGGCAGTGACATTTGAAGGTTGGAGTTTATCACGTGGCCTAATGAACAGAAGCAATGAAATGAGACACTGTGTGTTACATTGCCTGTATGACAAAAGTCAAAGCTAACATTATAAAGCATAAGTGTAAAGTTACACTCTTGTTACACTGTTATTTCTGTCATCATTTTGATCACCGTTTTGATCATGGACTCTAGGGGACAGACACCAGCAGATACCATGAAACAATTTCCAAATCAATAATTTGATACAAAATGTTGATTTCTTTAGTAAGTAGCTGTGTGAGAATAATAATAATGATATTATATACAGCGAGTTTGTCATTGTTGTGAAATACAGGGTGATTGCACGGTGCTACCTTGCGGGGTGTAACAAGGGAACCCTTGATGGCAAACATCAGCACTGTGAATATTCTAGATTCACATAATGTTCTATTTCACATGAGTTGGCAAACAGAGCTAAATCAGGCTTCACCTATAAACAGGAACTTTACGTAAAAAAGAATGAAGTTTCATGCATCTAGACGTATAACCACTACTCCTTTGGGTTGTTGAGGCAGTTTATGTAGGCGTGATTGGGCTGCATCCAAGGTGGAGGTATTCTAGGTCCATCCGGCCGGAAGGAGATGACAGACCAAGAACATATTGGAGTGATTACATAATGCATTTGCCCTGGGAATGTCTTGTGATTACTCGGGAAGAACTAGAGGACGTGGCTTGGGAAAAGGATTACCATCCTTGGCCTGCCGCCAGTGAAACCAAGCCATGGATAAGTGTCAGAAAACTGAATGAATGGATGGAAGGATGGAGGAATGGCAGGAATTGTCTGTTGTTGTACAAACATTCAGCCGAACCCAAGTTTAAGCAAACTTTCTTACCTAGATTCTATGGCACTTTCCACAGACAGAGGGCAGTAGATCCTGTCATAGGTCGTCTCCTGTGAACAAGAAGCTTATCAGCTTAGATAGTGCAGAAATATGAACAGTGACTGACTGGTGTATGACATACTACTGACCGTGACCCTGTGTGTGATGACAGTCTGCAGAGCCTCAGAGGAAATCTGCAACAAGCCGCCAACCCTCCTGGCCTCAGCCTCGCTGAAGATACGAGCCACCTCAAACGATTCACTCTGAAGCGAGAACACCAACCGACGTATGATATCAGCGTCTGATGTGCCTAATGCTCACTCTCTCTCCTACACAAACGCACCTCGTAGGAGCTGAAGCACATGTTGCCGAGCTGCAGGATAGAAGAGAGGATCGCCCAGACGGTGGAGATCTGATCGGCATGCAAACCGATGGTCTCAAAGCACTGAACCAAAAGCTGAAAGTCCTGCTTGTCCTGCTTCCCCTTCAATTCACAGCAACCACCCTAGAGGAGAGAAATACACAAGCAACGTGTTTAATCAGCGAAGAGGAGAGGAAGATGACAAAATCCAGAGATGAAGATTAATTCACTGATGTGTGATGTACTTGGTTGAGGTAGTAATAGGTCTCAGCTCCTTGTAGGTAGAGCTCCTGTTTATCCCAGTCGTTCATACCAGCCAGCAGCTCATAGAACACATGGTAGTTCCTCTCCTCATTGGCCTACAAGAGAAATCAGACAAGAACCAGACAGTGACATCAACCTGGTTTGTGAGTTCTGTTGATTTTCCATCTACTTACAGCATAAAGTACCCTGCCAGAAACAACAAGCTGAAGCACACAGCCACATAGAAATTTGTGGATATGTTATTCACTTACTTACACTGAATACCAGAAGGAAAACTTGAGACTACGACAACATGCTAACAAGCTCACAATAACTTTGTTAACATCTTGATGTTTAGCAGGTGTCTCCCATGGTTGCCATCTTACTTTAGTGTGATAGCATGCACTAAAAGCAAAGTACAGCTGAGGCAGATGGGAATGTCTTTAGTTTTTCAGGTATATGGTCACAAAAGAGGGCTTTGTTAAAGATATTACCATTCATCAGAGAACGTGAATGTGTGCAATCACTTTCATGACAATCCATTCAATCTCTGTCAAGACATTTCTCTCTGAACCAAAAAATTCAACCAACTGGTAGCACCTGAATGACTGTTAAGTAGATAGCATGTATTTCAACCTGTTGGCGGCACCAAGCATAGTGGTTATAGTTTTTTTTTTTTTTTGAGATTTTGAATATCTGTACCAAACTGTTCAACTGCCAAGTTACTTCATTCAAAAAGAGTGATATTTTATGGCAATCCATTGAACATTTGCCAATGTAGTGACAGATCAACCAACCAACCAACTTTCCCAGTAATGTTAGTGAGTCATGTTGTTAGCGTGACTAAAAACTGAGGACTGAAAAGCTACTTTACTGTATTTGATCAGTTTTATAGGTGGAGGTGTTTTGTCAGCTCTGTCAAGCTGCGAAAGCTGAGCTTTCCAATCGTTCATTTTCAGAGAAGCAAACACAGTGAACCAGAAAAGGAACTTGAGACATTTTCCTACAGGCCAACACAAGCTACCCTGTGATATATTAGGCATAGAGCCAAATCACACAGTAATCTACATAATGAAAAAATGTCCAGCAGCCGTATTTGTGCTGTGCCAAAGCCAATGTGATGCATTGTTTTTCCCACAAGTGTGTCCAGTGATCTGTTTGAACTGATGAGATATATATATATATTTTTATATTATTTATTTTATATTTATATTTTGTGAATACCATTCACACTGCACGTACATATGTGTATTTATTGTGTATTTATCTGGCAGATAATGCTTGGTCTTGATGTCTGCTACTCTGTGTGCCGTTAATTGCCCCTCGGGGACAAATAAAGTTTATTGAATTGAATTGAATTGAATTGAATACTTCTGCAGCAAATCATCATGGACTGGAAATAACATCATGGACTTCTCCATGATGTCTGTTTTGAGCACACAGCACACCTCACTCAGTGATCTCACCTGAAAGACAACTCTGGACTTCTCAAGAAGGTATTTGGACAATGAGGTCCCTACAACAAACCCACTGTCAACCAAGATGAGAGACAGTTGACAAATAAAACAGCTGTGACCAATCTCGTTAAGAACGGGGAACATAGTGTTTGGTAAAACATGAAATCATTTTTCTACAGAGGGCAATATTAGGTTGACTCACTGGAGAATGTGGATGTGGAGGTACTTGCCAAAGCGGCTGGAGTTGTTGTTGAGGATGGTCTTGGCATTCCCGAAACTCTCCAGGATGGAGAAGACCTCCATGGGCTGGTTGAGGCAGAGAAAAAAGGGAGAGAACTCAAAGGTACACTCGCCAAAGCTTTGCTGCTAAAACTGTGCATTAAAGAATGTGTTCCTTTGTGTATTCCACAGTGAACTACCTGTCGCAGGTTGTCATTTCTACCCTGATACATGGAGCTGAGGTAGTGGACTATCAGCTTGGTAGCTTCAGTCTTCCCTGATCCACTCTGCCCACTACACAAGAGATTCAAGTTATTTTTGTACATTTTATGCCTTTATTAAGCAGACAAATGTGGGAAGAGAGAGACATGCAGGTCTTAATGTGAACCATGATTAATGCTGCACCTGCTTAGTTTTTATTATTTTATTTTATTTTATCATTTTATTTCATATAAGATGAAATAAGACAAACAGTCTTGTACATAAAAACTGATGAATTCAACATTCCTGTTAGTACCTTATGATGATGCACTGCTCCTGCGTGGAGGCTTGAGACTGAATGAAAGCAGTGTCAGCTATGGCATACACATGGCTGAGGCAGAGAAGAACAGAAGCAATCACTGATGATGAAAAACATCATGGAGATAAAATGTTCTGAAGGGACTGAATTCTTTGGTGAGAATGCAGTGAGACGAGTGTGTGCTCACGGTGGGTTTCTCTGCTGCTCTTTTCCCCGGTACTTCTGTCTGAGCTCCTCTGTGTAGATGCTAAGAGGCTTGAAGGGGTTAATAGACAGCAGCATGTTTCCAATGTAAGTCTGGGGAAAACAAGAAACTGTTTTACTGTATACAGGATTGTAACAAGACATATATCATATATTTTTACATATATATTTCATAAATCTTTAATAATACAGAATTTTAAGGGAATATCGACAGATTTTTGTTGTTTTTTATACTTAATTATACAGTAAAAACATAATATTTCTTGACAAAATCTAGCAGATGGTATTTTCATGTCAGTTTTAAAGCAAAACACCAACCTTAAATGTTTAATCAACAGTAATAATATCATTTTATAGTAATATTAGAAAACAGTTATACCGTATTTATTATGGTAAAATTCTGGCAACCGCAGCTACCAGTTTTTTACAATGAAACCTTTTTTTTTTTTTTACAGACAATGTAATAGTTCATATACTATTGGGTGTGGTCACATGTGCATCAAAGCACACCTCTGGTCACACCCAACCACACAATGCAGCACACAATCCACCACATAATCAACCAAAGTGGGCTCTGAAACACTGCTCAGGCTTCAGCCTAGTGACTAAGTTACAGTTTTAAGGACTAAGCTATCATCTGATTTCCAAATTTCAAATGTTTTACTATCATCTTGTGAATTCATGTAACTTTATTCTTCATGTTTCAACATTCTGGACATGTACATTGTCACAATTTTCTTTAACATAACATTTGAGTTGCAGCACAAAATGGTTTCAACAAAAAGACAGACAGATAGTTTGAAATCAAATCAAATTTAATTTGTATAGCCCAAAGTCTAAAGTATGGTGATGATACTTACATAAATACAGTCACGGTGGAACCTCTTCTTCAGATTCAGAAGCACCGAGCTCTCACACACCTCTCTAAGAACATAAGGCAAACAGGTTAAAATAGTGCATATTTCTACTGTACTGTATGGTGTGTGTGTGTGTCTGTGAACTCACTCCAGCTGGGACAGATCCTCCACTTCATCGACCTCTATGACTTGCTTGCTGCCGGGCATCAGCACCTGAAAAACGCAGAGACATGAGCAGATATGAGAACGCCACCCTCTATTTTGAAACACTCTCCAGTCAGGACCATCAACTTCAGACAAGCTTAGCTTAACTTTTCTCCACAGCTGTCTTCTTCTAACATTGCATTAATAAAGTTAAGAGCATTGGTGGGAGCCATGTGTTTTTCTTCTGCACTTTCCTGCTGTTAATCCACTCCACTCATAAACTTTCCACAGCAGGTAACCAATCCACTTGCAGCAGTGGAGCAGTGTGACAGATGATATACTGCAAACTCATAGCACTGTGGCAGTGTTCTGTATGCTCTATTGTATCTGGAACATGAAATGAATAAACCAGGAGCAAGTCTTTTATGTCCTATTGTCTTGTGTGTACACCAGCTATAAGAGATTAACTAGAACTGACAGGGGAAATACCTTCCCTACGCTATTAGGCAACCACTTCAGTATATTTAAAATAATCCTTTGGGATTGATATGGTATAGATTGATCAAGGATCAAGATTCCTTCTTTCCAAACCCTCATGGTCACTTTAGGCTCAGGTGTTTCTACTGAAGGAAGTTACTGAAATGAGATTCTCTATTTAGACCCAGTTAACTCAGTAAACTAGCAACTAACCTGTTGCCAGTTAACCTCATTCATTGAGATGTTCTGCCAACATTTCCAGCCTTCTATTGCCACATTCAAAATGGATGTACAATTTTCATTGTTTGATAACTTGTCTTTGTGCTATTTTCAATCAAATATTGGGTTTCTATTTACACACACAGCATGGCAACTTTTTTTGGAATCAGGGTTGTAACATAAGGTGCATCCATTGTCACTGTGTGCTTTTGTTTCCACTGGAGTTCCTGGAACTATATTTGGACATTGTTCTGGAGCTGATACTAAATGTGAGTTCCAAGTACTTAACAGTGGTTGCCAGCAGTGCTGTCAATCATGACCAGTCAAGCAGATGCATTGTCAAATTACGACAAGGTAAACTACAACAGATGCAACTACAGTAACCATAATTGTTACACTGCATTTGTATCAATCAAGACAGACAAGGGTCATAGTCCATACACATAGGTGTTTTACTTATTTGACATCATATCCTGATTTCTATAATAAAGTGGAAACACAAGAAGAACTTTGTACCAAAAGTCAAACAAAGTACTTGTTACAGTTACTCAAAATCCTGGGGTACAGGTTAAGTTAATTTGACTTTGCTTCAGTGACATTTTTTATCTACTGAGGATAAATACACACTATGGATGATTAGTTTTATTGCACCTGTCATTGTTATTAGTACATGAAGTTTGATGACCTCCCATAATTCCAGCATAGCCCAAACAAACTTTAACCTGAACAGAGTCTAATCTGCCAGAATAATTTGGTTGTCCCTCTGAACATCTGTTTAAAGAAGGACAATGAAGGATGCTTGTTGGACAAAACAGGATGCAGGTATTTGGAGAGAAAGTCATTTAGATGGTGCTGGACTCAGTGGTTAGGGGTTTCCTCAACATTTGATAGAAGTGGGTTTACAACAGGTAGCCAAACTGTAAAGTCACATTTTAGAAGCGTCAAACAAAGACATAAACCAAGAAATTATGAAGTAATTTAATATGCTAGTGCCAATAGTCCCTTAAACTGCATGTATCCATAATATCAACACAGTGGAAATACACAAAGAACTTTGTACCAAAGTCAAACAAAGTACTTTGTTACAGTTACTGAAAATCCTGGCATACAGGTTAAAGTTAATTTGTCTTTGTCTTTGCTTCAGTGACCTTTTACACCAAAGGAAGAATTATTTTTGGGTTATCCCATGACCCTCTCTCTAGTACAACAATCAGGCTAAAATTACTAATTGTGCACAAAAATACATGATTCTCAAAGTGGAAGCTCTGGTGTTAGCTAGCTATACATTATATCTGTAATACAGTACATTAGCTGCTTGTAGAGAGTAAATGGGCATAGTAAGAGTAAGGGTGTAAATAAAGCTAGGCAGAAATTTGCTGAAATGTCTTAAGCTCAATGTGCTTCAAGAATAGTCCACGCTACAAATTACCAGTAATCAGTGATGGGAATAACGCCAATGCCTCTGCACATCGGTGTCGAGCATAAACACTATATAAACATAGTAATGGCAATATCTACAATAATCCATGACATTTTATGGATGCTAGTCTCACTTTCCCACAGCAACATTAAAATAGTTTAGATTTGTGTACTGTTATGAATTGTATTGAGTGTCTATTTCACTGTAATATTCAGATTTATCATAAATAATTGAACATGCACATGCATTTTACATTCTGTCAAAGAGGGATGGAGGTGGGCTCCAAATTCTTTGACACATTTGACTATTTAAAAAATTACTTGAAAGTAACACAATACTTTCCAAAGTAACTAGTTACTCAGTAACTACTTTAGTTACTTTCCGGGAGAAGTAACTAGTTACTGTAACTAGTAACTTGCCCAACACTGCTAGTAATACCTGGGTGCTGACTAGTCGACTCTCTAGCATATCCTGGGTGGGGTCCTCTGATTCCCAGGGACCCCTGCCATTGTGTGCAGGAACAGTCCTGGCCTGGCCCTCATCGTCATAGACTGTCCACTTGGTTAGCTTCTCCACTGTCTGATGGGGCAACAGGTTCTCAGCACGTAGCCAGTCCTGAACCACACACAGCAAAGACTCACTCAACAAACTGCATCACTCTTAGAAACACTAGAGAGTCTCTATTTTTATTCCTAAGAAGCCTTTGTCACATTCTAAGTGTCAGACTGCTGTTTCATTTTTAATAATTTCTATTCCACCAAAAACACATACCTGTGGGTCTCCACTCATCCGTGGGTTTCCAGCCCAGTGCACCTCTGGTTGGGTGATAACATATGTACCCCCCTCACCCATCAGCTGGGCCACTTCCCTGTCTGCCTCCTCTTCATACAAGGATCGAACACCTGACATCACCGTGCTTGCCTCCCCATTTGGAAAGGGCTGAGTGGTGGACCTGGGTATCCCAGCTGGAGCCTCTCTCTCTGGGTCTGGTCCATTGGCCCGAGTTTGTCCACCACCTATTACTCCTCTCGACAAGGTCATCTTGGTCAGCTTGATCTGGGAGGGTTCCAGTTTCCTTCTTGCAGCCTGTAGCACACTCACTCCATCTTGATTGTCTTGGGCAGCTGTCCTGTTTCTATCCTCAGTGTTGGATGATCCTTCCAATGAACCACTGGACCCAGGGCTCCTCTCTACCACATCTCCACCTGATTTTAACCCTCCTGGAAAGGGCTTCTTGATGGACTTCAGGAGGCTAAGATCTGGTTTGACAGGGAGCACGAGCCTGGCACCTGGTTTTGGAGGTTTGGGCTCTGACGTAATGAGTTCTCCTGGTGTTCCAGTGGTATTTGATGGAGTAGAAGGTCCAGGAGATGTCTGGGGTACCTCAGCTGTCTTTGCCTTACCCAGTTTGTTCATTCTGGGGAGTACCACAGCATATTTGGCCTCTACTTCTTTCTCCCCAGCTGTGTCCACTTCTTCCCCTCCCTCCCCTGCCTTTCCCTGTAGGCTGGCTTTCTCTTTAGTCATTTTGTCCTCAGACAAGCTCCTATTTTTCTTACTGGCCAGGGTGGTTTTACTGGCAACTCTCATGGCCATCCTGTGTTTGAGGATATTGCCCTTACATTTTCTGGGACCTTGTTTCTGTTTTATCACTTGGAGGGAGAGCCAGCGGGAGACCCCGATGGCTTTAGTCCAAGCAGAAAGCTTCTTCCTCAAGCTCAGTCCTTGTGGCACATTCTTCTGAATCCAACCAGACACTCTACGAAGAGTGGTTATACCTTTCCTTTGTGCTATCAAGCGTTCCTTGGGTTTGCTGGACCTCCCATCAAGAGCCTCGCCCTCTGATGTTTCCCCTTCTGGCTTTACTAGCGTTTTATTGGCTTTGTTTCTGAGAGATGCCATCTTGACTTTCCCTAAGAGCAAGCCCTGTGGCCGCCCTTTCACAACATTCCCAGCGTTCTGCTGCTCCTCAGGCTCCAGCATGGCTTTGAGGTCTTTACCTTTGGCTTTGAGAAGCATAATTCGGTTTTGGCCTTTGATGGCTTTGGTCAGTGTTGGTTCAGTCTCCTCCTCTTCCACGTCATCATGATCATCAGATCCAGCCTCTACAGGAACATCTTTCTCATGAATGTTTTTTCTTTTGTTTGCTAGTTTGCCTTTTGCTGTGTTAGCTTTGTTGAGGGAACGACCTTTTGCTGATTGAATCTCCTCTCTTGCAGAACTGAGTTTGTCTTCTTTCAGCTGTTTCTTTTTGTTCTTTTTTTCTTCCTTGGCTTTTTGTTTGGCTTCCTTTTCTAACCTCTGCTTCTCTGCCTTGGCCCTCTGCTTCTCAGCCTTCTCCGCCTGCTTATCTGCCTTCGTTTTTTTAAACATCTTGAATTTCGAGACTTGCACAGGCTTTGAGGGACGTGGACTTTGTCTGCTTCGTCTGGAGCTTTTATCAGCTATTGGCTTTTGAGACGAGTCCTCCTGGGTTATCTCCTTGTCTTCACTGATGTCTGCCTCAGATACTTCAGTTTCCTTCTTGTGCTCTTCTTCCTCTTCTTCACTGGAAGCGACTGGTTCGACCTCCGAGTCACTTCTGGATTTGGGTACCTCTGAAAGTTCTTTGTCTGATTCCTCATTTGCTGTATGTTCTGTATCTCTTTGGGTATCTGAAGCCTCAGCCTCCTCCTCACTGCTTTCCTCGCTCCCTTGCGTCTCAGCTGTCTCTTTGTTACTGTCCTGCTCCTCCTCCTTCTCATCACTACTAGTGTCCTCTTCCGTCACCTCCTCTGAGCTTCCTGCATTGCTCTCTGATTCCTCCTCTTCACTCTCTGTCCCTGTGTCATTTCTCTTATTTTCAGGCTTAGTGGGGAGCTTGTTGATCTTCCCTTGTGTGGTCCGGGGTGTTTTTGGAGAAGGTTTGAGTTTGGTGGGCTTGTTTGTGCCCCCTGTGATCTTACTGTCTTTTTTACTAAGTTGTGATCTACCATTTGCAGAGGTCCCATTTCCTAATGGGCTTCCCGCTTGTTTCTGTGTCCCCTTCTGTTCTGGATCACTCTTTTTGCTCTGATCAGCTGTCTTCCTTCTGTTACTCTTCACTACATCTGTCTTTGCATCCTCCAGAGACGGTGAACTGCCTTTACCTTTCTGTTTTCCAGTTCGCGCTTTAGAGGGAGGCTGAGATGCTTTCTGTCTCACATTTTTTGATTGATTTCCTTTTTTTGCTGCCCCTGCCCTCTGCTTAGTGGCATTTGTTCTACCTTGAGACTTGACTGGTGACATGGCTATGAATTCTTTAGAGCTGAAATTGCCTAAAGAATAAAACAGAAATATGAGCAGACAAATGGTCTTTACTCTGTAATTCAAGATTGGCTGTGAAAATGGAAAGCTGCGCAGAATTTAGTGGTCACAGAATTTAAACATACTAACAATACACTAAGGTCGACAACCACTCAATGAGATGAGCAGATATCGTCTGTAAATTGAGTCACACTTCTGTCAAACTCAGTGAAACCATGCCCTTGGCTCAATCTATCAGCATTTAGACCAGGTTTCACACTTGAAGTCCCTGATGCCAGTTCAGAGGCTAAAGACACCCAGGTCAGACCTAGTTTAGAGACAACTGACCTGTTTTTTCATGCAACAGTCATTGCTCCAGTTAGTTTGAAGCCTGCAATGCATCTCCATTAAAATAATCTCAGCAATAAATCAATATAATAAGACATGACACATCAGCATTCATGCAAAGTGGCTCCGAATCTTTTCCTTTAAAATGATTCTCCAAACAACAGCTCTTATCTGGAGGTTAAATCTAAACCGAAATGAAAGTCTCTCTTCAGATCCACCTAACTGTCGCTGTATAGCCTATACGCCCTGGGGGTAGAGCAGTGAGCTCTTTCAGTGTAATATAGCTTACCAGGCTTCTCAGGTGAAACCCAGGCATGGCTGGGGGGCTGCAAAGTGCTCCGGCTTGTCCTCAAGAGCTGGTGTCACTGATACAAACGTGCACTCATGCTCAAGAGGAGAGCCGAGGGGGAAGTTACACACCAACATCCCACCCACTAACATTTAACAGAGAGGCACACGGCCGCATAATGCAACACACACCCAACAAAAGTTTGTGTGCTTCATACGTGCACACAATGCCCCTGTCAACAAAGGTGAGCTGGCGTGCACTGATGGGCATGCACACACACACACACACACAGTGCCTTCTGAATAATACAGCTGCATCTGGCAGGTCACACAGCTCTGCTGCCGTTCATATGGCCAGCTGGTGAATGCTTGGGAGGAAAGGTGAGAGGTGCTGCTTGGAGTGATCAACAAAAGGTGGTGATAGAGAGGAGAGAGAGAGAGAGAGAGAGAGAGAGAGAGAGAGAGAGAGAGAGAGAGAGAGAGGAGGGGTTCATTACCTGGCTTTTTCCTCTGGGAGAGGGAGATTCTGTCAGTGTGTGCTGGAATGTTGGACAGGCCTCATTTCAAAATGGTCAATATCTCAGTGGCAGCCGTGGAAACAGTGACATACACCGACCGGCCACTTCATTAGTAGACCAAAGTCATCCAATACAACAACTCGGCCATAAATTCTGCTTTTAGCTTCTCAGTTTTCAGCTTTTGTTGACCCTGTCAGAGAGGTATTAGTTTATTTAGTTTAGAATTCACCTTTTTATAGCCAAATCTGAGCCGGCTCACTGAGCTTCTCTAAGAAGTCAGAAATGAATCAAGCATAACATTCAACCACTGAATAATTAGAATTAAACAACTTTATCAAGAAATAATAATACGCTTTCCTATTTCTTCAGTTTTTTTTGTAAAACAGTACATTTGAAAATTCATGGATAACAATAATAATAATTATATTTTAGCATTGAAATATTATTTTGGTTAAAGAACGTCTACATACGGCTGTACAAACGGTTACAGACACATGAAAAATCATTTTGGTAATTACCAGTGCTGATAATTTAGGGCAGCTGTGGCATAAACTTATGTTGGAGAGTGGTCCAATAAATTTGTTAAGCACTGTAAATGGGGTGGACATAATATATGAAACAAATCTCAATATGATGCTATCCTGTACAACAGCAGCGCCCACTTGTAAATCAATACCTGTCTGAAAGTGCCAACAAAAAGTGAAATGTTTTAAGCTTTGTAAAAGCTGAATTAATTACAAAGTTGTAATGAATTGTGTATGTGTAAAATAATTAGTTTTAATGTACAAGTGTACCTCATGAAGTGTTCAGTCTGCAGGAGTTGAAGAGGAACACCTGGAAATTATTTATTCTCATCGTTTGTTCTGTAAGTATGGGAATAATAAGCTCTGTATTCAGCTGTATTTATGTCTGTGTATGCACAATGAGAGCGATGGAAAACTGACCAATGTGACTCTGACGCTCTGAGGTGTACATTTACATGGAGGATTCTTTTAGTATGAAGTCGCCTCACCATCTTTCTCATGTAGAATTTGTGATACCATTTACATAAAATAAAATACATAATCCATAACTAGTAGCAATTTAATAATACTTTATAATAGAGAATCAATAAAACATTCCCACTACATCTCCATCATCCCTTACTGCTAACCTCAGGTTAGCCATGTACAGTACTGTTGAGCTATTCCTTTAACTAATCTATTTCGCTGTGGTCTCTAAACACTGGGCACAATGTTTAAAGAGTTCCTTCAGTCAGTTTGATGTGGATGTAAATAACCTCAAAGTAAAGCTGCTGAAGTCTGCCTTCTGTCAGGAGAAAAACAACTTCAGACTTGAGGTCAATATGAATTATTGAGCTGTGATCGGAATGAAAATGGGGGGAAGGCAACTCCATAACAGCACATTAAGCTCCAAACGCCCAGGTACCCAGGCATTTTCTAGCTCATTAAATGTGTTCAGGTTGCATATGACAATGAGTCATCTCACGGGGTCATCCTCTAACAGAGCTGCTGCTGTTAGCCGGCTCAGCCTCAGCCAGGTCCTTAGAGAGCTCAGGTTGCAGCGAAGCCATGGCGGCTCCAGGCAATTAGTGGACAAAGCGCCTCATTCTATAATGGATGACCAAAACTCTTGGCTGTGCATGTATGACAACTGATCCCTCTTTTTATCCACTTCACCAGAGATGGCCTGGCTGCTGTGGCTCACAAAGACCAAGATTATAGCTGGGCTCTGACAAGAAAGCAGAAATTGAAAAAGAACACTGGCTTTTGGAATCAAATCAGACAGGCCAAAATGATGGGTTGGGAGTCTAAATGTTGTTTTTTTTCAGGTTTCAGTGGAGCATACAGAGACACTGAAACAACATTCATACAACGTCAGATTTCTGTCCAGCGCAGTCGAGATGGACGGTGTGGAAAATGTGAGATGTGAGTGGAGAGAAAATAAAAACAGACACGTTCGTTCTTGGGAAAAACAACATGTAATCATTATCCACAAGTAAAATGTAGTGTGTAGATACAATCAAAAAATTAGGGTTCTTAATCACTACAAAAATATATTCTAGGTTGACACTAAAATACCCAGCATTGAAACAGTACCAAAATATTTCCTTGTACGTAGAGCAGCCAACCCGGTCAGCACAGGCCCACAGGTACAGGCTGAGTCACATACATACTGAATATATTAAAAACATTTCACTACATTAGCTTAGAATTACATTCCTAAATTACATTATTCATTGCTGGCATAAAAAAAATGGTTTACATAAAAATAATTAAAAACCAAACCCCCATAGAAAGCTGTTCCCCCAAAAAAGTACAGCATTGTGAGCTCCGCAGTAGTGGAGAAGTACCGACGGCGGTCATTGAGTTACAGTGGACGGGAGAGTCGAGTGCAGGGGACACTGTAATGCTGTCACTAAATGAATGGACAGTAAAAACACGTTAAGAGTGGTTCAACAACATAAAAACTACTTTTTTTCTTTTTGTGCACGACATATATTCCCTTGACAGCTCATCTGGAAAGTATGGAAGCTCATTTATGCAAGAAATGAAAATGATTTTTAAAAAAATCTTTTGATTTCGTATCATGAACTCACTTGTTGGCTTTTTTCGTGCCCAACGTTTCTCTTGCTGGCAGAAATGAGCTTCCACAGTACAAATCTGAGACTTCTTCAAATAAAAAAAAAAAAAATCAGGCACAAATCACATAACAATTTAAGCTACAAAATTATTTTCATTATTCAACATGATTCAAATCATCCCCTGTGTTCCTTCCAGCTGTGTGTCCATGTGTGGGGTGGTGAAGGCCAGTGAGCTTGCACAGCGGACAGTGTGCTGATTGGACGAACCGTTTCCACTGGCAGACTCCACACGAGAAGGCTGGTGGTGATAAAAGGCTTTGGGAATGAATGGGGGACGGTTGCTAATTAATTCAAAGTTTCAATGAGTGGCATCTATGGCAGGTCTGAGATGCTGGTTTGATGCTGGCGTTCATCGTGGTGTTATGAGTTATGGCACCGGTCACATGTCAGGAATGTGCTTCATGCAGCTTTGGGTTAAACGTGTGTGACCATGCTCGGATGATTGGTGTACAGCGTGTGGTCTTTTAGGCACAGGTGGTGTCTTCCTTCACCCTCTGTCTGCACCGCCTTCAAACAAACAAACAAACAAAAAAAAACGGCCTTGTGGTGGTCAGAAAGCACTACTGCCAGGAGCCCTTTGGTGTCTCTCTCTGAGGGGCCCGTCGTGAGCTGAGAGTGGGGTGGTCAGTCACTGAGGCGAGGGGTCAGGGGTCAGTAGTGGTTGTGTCAGCCGCAGCAGGAGGCGAGTGCTGCTACAGGACTGCAGTACGCTTCATACACGTCGACATGTCAGTTCACTGTGAGGAGAGACGCCACAAAGACCCCATCACACTCTGTTATCAGCACACAGTCAGTGACGCGTCAGCTTTAAGATGTCTCACCTCGGCTGTCCAGAGATCCGTCAAGCTACAGCACTCTTCACATTATTCTCCAGGAATGACCTGAGGCGAGCAGATAGCAGCGTCCATCAACATCACCGCTCACAGCTGTTTCCATTTTTATACCACGCTCACACCAAAGTCCTGACTCTGATGTTATATGAAGTGTCCAAACAAACATGGATGACTCAGTCCAGACAAACAAGAGTCTGCTCTTCATAACAAATACATGTAATAGAGGTGGTGATGGCATCGACCATGCACAGTATTTCTAATCCTCACATGAACAAATATGATATCATACTATCATCACTCCACGTTAGAGCAATATTCTGTTCAAATTACACTCATTATTTTTGACGTCATTATCTCCAACCAAATGATCTGATTGGACAGGAGTCAGTGTGTGCTGGTAGAGCATCACTGCTTTACAGCTGTTCTGACATTAATGTTTGTAATCTACCTTAGCCTGTAACAAAAGATGAATATATTTCTATGAATAGATTAAAAACAGAGTGACATTTCCTCCACACTGTTGTTTGAAATGTGATCAGCTGATAATAAACAGATCAGTCACCATTAATAATCAATACACAACCATTAATCAAAGCAAGTCAACAGCAGTCAACGTCGGGCCACCTTATATTTAACTGCTACCTAGTGTTTCTGTAGCATTGACAGAACGTTCAAAATAAACGTAGCAGTTTGAAGTAAACTAAAGCTCCCCGCACTGTCTGTACACCAAACTCAGTGGACATTAATCATTTGATTAATTGTTAAATATTGATTAGCCTTTAAAACTCATGGCCATCACTTCCTTTGATCAGTCAATGTTAATAAAAATAATAAACCTATTTATGACACATTCAGTTCAGTGTTCTGTTATTATTGCCAATATTCAGGACTAGTATTGAATACGTTCCCTACAGTTTCCCTACAGACTTCCCTCACAGTGACACAGTGAGTCAGTGAGGGCTGACTTCCTGGATCAAATTCAGTGCTCATACTTACGTCTCTCCTCCTTCTAGTGACTTCTGGATCTCTTGAAGGACCGCTGCAAGAAAAAACAAAGCATGGCTGTGACTGGACGGCTCATACTTCATGTGAGATGTGGAGCAGCAGCTGGGTCACAGAGGGATGATGGGTAAAAAGCTGCTGATGAGGGCGTGTCTGATGACAACGGGAGCAGAAAGCTGACATACCAGTTAGGAGAGGCAGCACGTGGTGCTATTACAGCTGAAGCTTCGAGGGACAGAGTTATCTGAAGTGTGGCTGGATGAGGTACTGATCCACAGTCAGTGTGTTAACTACAGCAGATGGCAGTTAGCAACTGTTGCTATGGATACGTATCATACAGAACCATTTCAAATAACCCGATAAATTATTGAAGGGCCCACATCAGGTAAGAGAGGGCCTGCAGGGTGACATCAACATCTACTTGATTATTTCTGTCTCTTTCGAGTACTCACTCTCGTCATTCAGCAAAGCATGCTCCATAACACGTCTAGCTGCACTTTCTGGAACACACAGGCAGCAGGCGGGGGACAGTCAGTTACATCAGCCACAGACAAGATGTGTGTGTGTGTGTAAACACAAACAGACAGCACAAGCACAGAGTTTAACAACATCCAACAGAACTCTACATGGGCACATGTAGTGTTCTCAGCCAATGGCACATGCATGTTGAAGTATGATGCTGCTGTGTTGCGTTTAGAGGTCTCTGAGCATTGTACCTGCATCCTCGCTCTCCTGTCTGATGTTTCTGCAAGGACAGAGAAGACGAGTGAGCACTGACAGAAATGCCGTGTTTCCAGAAGTATAGGACGTCGGAGTGAAAATACCTGTGAGCAGATGAAGCTCCGTCAGGCTGTGACCTGTGCTGGTTGGAGGAGCCTGAATGAAGAGGAACCTCCACCAGACAGCGAGGCTCCACCATGCAGCGGGTGGACAGAGAGAAGCGTTCGAACTCGGATGGAGAGATCAGGTAGAAACCTGAAGGAGGACGACAGTTTGAGGGGTCCAATCAGAACAGAGCAATCAGAACCTGTGACGAGCACAGCGGTGTGTGCGGGCACGGAGAGCAAAGCTGGTGATGAGGACGCTGTGTGATCTGTCCAGCATCAACAAGTTCGTGTGTAACATTTCAGTTCACCACAGATGGACTCATTCACCTCTGGCTGCTGACACAAACACTTCACCCAGCAGGCTAAACAGGAAGTGGCTCATTATTAAAGCAGCTGTTATTATTCAGTCAGTAACTGCTATCCACAAACATCTGCATCTTCACTTCACTAGTGTTCAGCTGATCATTGTGTGACCATCTAATGCTGCTAAAATAAATCTCAACATGTCTGGGAGCTTTGGAGAGAACACATTTAAACTTGTTTCATAAATCCAGATAATGTTGAAACACCAACAGTCACACAAACACACAAACCGACCAACCAGCAATCTAAGCCAGTGCAAGGCAAAACTTAATGGACTGGACCGTCTCTCAATACTGGACCAAAGGCATCAATCTATTTAACACAGACAATCAGTAAGTAAAGTCCATGGTGAAAAATACCAAAGATATGAAATATTTCATATGTTTGAACTATTTATAGTAAATGATATTTCTTTACTTTGTTCAATACTGTATTTTTTCAACAGTTGAACACTGGGTAACATACATGATTTATGATATTATCAGTATAATATTATAGTCATTATCAGTCTGTGCGTCGTGTCCAGACAACAGACACATCTGTGTGCCAGCTGTGTGTTGTTGGTGTGACTGCAGTCAGCCTGGTGGTGTGTACCCGTGCACAGGAGAAAGCAGCACAGTGGACATGGAGGCCTGTGTGGGTTTCTACTAATGAAATCTTTGTCAGGATAAACTAGAGTTTAAAGAGCGAGGACAAGTTTGAAGAGCCAGATTATGTCTGCTTCTCTTTTCTTCAAAGATCTGAGGTTTAAGACTCAGGGCTCAAGTAAAAGTAAATTAAGTAAATTATGCCTGTAGTTGAGATGGTAAAGGCTGACGGATAAGAAATAAATGTTGTCACGGTCCTCACTTGCACGACATCCAAGTGTGTGTGTCTGTGTGTGTGTGCTTGCTTACCCTGGCCATGCTTAGTGAAGACGCAGGAAGCGATGCCGCTGACATCCTCTCGCCGGATGCAGGGGTACTGAACCTGCATCTTGACTGTCGGCAGCGACACCACGTGGAGGTCGCCCTGATTGGTCAGAACCACCAGGCCGCTCTCGCCGTAGTCTTCCGACCGATTGCTGCCGAACCAGGCCACGCCCACCCTCCGCACTCTGGAGCCGTCAGTGGCTGTCAGCTTCAGCTTCATCTTCGCGCTCACCTTTGGCAGTGTGAAAACCTGAACACAACACAAACACACAAATTAAATCTGATCTATAATTCCTGAATTGAAAGACACCTTTGCCTCACAGTGAAATGTATTTATTGTAATCTGAGCATACCTCTGTTTCAGAAAAAACTCAGCAGAAGAAGAAAATTAAAAATGGGGGACAGCGCTCTGTCTCACATTTGAAATCTAAAGTATGGAAACACTTACACACATTACTCGGAAATCAGAGCTCTGTGTGACTCGTATGTCAAATATAGCAGTTCAAGTATTATCTGAAGTATGTAGTGATGCTGCTGAAATCAAACTCTGAATGACATGATGCATGATGACATGCTTTGTTCTTGGTAACATGACTCATGATATACATGCCCTGAAGCTGCATGATTCAGTATTTCCCCCATGGTCTGGTGCAACATGCAGTATATATATAGAATCACTAAAGTGAGTGTTGGATGAATGAACTTGTTACAAGTTGTCTGTAATAGGAAACATGTCAATTTATTCAGCTAGCAGTCATTCGTCCGTCATAGCTGCAAGTGACTATTTAGAATAATATTCAATGTTTTGATCATGTTCAAATATTAAACTGTTTCCTTGGAAACAACATTCAGACCACAGAACAGTAAAACACGTTCATCGACCTGGAATCAACAAATCTGAAACCATTGAACTCAAAATGGAAACAAATGTCTTATTAAACATTCCCTCATCTTCAGTTCAGATAAGAAACGTTCAGGTCACAGATCCTCATTTAAACACTCAAATGTCACATTATATCAACCAGAGTTAATACGAATGTCATACCAGCTATATTGACTGTGTGTGTGTGTGTGTGTGTGTGTGTGTTCCTAACCTTAAACTGTTCCTCAGATATGACCAGGAGGTGGTGTGAGCCCTGCATGTCAGGTGAGCGGGCCAGGTCGTGGGCCACCTCCAGGGGTTCAGGGAGAGGAGCCCCATGACCGTCCAGCACCACGATGCCGACAACAGGAGCGCGGTGCATCAGCTGGATCTCCTTAGCTGGAATGAAGGAGAAGACGGACTGGTTTCTCATCTCTGTCCTCTTGTCCTGATGTTCTACCACAAACATCTAAAACTCTGAGTTCTCACCCTGCTGTGCTGTGATTGGTTCATCCGCTCTGTGCTCCACAGGAGGAAGACGGAGCATGTATGCAAACACACAGCCACCATTGGTCCCTGCCCACAGGGAGGGTGTGTTATGTGAACCTGCAAGAAAGATGAAGAAACGTGTGAAGAACCTTGAGGAAGGTTAACTTTATGATGGGCTACATTTAGTGTTTCGATGGTGTAACTCACTGTCTGAGAGGAAGGTGTCAGCGAAGTACAGCGTCCGTACGAGGCCAGTGAACGAGTCGTCTGAGGAGCGCGCCTCGATCTTCCTCTGCACAGGAGCCAGCTCCATCTCTGCCAGCTCGGCTTCCAGACGAGCGTTTGCCTCCTGGAGCTGCACCAACAGATGAATAATGAGGGTCCAGGAAAAACCTTTTTGTTTCTCACAGGTGGTGTTAAGCAGTCCACCCTGTCTCCTGTGATTCACTCTTTACCTTGGCGGCGTTGTTGACATGATGTTTCCTTAGCGAGACTCTGCTGCGTCTGATTCTCCTGAAGGACTGTCGGAGGGACTTCTTGATGCTCTTCACCCTGGACAGAGGACCCTCCATGGCCAGCTGGTCACTGGGGTTCAGGGTGCACCTGCAATTGTAAAGGGTGAAGTTTTTGGATGTGTAGAATTAGATTCCAGTGTTGGATGCCTCATGTCATCCAAACATTTCCACGACTTCAGAGTGATGCAGAACTTTATTTATTGACACATTTGTTCAGAGCCTCAGTCGACCACAAGCCTTTCAAAAACAATATTTCCAGCTCTACAGTGATGAATGCACCACACGTACAGCACAACCTGAAATTCTTGTCAACTTTCAGAGACATCTGAGAACTTCAGGACATTTAAGGACGGCCCATTTAAAAGCTGTTGTCAGAGTAATTATATACGCACTGCGGAAATGTCCTTGAGCTGTAGGTCCTGAACAGTCACAGCCGTGTCCTGTAACTCAGTGATTTTAAACTTTCAGGGTGAGAACGACTGCCTCTTTTAAAGTGTTTTTAATGTTTTCAGCGCTGTGCTGGCTACTATTACTTTCATTTATAAGTATTCATTGAGCCCTCCCTGTTTTAACCTGAGGATATGTCAGTGTGTTTGCATGTGAAAATATGTTGTTAAGTTGTAATTTGCAGCAGTGATGACAAATCCACAAAGCCAGGTAAGAAAAGCTGTACAGACCAAATGTAACAGCTAAAAACATGATGCTGTAAAAACTCTGATTAAAGCTGTTTGTTCATAGAAGGTTGACTTTATCTGGGTTTCCTTACTTGATGAGGACGTTGTTCTTCTGTTGGTAATCATAGAGGCCGAAGCCATGGCTGGTGCCGAAAGCTACCAGCTTCCACTCAGAGTGCAGGGTGAGGGCGGTGACCACGGCGGGAGGCTGGCACTGGACCAGGGAAAAAGGCTGGAAGCCCGGAGGAAACAGCACCGGCTCCTCTCGCACGTCCAGCCGAGTGTGGCCCTGATCGACAAGGAAACCATCAATATGCGGACTGGAGCGCTCCAACCCTGTGGTGCTGCCACTGTTTTTGGGTTTTACAGTGTGTTTAAAAAAAATGACAAGAGTTCTAACAGGAGAGTAACCCACTGTAACAAGCATTAAAGATATTACAGATTTCAGGGAGTGATGAGGGTGGATTTGTTTTTGCAGTAACCAGGTCAACACTGCTCATTACCTTCCAGCGAAAGCCCTCTTGGCCCTGCAGCAAATCCACAACTTTAGCCTCCACTGTCTGCTCTGCCTCCTCGTCATTCAGCTCTAGCACCAGGATCTGGAAACACAAACAGGAGACACGGTGGAATACAAGAGAATGAGCAGAACAAAGCCTCTGTGGAAACCGATAAAGATCTAAATAGCTGAAAAGAAGGAGAGACGCTACAACAACAACCCCATCAGCTCCACCTAGATTTGTGTGATTGGTCAGCTGACAGCTCAAACTGAAAGGGGCACTGGCATGGCAGAGAGATGAGGAAACACGGGTGAAAGTTCCCTCTTCATACTTCACGCTATCACATCATCACTGATATGATCTTTTTGTTGGCATTCATGACGTGACACACTCAGTGTGGGATGTGCTGGCCACCGACCTCACAGTCTTTGCTTTTGTCTGTTAATTATAGAGCCACCATCAGGCTGACTGGTGGTGGCACGTTGTTTCCAGCTTGTGGTAAACTGAGTGACGGTATAACAGCACGTATCACAGCACGATGTGATTAAATGTTTCCTTAGCTCTCATTCTTATTTCCTCAGGTAGTTGATTAATTCTTAATAATCTTGGGCCATTAAAGTAAAATAATATTTTTTTATTTTTACTTTTTTCTTTCATGCTGACAGCACAGTGTGTTCCTCAGGCAGCCATCACCACACACTTGACTTTTGTGTAGTGTATGTGAGAAAATGTTTTGAATCTGAGCTCTCAAACTAAACTTGAATATATTTGGTGTCAACTGCTGACCAATGTTCTGAGAAGTTGTTACGTGATAGTTTAGAAGTGAATCCTGCTCTGTGTAACATCTTGAAGGCTGCTGTCTGACTGGTGGAAATCAGTGACAGATGAGATTTTTTTGGTTTATGTATGACCCATGAGCATGTGCACACTTTTTACAGTGAACTCAATGACTGCTAATGACTGCCTTTCTGCTAAATGTGACATTTTCATTATATATTGTAGTAACTTTGCATCAGATGTAAATCATTTGTTTTTAGGCTGAACCTCTTTCATTAAGCAGCTTTAGTTAGCTTTAGTTTAGCTCAGCAGTCATCTCACCTGTCCGGCAGTGCCGGCCACTGTCAGATAACCACTGTATTTACAGAGGTGGATCTTCTGAATGCCGAGCCTCGGGTCATCGCTGTACGGGTCAAAACAGCCGACCTAGACAACAGATGCAACAATAATTTAGTGATGATGTCAGATTTATTTTCTCAAAGCTCCTACAGGTCTTTAGAAGACATTGTATGACAGTTTTCACAGGCTGAGCAGTACGATAAGATTAAACAGATATTTATGTGTGAAACTGAAGGACTGCCTGATCAATTAAAACAGAAACAATATTTCAACTCTTACATCTCATCTTTTTCTCTTATTGTTTTTTCCAGCTGCAGGGTGTGATACCTTCAGGTTTGTATGAGAGGTTTGGCGTTACAGACACACACCTTTCTGAATGGCGGCCACTCTCCATCAGTGCCTTGGTTCATGTTGTCGTTGGGGTCGGCGTCCGTGTGGAACACTCCGGCTGTGCTCAGCTTGTACATGGGATACAGACAGACTCCTGATGCATCCCAGAAACGCACTGTGCCGTCCTCATGCCTGCACACACATGCACACAGAACAGGATATTGTTACATCAGCTGCAGAAATGTTCCAGCAGGTATTTGTTAAGTTCAGATAAACTGACCCTGTGAGCAGCAGGTCTCTCTGTGGGGGGTCTGGGGCCAGGTTCTGGCCTCCTGTTATTGGCCACGGCTGCATGGAGAGAGGGGAAATGAAAGTTTAACAATAAAACCAACTTAATGCAGTCGCTTCAAGCTGAAATGAAGGAATGTGTCCACATTCAGGGTGCAGCATACTGTGTATGATGAATGGCTTTAAACTTTCTTTTAGAGTCACATACTAGTTTTATATAGGCGACCTGATTTGTACAGCACTTAAGACTGAAGGATAGAAACATGTTCATCCTGCCAACTTAGAAAATGACAGTGTCAAACGGTGGAAACAGACGCATTTTTAATCAGTGTGTTGATGTTTAAACTGTAATGGATTAAAACATTTCTATCTTTATTAAGTTGGGATTGAAGAAAATCCCTTATCACATCAACTGAGACAAATCTATTCATACAGTGGCAAATCAGAACAGTATTTATCTCATGACATTTTCATGTTTAGCAGGTCTAGAGCTCTGCTTATGAACCATTGTTTCCATTGAAGCCCATGTACAACCATGATGTCAGATACATTATGTGATATAGACAACTATTTCAAGTGAGGTTTGAACAGCTGAGGCTGCAGCTGCCATCTTTACTGAGAAGAAGTCATTTAATTTAATACTAAGTAATACTTATTAATATTTTTGAAACTCCTCGTGATGTGACAAGGCAGTGACAAACACGATGGCAGGAAATAAACTCTAAATTTCAGTTCATTTTTATTTTACAAGGTAAGAACTTTGACCTTTTTGGAGTAGTGTGTCTTCTGCAGGTCTCCGGCAGCAATGATCCTCTCCCAGAGTTTGAGGGGGATGGAGGAGACGTGGTGGGAGCAGGTGATGGCCGAGCTGTGGAGGGGAACCAGGTACGGGGTCTGGATGACGGGCCAGCCCTCTGTCTGCAGGTCGATCACGACCAGCTCCTCCTCTACCAGGACCACCAGCGCACTGGGATCTCCTGCAGGTGGACAGGACAGAGTCATAACAGTACTTACACACACTACACACTGATCTGGGATATCTCAGTCTTACCTGTCTAGACTTTACAGTGCTATGCCAGTGACTGAGCAATAGTTCTGGGGTTGTAAACATCTCTTACACTAAAATGAAGACTTCAGTGTGTTTTACATGGCAGTAATGTATCCATGAGTCTCGGGTTATCAAAAGCTTTAAGACCTATACTTTTTATAGGTTATACCTTAATTTTTAGAAAAGAGTAACTCAATCATATGATAAATAAACAAGAACAACAATTCAACAGTGCTGTCCCTGAGACGCTCTGTGTGGTAAATATATCTGTCTAAAATTCCTCACTGAGTTTGTAACTTGTTACACATTTGTAATCTTCAAGCTCAAACTCAGAAGATAGGGTCAAGGTTATTTTCTCAGATGTTGAGGAGGTGAACGAGCTGCTGCAGACTGGTGGTGCTCCTGTGGGTGCTGTGACGATCTGCCCACAGAGGAGACCAAAGGAGGAGTGTCTCACTCAGTACTGGAAAGTAACAAAAATCTGGTCCCGGACAAAGAATATCAAAGTCAGCCATTTCATCTGTCATTAAATGACAGCCTCTGATTGACAGGTCATTTATACATATTAATAAAAGGCTCTCTCCATTCTGCTGCGCTGTGATCAGATGTAAGCATGTGAATCAGTTAGATGGAGCAGGCAGACATGTCAACAAACATGCCCCAAGTCAAAGGAAGCAGTGCCATGGACCCACACCTTTTATTTTTTGCTCACTGTGTGATGAAGACTTCCTGCTGGCCAGTTAAAGATAACATGGAGAGGCTGAGTTTAGTAAACTTGCATTTACATCTGCATATGTTCATTTTCCCCTCATCCAGATACAGGCCATATGTTAATGCAGGGTCTAAATGTGTTAAAGAAGTCACCTTGCACATTAGCTGGAGAAACAAGGCTTCTCTGATCCTCTACCCTGATCCAGGAAACTGTTTCTTGCTTGTGTGTTGCTTGTGTTAAAGTAATCAGATTAGTGCAGAAACTCCTTCAAAATGTAGAGAAATCTGGATCCGTCTTCTTTGGAAAAAACCCCACAGCTCATGCTACATCACAGTCTAAGGAGTTTAGTGTAGGACATATCGACTTATCGACTACAGGCCTTCCTTTCCATGAGAGTGTGTGTGTGTGTGTGTGTGTGTGTGTGTGTGTGTGTGTGTGTGTGTGTGTGTGTGTGTGTGTGTGTGTTCCCTGCCTGTGTGCTGAGGTCCGCCTCTGATGGCGAAGAAGTCGATGATCCTGGAGGTGAAGTCCAGAGCCACGTGTGTTTTACTGTGGATCACAGTGATGCAGTGCCTGTCGCCATAGCTGGCCCTGGGCATTCCACCACTGAACAGCAGGAACGGAGGCCTACACACACACACACACCGGTTCAAGTTCAGTTCAGTTTACCCAGAGATTAATGTGTAACAATGGGTGATGGGACACACCTGGGAAATGAAGTTAAACATTAGAACGGTGCGGGCGCTGGAAGCACTCTCACAAATTAATCTCTCGGGGGGGAAAAAGTGAACTCACCCTTCTTCTGTCGGGAGCTGAACTATTTTAGAAATCGCCTTGCAGGGGAAATGTCCTGCGGTGATAAAAGACAAACCATCAGGCTCCAGAAAAACACTTCACACCTCACAGTGAGGACAAAGTCTGCAGGTGTAGAACACCTTTTCATCCTCACCGTAAGGAATGTCTGATTTCTCCTCCTCCTCATTCACGTCGTCTGTGCCCACCATCCATCGACAGTAGCTTCCATCACTGTGCGAGCTGAGAATGTAGGCTCCGTCCTCTGTCCACCACACACTCTCCAGTTGCTATGGTTACATTGTGTCACATGGAAAATAGGAAATTATTAAGATTCAGCATGTTGGTCCAGCATTCTCCAGGACTGGTTTCTATTCTTTATTTCAGGTCACGGGCCTCACACTCAGTGACAAAGCGGTTACCTGTGTGGCGGGGATGTGCTGGAGGGCACACTGTTTCTCCACATCCCAGATAACCATGAGACCTCGTCCATAGCCGATAACGACCTGGTTTGGGTTGACTGGGTTCTCCTGTAAGGCCTCTACGTGCTCCAGATTCCTGCGGCCGATGTAGTCGTCTGGTACGCTGGAGGAGAAAAAAAAAAAAAAAAAAAAAGAGAGGAAAGACTGAGCTAGAGACGCCTGAGACAGAACATCAAACTCATTATTGATCTGTAGGGACAGAGGCAGTGTGCACACAGCTGATCCGATGTTGTGTGTGTCAGGGACAGCGCTTTAGTCTGAGCGATCAATACACATTTACGTTGTTTATGGTAAATCCATCTGAAAGGCAGGAAACCAAACAGAGTGAGGAAAAACAAACAAACACCAGAACCAGAAGCAACACTGATGTAAGAATGTGTTGTTTTTCAGACCCGTGCCTTTGTGTTGAGTTCATCTAACTGTAAATCCCTGATTTGTAAGTCAAACTATTTAAAGCCAGCAAGACAACATTTACCTGAACAAAGTGAAACACATTAGAAAGAATCTACAGACATCTGTTGTCCCATACAGTCGAGGTGCACACAGCTCACGTCTCAGTCTTGGGAAAATGTGGATTCATAAAAAGGCCCCAGACTCTCTTGGCTTTGACGCCAAAAGCACGTTCAACGCTGCAGAGAGCCTGGACATTATTTCCAATGGAGAGAGCGGCTGCATGCTGACTGACAGCCATGTGAGCTATAATAGTCCTCATTTTCCACCCAGTCTTCGAGCCCAGGGCTGCATACAAATTGTCTAGGTTCCTAACTGACTTCCTTTCTTATCTCCTTCAGCAGAAGATACACCGGACTATCCTTTACAGAGGAAAGGAGATAATGCTGTCCCATGATTCCTTGCAGCAGCAACATTTAAAGAGACATATCATTGTAGTATCACCATAGGAGGCCGAATATATCCAAAGTCTGCATGACACTAGGCTGAGCGCCTTCAAAACTCTGCAGGTCAGAGTAATTTTAAAGAACATGCAGAATGAATTTCTAGTTAATAATGCCATCATGATAATCACCACCTACAGCTTAATGTCTGTTCTGTTGGTATGTTCTGTGAGTAACAGATGATTACATGTACCTGAAAATATCCTTTAAGAGCTGTGACCTGACTTGAATGCGCTTCACTTTGTCACTGTACTTTCCATGTGTTAGTCATAAAGAGGATTCAGATTCAGAGCACAGTGGTCGTCTCCTCATTCACACCTTTCCTTCACTTGTGTTGAGGAAAGGACACAGGATGTCATTTTTCTGACTGCTCTAACACAGCCCGTGTTCAACTAAATTCAACTTTGACTCCAAATACACTGTTGTTAAACAGTGTCTGAATTCCAGTTATGTAACTCTGCTGCTCCGTCCACCCAGGACAAGGGCAAAAAACCTTGAGCATGGCAGAAAATATCGGCATGTTTTTTTGTGATTACTTACTGATGCAGCATCGCAGAGACCTCATCTTAAGGTCTTTTGTGTGAATATCAACCAAATATTCATCAATACGTTTGCAGTTCTTAAAGTGGGGCACAATGTGCCTGTTGGTGTGTTGCTGCTGACCTGCTTGCAACTTGATCCAGACTGATATTTCTTTCCTCCAGCTCTCTGAAGCCCGGGACTTCAACGATGAAGACGTGTCCTCCTTCTGTCCCTAACAGCAGCAGCTCTCCTGAGGAGTGAGCCAGCACTGCTGTCACTCTGGTCACACTTGGAGGGGCGCTGAGAAGGAGAAGAAGAAGAGGGAGTGCAACTAACATCTATGAATCATCAGGATGGATCATTATGGATATATGGATGAATTTCTTTGAGTTGTGGACAAAACAAGACATTGAGGATGTCACATCTGGCTTTGGGAAACACAGATCAACATTTATCACAGTCTGACAGTTTCTGTATTTCTGAGAACTAAGAAATTCCAGGAACTGAATCGTCCATCAATAAAACCTTGTCCCAACCTGATACTAATACAAGCAACATGCCGTGTTTGATGCAGTGGCCATGTTGTTCTAGTCTAGGCTTTCACTCAGCTCCTGAGTGGCTGAATAGTACTACTCCCAGGATGAGAGACATTTTTGGGGAAGCCCAGAAACCACAACTGGAAGTGATATCCTTCCATTGAAATGCAGAAACAATACCCAAGTTCCTAAAAAGGTTCCTTGAAAACTAGCCGCTTTGTTTAAGGCTTGAGAAAGGTGGGAAATGTACAAGTGTGTCTGAGAGTTTTACCCAGGTGGTCCGGTGAGAGTGAAGCGTCCGATTTCCAAGAGTTCAGAGAGTCCCTTGTGGGCTCTTAAAGTCCACATGTGCAGACTGTTGTCGTCCAGCAGAGTCACCAGTTCAACCTGAACATGAGCCACAATCAATCAACACGGTTTAAAAAAAAAAAAAAAAAAAAAAAGAGAGCGAGCAGCACTGAAGGCTCCTGGGAGTGTGTGGTGAATGTTCTGACTTTACCTGGTGGGGCAGGAAGTGCACCTGTGTGACAGCAGCATTCTCATCATGCAGACCCATGAACTCCACACCTGGAGCTCCATATCTGAGTGCTGGTTAAGGACAGACTGGATTTATGACAGACATGCTCACAAATGATAAAAACACCAGGCGCCTGTATCATGAAGTAACGCAGCTTATCAGCTGTGAACTCTGGAGGTCATTCAGACCTGAGCAGGCTCACATTAAAAGAGGCACGGCTCTTGATAACAGGACCACAAAGTCAGATCACATCCCCATCAGAACCACGAGGAGCACTGAGAGATAATGTGACAAAAGATGAAACTGATACGCAGCGAAAAATCTGGCAGAGGTTGAATTCTGGCACTCTGTCTGTGTAGAAAAGGTTTATGACACTTAAAGTAGAGTAAGGCATGGAAACTATGGTCTGACAGCCTCCACTTAGAGCTGTGTGCTGATTTAGTGTTCAGTTTGTCTGTTCTGGGTTACTATAGAAACATGATGTGGTGTCTGTAGATAAAGGTTGACAGGTAAAGGTAACAAAAACATAATGATTCTTATTTTCAGCCGATTATGAAAACAAAGTTATGAATATCATATTCCAGTCCTGCCATGCTGTGAATAGAGCCCTCTAAATCGTACATACCCTTTAAAATGATTTGGCTTTCTAAATATTCTGTGAGGAAGCAAAGGTTAAAAGCATGCATGCAGTGGTGGTGAAGAACTGACTGTTAACAGACTCCACAGGGTCGCATTGTGGACACATGGTTTGGTTTCCTCTCCGTCACAGAATTATGGAGAGCAACATGATTTGACTGATCTAATTTTCACTGTAAAGTAAAGTCAGTAAAGTCTCCAAAGTCCGTGTCAGGATCCTGTAGAAATCGATTTTTTTTTTCAATGAGCTGATTGACAATTAATTGTTGTTCTATATCAAAATCACATTTTCACCTGAACTGATCACTTGATGGCATCATTAACACATCTGGTAACACAAGTAAGAGTCTGAGTTCAGACGATCAGCAGATCAAACAGCCCCCCTCAAAGTACAGCCTTTGTTACCACGGTGATTTTCCTCTATTAAAGATGAGACATCTTCATGATACCAGAAACCCTGAGTCCAACCTAAAGAGGCTAACCTGCAGCTGAGCCTGTCTATCAATAATCTCCCACGCTGTTTCAGTGCTGCACAATCACTGACACTGAAGCAGCTCCGGGGCTGCTGCAGAGTGTCTGCCCCGACCTCACTGTGGCGGAACAACGACGTCACTATGGAGACTGATTCCAGTGTCACATTATCAAATGATTTGTGTGCTAAATAAAAACAACAGAAGCCGCTCTGTTCTTTGACTCCGTCTGAAGCTTTCTGCACTTTGACTCAGAATATTCATGCACAGATTCTCCTTTATCTGTGGCCTCTTGCTCAACAATCTGCTGCATTGTGTGACTGGATTAACCTAATGAGAGAAGGTACCGCTGTTATCAAAACCTCTGTGTCTCTGTGTCAATGGGCAGAGTGTACCAACTGGCTCCGCCGGACTGTCAATGAGCACAATTGTGTGAAAGGCTACGGCGACAGCGGCTCCGCTGTCTGAGAATAGCAGCCAGCGTTTTGCAACAGCGTGGGAAAATAAAATACCTGAACCAGGTGCCCGCAGACGAGGATTTAGCAGCGTCACAGCCGCTCATTAGCGCAGCCTGCCTCAAGTTCAAACATGACGCCCAGATTCCTCGCTGACAACTATTAGTGCTTACGCACACACACACACACACACACACACACACACACACACACACACACACACACACACACACACACACACACACACACACACACACACACACACACACACACACACACACACACACACACACACACACACACACACACACACTCGTTCAGTGAAGGATACAGTTTGATTGCACCGGAGCGGGTGCCGATGGCCAGCAGCTGCAGGGAGGGACTGTAGCTCAGAGCGCTAGGCTGGTGGGGGAATCCATGCTCCACCGTCTGAGGAGGAGACAGAGGACAGACAGGAGACAGGGCAGGGAGGGGTGGGCGGGTTAGACCAAGCTGTGACAGCCCAGACAATGACAGGATAGAGACAAGAGACTGCAGCAAACACACTGCAGATAAGAGCAGGTGGACAAGACATGAAGGATGACTGACAAAGACGTCATGTCCTTTTGGTGGGACACACTTACTGCACATGTTGGGTATTCTTCAAGCCCTATGTTGGCTGATACTGCTTATCGATACCAACACCTTGCCATAACTTGACACTGACATTTCATTTAGCTGCTTTCTCATTCCACTTCATAAAGTGAGCTCACACTTTTCAATGTTTACCAGTTCAGTACCTGTTCTCGGTGCCCACCCCAGTTTGTGCATTAATGCCTCTGCATCACACACAGTCTTTATACCTTTTAATAAAGAGAATGGCAAAGAAGGTGCCCAGACGAGGTGAGAGCCGGCGTCATTGTAATGCATGACCATTTGCTCCCGAAGATTAGGGGTTCAAGGTTTTCATCATCTCACCCTCAGCTGTGTATACCTGTGTCAGTCAGCTGTGTGTATCATCTATATTATGACATTCTGTGGGTGAAGTGATGAAATCTCTGCTTCATTTAAAAAGGTGACCTGGACTCAGCACTAGCAGTAAACAGCAGCTCCATCCTTGTCCAAAGTTTGCTCATGGTGGAGCTCTGGGTGTGATGCACATTAGAGAACTTCTCCTTTGAGTGTAGAGCATGTAAACCACTGGATGATTTACATGATTTACATTTAGTCTGTTTAGATCAGTCAGAAAGGAGGAAATGAGCTCATGTCACCACAGCCTCTCTATTTAATAGGTCAAAGTGGGCGTCAACACAAAATGACAGAGCAGTAGTCTAACAAGCTGATGTGAGCAGCAGGTAACATTTGTGTTTCAAGCTGTGCATGCAGCACACACACACAGAAGAGCTCAGGACAATGTCTGCCATCATCAGGGAGCTGTGTTCCAGGGAGGAATGTAAAAATGAATTCAAAGCAGTCTGCCTTCACACACAATCATCTGCTGTGATGTAGACATGGCGTGTGTGTGTGTGTGTGTGTGTGTGTGTGGCTTCACTTGCCTTGCTGAACTGGAACAGTTCCTGTTTAAGTCGATCTCTCTGGGACTCCTGGCCATGTCGCCTGAACCTCTTCATCCTGTCTCAGCACCAGTGTGGAGCCTGTGGGCCCACTGAGGCTCACTGCAGGAGAGAGAGAGGACACTTCAGTGTTTACATCTTTGTCTCAGTATGCACTCATTACCATCAGACAGACATTACCACCGTTTGGACACTTAAGATGGTGATTCAGTTCACAGCTCGTCTTTGAGTTAAATGTCTGGACAGAGAGAGACAGACTTTATTTATCTGCTCCTAATGTCATAAAGCTCAGTTCAGTACCTTCACCTTTCAGAGTCATTACATTACACAGACTGCAGCTGCACTAAGGCAAATATGGACAGACTGACAGACAGAAGGGTTGCAAAGGGGTGGGAAATTTCCAGTAAGTTTCCGGGAAACTTTCCACAGGAAGTTAAGATGGGGGATTTTGGAAATATTCCAAATCAAAAACTCCATGAGGATTATGGAAATTTATGGGAATGAACTGTAAATTCTGGGTAATTTACTGTATCATATCAGATATCATATTATAACACAAATCTGAACATTTTGTTTTGTCATGAGCAGACATGCAAAATAAAACAATTAAAAACATTTCAACAGATGTATGAAACGCGTCTTCAATAGTGTGCTATGTGCATGTGATTGAGGAATCGCAAATAATTTCCTGCATAAAATCTGGTTGTTTTAGTCAAGATTATGCTAAAATATATTTTATATTTAAGGGTCAACCTTCAATTGGTAAATTCCCAGTTTATTCCAATTAATTCCCATGGAAAGTTTCCAACTTGGAAAACTCCCAGAATCTTGTAACCCTAGACAGACCACATTCAGTGTTCTTATACAGAGTATTCAATCATCACTCAACAGTAACCTGTCAAACACTGGCACTGAGCTGAGGTCACAGGAGACTCAATGATTTCCTGGAGAAAGTGAGATGACACATCAGGCCAGTGAATCCTCATTTAGGAAAACAGTGACAAAGAATTTAACACCTTGTTTTTGGGGGGCTAATGAAGGAAGCAGCTAAGCAGTGAGCCATGCTGCTTCCTTCTCCTTTCTGTTGCGAGCTGCGCATGCTCAGTGCAGATCAGGTTTAGTTGGGTGGTGCTGGAGGATGTGCTTCTGCAAAACACTGCTAGAGTGCCAATGCACTAAACTTAGATATTTGATAAGCGCTGAAAAATAAAACAACTTGTAAAAAAGGGAGTAGACTCTGACCTGCTCACCTGACAGAGCAAAAGCAAAACATTAACAGTGAAAAATGAAGGATGAAACCTCCACCTGATTTAAGGTGTTTTCTTTGCTTAACCATCACATAAGTTCAAGATTTAAAGTGGCTAAATCAAAGTGCTGCTGTTCAGGAAGCAGCTTAGAGTGTTGGGGCAGTCTGAAAGTGTGTATCTGCCTCACACTCACCAAGAGTCAGTGAAAAGTGAAACCTGGAATCTATGGAGCCTCAGGTAACTGTGTGCTTTCTCCAACAAGACTGATGATGAGAGAAAGGAATTGTAGAGGCGGAGTCTGGCACGCACGCACACACACACACACGCAGAGTGGGTGGGGTACTGAAACCCCCCTCCACAAAAAAGAAAAAAACAAAAGATAAGGGCTGGAGGTCAGTCAGGGCACAACTAAGAAACCATTGTTTGGCTGCCACAGACGCGCACGCATGCACGCACACACACACACACACAGGCTGATGAAAACACCTGTCACACAGACAGACGCCTCTTCAGAGAAAGAAGGACGAGGAAGGAAATATGGAGGAGGAAAACAGTGAGAGGAAAAAACAGCGGCCGTGCATTCTTTCTTCAAGTCTCACGTGGGATGTGTGCGACAGGCCGAGCTCTGTGGAAGACGACTTGTGGTGAGCTGATGCCGGGCTGTACAGAGAGACTGACTCACTGAGCTCCATCACGTGGAGGAAAGGTTCAACCACAGAGCGGTGTACGGCCTCTCAGCAGAGTGTGTGTGTGTGTGTGTGTGTGTGTGTGTGTGTGTGTGTGTGTGTGTGTGTGTGTGTGTGTGTGTGTGTGTGTGTGCTCTGAGCTCCCAGCCTCCTTCACTCACTGACACTCAACTATGCAAAAGAAAGCAGCTTGGAGCCGAGTGTTTCAGAGCAGCGGGTCGGGAAAACTCATAACTGCAGTCAGACATATGATCCACGGTGTCACAAGTCTGTGACAAAGGCCTGCGGCGTGAGTCACAGTTTTCCGTCTGAAGCAGCTCGCTCGCCTGGGTCCAAATACAGACATAGTTCTGGTATTACCCTCATATCAGCAGTGCTGCGTCACACACTTCCAACTCCAGCTTCCTCAAAGAACGAGTCAACAGTGCTGTGCTACAACAAGCTGACTGGACTCACTGGAGACTGCACCTTTCTCTCCTCCTCAGTGTTTGGTACACCGCTCTTCACTGAAACAGTGTGTACATTAGAGCTGCAGCATATGTTTTTTATTATTATTATTTCCAAATCATTTCAGAAAACTCCTGAACTCTGTCTGACTCGCTGCAAACAGGATGAAGGATAATGTTTTATCCCATGTCAAGTCTGCAGATATAAGACCAAATTCAAAACTGGCTGTTCCCATCAGTCACTTACACACAAAATATCCACATGGAAAAATGCTGAATTTAGCTTTCAATAGAGCAGTTCAGTGATTTTCTGTTCTTTGACTGAGCACCAAATCTAGACAGTTTCAGAGATGAATCATAACTTTGCCAATTCATTTATTGCACTGTTGCATTTGAGTCTGACATCTTTTATCTTATTGATTACGTATGGCCTGTAATCTTCTGAGTGGAGCTTCCCATGAAATCAGTTGGCTGATAGCTGAGTTACTGACTTCTAGCAACTTCTGTGGTATCTGACTGATGCATACTTGAGTCCAAACTTAACGCAATTAATGTAAACAAACCAGTGTCTGGATGTTTTCAATGATTAAATTAAAAGGCGATTAAAGATCAGTGTACTCAAATCTGCCTGGTAGATTTTAGGACCCTCCCACACAGATGTTGCACCAGTGGGTGAGAACTTATTTGTCTGGATTCCAGTTGAACTTTAATATTGGCAGAAGTTTCACTACTCTGTTACTCTGATGGCAACACCAGCTTTGTGCTGTTCACCCTGTAGAACTCTCACTGGTAAAACAAACACAACAGGAGGTCCATCAACAAGTAACATGCTTGTTGTTGCAGCAGGTCACAAGCCTGAAGTCCTTGTAGACAGTGTGTGTGTGTGTGTGTGGGTCCCTGGAGAGGCAGCGGAGCAGAAAGAGGGAGCTCAAAGCTGTAAGCTCTGCTGACAATGGCAGGGTGGGAGGTCTGCTTCACAAACAACGGCTTCTAAGGGCGACGAGAGGAATCTGCTGATGGAAAACCGAGAGTAGGAAGCATTGCATGAAGCCAGCAGACGTATGGAAAGCTCAGCTTCCTCCTGTAGGAACACAAGCTGTACGTCAGGTGTGAGTTTCTTGTCCCACTCTTGTTCTTCTCCGACCAGATTAATTGTGGCCTTTCGACTAAGCTGACAGACATTAGAGCACAAATTACCCACTCATTAAACACACACGAGTGTTATTTCTACACTAGCTACTTATCAAGGGCCGAGGCTGGGAACGAACATCGCAATTATGTGAGCTGCAGTGACGTTTAAGGCTGTTCGTTCAGACAGTTAGATTAACCTCCTCCTCTGCTCTCTGAAATCCTCTACAGTCGGATTGTTGCCAAGAAGAAACACCAGATATTTAAAACAAGCCGAGCTAACGAGGCAACAATTTATCCCTTTCAAATGATGGAGATTACAGCATTTAATCATTCCACAACAATGGAACAGCAGGTTTTTTTATCCTCTAAAAGACACACATTAGCAGGAGCAGGAGCTGTAGCAGGAGTAGTATGCTCAAAGACACTTGGTGAGTGACTTTGCTCACTTTAGGAAATCATCTACGTCTCACCTGACCGGGGTTGGATATCTACCCTCCTCAGTGCACACTGCTACTGACTGAAATGTATTGATGTGTCTGCTACAGAATCAGTCAGTCAGTTGATGAGAGCCTGCATTAAATTCATACATTTGTTTTCTAGTTGAGGATATTTAATGCTTTTAAATCAGGAACTTACCATTTCATTGATAAAGCCAGTGATGTTCCATATTTTTACAGTTGCTCATTGTGAAGCATTAGTTTGATGGATGATGTTGTAAAAATACAGAAAAATAATCGAAGATGGACTTTTACATTTATCTCTTAGCATGAGGAGTTTGACTTAATTGTTAAATGAAAGTATAAAAACATTTAGTGAGAAAATAACAAGGTTTCATTGGAAATATAGTAAACTAATGTTTTATCTGACTGACAGATATCTAAACAAAGATGACGCTGCACAGAAACAGACATTAGCTCAACAAGAATAAACTGAACTCAGTTAAACACTCAGATAAAACACTTCAATAATGGACGATTCATTTGGTCCATTTACATTGACTGAGGACAAGGTTGTTATCGTGACAGGGAAGTACCTGTTTGTTTCAGGTTAATGAGGAGAACAATGGCAGGTCAGAAGTGAGCGACAGAAACAGATCAGACCAGTGTGTGTGTGTGTGTGTGTGCAGCGCTGTGCACAGCCACGTGCCTCAGTTCCACCCTCACATATGGATTTTCACAGGAATTTCACTTGGCAGCTGAAGAGCAATGAACTTGTTGCTGAGAGAACCGACAGTGAGTGACGGTGAGCGCAGCAGCTTTCGTCGCGCTGTTTGATCTACAGTGAGCTCATCTCTTGGCCCGATAAGGTAACACACACTGTTTACCTATGATAGCACATTTACCTGGCTTATTGACTCTTCTCACAAAGTCACACTGAGCGACGCAGCCTGACCTAAACACGTCCTCTTTACTGCCTGATGCTCTTTCCCAAACGTCCTTCACTTAAAGCCCTCGGTTAGCTTTCACCCTTCAGTGATGTCATCAAATTCCCGGCATATCGACCGAGCCATCTAAGCTAAGAAGGGAGTCAATGGAGGGAGAAAAATGTGCATAAACATGCCCGGACAGGACAAAAACAACCTGAAGTGAAGGTAGCTAGACCAGCTACGTGGACGCCGTCTCTCGGTGACATAGCTAACATAGCGCCTCAGAGGAAGAATGAAGGGCCAGGAAATGCCTGGCATCCGAAACATTCTGCTGATGGACTTATGCAATCAGCAGCTATGCCAGCACTCGCTGCAAGACAGGAAGGAGAGGAAAAAAAGGTGCAAACATACTGAGCCCCTCCCTGACCCACGTCTGATCCACTCACAACACTGAAGCACTGACACTCACAAAAACAATGCAGCTAAAAAGTGAACCAAATTCAGACAGGTGGAGCAGAACCTGTTCTGCAGCTGCTGTTAGACTGTACGGCATACACACATGGCCTGAAAACTTGTGACTACACCTACTGCTCTCTCTCTCTCTCTCACACACACACACACACACTTTTGATAAGGCACCAAATAAAACTGAAAGTGGACATCCTGACACCTCTCTGTGATCCTGAGCTGAGCACCACTGAGCTATTCTTGGTCGTGGTGATGAAAACGAGTCCTCTCGGGTGAGTGTTGGACCGGGTGCTGTGGGTCAGGGGTGTGATTGGTGTCAGGTCGGTGCAGTGTGGAGGAACAGAGGAGGAGGAGGGGGGGGGGCTTCTGAGCAGCGTGAAACAGAAACCATCAGGTGTGTCATGCTGATGCATGTGTGAATACGTGTGAAACAGAGTGTGTGTTTCTGTGTATTCAGGCTGAAGACAGAGCAGCGCAACAGGAGGAGGAGTCTGTCATATCCACAGAGATGCTTCCTTCCACTAACTAAACAGAAACAAGATCTTGTCAGTTTTGGGTGTGGCTGGCAGGATATCATGTCTCCCACCAACTCACTCTCTCCTTCCTGTAATCAGAACCAGGGAGACACGGAGAAGAGAGGGAGGAGGACTGGGAGCACACATACAGACAGTCACAGACAGTGTGGAGTTATCAGGACCTGCAGACTAACTGCAGTTCACTCACACAACCCTCAGAACAGCCACTGAACACAAAGATTATTGAATGCAAAGTTTGGGGTGCCTAGACACTGTATGAAGAAATATCGAGGCTGCAGCTGATACTGATGAATGTAGTGATCATTACCCCAATGAATAAGCTGCATTGGTGAGAAATGTTAAAGTGATTATTATAATAGCTGCCGTTTAAATCAATAGACGACAACTACTGGATCAAACATCTAATCTTTGCAGCTCTATCAAAAGCAGTGTTTAATGTATCAACAACTGTGAATCAGAACAGCGGGAATAAGACGTTAACAGAATGCAGCAGGGTGGGCTGATGATGGGGGAGACATAGCTTGGTGTTATTGATCAAAGCTATAGTGTCATTAGGGCCGGCCCTTAGCTCTGCCGCCCCATATGCAAAGGCTGGCTGTGGCTGGCCCGGGTTCGAGTCCCAACCTGTGACCCTGTCTTGCATGTCATTCCCCATCTCTCTCCACATTTCCTGTCACTCTTCAGCTGTCTCTATCAATAATAAAAAAAAAGTTAGTGTTGTTAAACTGTGACTTGTCTGGATGGGTCAGAGTTTGCTGGAGGTGACATCTAGCTGTGCTTGTCAATATTGTTCCATCCATCACAATGTTGTCTTTCACAATTCAAATTTGTATGCATCATATTCAGGCACATTTTTTGTTTATTTTTTTGGCCTTTTTAAAAGTTTTTTTATAGTACAGATTCAGCTGAAGAGTGACAGAATGTGAGGAGAGAGAGATGGGGAATGACATGCAGCAAATGGCCACAGGTCGGATTCAAACCCTGGGCCACTGCGGCAAGGACTGAGCCTTCATACATGGGGCGGCTGCTCTACCACCTGAGCTAAACGCTGCCCCTTCAGTCACGTTCTGAATGTGGAGGGAAAAAAACTTGAAAACACTGTAAACAAATGACTTTTTAAAGTACCATTATGTTTCCAGCTGCTGTTTGTGCCTTTAGCAAAGACAGTCACCTGCCCTGTAGAAATAATGCAGACAGACATTCAAACCAACCAGGGTGAACTCAGGGAACACACACCTTCAGAATCATGAAATACAACAGGACAGACACACACAGCATCAATACCTCTCACACAGACACACACAGACACACACACCTGACTTGAGGGCTTTTATAACAGACATCAGATTCATGAGATATTAGTATATTTGAAGCTAATATTGTAAACTATTTAAAACAGGTGAGGCGGTGTGTCAAATATTTCTTTGACAAATTTTCTATGGGTTACTCTGAAGTCACTTCCTTAATTGTCAGGACCACATCCTCGACCACAACCTCATTCTAACAGAGCTCAAACAGCCACAGTGAAGGCTGAACCTAAACATGGTCATCGGCGTTGGTTCATCTGCAGGTTATTTTTGATACTGGTGTCTTTTTCTGTCCACAAGCTAAAGATATTCCATTATGTCACAGAGAACTAAAGAAAGCACAAAATACTCACAATTAACTAATGAGGAACAGAGAATTGTTACAAGCATGATTCTCTTTAAAAATGACGACCATGAAAGAAGTAGCTGATAATTAACTTTTAGTCAACTGACTAATCAATTACTGACAGCTGCGGCTCAATAGCAGCATCAGGCCAGTCAGACCATAAACACACTGTCATGAGAGACTAACCAGTGATGGCTCAACTATGCAGCTGTTATCAATAAATACAAACACCCTGTTTGAATATGATGATTCCACTGAAATGCAGAACTAATCTTACAAGAAATACAAAGACATCAATCATACTTGGACTAGAAATACAGGCTGTCATTTGATTTACCTTTGGTCTATAAAGCTGCTTTCTGTATTGATTTTTTGTTTATGTGTATCTGCACTCTTGGACAAACATGGAGTGCCTTTTCTTCGGTCATGTGGATTAAAAAGCATACAGTATGTGCGATGTCTTTATATGTTTATTTTGATCCTCTGATGAAGGTCTGAAGATTAAATAGTTTTGCCGTCTGAGCACAGATTGGTCTGATTTTGAGCAAGATGCAACTCCTTCCATGACCTCATCATGACTTATTCTATTCACTAAGACTTTGGTGTGTTTTCTGTCTGACCTTCTCATAAATAAACGATCCATCATTACTTGGCAGAGTCATTTTGTACATGTGCTGTAAAGCCTGATGAACCAAAAGGACATTTTACGGCATTTCTACTTCCTTTGCTGCCCCATTTTCAAACCACAGGAAAAAAAAGCTCTTTATCCTGCCTGATAATGTGTTGCACGTTGGGAGAGCAAAAGCAGGAATCAAGTTAACAGTTAAACACAGCGTGACAGTCTGAGCCAAGTGCTCTGTTTGAAGTTTACAAGCAAAGGTACACCGCTTGGAAACCCGGCACAAGGGTTAGATAAATGAACTTTCCTGTTCGGAGTTGAAAAAGGCAAACGCTGACAGTCATGCATGAGTATCTTTTCGGAGCCCGCTCCTCTGAAATCTACTGGACGCTCCAGCTGGTGACACTGTCTCTGTGGCTTTGCCTCACAGAAGGGAGGGGCCGGGTTTATTTGGCCTCCATAATAGTTTCAGGTGGACTTTACTATGCAGGTGGAATCGCACTAAGTCCATTGAGAACAAAGGCTTTTTGTTTGGATAGTCTTGCCCTGATGCAGGTGGAGTTGGAAGGACGCAGCCTGTGTGTCCTTCAGCCATATCCTGCTCAGATTGTGGAGCTTTTTTCCCCTCTTGTGCTACACACAGTCTGTCCCAGTTAATCATACAGTGATTTACAGAGGTGGAGGACTGAGTTATATTTGCAGAGGGTTAGCATGCAACTGACACATGAGGACTCGCATATGTCACACAGTTCAGCACTAAATACGGAGCTAACAAACAGTTTGGATGAATTCATATTTTTCTCGACCTGTTGTCATTTCCTCGTGAATTTTCCTGAAACTAGCCGAACCGGTGAAACGTTTTACACACACACACACACACACACACACCCCTCCTCAAACGCACCAATTACTCACTGCTGAAACCAGACCGTTGACTCAAAGGGCTTACTAACATACCTGCTGGGGGAGACACACCTAGCTGGAGTTTTCGACGTTTCCGTAATTATGCAATAATACCTGTAGCTGCTACTCACCTGGTTGTCGAGAAACGACGCGGTTTTGTTGGAAAACGACCTCACAAGTTAAACCACTAATTAAAATTCTTCAGAATTATGTATTGGGTTTATTTCTTGCTCTTTGAACCCCTTCAAACTGATACAATTATGCCCAGGTGTATGCTAACGCCAACTTGAGCTACTTACTTTAGCCTGGACGCATTGTTTACTATAGGTTCACGGTTAATGACACGCTAGCCAGGGTTAGCCAACCAGAACACGACATATGACCCGGACTCATCCTTCAACCAAACTCCGCGCAGAGAAATATATGATTTAATGTCGGTGTCGTCATAAACCGACCCACTTATTCCACACAAGACGAGTGACGAGTTTGTACGAGTCTTTCAGGTACTGGGAGGCATTCGGCATGAAGGGGAACCATTAAAGCACCATTTTTAAAAAGACTATAAAACGTAGATTACAAAGTGTAAGTGGCCACACACGGATGTGTCTTAGTGACGGGATAACTTAAAACAGTGTTCAACATGTAGGTAAACAACAGCCTTTCGTTGGTTACCGTCACCAGCGTCACGGTGTTGTGTATTTCATGTGGCGAACAGTTGGCTAATTTTACTAAATGTGCAAATTGGCTTCAAGAAGTTGTAAAAGGCAGCAGCACCGAGCTGCCTCTGACTTCCAGCTGGGATATCAGGAGTACAAATTAGCCAGCTAGCCTGCGAGCAATTAGAAGAATGATGTCTGCCTAAACAATCAACTTGAGCTAGCTCGTGTTGGAGCCGTTCAGGTGTTGAACGGAAAAAACAGGTGGCTGTAACGAACGGGGGTAGCGATTGTTGTCAATAGTTGAGCCAAAGAGGCGAAACACCTGTGGGCACCAGCTCTCTGTAAAACGTGAAAAAAACGGGCCCACCTCCCAACCCACCTGATTCCAAACGGCCGTTGCTCAGCCGATGTCCACCGCTTACAGACGGCTGGATAAAGATTCCACCTCCAGCCAGTGTCCGGTGTTTTTCAGTTGGCTGGAAGCTCTCTCCTCATTCAAAGTCAGAGGAAAATGTGACCAGACCGAAAGCGTTTACTCCTCACGATCCAAGCAGCGGCGTGTTTACCGAGGAAAAATCACGTCTGTGCACCGGTAATAAACTAAAAACTGCCCCTTGTTTCTCCTCCGCTGCGGCGGGAGCCTCGGTGTTTCCTGCTAGGCTAAACTTCACTGCTCTGCTAACTCCTCCCTCATGATGCATTCATGTGCACCTTGTAAAGTACGGTAAACTCCGACTCTCACATATCAAGTCCCGCCCCCTCTATTCCAAATCTTTGTGGAGTCAGATCAAGTGATCTCATCATTCTTAAAAAACCCGTAAAGATATTTCCCTTATTCTTAGGGAAATGGGTATTTACTCAAACCTGGCTGGTAAGAATTAAACACGTCATCATGTTAACAAGGGTAATAATTCCCCAAAGCTCCCATGAGACGCTGAGCTTGTCTGCTGGGAAATGTGGTCCTCGGTTGCTAACAAACGTTGTTTTGTTTGTTAAAATCATGACGTAATTACTTGTTTATAACCACATTGAAACATAATATAGCTGTATCATATCAGGAAGTCAAATACTCTTATTGTATGCCGTAATTAATGTAAATGTTGATTTTTGTGTGTTTGTTGTCAGATTCTTATTATGATGCTACACCAGAACATTATCTTGCTATACTTTCAATAAAGTCCAACATCTCTCTGTTTCAGACAGCAGCAAGAGGCAACAGTTACATATAAGCATTCACCACGTTATTGAGATAAATTAAGCTAATGCAGAAAATCACAATAAATGCTGACATTACACTAGCTAAAATGACACAGAAACCAATGTTTACAGGTATCTGATCAAAACTCCAATTTGACTCCAAAGTCAAAAACAAACTGGACAGAAAGGCTGCCAGAAAAAATACATTGGTTTAATATAACCACAACTTTGATTGAATCAAATATACTACATATATATATATATATATGAAACCTTTATAGATACAGTAGCTTCTGCAGAGCCTCATATTTTACAATCAAGCCAAAAGAAAAGTGAAAATTGCAATCTTGTTTAATTCTCACATTCCAAACACAGTATATTGTGACCAGTTGATTTGTAACAGTGGTGCAGGCTAAGATAAGACTTCCAGTGAAAGAAAAGTGCAATGTGAAACTTCATTTATCTGAAGACAAAAACAGAAAACAGAAACAGAAAACAGAAAACATATTTTAAACCCTTTTTGTCTTTAATGCACTTCTAACAGACTCTGGTTAGTTTTGCTGTCACCTGTACAAACTCAGTATTTTGATTAGTATATGGTTTTAAGACATGCTCTGCCCAACATCAACCCAACAAGATCCATTAAACAGGATTAAAACACCTGTTTGAGTGTCCTGGGCCTTAAATCATGAATGTTCCTTGATATTTGTCCTGATTTTTCATTGTCTTACAGAGTTATTATAGATTGTGTGTTTGAAGATGAATTCTTGCTTACACGTCCAGGAGACACAGAGCAACATGATCACCCCAATGGACACACCTTTGTGTACACCTGATGAATGGTAGTACAACATTCACTCTCCCCTGAACCATTGCCAGAGGGCAAGATCTCTGTGTCTCTCTAGCTGCTAAATGCTGCACTGTCACTTTTTCCTGCTAAAATCAGCTGCTTTTTGCTGATTTTAATAGCACTGAGGCTGTAAATGTGCTGTGACACCAAAACAATGAGCTACACGAAGCTAAAAAGCTGGCTGGTGATAATTATCTGTTCTGACATTAGATGTTGATATTAAATTCAATTTAATTGAACACATTTAAAAAAAAGTCACATTAAAAAAGATTCACTTTTTCTAAACAACATGATTTATTCCATGGAAGACAGTGATACACAGTGATATAAACAGCTATCCAGACAATAAAGCATTGCATTACTGACACACAGGAGTAAAAAACGCTTTACTGTGTTGGCACTTTTCCCAGATTATACAAAAATGCTTTCAATCGGCTCCAATCTGCATAGCAACAACATATTATTTCATTTTTAACAGTAAATAAAAAAAAAAGAACAATTAAGCCGATAAAGAGTAATGAATGTGTTGTGCTCAGAGATGCTCAGGACAGACTGAGAGGCCGAGCTCCCTCTGAAGGAGTTGTGACATAGAAAGTCGGGCTTCCACTGTATCGCTCCTGTTGAGAAAAAACACACAAAAACACACACACACACACATTAAACCATGGGAACATGTAACCAGTAAATCTGTAACGTATCACAGAACATAAGATGGAAGCATTGTAGGCGCATAATGTTATGCATAATGTGAATAAATCAGACTGTCCGTTCTTACACACCGAGGAAGGAAGGTCAGAGAGGGGGCAGGAGGAAAGAACCACCGGGTTTGTTTTTGTAACTAGACACCTTTCCTCTTCAGCACATCTTTTCCTCTGAACTTCCTTTACTACTGCTTCCTCCAGACTAAAATTACACACTCCGTCATAACTCATCCCACTCGCCCTGTAAGTCACTCAAAGGGCAGATGGATATAGCTCAGCCCACCAGAAAATAATAAGAAGAATAACGTCATTAGTCCAACTACAGAGAAAACCCAGCAAAAACTTTAGCTTCAAAATAAGACGAGACAAAATGTTTTATGATATACTGTATGTTCTAAGGCTGGGTGTGTAGGTGTAGAAGGGGTTACATCATAGCTACTGAGCCTATGAATGTGGCCACTACACCCACGACTACACCTCCTCATAAATGAACATGTTGAGACTGTTTCCACTTCTCCTCTCGCTGCTCGTTTCTCATTAATGAGATGAAGTTGTTCCTTTGCAGCAAATATAAATCAGGATTAAAGGAACAGTTCTGGAAAAGTGTTTGATGGAAGGTGCATCATTCGCAGGTCTGTGGATTAAATGCAGCTAAAGCCAGGAGCTGATTAGCTAAGCTTAGCATAAAGACTGGAAACAGGGGGAAACAGCTAGCCTGACCAAACAAACTGAGTCCAGGGATGCCATGTTTGCTTCCAGTCTTTATGGTAAGCTTAGCTAACCAATTGCCATGCCTTTAGCTCCATAGTTGAAGATACCCTGTGGATCTTCAAACTCCCAAACCAGTACCACTTATGCCAGCACCATTTCCATCAGAATGCACAGTAATTTCAGTAATTAGTTGAAATATGTACCGAACACAGCTTTCATCAACATGGATGCCATGAACGCAGCATTGTGGTTGTCAGGTGCCTTACGAAGGGCTGTCTCCTGGAGCTCTTTAAATAAGACCAACATTGTCTTCTGTATGACAGCTAACCGTTAGCATACTGACAGCATCTGTCAGAAAGGGCTGTAAGTGTCAGATCTTATGACTCCGAAGCTAGTAACAGCCTTGACAGTGACACATTGATTGATTGACCCACATACAGACAGTGTTCAGTGTGGTGCATTCTTGTATTGGGTTAGGTAATATTTGTTTTAATTGACAGCTTGTTTGTGAATGAATGAATAGGTCATTTTAGTGTTTAACAGGTATTTGTTGGGACCGGGACCCTGACAAGCGCCCATAGTTCCTCACAGTCCACAGGGCAGCTTTAATGCACATATAGACAACGTAAAGTAACTTTTATGTTTACTTTATTCACCTTCTATTTCACCTTATTAACCTATTATATACTGAGTTATTAACCTGTATGTGTTTGTTATTGATAAAATGTTCATGTATAATGGAATAATGTATAATACTAATAGTTTTTGTCAAACGTAGCTTATTATGGAATATTAATTCTATGGAATAATGCTTGCAGTTTACTCATCATTTTATCATTTTTGTTATATTTCTTAATTATCACAAATTATTTTGGTGAAAATTGTCAATTATTATGACAAAAATTGGCAGACCCCCTGCAGTGCCACTGCGGACCCCTAGCAGTCACAGGCCGCTGGTTGAAGACCCCTGGTTTAGACTATTTACTACTAATCTCACAGACTTTATGCTATACATCCTTTATAGCATTCAATGTCTTGTTTCATGTTTTTGTTTCAGCTGAGTACTCTGAAAAGGTAAAGGTCTTGCTTTTTTTTTTTTTTTTTTTTGGCAAAGAACAGTAGCAAATTTCCCAAAATGTAGAACATGAAGAGAATTCTACATAGATCATAATGTAGGAACTCATCAGAGATCTCATTGTGGGTTCTATATGAAGTAGAAGCAACCCCTGCTCCATAGGTCTTAAACTCTAGAAAAAACGTCCAGATAAACTGCTAAGCAGGTTTCAAAATCTCACTCCTGCAGCCTGTGAGAGAGCACATTCTTGTTCTTCAAATCATCCAGTAGTACCGACACTGCATTCCAGCTCCATTTGTAACAGTCCTGTACAGTCAACAGAGAACGTTTCGTAAGCAGACATAGATGTTTGTGAAAGCCATCACTTTAACAGATGGATGAAGCCAGTAATGTTTTATACTCTAAGTCTGACATCAGTGTATTATTGACCGTTTAGGTGTAAGTCTATGGCAAGACAACTGTGTCCTTCTGAGTTCTATAACACAAAGTTAACCCTAACTCATAACAGATCAAAGTCAAAGGATTATAAGTTTAGCCAGGGAGAGAAACATATACAGCCCATCAACTTGGCACGTTCTGGTGCTTTCAGTTCATGTTCTTTGCCTGCAGCTCAGCACTTGACAAGCCGAAATGAGGTGCAGTTAAGAATTTCCGCCGAGTCAGGAGTCACCAGATCAACCTTGAATCCTTCAGCCAGAGACACCTTCAGCAGCTCCTCCACAAACCCCTGCATGTCTGTGATCTCACGGGGGCTCCGGTGCATGTTCAAGATGTCATCCGACGGCGTGACCTCAGGGTCAGAGACCATAAGCCCCCGGTAATGCTGCTTGTCGTACTGGTCCTGCGGGAGCTCGATGGGCCTCGGCACCCACTCAAGCTTCAGTCTGTTCTGCCTTGGATTGCACGGATGAGGGCTGGTGAGACCTTGAGATGTTCTGTAGGAGAAGCGCTCACAGAGCAGAGTCAGGAAAGCTCTCCAGGTACAAAAGAGGTCAACAGTGAAGGCTCGCACTGAGCATGTGCGGAGCTCATAGTTTTCTGGGCCGTGGCGCAGGTTAAAGTGGAGAACGCGGACCTGGAATGAGAAGGCAGAAGATGCTGACTACACATTCTACAGAGTGTACACAAACAAAGAACTGGTCTTTCCTCTCATATGTTATGTATACACACTAAACATTAGTTCCAAAGGTTAGTAAAGGCCAGGATCTGATGAGGTTGTAGAATTCTCAGTTGAAAGCCAATTAAAAGTTCAGTTCAGGTCAAAGGAAAAGTTCACGATTCTGTGAAGGTTCTCAGCCATTAAGGTCATCTTTCTTCAAAAAAGGTGGAAGTCTGGGGCAAAAGAGAGAGGCAAAACGTCTTCATGGAAGTACAAACAAGTTCAGTTGCCCCAGACTTACAATTGTTTTGAAGTTTACCATTAAGGGGCTTTCAGAAAAAGAACGATTGTGGCTGCTGACTTTCAAATGTTTGACCTCGAAACCTCTTGTGGAGGGTTGGTCATGGTCTTCAATTGGTCTTGAATTCAGTTTCAATTCACCACACAGCCTGGACCTACGGCACTGTGCAGTATGCCACTCTTTAGACAAACTAATAAACTTTTTTTCTCATTGGAAAATGTTACCACCTCCACCTGCTGTTCAGCGTTTCCTCTGTTTAAACATACGACACACTGTGTTAGCCTGTGCGATGAGATTAGAACAGGTGAGTATCAGCGACCTGCAGCGTCCAGTACAGGTTGTTAGGTGATAAGATAAGCGGTAGCTGCAGAGGTGTGTTCACATCACAGCTGTAACTGCTCGCTGTCTGAAAGCACCATCATGGATCAAATGACCAGATCAATCTACATACTGTCATATCAACTCATCCTACATGGGCATACTGTTGTCAGGTCTGATTACACCACTTATACTTTGTACAGACAACTCACTAATTCTACAACAAACAATCGTGCCGATGGTGCATTAATTAGTCAATACTCAATCTGAATTTAAACTCAATTAATGAACCTCATGCAAGAAGATTTTCACATTCTTTTCATTTAGTCATTTCATTAAGTCAAAACTCTCATCACAATGTCATCGCATGTTCATGAGGACTAGATAGCATGGCAACATTGATTCAATGTTGAAATTCCATCAGAATCATCATTTTGGTTGAGGTTGAATAATTAGTGATAAAGGCAACATTGATTCAAGGTTGGTCTGCTACCAGGGGATTGGTTTAATTAATGTTATTTCAATGTTGGTTCAGTGATAAAACAGTGATTGATTTTAAGTTGAGCTAACATTGATTTTTATGTCTATATTGGTGTATTTTTCATCATTGAAATAATATTATTTCAGGCCGCAAACCTGATGAAAAATCAATGTTATATTTCAATGTTGAGCAACATTGATTCAATCACAGTTTTGTTGATTCAATGTTGATTCAGTGTTGGCCTGCTATCTGGGGAGAGCCCTGTTTCACCCTCTATGTGGCCAGGTTTCGTTCACGAGAAGACCTGCTGTCACAGAAACTGAATAAATTCCACAGCGTCAGCAGTCGGATTAGAGGTCCTAAAACAATCTGAGAATATTAATACAACTGTCCACGACGTGCCGTCAGAGCAGCACTGTGCTCTGACAGAAATGAAGAGACAGCTGTTAGAATGCATTTATCGTCTTCCTCTGACAAAGATCTGCATGAAAACCCTGAGGCAGCTGCCAGAGAGACACAGTTAAACTACCAAAAATGTAACTTTTAAAAAGGTCCAGTGTGTAAAATCTGTGAGGTTCTAGTTTCAAAATATGGCAGAGATGGAATATAATCTGCATAACTATGTTTCCATTAGTGTTTAATCACCTGAAAATATAAAAAGAAACTTTTATATCGACAGAAAGAGTGAGTCACCTTCCATGTTGAAGCTACAGTAGCCCAGAACGGACAAGCTAAACACTGATAGGACCTTTTGTGCTTTGCCACTGTCGTTTCTCCTTCAGACTAGCAAAGCAAGGGTGAAGTGAGGAAGTTGCAATACCACAATTATACCACTAGGTGCAACTAAATCCTACACTCTGGTCCTTTAACTTGCTGTTACATTTGATTTTTGTTCATATTTAAGCTCCATATTTATGGAGATGGAAGCTTCACACATTTTGCCTTTGTCAATTTTGTTGTTTTCTTTATTGAACAATTCTAACCCCTAACCCTAACTTCATCTGATCAATATCTGTGAATGTACATGGTTATCATTTAGATGAAATGAGCATTGACAACAACATACTGAGAGTATAATTTTTTTGGCTGGACAAAAATATTTGAAATGATGGAAACTTTACAATTCATCATCGAGACTTTCTCCCTAAGGAAGGTCACATCTCAACTTTAGAATAAACGTGTTCCTAAAAGTGTTTCTTGCATGAGGTCCATTGACTTGATTCACTGTCAGACTGACATGTGACTGACATAACTTTAAAACACGTACCTTTGAATCAACATTCACCATGATCATGGCTCCTAGCGGCCCCCCTCTGAGGCTGAGAGGCACTGACGCCTCATAGTGGCGAATCTCCTCCAGCAGGGGGCGTATCTGGAAGAAATCGGCCTCTCTCCGCAGCAGTGCCAGCTCTGAAAAGCCATCCGGCAGGTCCAGGGAGCTAGAGCGCAGGTAATTCAGAATGTACCTGAACACTTTACCATCCCGGTCTATGAAAACGTGTCCTTGGTTATCTCTAAGCACGGGGATTTGTCCATTGAACATGGCGCCTAGCATGGAGTCACGGCAGCGCGTTAGAGTATCCAGGGTTGTAGTGTAAATTTCTCCACCCACGTTCAATGACACCGGGTCCTGGAGGGAGTTCCTGTTGCTGTTGTCGTCCGGTGAGTTGAGGTTCAGCATCTTGGAGGCGAAGCAGTGATTTCAGTGATCCTGTAAAGCTTCTGCAAGTTCTTGTTGTCGGGAGGACAAGGATCCTTCTGCTCCGGCTAGGAATGCTGAGGACTGAGGGACGTGAAAGTTTCAAGTGTTTCTTTTGTTTCTGAGAAAGACTTCCTTTGACAGTTAGGCAAGCCTCAGTAGTAGCCAGGATACAGCCAAGTTAGGAAAGATGCGAGGAAATCTGCCAAGTCCGCTTCCCAAGCTGAAGATTCAGAAAAGGCGAGTTTGAGGCCTGTAAAAAGCTGAAACATGTCATCCTCATGAATGCAGGTGTTTCTCTCGTGTTTTTCTGCGGTTTAGTTTACATCTTGAGTTGATGGATCTCCTGCAGGACTGTGAATGGTGTCAGGCAACAGCAGGCCTCCAGTTTGACTCGCTTAGAGCAGAAAGGCGGCAGGGCCACAGTGACCAGACCAGCATGCTAATAACTGGACACTTCTGGCTCCGTCTCCACGAAGCTCGCTTTTATTCTCAGCTCATACCCCCTGATCTCTCACTCTCTCACACACACACACACACACACTCTCTCACTCACACACTGGAGCTGTCTGAGCAAGACACGGGGGACTGGGCAATTTGTCTGAAATGCCCCCCTTAAAGTGACAGCCAGAACACTGAAAAGTGCTTTTTATCCCCCAGTGAACAAACGAACAATGTCCTTGAGAGACTTTTCAGTTCAAATACTCGTCGGAATGCAAAGATTTTCCAGAAAAGAGAAAAAGTTCAATTTCTCAACTCACAACAACAAAAGTGACTCTGTTGATCCTTCATTATGCTCACAATGAGAATAATAAAGCTAACATGACTATGACTATGCTATATGATGACTATGTTAAACTGTGAGAAAGAAAGAAAGAAAGAAAGAAAGAAAGAAAGAAAGAAAGAAAGAAAGAAAGAAAGAAAGAAACTTCAAATTAGAAGTCTAATTAATCTGACAGCAGTCAGGTGGAATATTTTAGGTCAGATGAGAAGAGGTGATGTACTAGAGTTCATTTTGTCAATGCAAACTGGGGTTATGGGTGTAGCATATGACTATGGCAAAATGTATTACACTTTTGGTTGGCAAAGAAAACTGAAAAAATGAAAAAGGACAGACGGACAAATAGCGATGAACGATAACTGTCTTAATACAAAGAGCCGCATGTCTCTGTAGAATCACACACTGCAGCTCCTGATGAGTGAAGCAATTTCCTCTTCAGGCTGTTTAACCTGTCTCACTGATGTTAATAAGACGTATCTCACGCTCAGGTTCTGTCTGTCTGTCAATGATGGACTGAATTCATTACAACAACAGGCAGCGTGAATAAAGAGGGAAGCTGATGTCATTATCGGGTGATGTGGCTGTTGCTATCAAAGGAAATGAGGAAGTTCCATTCTTATCATCTAAATATAAAGATGTAGATTTCATTACAGAAACATCAGCGTGTTATCTGTGAAATGTAGCTTTATTAAAGTTTATTAATTAATTGAGTTTAAATTCAGATTAAAGTTTTATCCGGATAACACCATACTGATGATCCTCATCATCTACACACAGCACACATCTCTAATGGGACTGTGGCACTCTGTCTGAAAGGTTTTCAGCTTCATCAAAATCATCATGATTAAAGTTTTTAAATTTTATATTTATTTTAGATTTAAATGTTTAAGTCTAAAATATCTAATATAATAATAGTCTAATAAATCTATAAGTCTTACAATCGTTGCTCCTGCCAGTCAAGCATGATTTATGGATTTGGTTTATACCTGTAATGTGTATGTGTACACCATCTGGTGTCAAGATGGTGCAAATATTTTTAATACATGTCTTACATATCTTTCTCTTGTTGTTCTCTGGCTTAAAATTAAAGAGGCTACGTCATATTATTAAGGACACACACAGCAGTCCATCCACCACAGCACAAACTCTGTCTTGTTAGAGACACCTTATAGTACACAATGTACTGTACACAATGTGTGAGTGTGTGTGTGTGTGTGTATTAACCTGTATGTGGAGTATAGTCCTGTCGATGGCGTGGGCCTGCAGCAAAGTCACAGTACATCCGCCGAATCCTCCACCTGTCATCCGGCTGCCAAACACCCCCTCCACCTCCATGGCTGCAGACACCAGCTCATCCAGCTCCCTGCAGCTCACCTCATACAAGTCTCTGACAGAGGAACATCAAGTCAGCACACACGCACACGCACACACACACACACACACACACACACACACACACACACACACATCTCTATATCCTAAACAGATGCGTACACCTGTTTTAGTGTACCTCAGCGAGTTGTGACTCTCCAACATGAGTTTGCCGAACTCTTTGTAGGCTCCTCTTTTCAGGGCTTCGGCAGCTTGGACGGTTCTTTGGATCTCCTCAATCACATGACGAGCTCGTCGATAGGTTACATCATCCAGTCTGTCCTTTGCCTCTGAAATGACAGCGGAGGTCTAAACAGCACGATAAATCAAGCTCCAAAAAGGGAAACTTCAATGTTTTTCAGCATTATTTTCTTGGTTTTTGTGTCTAAGCAACTAATGTGGGCAATAATTTCTGAAACTGCTCCAGTATTGAATGAGAGTGCTGCAACCTGCAGCCAGGAAATTATGGCTATCTGCAGTCTGTAATCCTTCGGAGCAGTTGCGTCAAAGTACATCAACTAAAGAGCATGTATTTGCCACTGACAGGCTTGGATTATTATTCTAAGTGTCTGATAACATTATGGAAAGGATCCCTGCAGAGATAGAGCTTCAGATCAGAGAGGAAGCTCTTCTGTGTTTAACCAGAAGCAGACCTTATATCACTCTGTTCAAAACCACCAGTTTTACCTCACAGTCACAGGAGATGCCGTCGAGGAGATGTTTACTGTGGCCGTGGTTTATTACTATTGTACAATGACACAATGAAACCAACAGGTTAATACTGGACCACCTTCAACATATGTTGTCCCTATTTGACACTTTGACATAAAAACGTCAGAATATGTCAGGTCCAGGCTGACAAATGACAGTGTTACCCTTTAAATAGTATGGAATGTTAAAGCCTCTGGAAGAAAGGAGAAACCACTTCGTTACACTCAGCCAATCTAAACTATTAAACCATAACATCACTCGTCTGTCACTGAGGTGGTCTGGCTGACGGCAGAGAGGAGTCTGACACAGAGCAGAGATGAACTGTGAACCACAGCTAATATCATTTATGTTTCCATTCAGCTGTTTGAACGAGTCTGGAGCCAACTTCTGCAATGTCAGCAAAACAGTGACTGCATTCAGCCACCACTTTATGGAAATATATAAAGCAGGATGGGACAAGATGACACCTGTATCTGTCATACATCACTGCTGCTACACACCAACATGTCAACATTTCTCCTCTGATCCACGTGAAGCATGTGAGGTTCTTATTAGCTGCTATGTGGCTCACTGCAGTTACACCTGACAGCATGAAAACTTATTCAGTGGTTTTTCATTGTGAGAACACACTGGATGGCTTTCTAGTTGCAGCAGATTCTTTATGTCTACAAGTACAGACACTGTACCTGAGTACAGAGGAAAGACGAAAGTGCACTTGCTAATGGCACTTTCCAGGGTATATAGCTAGTTAGCTACTCAGCTGTAGCACAAGTGATGTACCTGGGAATATCAGTTTAGATGCAGAACCGCTCTCATAACCTATCGCAGCTGTTAGTAAAACATGCAGGAGATTCTACAGACTCCATAGTCCGGAGAATTTTCTGGCTGCATCTCAAAAATCATTTGCTTGTGTTGTGTGTTGTTAGCCATGTTTTTTAAACTTTGGACAGAGCCTGGATAGCTGTTTCTCCCAGTCTTTATGCTAAGCTAGGCTCTTGGAAAACCAAAGAAACATATTTCCAAAATGTTGAATTTCCTTTGAAGTGAATAAAAAGCACTGAACAGCGGTAGTGTTTAGCTCAGTTGGTAGAGCAGCTGCCCCATGCTACAGCAACTACTACAGCAACCCAGGGTTCAAATCCGACCCGTGGCTCCTTCCCGCATGTCATTCCCCATCTCTCTCTCCCCCCATTTCCTGTCCTCTTCAACTGTCTCTATCAAAATGTATAGAAATTGAAATTGAAAAGGCCAAAAGATAATCTTTAAAAAAAAAGCACTGAACAACAAGATGGAGACACAAGAAGACGTGAGGAGAGAGAACTCCATCAGTGGAATGGGTGAGGGAGCAGGAATTAGGACAGAGAATGACAGAGATAATAAAAGAAGACGGAGTGAGATAGAATGGATCAGCACAGGTGAATAAAAAATGTACTTCATACCCTCCAGATCATTCATGGTGGCATCTCTGAGACTGTTCTTTCCTAGGATGGAGGCAGCCTCCTCACACTGTCTGCGCCTCGTGGGGTACTCACTGCCGCTCAGAGAGTGCTTCACGTTGGAGTTAGTGATGAGAATGACCAGGCCTGGATCTGCAAGAGGGACAGAGGTGGCCTCCAGGGACCTGAGACAAACCACAAGGAGAGAAAACATCAGAGAACCAAGGATTCAACTCCAAGGATTCATTTTAGGTTTCAGGTTTACACTACCTGCAGTCAATGAGCAAAGCGTGCCCTTCCCTGCCGAGAGTGGACACAAACTGATCCATAATGCCACACGGTACCCCAGCATGAGTGTGTTCTGCCTGCTGACAGGCGACTGCTTTAGATACCTTGTCTCCATCATCTGTGGAAAAAGACTAAGATGTAAAATAGACACTAAAGAGTCACACCATGTGCTTTGTACAAATAAAGATTGTTGCATTTTGAGCAGCAGCTGCAGCAGTCATCACCGAACACCCTGACTGCCTTCCTGACTGCACTTACTGATACACACTGTGTTCAGATTCTGACCTGGCTTGAGCTGCTGCAGGAACGTGTAGAAAGCCACCTCCAGGGAGGCAGAGCTGGACAGACCTCCTCCCAGGGGGACGGTGCTGGCTATCACTGCCCTGAAGCCGGGGACAGGAGGAGCTGAGGCACAGCAGACACAGAGAATAAATATCCCGTGGTGTCCAAACAAAGCAGGATAATGTTTGCATCACTGTGTACAGTCACTGTTTACCCCTGTAATGCTGTATGACACCCTTCACATAGTTTGCCCAGCTGGGTAACCCTGGAGACAGCGGTGATCCATCAACAGGCAGGCTAAAGTCCACCCTCCGAGGCTCATCAGCATCCTTAGTTGCTGTTACCACGGTAACATCCCGGCCAGAGGTTTGACTCCCGATGACCACAGTGACAAGGGGCAGCGCCTGGCACAGAGAACACAGAGAAACTCAGCGTTCTAAATTTTTCCTCTTGATCAGGGAGGAAATATGTTGCCAAACTCTGTTTAAAAAAAAAAAAAAAAACAGGAAGTGTAACACTTCCCTCTTATTACTGGTAGGGAACTGTAAACTGTAGTCCAGGTTCCAATGCTTGGTTATGCTCTTCTGTTGAATTCAAAATGCAGGAAAGCACTGTTGTTACTGAGCGTTTACAGAACAGGCTGCTCGGTGATATTCACTGGAACTACTAGTGATGTGTCATTTCAACAAGCTGTCTCTAAGAGCCGATCCTTTGAAGAGAACGTCAAGGGCCAACTCCCATTGGGGAGAGCCGAACCTTTAGCCGCTCCTGCTCAGAATCCATGCAGGCATGGATGGATTATGTGATAGAAGGCCAGGCAGACACTCTAAACACAGTGTCGGGAAGTTAAAGTCTTTATATTTTATACTATTTTGTTCATTCACAAGTGCAGCGCTGTAGCCCTCTTGTGGCTGATGTAAACGTGACAAATGAACAAGAGACCGATCCGCATGAACAAACCGCTGTGTGTACAGCTCGTCACACAGCCTGAACTGTCTGTCATGTGACAAATGAACGAGAGACTTGAGGACGCATAGTTGAGTCGTGGACTAATCATTTCTGTTTCCTGTCCTGACTGAGCTGATGACACATGGCATACTGCATGAAAATTAATGAAACACTCAGTGAGACTACTCATTACTCCTGAGTCATATAAAAGTTTAGTTCAAATTGGACGATACGTTCATGATCGACACACCACTACAAAGACAACGAGTGTAGTGGTACAGGCCAGGTACACACAGAGCGACAGAGAGACGGTGAAGCAAGAGCGAAGAAATGAATGAAAACTGAAAAGGAAGCAGCATCTGGCTGCATTTCAATGATAATGGAGACTGCAAAGTCCGTCAGAGCAGGGTCAACAACAAACCTACACAGACTGTTTTTTTTTGTAACAAAAAAAGGCACAAAACTAGACATTTTATGAAAACACTGAATGAAAAATTGTTTACGAACACACAAAGAATTAATAATTGCTAGTAAGTGATGCTAAATGAAGAGCTGAGCCGAAAGAGACGAATCATTGAAAAGAGCTGAACTTCCCATCACTAGGAACAACTTGTTGCTGTTTGCTCAGTATGCATTATGCCGAACAGCTGGCCGACTCCTGAAGAAATGATCTGAATTATGTCATAGCAAACATTTAATGTCAGATTTTTGAATGACATTTGGTGCGTCACATGATTACAATGCATCACTGTGACAGGCTGTCAGGAAGTTACCATAGGAAGTACAAATCCCTGGTTGTAGTCGGTGTGTTCTCCTATCAGGTTCACTCTTCCAGGAGCACACACCGCCGTCAGAGAAGCCTCTCCCCCGAACACCTGCTCATACAGACGGCGAGCCTCCGCCACCAGCTCGGACACATCTGGACATGAAGTGGCTGCCATGGCTGCTTCAAACACGGATGATGTCAGTGACACGGGCAGCACAGCCCCACGGATCTTATGACATGTCAGCTTTAGTTCCGGGTGCTGTGGCCGGATAGTTTGTTGTGAGGATATGATTGGTGAGAAGTAGTCACGTGACACCGCCTCTTTATGACATACATATGCTCGCTGCAGCAGCAGCAGCAGCAGCCTCCCCGACACCGCTGGGTGGAGCAGTGGTGTGATGGTGCCACCCAGTGTCCGCTGTGTGCTAACGCTTGTTTTAACTGCTCGGTTCCTGACTCAGCATGCTGGTTTTTGGATGCAACCCCACATCCACAAATAAGTAATATGCTTATCATGAGAGTTCAGCAATAAACAGACAGAAACTGAGCATGTCAGCACAAATTCTATTAGTATTACACTTGGTTGGCTCTGTGAATCTGTGCTTCTGCACCATTGAGAGCGTCCTGACCGTGACTGTGACAAAATTTATCAATTACTCTCTTAACTTTATATATGTATTGTGTTATGCTCTGTGTATTTCGAGGAACGTGACTCCAGTTTGTGACTGTTCTTTGTTGCAGCTGTGACTTAGTGTGCGTACCTTCCAAAGGTTCTTGTGATTAGCTTCTAGGCTGAAGATAAGAGTTGGATTTACTCTTCATCTTGAGAAATAACTTAGTTTCTTGTAATCAAGTTGACCTTCAACTTCAGATCACATCAGATGAAGTGCAGGAACTGTATAAATGTATGTTCATTTTTTTACCTTTTACCAGCTTGTTGATGCGAGGATCTTTGACCCTTCACTCGAAATGAACAACATAGACTAATAGATGTTATGGAATATTTTATAGTGACACAAGGTCGCGTGTGGGCCTTGAGGTCCTCGGCTGTAATAATTGTTTGGCTTTGACTGGGAACAGTAGGTGTCAGTCTGTCTCAGCACTGTGGTGGCCAGGGTCGAAGAGACCTATTCATCATCTGCTCTGTGTGCTGTGGAAAACCATACTAACTGTGTGTACACTGGGGGCGAAAGAGTTTTTTTTTTTTTCACTTCAGATCACCACTGCTGTAGTTAGAAAAGTGTGGAAACAGTCCAACAGACGCTGCTGTACTGTGGATTTAAATGTTTGTTTGTATGTGTAAAGCAAAAATGGGTAACAATGTCCAAAATAGTAGACAAATGTGAATCTAAAACCAAACAAACTGACTCAACTAAAATAAAATATAATAAAATACATCTTTCTGTAAAAACCCAAACAGCCTGTGTGAAATCAGAAAGTCAGCCTGTCATTGATAAGCAGTATGCTAAAGAAGGAGGCTTCCACAGACCTGAGTGACGAGGAGGAGCAGATAGTAAGGCCAAAAACAAAACAAGGCTCCGCTCTCCCTCTTCAAGGATTATACCGTTAGAAGTTAGCTGTTCTACTTCATTCTTTAAAGTAACCTTTTTACTTAGATTTTCATACGATGTAGGTTCTTTCTACTGCAAAGAAGAAAAAAAAACTAAAAAAGAACTATATGTGAGTACGGTCTTCAAGTACTTGTACTTTACTAAAGTAACTTGTTTCCAACAGAGTTCAGGGGGAAATATTGTTGTTTTTTATCCACCACAGATACATGACTGCAGGTTCTTTCATGTTTATTTATCAATACATACTGAATTCAATGACATCTGTTACTTCACTTCAATAACTTCAAGACAGTTCAGCTTAGTTCAATTCAGACTGGAGACTGATGACATCACTCAAAATATCTATTTAGTTCACAAACTATTTACACATCCATCACATCCAATGCTACATTGTGCATCTATCACAGGCAGCCACATTACTAACACAAAATCCAAAATGAAATAAATGTGACACAAAACAAGTCAGATCATTACAAATGAAAGAGAGTCCATCGTGTCTGCCTCTATATGTCACTATATAATCGTCTTCGCTATCAGGGTCCTCGCTGGGCCGGTCCCTGGCTTAGACGTGCTCCTCTGCATCACTGAAGACGGCAGCATCTTCATCTTCATCATCGTCCTGGTGGCTGAAGTGGATCTGGATCTCGTCTGCGGTACGGCCCCCATCCATCCTGGCCAGGTAAAGGACAACACAGGAATCAATAGTGTGAGACAAACTGGGTGTGTCCATCTTTGTCGTTGTCACTCATTGCAACTCCACAGCTTGTGAATGTTGTGGAATTGTCTATCCTTAGGTTAAACATGGTCGTGCATGGGCCATGAGGTCATAGACAGTGACAGCAAATCTTATCTCTCTCTCTTTGGTATGTGAGCCCGTCGTTTGGATCGCTGAAGGAGTGCAGGTGCCAGCCTATCTCAAAGTTGCCTGCTGACCAGGAAGAAGAAACTGAAGAAACTGAATGTCGGCCTCCTACACATAATAGATAGCTAACTGTTGACATCCAATTAACATGAACAGACAGCAGTGGCTCCAGACTAGAATGTGCTGAAGGTGAACACTAACATGGCTTAATGCATTCCCTTAGGTTTAAAGTCTGACCACCAGCATGAGTTGGGCAAAAAAGAGACCGACTCATATGCATACCTGATTGTATGAGAGAATGTCTCTGATTCTCCATGATCAAGCTTCAATAAATATCACAGCATAAGACATCAGAGTCCCCTGAACACTTTCTTCCCTCTTGACCTGGTGCCACTGATTTTCAGCCATTTCTCCACAGCAGTACCTCATCCTTTCTCGTTCTCGCTGCTCCATTTCTTCCACTTCTGCTTTCGACAACTGGTTTACGACTGCCACGCCAATGCAGTCCCCCATGACGTTGATTACAGTGTTGCAGCGGTCTCTGAAAAGCACAAACATCAGAATATCCGAATATTTCAACTGGTCAGGTCCAGATTAGCACCAGCTCATCATCTGTTCAAACTTAGTTTGAGTGTTATCTAACATTTACACCCAATGACTGCCAGTTATGTTAGCCTGCTAATATATGACACATTTAGCATGAGGAATACAGGAAGCAATAGGAACTGGTCGACATATCTGAGATATCAAAAAAAAATCACAATTGGATTTCATAATTAAATAAATAAAATAAAAATTACGTTTGAAACATTTCCAGAGTCGTGAGACGCTTTATATCACTTCTTATTCCTGAACAACAGATATTACGTACAGGATCCATTCTACAACCACGAGGATGGAGGCTTCCTTCGCAGGTAGACCAACCGCTGTCAAAACAAAGAGAGTGGTCACTGCTCCTGTAGCTGGGATCCCTGCTGCTCCTATGCTGGACACTGCTGCTGTCACACTGCAGATCAAACACAGATACCATGCATTTTTAAAGTCACTTCCTCTTGAAGGTATTATATATTTTATCCAAAATGAACACAAACAATGAAGCAAAATGATTTCCTACAACAGGAAGAGGGACTTACGAAAGGGTAATTAACTGGCTGAAGTCGAGGTCGATGTGGTTCAGCTGGGCGATGAAAACTACTGCCACCACTTCATAAAGAGCAGTTCCGTCCATGTTGATGTTGGTCCCGATGGGCAGCATGAAGCGAGTGATTCTCTTGTCGATCTTAAGTCGCTCCTCACAACATTGGAAAGTGAGTGGCAGTGTGGCAGAGCTTGAAGAAACACAACACACCCTTTGTTAGCACACTGCTCATATGAAAAAATGATGAGTGTGAATCTCTCAGAAATGTTACCTTTTCACAGTTACATGGTCTTACCTGGACGAGATGGCCAGTGCAGTCATCAACGCAGGAGAAATCCCCTTGATAACAGCAAGGGGGCTACGTCTCGAACACAGGAAGTAGATCCCTGGCAGGATGATTACTCCATGGATAATAAGCCTGAAACACACAAAAATGCACAAACATTACTAATTCAATTAAACACACTTACACTCACAATGTGGCTGCTAGGTGAGACTTAAAGTGAGAATATGAGACTTGAAAAACAGCAAAATGCACCCTTTCATTACACTCCACTCTCACTCCTTGTTTGGTATGACCAGTAGCTCGTTGGATAAGTCAAGCTAAGCCTTGTAACAGTTTTCACACTTTGTGACAGTTTTGTCCCGTAATTGTCAGGCTCACTTTAAGTGATGTAAAGTACCACACCTACTTTATACAATTCTTAAGCAAGTTGAGCTAACTTTTAGCTACCATTGTGGCCACAAATATGGGCTAATGCTAATATTAAAACATACTGCAACCATAGCACAAGCAGAGAAAACTAATAAAGTCAGCAAAATATCCAACACAGGGAAAATCTAACGTTAGCCTTTTACAGCTGTTGCAACCTTTAAGAGTCCCAAATCATGAGGTCACTGCACTGAAAGACTAGTAATCAGTTTGAGAGTGACAAAGTGTATCACTAGTTGCTTACAAGGTCAGAAATACAGCTAAATGTAGAGCCAAAGTCCGATTTTGACAATGGTAAAGGGGAACATACCCAATAAGAACCACTACCATGAACTTTAGGAGCTTGAAGGTAGTTTCCCAGTCGTGAACCTCAATGACATGGTTTGCAATCAGAAAGAGCACTCCCACCGGCAAGTAGCTGGAAAGAAAATGATGAAATTAAAAAGCAAAAATAAAGAGAGAAAATAAAGACAGTAATGACATTACAGTGAGCAGTGTTTTAGCATAGAACTCAAACTACAGGATATGTACTGTACATATACTGTGCTGTATATGTACTGTAATGAGTGAATCATAGATGTTATAATATGTAGTTTGACCTTACCACAGTATCAAGTTGACTGCACTTTTTGTGGTCTCGTTGAAGACAGTAAGGATCTCTACTAACACTTTCCCTTTCTCTCCCATTCCATTGAGAGTCACGCCAAAAACAAAGGACCAGACAATCAGGCCCAGTGTGTTGGCTCCATCAACATACTGTCCCATCAGTTGCACCTCTGTTCCATTCTGTAACAAGACCAGAAAGTCATTGAGCATAAAGCTCCTAGAGGAACACCAAACTGAAAGATTATCGCTGCAAAGATAAACCTCACAAAATAATATCTTCATAGTGATAGAGAAAAGACATTTACTGTTTCCAGGCTAAAGTTGTGCTCGAGCTCGTCCATTTCAAACTCCACCCTCTCAGTACGGTACTATAATAATAATAAAAGTGGTAGTTAGTATTCACAACATAAATGTTAGATGGAATGAGTTGTATGTATTGTAGTGTGCCTTCATGAAAAACAGACCTGTTCGAAGCAGGCCAGGATCAGGTTGGCTGGCGTCATGTTCCTATAAACAATATACAAAAGTCACACTAATGCAAAGCACATGACACATGGACAATATTATGTGACTTATTTCTGTATAAGAGAAAGATAAAAGGACATGACTCTAAAGGAGTGTATCTTTACTTAGCTGTTCCAGCACTTTGTGAAATTGCTCTGACTGACATAAAAACCTGAACTGAATATGCTGGGACAAAATGACGTCACAATACACGCCTTCCTCTCACCTTATTAGATCCAACAAGACATCTATAGTGGAGAAGGGCTTCGTATCTTCGCCCTCAGTTTTAGTAGCAGAGTAACCACTTCCTGGCTTAAACACCAGTACCAGTACTAACCCTGTAACAAATAATACAGGGCTGAACATAACAAGCAAAAACAGCATGTATGCTCTTTCATATACAGAATGAACACAAGGCTACGCAGCTGCTAAACTAAAATGTCATACTGGACTGACTGCTGAATACTGTTAGTACTGTAAATTACTCAAAACTGTTCAAAAGACTGCTTTGTAGGATTTAGTGGCATCTAGCGGTGTAGTTGCTGCTTCCTCACTGTATGCTACAGTGGCTGATTCTAAAGTCACTGTTTGGTTTGTTTCTCCCAGGCTGCTGTAGATATAAAAGGCTCATTCTAAGTTTACAAAAATAGATCTGGAAAACTACAGCTTTCATCTGTAACGTGGCTAAACCTCAACTATTCACTATTTGACTTGTGCAGCACATGTGATGAATCACATTAATAACAAAGTTCATTGTGCACATTGGCATGTTGACATATTAATAACACCTGTACTTTTCCTGCTTTGAGAAGTCAAAACGTACACTGCGAGAGGTCAAATATGTGTAAAAAAAGAAAGAAAAGAAAGAGAAGAAATCATTATTACCTGATTGAAATAGCTGTGTTAAAATGGCGACCACAGATAGTGTGTGTGTGTGAGTTTCATACAGCACATGTACACATACTAAAACATCAAAATACCACAGGTGATATATAAAAACTGATGTACAATATTTATCTTACCTGTAGTCACAGACAAAACAGTGGTTGAGACAAAGTATACCCCTGCACGCAGAGCAATCCTCTTGGACATTTCAGCACTTAGACGAGACACACCTATAAAAAAGACAACATTAGCTGCGGTCTGCAGGCTAAAGGCAGGTTGTGGTGGTCAGTAAGGTCATATGAGTGTTACAAAAGAGTAAGGTAATTTAGCTAGTCAAATGAACACAGTTACATCTCTAAGGGGATTGTTTTGAGACAGGTGCTGTCAAACTGCTTCTGTAACAGGAAGATAAGATTTTCTCTCTTGTTGAAGTTACAATAGGACGAGCAGCAGGTAAATTAGAAGAGTCCACAGAGCACAGAGTAGGCCTTTTTCATCGGGACTATTTTCTAACAAAGAAATACTCCCAGTTAAGTTGCTAGGGGGAAAAAAAAGAACATGTTAAGGACAAGTAAAAGAAGAAGAGGACCACATGACAATGTTGTAGGTTCTGCAAAGAGGTAGGAAATATATTCCTTGTGATTTTTACCTGAGTTATGCAACCTTTAAAAGAAGGAATTGCTACTATGACTACAACTACATTAATTGTCACTTGTGAGTCAGCTGCTGGTGGACAAAAGTTGCATAGACTTGTTTGGATACAGGATACACACTTAGGCTTATTAATCTTAGTCTTGCTAGACCACAGTATGTTCCTTATGTGGTGTGTGTATGTGTTAACACTTGGCTAACCTGTTATCACACTTGTCACAATGAGAGGAACAGTCACCAACTGGAGCATCCGCAAGAGCATTTCTCCTGGAAAGCTAATGTAGATGTGGTCATCTTCAGACAAATGGACGTAGGTCTTGAGGATTAAACCAATGCCAATACCTGAGGGACAATGACAAAGAAAGCTCAGATATATAAATATATATAAAGATAAATAATGCTAAAACTTTTTCATAGAGTGGGTTTCATCTTTTCAGACAATCATAAATCATATGGTAAATAATCATATGTATGTATGTAATGAATAAATGTCCATCAATGGGCAATTTACTAATGAACGTGGACATTGTGTAATGGTTCTGTTCACGTGGTGAGAGCAGAGTCCGTCTGTGTGCCTGAAGTTAGTCCCAAACAAATAAACTCAAATGAAAATGGATTTTAAAAAACCGTTGGGACACAGAGTCTGAAGGGTCATAGACCTGTATGCAGCATCGGTTGGTGCTGCATTCAGGGACAAAATGTGTCTGTTTAAAAATGATTCAATTATTTTCATACAAACCATGTTTTCAGACCAACAGTTCTCTCTGCTAAAGAATATCTGGGATGTATGCTAATAACATATGTGTGCTAATAATTAGCAGGAAAGGAAACTGTGAGCAAACTAAAAATAAACACTCGGCTTAGTGGTCAAACGTCAACGTTTAGAGTAGTTACATCAGTTCATATATAAAATATAATATTTTGTAATTCAAATATATTTGAATATAGTTTTTTTGTTTTAGTTTAGTTTAGTTGTCGTTTCCGTTCAACGACGTAACTAACGTTAACTTGTAGCTAGTTAGCTAACCATCACTTACCCAGAGCCACAGCCGCCAGACTTAAAGCCAGTAACTTATTCTCTTGAAAATGAGCCCTGCAATTCTTCAGTACGCCTGTGCTGCCGGAGTTGTTGATGTCCTCAGTCTCGTTATTCTCCATTTTCACGCAGTAAAGTTGGATAAACGCAAACAAACTGACATTAGCTCTAAAAGCGTTATTAGCGTTTCTTGTTCGTTTAGTCTTTAGAACTGTAGAACTGTACGACAATCACGTGATCAGATCTCTCTATCTGTACAGACCGCAACATGTTATTCAAGTGTACAGCATCACACTGAATAACAGTTGTATTGGGGGTTGTTTTAGCATGTAATTATATATTTATATATACTCTAATAAATTAATCACAGCAAATAAATGAATGGGGGGTTTAGTGTGGACACTATATGTGAGTACGGTCTTCAAGTACTTGTACTTTACTAGAGTAACTTGTTTCCAACAGAGTTCAGGGGGAAATATTGTTGTTTTTTATCCACCACAGATACATGACTGCAGGTTCTTTCATGTTTATTTATCAATACATACTGAATTCAATGACATCTGTTACTTCACTTCAATAACTTCAAGACAGTTCAGCTTAGTTCAATTCAGACTGGAGACTGATGACATCACTCAAAATATCTATTTAGTTCACAAACTATTTACACATCCATCACATCCAATGCTACATTGTGCATCTATCACAGGCAGCCACATTACTAACACAAAATCCAAAATGAAATAAATGTGACACAAAACAAGTCAGATCATTACAAATGAAAGAGAGTCCATCGTGTCTGCCTCTATATGTCACTATATACTCGTCTTCACTATCAGGGTCCTCGCTGGGCCGGTCCCTGGCTTAGACGTGCTCCTCTGCATCACTGAAGACGGCAGCATCTTCATCTTCATCATCGTCCTGGTGGCTAAAGTGGATCTGGATCTCGTCTGCGGTTCGGCCCCCATCCATCCTGGCCAGGTAAAGGACAACACAGGAATCAATAGTGTGAGACAAACTGGGTGTGTCCATCTTTGTCTGACATGCAGCTGTGACTAAAATCAGCACATTGGGTTCTTTGCTGCTTTTTGTGCTTTATTTCTCCTGGGAATAATCATTGGAACTCCACAGCCTGCGAATGTTGTGGAATTGTCTATCCTTAGGTTAAACATGGTTGTGCATGGGCCATGAGGTCATAGAGTGGGTTTCATATTTTCAGACAATCATAAATCATATGGTAAATAATCATATGTATGTATGTAATGAATAAATGTCCACCAATGGGCAATTTACTTATGAACATGGACATTCTGTAGTGGTTCAAACTATCCACTAGATGGTTCTGTTAACGTGGTGAGAACAGAGTCCGTCTATGTGCCTGAAGTTAGTCCCAAACAAATAAACTCAAATGAAAATGTTAAAAAACCGTTGGGACACAGAGTCTGAAGGGTCATAGAACTGGATGCAGCATCGGTTGGTGCTGCATTCAGGGACAAAATTTGTCTTTTTAAAAATTATTTAATTAATTTCATACAGACCAACGATACCTTGTTTTTGAAAATCGGCCTAATGGTTCAAAACTTACATGCACAAATGTACCTTAAACTTTGACCTGTTGGTGGCGCTACAGCATATTTACTGGCAACATGTGACTTATTGAAATTAAACATATGACTGTCTGTAATGAAGAGGACTTCGTTCCCTGTTCCATGATGAAGGGAGAACGTTGCCATGCTGGAGAGTCTGCACAATAAAGAAACCGTCTGGGACACACAACTATCCTGCCTGGTCATTCTTCTATGCTGTATTCTCCTGCCGCAAATGTGGTCAACCTAACACTGTCCTTAATCTATGTGCAAAATTTCACAACTTTTTACCACATGGTTCTATAGGCTGCTATAGACTAATTAATAATAATATAATAAAAACAATGGGTTCCCACAGCTTCACTGCTTGGACCCAAAAAATACAAAGCATGTGTGCACATTTACATCCAATTATTTATTAGCTCTCCCGGAGGTGCAAGCTGAAGCTCTTTCTGACAGGAGACTCAGCCAGGCATTCCCAGAAAACCAGCACAGAACGTGTGGGCCTGCCAGGTCTGACCACCATCATTGTAGCCAACTCACCACCAGGGGTCCGTTTCACAAAGAAGGTTCAACAAACTCTGAGTCAAATCCTTAACTCTGAATTGATCTAGTTTGAGTAGATAAACCTGAGTTTTCAATAAACCTGCTTTATGAAACGGACCCCAGGTGGTGATCAGTTGACAGCTCCGCCCCTCTCTTCACTCAAGTGTCCAAAACATGTGGCCGCATGTCCGACAACACGACCACAAAGCCGACCATCGAACTGCGGCCAAGGGCGTCTAACCCCTCTCAAGGAAACTGGTTCCATAGCCCACGCTGTGCGTTGAAGCCAGCCCGACTATATTTAGCTGGTACCTCTCGACGTCGCGCACCAGCTCAGGCTCCTTCCCCGCCAGAGAGGTGACATTCCATGCACCCAGAGCCAGCTTCTGCAGCCGGGAGTTGGACTGCTAGGGTCCCCACCTCCGACTGCTGCCCAACTCTCTCAGCACCCGCCCCCAGTGACCCCTGGGGGCCCATGGGAAGTATAAATGAATAAATTAAATAAAACTTGGAAAAATTTTGATCTAGATACAAAAAAATTACAAATAATAAATACAAAGATTTTCAGTTTAACCACTGCAGACTGTTTGTACTGTTGATTATGTTTTCCAGTTTCACTTTCAAGCATTCAGAAAATTAAACTAAAACTTTCCCAGCATGTGCAACAAAAACGCCTTATTGAACTGCAGCATTTAACCCTTCTGAGCAGTATACACATTAAATTGCTGAGTTTTTAGTTACACAAGAGGGGTTGAAGTGTGAACAATGTTTGTTGGTTCACCAGAGCTGTGCCATACCAGCCCAGCTATCTGGCACAGCAGATAGCAGATAGCACACATGCTAAAGATTTATATCAAATCAAATCAAATCTTATTTGTATAGCCCAAAGTCACAAACACATTTTGCCTCAGAGGGCTTTACAATCTGTACAGGGAGTGACACCCTCTGTCCTTAGACCCTCGGTTCCAGTGAGGAAAAACTTGCCCACAAAAAAAACCTTTTAACAGGGAAAAAATGTGGAAGAAACCTCAGGAAGAGCCACAGAGGAGGGATCCCTCTCCCAGGACAGACGTGCAATGGATGTCACATGTACAGAACAAATCAACACAAACATATTGTACAAATATATATCAGTGCCAGGCCTGTACCAGCCTCTAAACACTACAGAGTAACACACTTAATTGAACAGACATATTGTTGACAATCAATGACTTACCTTTGGTCCAACAACCTAAACTAATAGAGAGAAACACAATAAACAGAATCAGTAAAACATATCCACATTCAACTCTGAAATGAGAGAAATTGACAATCAGTAACAATCAATAACATAATATCATACCTTTGGTAGAAGAAGCTAACCTAATAGAGGAAAACTCACAAAACAAAGTTAGTGAAACATATCAACTTTCAAGTGTGAAATTAGAGATACTTAAACAGACTTTGGTCAATGTTGACAATCACTGACTTACCTTTTGTCCAACAACCTAAACTAATAGAGAGAAACACAACAAACAGCATTAGTAAAACATATCCACATTCACATTGAAGATAACAGTATAAAATCCCAAAATAACATATAGCTCCACTGCCATTTTACAGTATATGGAAAGAAACGTTACGAGAGATGAATGAGTTTTGCCTCAGAGCACAAAATAACTTACTTTGTCTGAATGTCACCAGTTAATCAAATCAAATCAAATTTTATTTGTATAGCCCAAAGTCACAAAACACATTTTGCCTCAGAGGGCTTTACAATCTGTACAGGGAGTGACACCCTCTGTCCTTAGACCCTCGGTTCCAGTGAGGAAAAACTTGCCCACAAAAAACCCTTTTAACAGGGAAAAAATGTGGAAGAAACCTCAGGAAGAGCCACAGAGGAGGGATCCCTCTTCCAGGACGGACAGACGTGCAATGGATGTCACATGTACAGAACAATCAACACAAACATGTCGTACAATTACAATGAATTACAATAAATGGTAAGGTGATTGCAGTAGCAGTGGAACACAGATGCACAGCAGCAATAAATCATTAACCAACAAAGCTGTAGTGGAGATGGTAGCAATAATGACTATATATGGCATGTAATGCTAAATATGGTGGACGTCAGCAGCAGACCACGGCGGCAGCCACGATCCATGAGAACCTGCTGGACGAGAAAGCACAAAAACTCCGGGGAAGAGGTGTAGTTAGTAATATCCAAAGAAAAGGTGTAAGAGAGATAATGATTGACAGAACAATAAGACCTCAGGTCCCATTTATGCAGACTCTAAGGGTTATCGAACTGCTTTACATTGATATGCATGATAAGAGAGAGAGAGAGAGAGAGAGAGAGAAAGAGAGAGAGAGGGTTTACAGTAAGGCGTGGACGTCAGCAGCAGACCACAGCAGCGGTCACGATCCATGAGAACCTGCTGGACGAGAAAGCACAGAAACTCCGGGGAAGAAGTGTAGTTAGTGGGGGGGGGGGTGGGGGTCGGGTCCCCCGGTAGTCTAGTCCTATGGCAGCATAACTAAGGGAAGGCCTGGGCCAGCCCTAACTATAAGCGCTATCAAAAAGGAAAGTCTTAAGTCTAGTCTTGAATGTGGTGACCGTGCCTGCCTCCCGAACCCAGAAAGGTAGTTTGTTCCACAGAAGAGGAGCTTGATAGCTGAAAGCTCTGGCTCCCAGTCTACTTTTGGAAACTATGGGAACCACAAGCAACCCAGCATCCTGAGAGCGCAGTGGCCTAGAGGGGTAGTAGGGAACTATGAGTTCTTTTAGATATGATGGTGCCTGGCCATGAAGAGCTTTGTATGTAAGGAGAAGAATTTTAAATTCTATTCTAGATTTAACAGGTAGCCAGTGCAAGGAAGCCAAAACGGGTGAGATGTGATCTCTGATCTTGGTTCCTGTCAGAACACGAGCAGCAGCATTCTGAATTAGCTGCAAAGTCCTAAGAAACTTATTGGGGCAGCCTGATAATAGAGAGTTACAGTAGACAGGATGCGTCTGATTTTGGTAATGTTGCGTAAGTGGAAGAATGCAGTCTTTGAAATTTGTTTTATGTGGGCATTAAAGGACAAATCCTCATCAAAAATAACTCCAAGGTTCTTTACGGTGGAGCTGGAGGCCAGGGTGGACCCGTCTAAGGTGGCCAAGTCTCCGGAAAGAGAGTTTCTGAGGTGTTTGGGTCCAATTACAAGAACTTCAGTTTTATCTGAGTTCAACATCAGAAAATTATAGGTCATCCAACTTTTTATATCCCTAAGGCACGCTTGCAGTTTGGCTAAATGATTGGTTTCATCAGGCTTGATCGATAAATATAATTGGGTGTCGTCAGCATAACAATGAAAATTAATGGAGTGATTCCTAATAATGTTCCCTAGAGGAAGCATATATAGACTGAATAGAAGAGGCCCCAGTACAGAACCTTGTGGGACTCCATGACAGACTTTGGTATGTATGGAGGATTCATCATTGACGTGAACAAACTGAGATCGATAGTTAGCAAAGTTACTTAGATATTAGGTTAACTTTAGTGCAGTATTAGCTTGCTAACTATTAATAAGTGTCGACTTACCACTCTTTGTGCAGCTTTAAAGGAGGAATAGGAGATAGATAGGAGATTTCTCTTTTATTTTTGACCATATTGCTTGAAAACCTCTTCACGACCCCATTGCAGCCAGTAAAATAGAAGGTTTGTTAAAAAAAAAAGAAATGTTTTAGTCTAGTCTAGTGGGCAAAATCATGGGAAAACATTGTCCAATCACGTTGATGAAGCTGCGCATTATGATTGGATCCTGACACGTCCATCAAACTTCAGTCCACTTCTCCCAGGTCGTTGATGTGAGACTGCAAAGAGAGTGTGCTGTCGAAGATGACACCTAGACTCTTAACCTGTGGGCAGGGGAAATGGAGCAATTGTCGATGTCAATAGAGAAACTGTTGGTTTTGGATAACGTTGATTTGGTGCCAATGAGGGGAACCTCAGTTGGTCACTGTTTAATTTAAGTAAATTTGAGGACAGAGCCCTGGGGCACACCTGAAGTGACAGAGGAAGGCTGAGATGTGAAAGTTTTTAGCTGAATGAACTGGATGCAACCTGATAGGTAAGATATGAACCAGTTTAAAGGAGTCTGAGCAATACCAGTGGAAGAAAGTCTTTTGATGTGGGTGGTGTGACAGATGGTGTCAAATGCTGCAGTCAGATCAAGGAGGATGAGGATAGAGAGTAAACCAGAATCAGCTGCCATTTCTGTATTACGGGGGGGGGGGAGCGGAACTCTTCATACAAGTTGTTGTTGGATAGATGAGCATTGAGTTGAGTTGCAACTGTTTTCTCGAGGATTTTGGAAAATGAAAGGCAGATCGAAAATTGGACGTAGATTATTGAAGTTCGTGTGGTGAGTGGTAGTTTTTTTCAGAATTGGGGTTATTGCAGCAGTTTTGAATGGGGTAGGAACAGTCCCAGTGGTGAGAGAGGAGTGGATGATGGCAGAGATGAGAGGGACCAGAAAAGGAAGACAGGCTTTAACTAGAAGTAGAATGAGATCAGAGATTTCTGAGGTGGTGGGGAGCTGGAAGGAGGAAAGAGTGGGTAGTAGTAGGAAGTTCAGAAAGGATACTGGGAGAGGGATATGAACTGAGATGCTGATGGATTTTCTGCATTTTTTCATTCAAAAATGACATGAAGGAGTTACAGAATGCAGTTGAACACAGATGGGACGGTAGAGAGTCCGGGGCTTGGGTAATATTCTTATATAATGAAAACAGTGATATGGTGTTACCTTCATGTGGACAGATTAAACCAGTGTAATAATTGGATTTTGTTTGGGTGATACAGTCCTTGTAGTGTAACATGTGATTTTTGTAGATGTCTTTGTGAACAGTTAGTCCAGGTTTTCGGTGGAGCCGCTCGAGTTGCTGGCCTTTAGCTTTCATGAGCCAAAGATCGGGCATAAACCTCGGGGCAGAACAGAGGCACGAAACAGACCTGTTTTTTAGCGGAGCAAGGGAACTGAGTATGTGATGAAGTCCAGTGTTAAAGTGTGTGAAACCAGTTCTTTGGGGGTAGTTAAATTTTAAATGTCCATGAGGGGGTAAATACTGGAGGAAAGAGAGTCTAGGAGTCATTAAATTAAATGAAATTACATTAAATGAGAGGAGGAAATGGTCAGTAATCAGGAGTTCCTTGGCTGTATGGTCGGAAGGAGAGAGAGCAGTAGGTTAAGTCCAGGATGTTATCCTTAGAAGAAGTGGGAGCATCAGTATACTGTTGGAATTCAAAACTGTCCAGGAAAGATGTAAAGCCTTTGGTAAGAGGGTTATTAATATTGTGAATGTGAATGTTGAAATCTCCCAGCACTATATTATTTGATGAGAGGGTGGACAGTGGACAAGTTATTTGCTGTTTTAACATCAGCACTGAGTATTAAAATATGGATTTATTGTATACTTCTGATCATAACATGCAATTCACTTATATTTAATAAATAATGTAAAGCTAAGTAATGACATTTAAAGTTAGTTCATCTTACTTTCTGTAAGCATGTTGGTCAGTCCACAGTGACGCAGGTTTTATCTGTGGTATGGTATGGGCTTGGATCCTGTGGTTTTTCTTTGGCTGCAGTTTTAGGGTTTTGTCCAAAGCTTACCGTACTGATGTCACTGAGGCTGGCTTTATAAAAACAGAACTCCATGAAGGTAGGTGTCTGCTGGAGCACCATAGTGAAGTGAAAATCTTTTTCCTTCCCTTTTTGAAATCAGTTTGAGTCTGTCACACTGACCTGATTCTGCCTCTTATTTATTTCTGAGCTTGATGCTTCAGCTTTGTAATAACTTTTAACATGATAAGATGGAGCTGAATACATCCCCAGTGTGTCCAATATGCTTCATACAGTGTACATAAATAAGTACATATAGTAATATGGACACATAAATAATGCAAAGTAAAAATGTGAAATTACAAATCAAATGAAAAGAAATGATGAATTGTACAGAAAGGGTGCAAAATAAGGGCTGCCTGTAGTGTGTGACACCCATCTCTCTCTCTGTCTGTCTCCCTCCATCTTGGAGGCTGTTCTGGCCAATCACAGGGTCCATGTATTTGCTGTAGTTCACCTGGGCCTTACAGGCTCTAAAAGCTGACCCATGTGCACACTTACTATATCACAGTGTTTTGCACAGCACACAGGTCATGCTTGCATTGCTGCTGCTGCCATCGCTGATTTCTACACCTCAGTTTATTTGTGTTAACTTTGATTTAAAAAAATATGTTCATCCTAAATGGAGACCCATTTTAAATGTGACCACTGGAGGCTAGAATATAGTAGTATCATCAGTGCTCTGAACCTCTGCATACTGGACATATTTTGAGTCGACAACAGTGATAAATTCGGAGGTTAAAAGTCTTAACAAACGTTAATGCCTCATGACTGAGACTTGAGAGGAAGATAAAAGACATAGCGTTTCATGGATGGATGAAAAAGAATAAAGATAACACGTGTTCAGTTATTTGTATAAAGCACAATATGCTGTGCTTTAGAAAAATGCTGAATTTGAAGTGGATGTGTCACTTGACAGTCACTCAAAACAGTTTCTAAAATGATGACATCCTTCAAGCGTTTTCAGAATGTTTTATTGCATTTCTATTCTACCATTGTGTTACCTGTTTCAATAAATAACATCAGGTCGATTACTATACAGCTGGTGCAGCACAAAGCAAATATAATACTTCAGATACAATAAATAAACAACAACGCCAATGCTTTGAATTGTACAGTTACAGTTTCTGTTATCATTACTACAGTAAAAAAAAAAAAAATCTAAACTAACATAGCTTCTTCATCTTCTCAACACATCTGTAGTTATGTGGGTAAAGTGTCAGAAACAGGGCTGGGATCTGTTTGAGACTGTTAAGTTATTGCACTGGCTCCAAAAGTACAACTTCTTTACACCAGGTCTACAAGAACTCCACAAAGTCATATGTTTTGTCAACCTGACAACGCAGATAATGATGAGTCCTCATACTCTGAGGCTGTTTGATAATTTCAAAGATGCTCAGTGACTAATACTGATCTCAAAGGCTATCCCTTCATCTCGGCAGAGCCCAGCCCCGGGTCACAAGCGTCCCTGTGAGATTATCTTCATGAAATATTCATAGTTCTTCTCTTCATGTGTAAATCAACATAAATATGAACGTTCTAAAAACGACTCTTCTCAATGAAAACAACACTCTATAAAAGCTTCTCTTTAACATGATGTCCAACAGTGTGATGTCTAACACAGAAATGTTCAAACACTATAATAAAGCCTTCATATCACAGACTTATCAGCCTGCTCGCACGGTTCAACACATCCAAGTAAACAAAGATAAAGAAAACATATTGCATCTATGAAGCATATCATGTATACGTCATCTAATAAGCTAACAATAAGGCAGCAGATTCATCTAGTGCACATCATCATTTTACTATTGCATAACTGAGCAAGTTCTAATATACAAAATCTAGTGTCTAAGTAATGATATAGTTTGGTCTCAGTCAAAAGAAATTAGAATACAATTATATAAAGTTAAAACAGAGTCACTGAGTCAAGCTTTTCCCTTCAAAATATGTTACTACTACAGGCTACATTACCAAAGTATCAGGATGATACTCTTCATCTGTACAGCATGTCAGGCAGGCAGAAAGAACTTTTCCTCATTCTGATTATGTATAGTAACATACTGGAAAAATCCATATTTTCTTTTATATTGCTACATAATATATGGGAAGGATCAAATTTACCCTGAGGATCTGATCATCCCGGATACAGTTTAAAGATAATTTGGGGTTTTTCTACGATAACATGCTTGGAAAAAATCTGCTTATTGTAACTGTAGGACATTAGAAAAAAAGTCTCCTGGAGAACAATGATTTCTCCATCATGTGTACCTGTCATAACCAGGTAACCAGGTTAGTCATCAGCTTTTTACAGTTTTTTACAGACAGCAAAGTAACAGCAGAGAGGCTGCTTCAAGCGACAGGTAACCAGGTCATTACGCACAGTGATGCATCCTTGTATTTGGATTCCAAGTCCAGTGAAATCAGTTAGAGCTGAACAATGGACTATTCTGTAAAAATAAGAGTAGGCCATGGCTTTGAAATAATGTTAGGGTTTGGGGGAACTCTGACCTGCTGCATGCACACACAGTAAAATGTATTCTCTGATTACCTGTGTAACCGTGGCTACCCAGTTATTCAGGTGCATGTAAACATACTGAGTATGAGGTGGTAGAAAGCTTTATAAAAAGCTTAAAAGTGAACATTTGATAACATATCTTAATTCAATACTTGGTTGTATGTAAATAATTATTGGTTGCTGCAATTATTCCTTCTGTTCATACTGGCAGTGAACAGATCCTAACTAATGTTACCCCACAGTAAGAAAGCTCTGTTCCCTGGACGTTTGTGCTGGGGCAGAAGGATAAACAGAGGGTAGTCACATGTTGATTTGTTTAAAGGGCAGAGCACAGTCAACAAACCTATTCATGACTACAAAGATGCTCACTCGATTTGTCTCAGGTCAGCGACATATCAGCTTTAGTTGATATTATATTATTAAGAAGACAGCACAGACAGCAGGGAATGATTTCAGCAACCAACGGTTCTATAAAAGTCAATATTACAACAAAAGAATGTTGATAGATGATGACATCTCCTTTATGTACCATTTAGAAAGTCTCTGGGGGAATAGGGATGCTGACTTTCTGCCTTACCCAAGTAATGTTTGAATCACAAAGCAGCAGGGCTTTCTAGAAAATAAATGACTTGCATTAAAAAATTCTTCTCAGAGAACATGTGAGACTTTAGTTTTAGAGTTTAGCTATGAGTCTCCAAAATTCAAAATGAGAATAAATTTAGCACCAAACTTTGGACATGGCCTCGTAGATTAATATATGTAGATTTCTGCAGGATGGTTTTATGGGTTGTCATTAAGTTGTTGATTCCTGCACTGCGAATCAACCCTCTATTCAACAAGGGGTTAAAGAGACAGTTCTGGCTTCAAGTATCCACCAGTCACAGTGACTGGCGGAATGTTCTTTGAGGGTAATGTGGCTGGGAGTGCAGGTAAACCTACTAACCACAGCAAACATTAAAGTTTAGTTCTATGCTGATGATATTGACCTCGCTGATTGTTGGGTGTTTCTTTTTTTGTTTGTTTACACACAAAACAAACTGCCATGGTTGATGTAAGTGTTACTTTCTTCATGAAATTGAAATACTGGTCAGCATTTTTGTAGCAGTACTATCCTCTTTTTAAGACTGATTGAGGATATAGCTGGAACCCTTTGCAAAGGTTATAAGTTTTATGAATTGGAGTCCAGGTCTTATATTTCCTGGATCCAGGCAGATGTGTCCTGGTTACTTCCCATGGTGGCTTCATGTTCATGTTAGCGGGGTAAAGATGAGACTACGGTTTCTTAGCTGAAGACTTAGCCGGTGACATGGCCGGTGATTTAGCACATGATTTTGATGGACTGTTCTGACATGGGGTGATCTTAACATGGATGAAGAGTGAGGAGGGCGAAAGACTGGACCCATCCACCTTAAGCAGTCGGACATGACGGTAACCTGCAGAGATAAAGGAAAGAAGGTCAGTAGAGCAAATTTTTGGTACACCCTCCACTTAATAACCAAACTCTTCTGTCCCCACACACACCTGTACGGAGACTTGTGAAAGGCAGGGTGAATTGTCCTAGGAAGTCATTGCTTGAGGTATAGTCGTGGTCTTCCACCATGAAGCGAACCAGAGCCAGGCCAGGGGCATGGACGGTAAAGTTAAATGTACAGTCCCACCGTGGGTTAAAGCCTGAACCACAGAAAGAACACTTAGTAACACACTTATTCACATCAATCTGTGTAATTTCACATTCAGGTCATCAAACATTTGAATCGTGATCATGCAGTAAAACCCCACAGCCCTGTCAGATGAACTCAAGTACCCCATCATCAACCCCCGTGCCATCTTGCAAACGTGTTTTGTGTTCAAATTAGTCAAATCTACTCTGCAATCATTCCACATACCTGCTGGGGACTGCAGAGCTACCCCCTAGGATACATCTCACAGTGTTCATTAACTCCAATATTCCAATATAAGCTGTGTAGAAATCCATAAATTCAGCTACTGAAGTCATTTAATTTGAAATGGGTTGTTTGTCATATTTACCGTTGTTGTCGACATGATTAGTTTTCTTCTTATTGTTGTCTATGGGAACTCCATGTATCTCTACCCACACCTGAGGGTCCACAATGGAGGTGGGTTTGTCCCATTCTGGTTTAGGCAGCTGCTGAGCTGAAATTACCTGGAATAAAAACAATATGATGACTACTGAGTAGAGCAAGAGTTTATCTAACAGTTCTGACAGTCATCTACGTTGAGGAAACTTGTTATTTTTCCAGTGCAAACTGACAATTGCACGAGTTTTGCTACTTGCTTCTTACCCGAACAGTGAGCAGGACAGGATTTTGGCCAGGACCTCCACCAACGTTCTCTGGGTTGAAGGTGGTGCTAGGCTGGCACATGAAAGGAGGCTTCAGGACGTACCCACACTGACCATTCTGCAGGAACCTGCCATGATTCAAGTCCATCTGCTCACCAGGTGTCTGAAAGTTTAAAGCAACTGGAGAAAACACAACACGACTGTGTTAGTGGCACACATTTCTGTATAACACAATGTTACTACCTGGCACACAATTACACCAAAGAGAGAAAGAACTTGTGTCTGACTAACAATGATTGATTAGCTTTTCTTCTCTTGTTAATATAAATATAAAATATGCTCTCACCAATCTGACAGCCTCCGTTCCACATCTCCTGAGGGTTGTAGTTGGAGGACTGGAGGCGCTGGCCTGAGGGGTAGATCCTGCTGAGCTGGTGGCTGTTGTGACGCACAAAATGTATCCCTGGAGAGGAAGGACAAAAAAAGTCCAAATGGTCTAATGGTACCCAAAAAACCCTGCAAAGTTTCAGAACTTTCAGAAAGTCTGTTTATTCACATGGACACATCATACCTGAGTCCTTGATGTGCCTGAGCGCTTCACTTTCAGAGAAAGAGGACATGTCAGTTGCAGGGCTTTTGGCTGCTTGTTCAAAACTTTTAAAGGGAACACTTCGGGTGTACACCACCAGCTCTGACAGCTCTGGACTCAGCTTCGACACACCTGACTGAGACGATACACACAGAAACCAAACACATTTTTTAGCAGGCCAAATGGTAAACAACTGGTCTCTACAGTTTATTCTTATTACTATTTACAGCATTTGGTGGTTCTACAGGCAGAAATGTGAACTGAGTATGCCAAGCCAGCAAAACAAAAGCACAGTGGTGAGAACCAATACTGCTAGGTTAAATCTGATGGTGTTGTACCCACCTTCTTGTCCTCTTTCTGTCTCCTGGGTTTACCTCCAGCACGGCTGGCTTCCTCGTCTGAGGAGCTGAGGTCTGAAGAGCTGGAGGAGCACTCCTCCACCGCACGATCCTTCTTCCCCTTCACCAGGATTTTATTTTTAAGGTCCTGCACACACAGCAAACACATAGCGGAGACTATACATCAACAATTGGTTTGAAAATGATACTGATAGTCAATCAATTTTATCATGCTAACATCAGTAGAGACAAACAGTGTCAGTATGACAATTTGTCTTGATTGTCAGGTAGGTGCTGTTACAGATGGGTTATTGAGAAATCAGGCTTCATTCACATAAGTTCCACCTGGGAGCTGGCTGGCAGACTCCCAAGATAACGACAGCCAGAACCACCACATTCTGAGCTTCACAGCAGCTCTTCAGAAACCAGACCCAAGGACTAAAAGCAGCTATGAGGAACTTTCATTATGTGTTGATTCAGGCATCCCCTATGGACAAAAGCAAAGTATTTCCTAATTTGGGTCCGTTAATGGAGAATATGACTGAATCTGACCCAGTGGCAGGCATTTAAATATCTTCTCTCTGATGACCTTGTTTATTTATGTAGGTCATATAGATGCATCAGTATTAATTTGAGACTGTTTCATAACCAGTTAAAAACTCCCTGTATTAAGTTTAAGTAGTAGTAACTCCAATCAAGCACTGCAGTTAAGCACCCCTAACCCACAAGTTGCTGTAATGTCCAAACTCTCTACCTGCTTAACTAGTAGCAACTCTAACGCTAAGGTAGTGAGTCTAACCCACATATACCTTCCACTGTCTACTACTTTTGCTACTTTTATCTGCTAATAATCTAATAATGAGGAGGACAATGGTGAGAAAGATTAAAACAATATGTGAGAGTAAAATATTCAAAGCAAATGATATAAATAATTTTTAAAAAATTCATCTGAGAGACAGTGACAAAAAGGCAACACTGAAGTTGCCTCAAGGGAGTGTGATTACTGGGGCATAGATCATGAGTGCATGGAGCAACCCTAACACACGTTATGATTATGTGCACGTGTAGTTTAAGTGGGACAGAGAGCAGATGGCACCAGATTTCCCATCTAACATAAACAGTTTGCGCTTTGCTTTACACAAAGTTACAGTTGTCATCAAGACAGAAGAACTGTTTCAAATGCCTCACACACATAACAGAGAAATGAAAGTCCTGCAGTCCAGTTGGAGAGACTTTGGATGTTACAAGTGTGTGAGAGAAATCCTCAACAGCTAGTCATTGGCTATTTTTAACTACATCCACATTCCATTGAAAAATAGCAAGCACACTCCAAATATCTATCTGGATAAATCATGTAATCAGGTCAGCTTTTTAATCTTTCAGGCAGCTGGAAAAATTGCCATTGTGTGGGAAAATTGAAAGTGGTTTCAGTGCATGCAGGCATAATTTGTCCCCAATAAAACACATCATTAGTCTCAGTAGATATAGTAGTTCTTATGGGGATTGAACTTTCATCCAGTTATGGGACCATGTCTCCTTACCTCTGGAGACGGTAGTTTGTGTGGATCCAGATCACTGAGGGGCTTAGTGAGCAGCTTGTCTCCCAGGATCGATCGCAGGTGTCGAGCCATTATTGTCTGCTGCTCCACGGAGCAGTGGTTCTCCAGGGACAGGATCAGGGGGTAAGGAGATGCCTAGGCGAGAGGGATGACAGTGCAAAGTCAGAGAGAAAAAGATTTTCAAAGTTTCAAAGAGAAGAAGAAGAGGAAGAAGAGCTCACTTTAAAAGCATATTCATTGATAGTCTCAATGACTTCGACAAAGGGCACTTTGGAGGTGAGTGTGTGTCCATGGTAGATGACTGGCTCTCCTTTATCTCCATCCCAACAGTCCAGCTCCACACAGCGGCAGCCATGATTCAAAGCCCTAAGAGAAAAATGATCATTAGCAATCTCTAAAACAGAGATGACTGAGTGAGTAAAGGTCTAACTTAAGAGCTTGTAACTAATCTGTGCCCTGTATCTCTTTCTGTTGATGAGTAACAGATTGCAACAACATACTAGACATACTAGAGACTAGCTGTGTTCCTGTCCACACCTTGAAAACTGCTCTTAAGGGAGGCATCTTTAAATGAGGCCAAAAGCACCTTAGCTGACCTCTTGCAAAACAAAGGAGTAGTTCTACTCAAAGCTTGTTCCAGATGTTTAAGATCAGCCACCCTTCAAATGCTTCTTAACAAATACCACCATCAAAGTGAGCTCCTTCTTTAGTCCAGTACAACCGCATTGTTGCTGACTCTACTGTCTACCTGTCCATCTTCCACTGGGGTAACAACTCACTCCCATCTCAGGTGAGGTGTTGATCCCGCTACACAGGATACTCCCTGCTACACCCCAAATCTGCCCATTAAAATCATAAACACACTCAGTGACAATGCCCATTCATGGCACAACCCACAACACCCATTTAGAATATGCCCGACTTCTTTCCACGTATGTACGAGTATGTCTGTAGTCCTATTAATTCTTACCGAATATATGGCTCTGTGCTGCTGTCCCCAGTCAACTGGTCCTTGGTGAGGTAGGTGTTATGGGAAGAGGAGATGAAGTAGTGTGCCAGCGGGCATGTCATGTCTTGGTAAACCCTAGCATGTTCCGGGTTAAACACACAGTTCTCCTTAGAAAGCATGTACATGGTGAAACCATTGGGGGTCATGAACTGGTTCTTCTGGGCTGTACTGGGCAAAAGGCACAAACACAAGTGAATAAAGCAGGGGAATTAATATATGTACATATGTCATATGAGTTGTTGGGCATACAATACAAAGCAGATATGATAATACCAAGTGACAAGCAGTTCTGAGTATACAGGCCTTTTAACCTTAAAGTTTAATTTCATTGGTTTGACCAAGGTGTGAGTACATGACCAGTCCCTTGGTCACCTTTCATTGCTGCTCACTGTCAGGTTGTCCCCATCTATGACCACCAATCTCGTCTGAAAACCCATCCTTTTACAACTACATGTGAGGTATTAGTGATTTATACATGCAGCACAAAATCAGCAGTCATTTTTCAATATTCACTCTTCTTTTAGCTTCTTTGATCTTTATTAACTCCCAAGGATCTTTAACTGCTGGCCACATTTCTGTGTTTAACATCTAATCACTAACTTTGTCTATCTACAATTGGGAAGTAGTATCCAATTTCTCAGAGTCATCTTGCTGGACACACACCAAATAAATGTTGATCATTTGCAATGTATTGTTACTTAGCACCGTACCCCACTCATTAAGTTCATAGGTGAGTATGAGGCTTTGGGCATGGATGAGTGAAGCGTCCTCCCCCTGGTCTTGGAGGAAATCCCTCAGGTCCACAGTGGAAAGTACACAGCCATTTGCAGAGTAACGGATAAACACAGCATCCAGCTCTGGTCTCCGTAACAACTCCCTACAGAAAACCTCGATCTCCCCGTGGTCCAGACGTCCGTCGGCTGACTGGTCACATTTCTGTCAGTGAAGCAGAATGACACACAGATGATTCTTTGTTTAGGTGTGAACATCTATTTTCAAGCTGGTCTCAATTGTTAGACCCAAACGCCACAGAATTAATGGAGGTCTGTCATTAGTCAAGTCAAATTCATTCATAAATCACTTTTTATTAATGGCTGAAATCCCGGATATGGGGCTAATTGTTTTTTTTTTTTTTTTTTACTGTGTGTTTGTTCTGCTACCTGGAAGAGGCTGCGGGCATACTGGTCACTCAAGTCAATGTTGATCATCTGCAGCAGTGTCTGGATTTCATCATAGCTCATCTTATCGTCATGGTTCTGATCAGCTCGACTCAGGTAAGCATGAATCCAGGTGACACACAAACATAGTCAAGGAAGAAACCGGAGCAGAAAATGTGCAGTACTTGGTGGTGCTATAGTTTTACTTATATTGAGTTTTAAGCACAGAACTAATATCTAATTATCAAAAAAGCAGAGAGGAATGACAAGTTTTTGTACCTTTTACTGTTGGCACTATTGTTTGGGACTTAAGAGTCCTAAGGTTAGCCTCCAAAAATATCTTGGCACTATAATGTCCTTGTTCAACAATTCAAGTTGAACATAAATAGGATATTGGTCAAGTTTCTCCTTCTGGGTCATGTTCTCCACTCTCTCCTGCAATGTTCGGATGCCGCGGGCCCAGTGCTGGGCCTCCTCCTGGCTCTGGCAGAGAAGATCCAAGCTCTTGCGGGGCCCTTTGAAGACCACTGTCAAACACCGGCCCTCGGGTACTGAGCCAACCATTTGCCGTAACATCTCTGACTGGCAGCCCTCACGAATACACTCCACTTCCATGATAGAGACTGAGGATGTGCCAGGGGAACAGTGAAAGAAAAGAAGGAGAGAGAAAAAGTAATTAAAGTCAAGTATTGCATAATTGATTATCCATCTTGTTATCAAGTGATATGACTGACGCTTTTGATTGTTCTTTATGTGACTTCCACTTTCACGCTCAAGCTAACATTTTGCAATTGCCTCATAGTACTTCACAGTCCATCTCTCACTCTGTGCATTATCATTTTACACACTGTAATTCACACATTCACACAGTTCATTCATGACACATTTTGAGTCCACGTAAATCCAAACAATTTTCTCCTGTTAAATCAACGTCAAGGTTTTGTTATTTGTCATTTTTGAGTTAGTTTAACTTTACTCAAAAAACTAAACTTTAACTACATGTATAAATAGTTCAATAGGAATTAGCAACGCTTACATTGTGCACTTAGCATATAGTTTGATAGTCTAACTAAAAAAAACAGCTGTACTCAGTGTACTCAGTGCTTTTAAGTTCATATGAATACATGTTTTACCAACTTATTTCCTAGTATAAATAATTTAGTAAACATCAGTCAAGCTATGGAAAGGAAGCCACTCTCCTAGTAGTGTCAACATGAAAATGTGAAAACACAATAACTTTTGAGTATATTCACCTCAGTAGGAGAAGTTATATTGACATCAGTTCAACCCAATAGATTTTAGATTCAAAACACAAATATTTGGTGTTTACAATAAATTATGAGTCAGTAATGCAAGCAAAATGTAAGCATTATTGTAAAATGTAGGCATGCAAGTCTACATTCAGCTCACAACAACTCACTCAGGCCTCTGAAGTGTGTATTTAAGGTGGTGTTATTTCAAGTCTCTAAAAGATCTAATCATTAAACACACATACACATACAAACACATTTATTTATGTTGGTTTAAATAATTGTGCCTATTAATCGCAGAGACTTCTGTATACTGGTAATATTTGTCACACGACCACTGCTGTTACCGCTTTTGCTACAATATGCTGCATTTTGTGTTAAAATTGGATTTCAGTTTGGATTTTGTCTGTCAACAGAAAATCATGGTTACAGGGTATGAGGCTTGGGCAAGAACATGTTTGGTTTTCTTAACCAATCCGGAGCCCTGAATGCTGACAGTTTATACTCGTCGTTACACATTTTGCAGGATATTGTGGAAAGGCAGTAGTGCCAACGCTGGTCTGGCTAGTAACACTGATGACAGCGTGGCACTGGCGGAGTCACAGAGTCTAATTCCTACTAAATTTAGACACAAACAACTTTAGGGGAGAGGTGAGCTGTCTGTCTCTAGGAAACACACACTTGAACAAATCAAGGAAGCTGTGTATGTGTGTGTGTGTGTGTGTGTGTTATTTTCAACCTGTTTGTTCATCCAGCCCACCTTGACGCTCATTTCCATACGTGTACTTTAACAATCACACCTTCGATGTGTGTTTGAATGAACCAAATTAAACATCACTACGGACCAAACATCAGCCAGTGTTTGCCACCTTCTATTTGCTGCTGGTTTCAAGGAAAACTGCACACGGTTTGTTTAAGATGTTGTGTGAGGTCACTGACTGACAGCCAGGTTCTATGTACTGTGTGTACCTGACAACAGACAGACGGCAGAGAGGGGAATCCTGCTGAAAATATATCAAATGTTATACGTGAGTAAGATATTCACAGAGTGGAAGAACAATGTGATCTCATCTCCACATCTCCACCAACCTCCAGAAGGCATGGCTGAATGCGTCACAGTTTACCAATTTGCTGAAGACTTCGGGAACAGAATTACAGAGGCTACACCACAAGATCCAAACCTCTCATCAGCAGTGAGAATTGAGAGGTACCGAGATGAGCCAGAAACATGCACAAAGACATGCATCAACATCAAAAATCTAAATATCAATCAAAAAATAAAACCATAGGCAAGACAGCAACCCAAAGCATACTTCATGTGGGAAAGTGACAGGCTTTCAACTCCTGAAGAGGAGACTGAAAGTAAAAGTTACAGAACAGTCAAATACAAAAGCATCATGCCACTTTCCATGTAGAGCAGATCTAATGGAAAGTGATGAAGACATTGTGAAAGTGTCACATACTGACCTAACTGGCTCTCACAGAGTCAGAAGGGTTAGGGTTAGGGGACCTTACTTTATAAAAGGCAAGAGGACAAAAGGTTGGATCCACTGCCCTAGACCACCCAGTCACATCGCGTCAAACACATTTGATCTAAAACTAGCAGAATAAATTACTGGGTGTGGCTGACAGCTTCTACTTTCTCATATCCACCTCAAGTCCAGTTAAATCCACTCAGGGGTTTTCAGAGGTAGTTATGGATCACAGAGGTCTCAGCTAAAAACAAGACATGAACAAGCACATCAAACATTAGCTTGTCAGTTTGTGTTTGGGCGAGAAAGTTGGAAGTTCTGTAATGATCAAGGTATCATGAAAGAAAGATGCATATTACACACACACGCACACACACACACACACCAAACACACACTGTGCCACATCATAAGCACACATAGTCTTGTGGCAAATAAAAGGCCTTGTACTGTGTTTGGAGGTTAACCTCGTGGGTGAGCCGTATTGGTAACTATATGGCACCAAACCACAGACTCCAGGGCAGACTCCTACCACCATATAATGTCCTATAATCTCACTGTTTGAACTACAGCAGGATGGGCTGCCGTCTCAGGCTCAAAATAGATGAGCTCTATAATCACGGCACTGGGTGTGAGCCTCAGATAGCGGAGGATAAGGAGAGTAGCTGTGTGAGCGGGTCTATGTCTGTGCAGAGCAGTAAGTAGCATTTAAAGTTGGCAAAAATAGATACTGTATATCCATGTTTCACCTTACACGCCCAGTCAGAGCACTGAGCTCTTCTGGCACAGTTACTACGGCAAAGGAAAGGCCTGCATGTAACCAATTATCACACAGAGATGGTTCTTAACCTCTGGGTGGAGCCCCTTAAAGACTCAATTTAAAGGGTTACACGACTTTAATGCATGTGGGGGAGGTCCACATGGATCCACTCAGTTCCAAGAAACTAAGAACTGACCTGGGGCAGGCTACATCCAAATATTATTCAAATCTATTTGGATTAGGTAAGGTCCTGTTCTATAGCTACAGATCTCAGGTCAGTTGAGTACGCTTAAAACAAACTAGTTCAAAAATCCAGCACGCATACATCACCAGTGTTGGGTGTAGCACATTACTGTAATCACATTATTGTTCCTAATTCAGTTACAGTTACTGTCCATCCATCCATTTTCTGTAACCCATTATTGTCATCATCATGCAGTTCATACTATGTGAGTGCAACAGGAGATGTTGACATGGAAGTAATGAAATGAGTAAAAACTTTCTCTCTACAATAACACACACACCCACACACACTTACAGGATTGTTGCTCCTTGGCCCGGCTGGAAGTTTTGTGTGACTGACACCACACAGTGACACCGTCTTCCATCAGCTTCATGGTTCGTCGCTTCTGCCAGCGAGGTGAACGGACCTTCACACGTGATAAAAGAATCTGTTAAATTTCATTGATTTCATCACGTCTACCTGGTAATAGTACTAATGAACTAACACCCACTAACAGCTCATAATTAGAAACATCTTTACCTTTACCATACTGGAACCCTGTAACATCCGCTTCACATCTTCATCATCCTGAACTCCTGGAGAGCAAACAGACAGATAATGATAATGATGTTATGAAAACTGTACTTCATCTTGTACAGGATAATGGTGAGTGATGTGAACTTGACAGAAGGCTGGGGGTGAGGAGAGAAAGGGAAGGGAAAAAAGAGTAGAGCATAGTTAAAATTAGAAGTTATGTATATACATCTGTTGGACCGCAGCGGCTCGTACGGGAGCTCTGTAATTCTCATATTTTAGTCCTGAACCAGCAGCTGGGTATGTCTAGAAATGACAAGGTACAGGCAGAGGCGCTTGAAGAGGAAATGAAGTGAGAAGATGAGGAGACACAGATAGAGAAAAATGATGGTGATGAGGTGAAACAGGAAGGACGTTTGATTCCAGAGGATATTCCAATTAGCTAAGTGCTTTTGTGACATCCTGTGCCAGCTTTTACAAAGAACACAAATGAGGAGATGTGCCTTTCCGATGAATGTGCCTTCAGTGTGTTTCAACCAGAACAGATTTTCAACACTCACTGGTAAACAACACATGAAATGGTGTCATTTCTACATGTACAGTATCTGTTAAAGCATTCATGTCCTCAGTGGAATGTTATGTTTTCTGTTATAACACCTAAAGTTCAAATGTACTGACATTTTTCAATCTGGTCAAAGTAAAGACCTGCAGATCAGGTTTGGAATTTCAGAACTTCCTAATTATAATGCACACATATTCTTGACTGTTGCAATATTGATTCAAAAAGATAAATGATCTGTTGCTTTTTCTTTGTCCAGTACAGTCATTATAAAAATCTTTAAATCTTATAATTCTTCTGAATATGGTATGATACAGAAATGGCTACATCTCAAAACTACAAGGAGTAATAGTTTTATTAAATGTTTGTTGTTGTAGCTCTGCAAATGAGGTGTCAAAATCGGGTAAAAATGAGTATTCTCAGCTCTGAATGTGCTGAAGGCACACCGGCTCGGGGAGAAGTCAAGCAGCCATTTTGAAGCGACTGAAACGTGTCAGATGAGTTCAGAAAATGACATGACTAACTCTGAAACACTTAAGCGAGATGAATTCATCTCTATCTCTCTGCTCAGGGTGGCCTCAGCGTGTCATTGAGCCACCCTTTAAGGACCGCCCACAAAATCCAGACAAAAACTGTCTGAACCTCTAACTCCACATTTCATTACATATCGTTCAAAGTCTTTTCACATGTTTTCAGAAACTGTACAACATATTAAATGTTTTTTTTAAAAGATATCTCCGAATTGCCTTCACACAGACTTTAAGGATCTAGATTTGGGGACACAGATGTTGAAGTTCAGCAGCTTCCTTTACATCAGCCTTTAAAACCTCCAAATGGCTAAATGGCTCTGTTTTCACTATGCAGGCAAGCATATGTTACATGTACAAACAACCTTTTCCTTTAGCAAAGGAAAGGAAGTGTGCACTCTCACAGATGATGAATGAGTCTGGCTCCAGGTCTTGGTGCTTAGTGACAAATATTTACATGAGGATTGGGGACAGTGATCATGCAAGTGGACATGCAAAAAAAAAAAAAAAAAGATGAACAAATTTCAAAAACACACAACAAACACACTTCATAGACAATATAAATGATCCATACAAAACATACAGCTTCATCAGTAACAAAATAATGAAAAGAATTGTTAGTTAATCCAGATGTGGAAAGCTCCTTTCTCTAACACAATCTGTTACAGCTCAACATCCACATGTTGACATGGCTGTCATTACAGTTCTATGACCTCTACACTGTCTGTCTGTTTGAATAAATCCTCCTGCAGCTTCCTTTATGTACTTTCAGTCTGACTGTGCAACATCTGTTAAGCCACATCCAGATGATGACCCATCTCTGACCTTATGATTACTAATGCGGTGGCTGTCTTGACTTGCAGTTCTAAGAAGAGATGGAGATTCACCGTCTTAAACACAACCTTAAAACTGCACACATCAGTGGAACAGTTTGTGGAGAAAGAAGAGCGGTATCATTCTCATGTTTGTCCATTAAGAAAGGAGCTGGAGCCAAGAGACAATTAGATTAGTTTAACATGACCATTACTTTTTTTTTAAAGATTATTTTTTGGCCTTTCCAAGCTTTTATTGATAAAGACAGCTGAAGAGTGACAGGAAAGGTGGAGAGAGATGGGGAATGACATGCAGAAAAGGGCCACAGGTCGGGACTCGAAACCTAGGCCAGCCACGGCGAGCCTTTGCATATGGGGCGGCTGCTCTACCGATTGAGCTAACATGTTTATAAAAACATTTATAAAAATTATTAAAGCTCCATGTATTTTATTTTTAAACACTTGTGGCTTGTGAAGTTGCTCAGAAAATAAACACGACATTTATTAAAAGGTATCTTGTTTGTTTCATCTGTACACACAAAACAAAAAAGAGTACTACAGTAAGTTAGGTGCTGGAACAATTTCAAGCAAACAGTGACTTTAGCTGTGTTGGTTGTCCGTTCTTAACTTATGATAGAGCCATGCAAGCTGTATTCACCTGCTTCATGTTTTTATGCTAAGCTAGGCTAAGCTAGCTAGCAAGTCTCTTGACTCTATACTTTATGCATTGGGAAGAGGTGCAACTCAAGAAAGCAAGTAGGCAGCAGTTTGCTAACCCATCCACCAAAACAGCTGTAAGATAAAATGTCATTGTGTTCTCTAATGCCTCCTGTCAGCGTTAAATGTCCAGACTGTCACATTTATGGGGCTTCTGCTTGCATAATATGGCATGAATGGAATATAATATTCATAACTATGTTTTCATTAGTGAGAAACACTAAACACTGGCTACAGATTTGCATTTCTCGGACATTTCGCAACCACGTTAGTTTCTTGGGAATAGTAATCTAATCAATGACCACCAGTAATAGAATGGTGTGGAATGTAACTTATCTCATGTTTCCTCTGAGTGGAGGCTTAAAACAGGCTCTAAGAGGCCATGTGGTTTTATGATCACATAACCATACACAGTAACATATGAATGGGTACATGTGTTTTTAGGGGGATTGGGAAGTTTCACATTGCATTCTCTTGAACCACAAAAGAGAATTCATAAAAACAGTGTGACGTTGCCTTTAACCTCTCCTCCACGGATTCTGCTGAGTCCTCAGCTGAGTAAGCAGGACCCAGCAGTTGAAACACTGTGGTTTGGGAAGGGCTGGGTGACTACACGTACAAAGGCGTCTTGATACTGTGAAAACCACACAAGCATGCGCGCACACACACACGCACACTCACTTCCTTGTTTACAGCAGTGAGCTACTGTAAATGGGGAGAGCAACGTCGCAGCAGTGGGAGGTTTCAGTGAGTTGAGTGTGTGTGAAGAGAAGGAAAGCCAAACCATTAGAAACCAGGTACACACACCATCACAGAACAGAACAGTGCTCCTCAGTTGGTGAGATGAAACTCATGATACAGCTGCTACATAGAAACAAACACTTACTGCAACAACACCTTCAATGTGGTGATATTTACTTTATCGAGGGATTTGAGATAAGATAAAGACCATTGTGGCGCTCTAATACACACAAAAAACTGTGATATTATGATGTGTATGATGTGTAGCCAACTGGAACTGAAGTCAGTTCAATGACCATTTCACCAATGGTGGAAAACTACTGGCAAAATGCAACTGAAAGTTGTATTTAAATGAAAGTAAACAAGTTGTAAGTGGTGAAAGTTTAAACCCCTGCAGGACATCATATTCTATGAACTAATATGTATTGCATGTACTGGAGTGGAAATACTCAAATAAAGTAGCAGGGGACATTTGAATTTAAAACAGGTTGCACAAATAGAGAGTAGGAAATATTTACACACAGTAACTGCCAGGGGTAGCTGACTAACCGACAAAATTAATGTCCATGAATTGTTTAGAGAGTAGACAAGGTCATATGGAACCAAAACTTCTGACCAGACATGATAGACATAATATAAGTTTCATGTTTTGTACATTTTTACCAGATAGAATCACACATATTTCTCAATGTTTGCATATAAGAAGTTATATATTAAAAGGTTAACATAGTTTTTATATGTATGTATATAATTTTAGTTTTTGTTGTTGTTCCAAATGTCATACAGAATTATTATTCCATGAGCATCTCAATTACAACTGTTTTGTTATTAAGTATTCGACAATGCACGACCAGAACAAACAGTTAAGTTTACATTCATATTGTCTGCTTACTTTAGAAGTTACAGGCACTTCTATATTGACTTCTTGTTTGCTACCTCCTACTTGCTTTTGATCGGGCAAGTTTCTTTGAGACTGATTTGACTCAAGTCTTTAACTAAGACATTATTTAAGTTTTAATGGTGCAACCAGATTTAGTAAATCACTGGTTTAAACCTAAAAACTTTGACAATGGATTTGAGAACAGCCGACACAGCCCACATTCAGTACAAATTACAGTACTTACTGTGAGCACAATAACTTAAGAGCATGCCATCTCTAAAATTTTCCCATCAAACTATATTTTTCCACATGCCATGTTTTGACAGATTGGTATAATCTTTGATTACGTTTCCTGCTCATGTTATTTCAGCCTGAGTTTAATGGAAATTTACTTTTCTAGGACCCAAATCGGGTCCCTGCTGATACACCAAACAGAAAAAAACATGTGACCTCACATGTGACCTGGGCTTGTGCACACATTTCTTCTTCTTGGATACATACATTTCGCTCACATTTGAATATGTCCTGTGCGCGCTCAGATCTAAAGTCTACACGCTCAGATGTAATGTGTGCTCTAATGTGCTCACACTCAAAGCAACTAGTCCTCTCAGGCGTCTGCTCAGACTGAAGGATGTCCCTCCCTGCGCTTAAAATAGTGTTTCACCTGCCAATAGGGAGACAGCTAGAGTGTTGTCCAGTCTTGGGTGTGTTCCTTTGCCCTTTGAGCGCTCCGCAGGGGCGGGTATAAGGTCTGTTTGTAAAACTGCTTCTCTCTTAAAATACACCAATTTACCATATTAGCCAGCTTATTTATGTAGAATTAATCTTAAATCATCCAAAAAAAGAGTTATCGTAGTTTAGATTTTTTTATATTTTATATTAGCCGGATATATTTTATACACTATAAATACTCTTGGCAGCATAGCAGTGTTATGACAGACGAATGGTTAAGTACATTGTTATCAATTGTATTTTAAACCATGGGACGCTGGTTCGCACTCTTGCTGCATGTCATTTTATTAATTTAAATGAATAAATGAGTGTTACAGTAATAGAATCTGTGTAACCAGCTGATTCTCTTACTGAAATGTTTAACAATAGATGATGGGTGAATAGGCTAGGCTACGTGATTAAAAAGGTACAGCCTAATGAAAAATAAGCTATGATGATTTTTGCGTCATTTTCCTCAGACATACCACTTAGCAAAGCAAAGAGCCTTCTGAAGCTTGAGGGGAACCTGTCATTCAATAAAAAAATTGTATTTATGAAGTAATCCTGTCACTTTGCAGTCACTTTGGGCCCTCTGTCACTCTGCATACATACCAGCCACTGATTGGTTGAAAGAGAAACTAGTCTACTGAGTAACGGTTGTCCATTCGTCAAGTGCATATGGAAGTCAGCTGAACATCTATTTTATTATTCGATTGGTGTTTTACACAGTGGCATAAACAACAAGGAAGTGTCGGACAGATACAAATCACACATCTCCGTCTTCAGCGGAAGCTCAGGAAAACAGTGCAAACGGCATCTCTGTATCATAAGCCGTTTCAGAGATATTCACAGATATGTAGAACGGATCTGCCCAATCCGTCCTCAGTGGGTTATAATCACAATAGGACATGCAGCAAGAGTACGGCGGCGGATGCGACCTGGCGTCCCATGGTTCAAAATGGAACACACCCAAGATTGGTTCACAGATCCGGTTCACACTCTGTCTCCTGATTGGCTGGTGAAACACACTATTTTAAGCGCAGGGAGGAACATCCTTTAGTCTGAGCAGACACCTCAACCTGAGAGGACGTGCGCAGTCTTCTGAAATTTGAGCACGTAGACTTTAGATCTGAGACTTTAGATCTGAGCGCGCACAGGACATACTTGAGTGTGAGCAAAATGTTTGTGTCCAAAAAGAAGAAATGTGAGCACAAGCATGTGATTTCTGAGTTCAAGCACACGTTCTGAAAGTAAGCAGCAGAAAGCACAAAATGTGAGCAAGCAGAATAAATCTGAGCACGAGAAGCAGAAATCATGCTCTCAAACTGAAAATCTACACTCTTAAATAAAGATAGGACAATTCTTCCATACATGACCACATTTGAAAAGTGTTCATTTACAAAAAGCCTCACAATATAGTATGATGATGTAACATAGTCTCATGACTGTGGGGAAATTTTCTGACTTCCGTTACTGGGAGGTCAGTCTGGATTCAGTCAACAGTGTTGTTTCATGTGGAAAGTCAAATCTTCATTAGGGAAGAACAGCTTTAATTGTGCACAATGATGATGATCACAGCTAATGAAGTAGGCTTTGAAGTCCCGTTAGGCACACAGGGAGCCCATCTACATGAACACAATGGGGAACCACACACACACATGCAACAGTAAAGGCCTTCACAGTCAAACACAGGTCTGAGGGATAATTAGTGTTCTGTTGGTGCCTTAATTAACTGGGTGACACTCAATAACTTCCTGAGTAAAGAACTTCCTTGAGCAAAGAAAACATTCACGTGAATTATTTTGATGTTTTTTCTTAGTCAGTAAAATGAATTATGAGGCGATGACGACAATGGTTTGATTTGGCTGTGCATATTCATTTCACTTTCCTTTTTTAAACCTCAAACAGAAAATCAGTGTGTATGGGAGAGGGCTGAAGAAGAGATCATGGGACTTTCCTGTCTAAAGGATCATTTTAAGAGTCTTTCCCAAAATGACAAACTCTTCCTTAAATAGTATTAAAGAACTTTCAAATGTTAACATGTCAAATCCAGATGTTAGATGAACTGACCAATAGCTGTATTCTAATACTAACTCAATTATTTTTGCAGTTATGGGCAATTGCTTGGACCCCAGAGGGTAAGAGAACCATGGCAAGGATATGTACTGTAAGCAGCTGATACATCTAATATTTTATATATATAATTTATTTTTAGAAGCTGTATCAATGAAAGTCCATTTGATTTTCTGCTTTGATGTAATCTTGTCAGTTAGAACAGGTTTGGATGAACAGCAGAACATGTTCCATGCTGAGTTTTTTTCATCCACGTCCTGTACCTATGCAGAGTGGGTTACAAGACTGTCTTTGATTCACAGAGCGATCACAGCAGACTCCAAACACCGGTCTGGAGCATGAATGAAAGTCCTTGTGAGAAAGTGGTAACACTGAAAACAAGCAAATACAGTATCCCAAGAGAATCTGTTGATTACAGACATTTTCGGAACAGCACACACTGTAGTGACTGGAGGGCAGCTGTGACTAATGACCAATAATTGATAAATTGATCAATCAATCATCAAATTAAATTAAATTACTAAAATAAAATGTTTCTAGTTTGGATAAATAATTAATTATGTATTAAAGTATCAAACCAGCCCTAAATAGATCATTTGATAAACAAAACAAGATGATGTTATTTTGTGTTTCCTATGATCATCATTGTCACATGTCACACATCACTCAACTCTGCATTGATTAATCATGAACAGTAAGTCAGATTACTTCATGGTAATTCATTTTTGATGCAACTCTTTTTTTTGTTGCAACTCTCAGCTGAGTTTGACTCAGCTGGATGTTGTAAAGAGACAGATTGCAGTAAAAACTGTGTGAGAGTACTAATGTACTTTCTCTGACATTTACAGGCTCTGTGGTTCTGTTGGTATTGTCTTGCACACACACAGGCCAAACTATGGAGCATTTAGAGGGTAAGTAACGTGTCATATGACATGGCAATATCAAAGGTTCACAGCTGTGAACACTTGGTCAAAGCTTGGCTTTCTGAACACAACAGTTAATTTCTCTGCTGTTTTTAAACCAGAGCTCCATCAGTGCTAAAGATCTTTATTCTGCTGAGTGTTAGTTCAAAACTAATGATTTAAGCTCACAGCTCTGAAGAGGTTAAAGGGACAGTTTAACAAACATATTGAAAACTAACTGGAGACATCTGTTAACAGCACCAAACAAAACTATGAGTAGAATTTAATTTGTGCTGCTTGAAATTCACACATTTTTAAATCAACATCAAACATCATAACGTCAAAATCTCATCCCAGACACAATGCCCTAGTTAATGTGGATAATCCACAGCACACACAGTGGACAGTTTCCATTGGGAAATCACTGGTTGTCTGGGTGGATCTCTGGTTTAATTCACATGTGAAAACAAAGTCCATCAGTTTGTGTTACATCATGGGCCCAAATAAATATTACGACCATCAGCATCTCCATTTATTTACCTTTTTTCTCTTGCTAAGAGTCTACAAGATATAAGACATTACATTATGATTAAGTATGTGGGTAATGTGTGTGTGTGTGTGTGTGTGTGTGTGTGCATGTTTGGATATGCTGTGTCTGTTGTGTCGTTTTCTGAGCATTAAGACATCAAATCAAATGCTGAATTCAGGTTTTTTCTCAGTGCTATGTACTGGGCTAACATACTGACCTGATTATGCTGAGACAGCAGTGAGAGCACTTTGAAACCTCTGTTTGAGGAGGATATTTGCTTAAACAGCTGGTAAATGTTTGTTACTTCCCATGTGGGCCACCAAAGATGAAAATCAGCGGAGCAGAAGCTGCACTATGATGGATTCCAAGAAAACACACCAGACTCTTTTATTACCCGGTCTGACAAATAACCCATGGACCTTCTGAATAAAATTATTCTCAGTAATGTAGCCCAGGCTCTCACAAGTCTGCACAGTTTTAGTCTACAAGCTCTCAGATGAAGACAGACATCTTAGTCTGCGCTGCACCTTTAGTGATCATAACCAGAATGATAGATGTAGAATGTAGAATATCCCTGAGAGCAACAACATGCTGTGAAGTGTTCCAACAACTACATGTTGTAAGCAACAAATAGACGTGAATCACATTCACTACCATTAGCTCTGATTTCATTAAATCAATCAGCCGTGCAATACAATCAAATACATCATCTTTATTAGTGCTGACCCAAAGAAATGTCAGTTCTCATAATTTCATTGCCTGCTTAAATCATTTATAAAAAGATAGCTGTTCACCACTGTGAGGATTGGTGTATACTGTATGTCTGTATATATGTAATAGTTTTGACTGTTGGTCACATAAAGCAACAGCATTTGACATAATTTTAGGCATAATTTTAGAGCTATATAGTGGCACTTCATCAATACCAAACATTGCAGTACAATACTTTACAGCCAGCTAAAACACAGAACAACAGCAAGAGGTTACAAAACAAGGCGAGCACCCTGAAATACTACAAATCATGTTTCCAGGAGAGCTCACGTGTCAAAAAGAGAAGCTGACACCACACCATCAACTCTGATTGATCAATAAAAATAAAGATAACTGTTCCAGCCTGTAACTTTGTATCATTTTATACATCCCCTCAAAAATGCTAGAATGATGTGCTAGTAATTTGCAGTATACATTATGACTGATGGAACATTTGCACCTGAGATCAGCTCTGGTTTCGATCATAAAATGTGATTCTCTCTAAGATATGAAATATTTTCCACAATTTGAACATACATTAAAAAGCTAAGAAGCAGAATCTAGTCTGTGTTAAAGTGAAATAGTTCAACTTCAGCAGAGGGTTATTATGTTATTTTTATTTTGTCTTCTTTAGCTTTATTTAGTCTTTTTTATATTTTGTCTTCTTTAGCTTTATTTTGTCTTCTCTTTTTGAGGTCAGTTTACAGTATATGACGTATAAATAACTGGTTAATGATACAATATTAGTGTTCACCGCAGAATCTTGTTTTTATGATTTTCAATGATTCCTCATTCTCACTCAGAGGGGGTGGGAAGATAACGGTACTCGTACAGTGACTTAGTCCTGTATTTGTGTTCCTATCTCAGAGGGAGAGGCTTTGATCAGATCTAAACACACATACTCACCAAGGTTCCTCAGGGGGTCGATGGCTTTTGACTGGGACGTCCCGGCTCCGTTCTTCTTTTTATTGCCCAACATGACGCGAGGAAGCTGCGCTTATTATCCCGGTCTGCCTCGCTCCCTTCCCGTTTGCCTTCCTGTTCCCTGAGGCTTGAGGAGGATCAGCTGCAGTCAGAGGATCAGCTCCTGCAGGAAGGCAGTGTGAACGTTTCCACGGTCACTGTGCTCCTCATAGTTTTATCCTGGAGGAGGAAAAGAGAGTGTGGCCAAACCTTCAGCCTGCTGATGTCACTGATGAGATTGGATTTGTAAACACAGAGCGTCAAAAATATAGCACACAAAGGCTTCCGGGGAGGGGGGATTTTCAAAATAAAAGATGCCACGATTCACTTCATTCAACATATTCTTAACACTTATGTTAATTAGCTTTTCTCAGTGCTTTCAAACACATCTCACATAGTTTTGTGTGGTTGTGATCAAAGTGATTAGAACCTCCCCGTTCAGCATGTAATATTACTCACACCATTTGATTTTTGTCCATTTCCTCCAGCACTGAAGGCCTCTGAATGGTGCGACAATAATGATATATATTTTAGATCTCAGTAACATATTTTTGGGTACGTTTTATGTTTTTCTTACTCTTTGCTCTGTATGACAGTCTGCTGCAACACCGTTAGAGCAGGGTTTGTTTTCCATAAAATCAAATAAACAAAAATATTTTCCTTAGCGTATTTTCTTTTCTTTCTTTTTTCTGTTGCGCCAAAAAAAACACACATTTCATTCACGAAATAATGCTTTTGTTTTGAAGGCAAACTCTCAACATTTCCGGGTTGTGTGTCGTGTGTGACCGATAACCTGACGGCATGTAAACGGATTAAAGACAGTAGAGAGACGCTCCTGTATCTAATGAAATATTGCCGTCCTCTTCTCGGTCCACTGACCCAGTTTGATCCAAACAGTCTGAGAGATGAACGCAGGGTTTCCTCTGACAATGCCCACTGTAATTTGGGGCAATGGTGCCGCATAATTTATGGACAAATGGACTGCAGGGCCTTTAATGAATTGATGGCTTCAGTTGATTTGAAACTGACTTCTGTGCTGCCACCTACAGGCAGACACACAGATTACACAATGATAAACAAGAACTGAGTGAACCTTCGAGGCAGGTCAGGTCTGCTGGGCATATTTACTGTACATTTCAAAAACGTCATCAGTGATATACTTCTTTTTATTTTTCTCCCTCACTTTATGTTTCACATTAAGCTTTTATTGTTTTGCTGATTGTGACTGTATAAGATAATGAATTAACGTATAAATTAACATATTTCTATGTATGTGTATATGTATATTTTCTTGTGTTTTCATGTATATTTTTTTTTAGCGGTATAGATCTATTTATCTATGTTGCAAGCTGAAGGTACTGATTTTACAAATCTGATTTCTTAACCCTAACCTTAACCTATATCTTATTTAATATATTTATTTATTTAGTTTTATTTCAATACTCAATTTTCTTTTCTTTTTTAGTCTGCATTTTATTTCATTTCATTTCATTTCATTTATTAATTCATAAATTTTTTTGAGCTATCGCTTTAAATGTCCAGGTGGGCGCGGTCAAAGGCGTGTCATGTGACTGTACACGGAAGTCGTGGCTATAAACTACATTTCGGGGTGTCCGCAGAGAGACTACAGGTGAGTTGTAGCGCAGGTAGGTCCGCGCGCAGCTCACAGACAAACTTTAATGTAAATCTGTAAATAAGTGAAAGCTCACTTCCTGTCTTGCGCAGTGAGGAGTTTCCGTCAGTTTCTTGTGCTGCTGCTGATGGCGCGCGGCCAGTGAGGTAAGACAAGTTCACGAGCTCAGCTAACTGCTAAGCTACACCGGGCTGAGTTCATTTCAGTTCAGCTAGCCTGGCTAACTTTCGTGTGTTTATGTCTTATATAGCCAAAGTTCCGCTCGGTGACACGGTGTTTCTCAGCGTGAACACGCAGCAGAATGTCATGAGTGTCAGTGTAGTTTGAGTAAAGCCTCTGGCAGTTCTCCGTGTTGGCATTAAACTGCAGTAAAGCTCTGTCAGAGGAGTTATTGCGCCATACAGACTGCGGACCAACCTGCAGCCCAGCGAGCCTTCACTGGAGCTCAGTGTGGTGAGCTCATCAGAGTCTATGAACACAGTCCTATTGATTCACTCTGATTTGTGGCTCGTTGAAATCCTTGAAAGTTTGTCAGCTTGAAGGGAAGAAAGTCAAGTTCATAACTGCGCAACAGTTATTCATCTTGATCCCTGTCTCAAAATATGCCATGTTGGGTCCTTGAATTGGATGTTTAAGTAGGTGTACCTTGATACCGTGAATACCTTGATTCTTGTGACAGTCAATTGGTAAAGTGCACATGAATCTTAAATAAATAAATAAATAACAAATGCATGTAATACTTAATAAAATAATCAAAGGTGTTTGGAGTGATTTCAGATTAAATAAATATGTGTGAAGAGGAGCCACACATCATCAAGACAGCCAGTCTGGTTCAGTCAGTGTCACTGAAAAGTAACAACCAGGGGAAAATATAAGAACCTTTCCGTCTTATCCAGCCTGTCAGAAGTAGAGCAGTATTCCAGAGAAACGTGTGGGATCAGCTGATGCAAATCTGAGTGTGTGCCAGTATTTTCTAAATATTGACTTTAAAGGTCACTTTCTGTTCTCTCATCCTGCCAGCCACATTTAACAAGTCAAAAGTGTCATGCCGGTCCCAGCTATGGCAGACCCCGTGGTCGATCACCAGAAAAGGTTTCAGGCTGCTGTGGATGTCATTCATAACCTCCCCAAAAATGGTACGTAGTCTTTTTTATTTATTTTTTTTAAGAATTATCACACAAGCCATTTGTTGCTGTTCAAACTGTAGAAAGTGTCTTTATTTTTGTAGGACTGAACTGTGTAACTCAGAAGCCTCGGGTCAGCTGACCTGTGAGTGCAGCTGTGATTCATGCTGAGCAGAGAGTGTCAGAGCTAACTCCATTCAAGAAACAGAGCAGCGTGTGTGGATATTTTGTGACTTTAAGTAGACTGTCACCTAAACCAAACCCTGATGAAACGTATTCTCCTCTGTCTGTCCACCCACAGCAGCCGAGATATGACCCCCACAGTCTGGAGTGATCTCCGGTCTCTTTTTGGTTTCCTGTCTCCAGACAGACAAATCTAATGACTGTCTGTGTTTTCTTGCAGGTTCCTACCAGCCGTCCTATGAGGTGATGCTGCGTTTCTACAGTCTGTACAAGCAGGCAGTGTGTGGACCCTGTACAGTGGCCCGACCCGCCTTCTGGGACCCCGTGGGTCGTTACAAATGGTATGTGTGTGTGCTTGCTTGTGTATCATTGTAATCAAAGCCTGGTTAGTCAGGTGCAGATCCACCTTCCTTTTTTACTGAATGTCCCATCTCTGTCTAAAAATCAGTTTTCATTGTTTTTTTTTGTTTGTTTTTTTAAATTATTTAATTTAGCCTGGAGGCATTGAAACACGTGTGTGTGCACGTGCACATGCAGTTTGCTACAATTTGCATTCACTTTGTGACAATTTGCATAGAATTTTCTTTGGAGCAGCAGATAATCCCGTTAATCTCCACACTGTGTCACCTGCCAGCCAGAGACCGTTTGGTTCTTGATGAAGATCGGCTACATGGGTTTTATGTTACGAGCTGTGGCACGGCTACATGCAGGCTTAGACTGAAGGCGACAGAGATTGTGTTGCACAGTTAGTGGAGAGGATCAGTCATGCTTAAGGAAATCTTGACTGGCTAACGCTGAGGCTAATTCACAGTTTGAACTTGGAGGACTGTGACTGACGTGTGCAGTCACACGCCGAGCGTCCATGCTGCCTTTTGTTTGTATCCACTATTTCTGCAAAGCTGACGTTATCACAGCAAATGAATGACACGTTTTTATTGGGGAGTTTAAGATACAGAGTTTAACATACAAATAATATTTTGACATGTTTGATATGTGTTATGGAATTTTCTATTCCTGTAGTGTTCTGAGTGACACATACATACTTTTAAATGGAATATAATAAAAGCACAAACATACAGACATTATACAAGGTTACATGAAGTCACATGTGGGCCTTGAGGTCCTCAGCAGTATTAGCTGTTTGTCTTTGGCTGGCAGTAGCAGGTGCCATCCTATCTCAACACTGTTGTGGCCAGGGTCGAAGGACTCTGGTGCTGCATGCTTAGACATAATAGACAGCTCGCCACTGACATTCCAATCTGCATAAACAGACATCTGTGTCTCCAGACTTAATCATGTCGAAGACACCATTCTTGGTAAAAACATTCTCTTCTACCTAATTCGGGGCGTAGTGTTTGTGGTGTTATCTTGGGGTTTAAAGTCTGTCCACCAGCATGAGTTGGGCAGAATGTGAGACCGACTCAGGCACTTCTGATGCTTTATGAGAATGTCTCTAATTCTCCTTGATCAAGTGCTAATAAATAATACAGCATAAGACATCAGAGGCTCCTGAACACTTTCTTTCTTCCTGACCTCACCACTGACCTTTGACTTCAGCAATTTCTCCACAACAGTATACAGATATCAATGACACACACATGTACAAAGAGAAGAGAAAAATAAATAAATAAAGGTTCAGTAAAGAAAGAGCATTAAAGAACTGGATTGAAGCCTCACTCGTTCATCAACAGTCTTACACACCACTTGTGTCAACTTTCAACTCTCCCTCTCCCCAAAAAATGGCAACATTTCATAGGCAATAATCTATAGGCCTTCTTAGTTCCAGGTCCAGGTTAGTTTTCAGTAAATGTTTAACCCATCTGGCCCTTGACTTGTGGCAATTTTTTAATTTTGGCCAATTGTATTTGAGTAGGGCTGGGCGATATATCGATATTTTAATCTATATATCAATATGCGATATAGCATGAGACCATATTGTTAATATTGATATAGTTTATTTTGCATTAAAATGACTATACATTTCTTCCCTTGAGCTGCCAGATTGCTTTTATTTCTCCTCTCCCTCTGTCCAGGTCTCCTACTGCTCGATGACGTCGTCACGTCAGAGTCTCCAGTGACTCCAGAAAAAGTCACTAGATTTGTTGCTAGTCGCTTTTTGGGAAAACAAATCACTAGAGGGTCTGGAAAATCACTAAGCTGTCAACACTGGACCTGATTAGTGTGCAAACAACCAAAGCAGTGTTAGAGGTGGTGCACAGATCTTGATGTGTGTCAGCTGATGCATTGTGGGATTTGTGGTATGAGTGTGATTTACCGGCGGGCCGTTAATAATAGACATGAAATTATCTGGCCACAGAAAAAATATTGATTATATCACAGATTATATACCGATTATATCACCATTCAACTAAAAAATATCAAGATATGACTTTTGGTCCATATCGCCCAGCCCTAATATGGAGTAAGTCAGTGCTGTCGTCACATTAACACCAGGCTAGTTTGTGGGAAGTGTTGGTTTACATGTCGAAGTAATCTATAAAGGACTACCAGATCTGATGGTCTTCACACCCTCTCAATGAAAATGTATTTTTTCTGGCTGTAGATGTTACATAACATCTTTCAAAAGGGCAGAGTGAGTCAGGGGTCAAGCCTGCTTCCAGTTTAATAGTATCAGTCTGCGTGCTAGAAGAGATATAAATAATATCATGTTATATTGAGAGTTGGATAACACAGGACCAGGCTCTTTAACGCCAAAGATAGCTGTCAGTGGGTTAGGATCAATCACTCTTCCTATGATGTCCGGGAAGATTGGGAAATCTTTTGCTATTCTCGGACGGTGTCGGAACATTTATGGGCTAATGAGGCTGGTCTGCATTTCACATGCAGGATTTATATTTGGATACATTTTTACAGAGCTTTACCGTCGATAAATGTAGTCAATGAAGTACAATAAAGTTTTTATTTTCATTTTTCTTCAAGGATTCAAAATAATGCAGTAACAACTGAGGTTAAATCATAAATGGCATGGTGAAGAGTAAAAAACCAGTCAGAGAATGCAGTTTGAAAAGAGAAAAAAAAAAAAAACAGAGCCGGACTGCATGACGTCCCCCAACGGGTTCTACCGGTCGATGGACTCGAAAGACCAGATCTCTGTTATCATTCTTCAGTGTTAACTTTGACCTTCCTGTCTGAGTCAGTACAACCAAAGTGACATCGCTGATCAAATCTTGAAAGGCAACATTTTGTCTTAAGGAGGCGTTTTTTCCTCATTTGATCTGCTGCTGTGACGGGACAGCAGCACAGAAAAGTCAAAGGTACTGTAAAGGTTAATGAAAGGTTGACCAATGGAGGATGATCTTTTATATATGTGTGTGACTGTGTGTGTCTGTGTATGTATTGTGTGTGTATGTGTGTCTGTGTGTCTGTGTGTGTGTGTGTTAGGGATGCCTGGAGCCGCCTGGGAGAGATGAGCAGTGAGCGTGCCATGGCAGCATACGTGGACGAGATGAAGAAAGTAGCACAGGAGGTACATGATTTCAGATTTCCAACATTGTGTGTATCAGCTGATGTTCAGGTCAGGTTACTTCTTGTTTCTTTGCTCTCTGATCAAATTCACAGTAACAGTGAATGTGGAGGAAGGTCTGTGCTCAGATGAGCTCAGGAGTTTGATTTAGCAGCCCAGTGATCAGTTCATGTGTCCGCTGACTGCAGGTCATCGACACCATGCCCATGAATGAGAAGACGGCCTCGCTCTTCCATCACTTTGAGCCTCTCTACCTGGTGATTGATGACATGCCACGGCCTCCAGAGTCACTGCTCACACTCAGAGAAGGTCAGTCGATCATTGTACACGTTATTATTAGACATGTTATGGATACTGACTAACAGACAGTTCAAAGCTTGCTGTGGGGTCGGTCTCTGTAGAGACCGAATCAGAGGAAAGGACCACGCTGCATACACGTTGCCATGGTTAGAAAATTATTTGCATTAATACTGTATTCACATGGATCACTGACAGATCATTTCCTGAACAGATTTCCTCATCAGCAGATGGTTATCCTGTGGTTGGTCTGTTTACAAAGCACACCTGAAGGAAGTGGTTGTTTGGTCCACACCAGGGTTTGATTGACAGCTGTCACATCAGCACAGTGCGTTAAGCAGGCGAACACACTGGGTTCATTTTAACCAGACCAAACCTGAAAAGTGTGAAGTGTAAAAGACATAGACAAATTACTGTGATCATGTTTTGTATTCTGTCTGTTTTTTCACTCGGTGATCTGGATAAATTTCATCAGGCAGGAGGAATGACAGGGCTTCTCTTTCTTTTAATGACAGAACACAGAGTCACAGTGATGGAAAATCAATAAATACCTTCAGCAGTCATCTTCAGCCATTAAGATGATCTGTTCCCCCAATAATCCATTTTTCAAGAGTCAGGAAGAAACTTTTCTCAGATTTTCTCCTTTCTTCTGTACAAAGATGCACAAACACACATTTCCAAATGAAAGCTCATTATCACTAACCCATATATATACAGTATAAATTCAGTAAGACATTTTATCAGCGCATTACTCACTTACTACTACACTCACTACTTTTTTTCCTAATTCATCCATCCATCATCTGTAACTGCTTATCCTCGTCAGGGTCATGTTGGGGCTGGAGTCTATCCCAGCTGACTTATGGTGAGATCACGCATGCATATTAACAGCGATCAAGTAATGGGATAACTAACTCTGTCTGACTTTTAGCATCATTGTTTTGGTTTTCTGCTCACTAAACTCATCAGCCTGGTGTCCAGCAGCAGCAGCAGGAGGTTTCAGTCAGACAGCTCTGATAAACTCGGTGAACACGTCCTGCACAGCACAAACAGACAGACACATTTGGACACAAACACAACTCTAATGTTGTTCTGTGTCTGCTGGATGTGTAAACAGGGTAGCTTGTTGTTCTGTCCCAAAGTGGACAAAATAAAATCAGAGACTGAAGCTTTAAGAAGAGTGGAACATCCAAACTATGATGGTGAGACAGTAAACACCCCATGTGAGCTGGCAAACTCATCATTCAGTTCCCGAGGAAATGAATGGACTTGTCGGAGTGTGGATGTCTGTAAGTGTGTTTGTCCGTTTCCTGTAGGACTTAAAGGTGGGGTGCATGCTGACAGGCCAGCAGAGATGAAGGATGAGGATAAGGAGCCGGATGCACCTAAAGAAGACTCTTTTCCTGACGGGGCAGATCCAGATCAGGAGTTCAGTGTGGCTGAGCTTCCTGCCAACACCATCCCGAATGGTTCGAGCACTTACAGAGGGCTGATATGAGTATTCTTAAACACGCTCACGCCCAAATTCAACTGGGCACAGACGTGCTGCAGCAGTACACAGCCGCTTTAGTAAATTTTTTAAACCCCACCGGCTCTGCCGTGGTCCGGTTCAGAAGCATCCCAGAAGCGGGCCTCCACTTGGCTCTGCATGGAATACATGCTCGTGGTGTCCGTCACGTGACAGATGTCAGGCTACATTTTGTGTCTTAATTCTCTGTCCCCAGCCTGTGAGATTCATATTAATATAGGAAGTAGATGTGTATCATCCAATAATAACTGGGGATTTTTATATGAATTGACTGTTCGGCTTTCCGTAAATATTTTTTTCTTATATGTAAACTCTCGTTGTGCTCCTGCAGACTCTATAGGGGCGCCTGAGGGTTTGGTGTTGACCAGCGACTCAGAGAGTGAGATCTTCTGTGACTCTGTGGACTCAGTGGAGCAACTTAGTAACGTCAAGGTACGACTCAATCACATCTTCCAACAGGTAGATGAAGCATGTGTTGTGTTGGAGACACACAGAGCAAATGAACATCACTGTGAATAACTTCCTGTCCTCAGCAGCATGAAGTTGATGAATGGAAAGTGTAAATCAGACTTTCAAACTGATTTCTGTTCACAGATTCCAGTTGTCAAGTCCAATGGTTTTCATAACGGCCATGTCTCTCTGGAGTCCTCTCCTGTTCAGAGCCAGCAGCTGGAAGGCCGTCTGGAGGTCAGACAGGTCGGAGCAGGTCAGGGTGGAGAAGGAGCAGATGATGGAAAGGGTCATGGTCATAACAGAAGGAGTCGAGACACTGGGAGAGAAGGTTCCTACCATAACTGGAGAGAACGTAAGCTGTTACAATCAATCAAGTTTAATTCTGTTTCACTTTAAGTCCTCCGCCACTCAGTCCAGTAGTTGGTATTAATGCTGCTTTAATTGAAGAGTTCATGACACGTTTGCTTCAGTGTAATCCTGTCCAAAGTTATGACAGAACATCCATAGATACTAAAAATCTATTCTTCTTGATCAGACCGATTCAAATAATATCATATCTGACATTGTTAAGATAAATGTCAAATATCCCTAACATGCCTCCAGATAACTTTAATGGCCTTGTTAACTGTATTGCTCCCCTCTGCTCCTTATTAATAAAATGTGTGTCAGTGAGCAGCAGGCAGTCTGAACAAAGCTTTGACACTTAGAGTTATCAGAAATGTTTTCTAAGAAGGCACCGTACTACTCACAATATTCCACAGGTGTGGGTCTTTGGACAAACCCTAAGTAATAAAATGAAATATCTGGCTAGAAGCTGCTGCTGTCCTATAAAGCTGCTAATGCTACATATCTAGCTGGCTTGTGAGCTGAAATTGTTAGCATCAAAATGAAGAGCCAGCATTAGCGGAGTTAGCTAGCTCTGTTTTTCTCTGAGAAACATGAGATTCAAAATGCAGCCAAGCTAACTCTGAATTAACCAGTTAATGTTGGCTGCTGTTAACTGTTAACACTGTATTCACTGTGATGCTCACTAATAAACAACCTCAACTAGCTGGTTAGCAACCTAGGTAAGTAAACAGGCAGCATGCGCAGCCTTGTTATGCTAAATAAATAAATGAGATGTTAGTTTGTCTGTAAACTGAGTTTATTTACAACTCAGTTTACAGACAAGCTAAATAGCTGATTAAAAATAACTTTGACACTGTTGTTGCTCTAGATAACAGGAGCTAAATGTAGTATGTGTTAGCCATCTTAAGAGTGACTTAAGTGTGATTGACTGAAAGGTGATAGTCATGAACTGTGTTATTGGGAAAAGGCCATAAAGATTTTTTTAAAAAGTCACTAATTGTATTTAATTGTAGTTTAATTTATGTTTTATACTATATACTACTATACATACTAATGACTTTTCCGCTTTGTCTATAGGTGGTGTTCCTCAGGGAAGTCCAAGGCGGGAGGCCCCCGGCGGTGGTGGTGGGGCTGGACGAGGAGGCGGCGATGGGTCAGAAGTTGGGGTTGAAAGGCTGCATGACGCTCAGCTACAGCAGCAGATCATCCTGGCTCTACGGAGGCTCAGAGAGGACATGAGGAGTGTGATGGAGAGGCTGGAGGTGGTGGAGAGGCTTGCTGCCACACATGTGAGAACATACAAGTGTTGGACTTTATATGGAGCTCCATGAGCCCAGTTCTGTGAAGCTCACTGCTGTTTTCTGTGTGACAGACCCAGAGTTCAGAGTGGAGACCATGTCTGCAGTGTGCAGCCTCACAACATGTGAGTATAGCAGAGCTAGTGTCATGTACATCATCATCTGCGTGAGAATTCTGAACTGTGGACAGCCGTTTTCACCATATCCATCAGCTGATCATGTGGTTCAAAACTCTTGAGTTCAGATCTTTTGTCAAATATTTAATATTTTAATATTGCCAACAAACTAAATGGAATGTTAAGTGTTCAGTCAAGTCTTTTAGCTCATTGTTTTGGTTCAGTTTTATTGAATTCATAACAGACTTCTAGTCTATTGGATGAAATTTTAATGAGATGTTTGTCTCTGTCAGGAGGAGAGGTGGTGGCCATTTGACGTGTCTGGTCAGACGGTCCTCCTCTTCCTGCTGTGGCCGTTTGTCGCTCAGGGTTTGGTCTACCTGCTGAAGAAAGCCCAGAAGAGAAGTCGCATATCTTCATGAAGGCAGCCAATGAACACAATTTAACCCTTTCTCCTCCAGTGAACCACCGGTGCAATTTTCTACAGCAGAAAAGACTGAATCAAATCTGAATCGACGGGAAGGCTTCATCCTTCATGATGTGCACTGAACGCAAGGAGATAGAAGATTGTGGACATGCTGCCTTGCTTGGAGGGAACTGTGTCTGGCTGTATCAGGATCCAGAAGCCCCCTCACTCACTACAGCAAACAAATCTTTATTTAAATTATTCAAGTGGATTAATCCGCTGGCTTTTGTCGGGCAGCAGGAAGCAGATACTGATCATGGATAAGTGTTTACTGATCATGAAGAGCCTGAATAAAAAACTTTTATTATAAGTTGTTATCCAAGTTAGTGAGACATGATTTAAATTCAAAACGTTCCATTTACCTCAGCTCTTTTGTGACATACAGAAACAGCACAGTGCAGACAGTATAAGTCCATCTGCAGGTCGTTGTAATAATGTCACTGCCACTTTGAAATCCTCTCTCAGTCTGTGGCATGGAGCAGCGGCTGTTCATGGTTACACTTGTCATTTCATTGTCATGTCTCAGATGTGAGACTATTGTCTAAAACTAAACTATGTTTAAGTCTCACAGTATCCGTGGTGCTCCAGCGCTTTGAGTGCTTGTGTGTACATTAATAACATCTAGAATATAACTTCTGATCACAGTGACAGGAGTTATGTATCTAATTTTGTGGGTCCAGTGTCAATACAGATGTAATCAGATTGTTCTGTTGCAACTGGTGTCAGTCTGTTGTGACTCCAGGTGGAGTGAGATGATCGAGTACACTGAAATGACAACTGTCACTAAATGATGAAGGAAGAACTGGACTGTACTAAACATGTATAATACTGAAGCATGAGCTCAAATTAAAAAATCTATATTGAATAGAAGGTTGTGTTGTGTCAACTGTCAATATGAAGAATTAAGACCATCAAATTCTTTTACAGAGACTGGAACATCAGATTGGCATCAAAGGAACCACCCTAAGCTGGTTTAGGTCGTATTTCTTAGATCGATCTCAGTTTGTTCACGTCAATGATGAATCCTCCATACATACCAAAGTCTGTCATGGAGTCCCACAAGGTTCTGTACTGGGGCCTCTTCTATTCAGTCTATATATGCTTCCTCTAGGGAACATTATTAGGAATCACTCCATTAATTTTCATTGTTATGCTGACGACACCCAATTATATTTATCGATCAAGCCTGATGAAACCAATCATTTAGCCAAACTACAAGCGTGCCTTAGGGATATAAAAAGTTGGATGACCTATAATTTTCTGATGTTGAACTCAGATAAAACTGAAGTTCTTGTAATTGGACCCAAACACCTCAGAAACTCTCTTTCCGGAGACTTGGCCACCTTAGACGGGACCACCCTGGCCTCCAGCTCCACCGTAAAGAACCTTGGAGTTATTTTTGATGAGGATTTGTCCTTTAATGTCCACATAAAACAAATTTCAAAGACTGCATTCTTCCACTTACGCAACATTACCAAAATCAGACACATCCTGTCCCAAGCGGATGCAGAAAAACTAGTCCATGCATTTGTTACTTCTAGGCTGGACTACTGTAACTCTCTATTATCAGGCTGCCCCAATAAGTCTCTTAGGACTTTGCAGCTAATTCAGAATGCTGCTGCACGTGTTCTGACAGGAACCAAGATCAGAGATCACATCTCTCCCATTTTGGCTTCCTTGCACTGGCTACCTGTTAAATCTAGAATAGAATTTAAAATTCTTCTCCTTACATACAAAGCTCTTCATGGCCAGGCACCATCATATCTAAAAGAACTCATAGTGCCTTACTACCCCTCTAGGCCACTGCGCTCTTAGAATGCTGGGTTCCTTGTGGTTCCCATAGTTTCCAAAAGTAGATTGGGAGCCAGAGCTTTCAGCTATCAAGCTCCTCTTCTGTGGAACAAACTACCTTTCTGGGTTCGGGAGGCAGACATGGCTAATGCTTTTAAGAGGCTTTCCTTTTTGATAGATCTTATAGTTAGGGCTGGCTCAGGCCTGCCTCAGGACTGCCGGGGGACCCCCCCCCCCCCCACTAACTAAACTTCTTCCCCAGAGTTTCTGTGCTTTCTCGTCCAGCAGGTTCTCATGGATCGTGACCGCTGCTGTGGTCTGCTGCTGACGTCCACGCCTTACTGTAAACCCTCTCTCTCTCTCTCTCTCTCTCTCTCTCTCTCTCTCTCTCATCATACCTATCAATGTAAGGCAGTTCGATAACCCTTAGAGTCCGCATAAACGGGGCCTGAGGTTTTATTGTTCTGTCAATCATTCTCTCTCTCTCTCTCTCTCTCTCTCAATGTAAGGCAGTTCGATATCCCTTAGAGTCCGCATAAATGGGGCCTAAGGTTTTATTGTTCTGTCAATCATTATCTCTCTTACACCTTTTCTTTGGATGTTACTAACTACACCTCTTCCCCGGAGTTTCTGTGCTTTCTCGTCCAGCAGGTTCTCATGGATCGTGGCTGCCGCCGTGGTCTGCTGCTGACGTCCACCATATTTAGCATTATATGCCATATATAGTCATTATTGCTACCATCTCCACTACAGCTTTGTTGGTTAATGATTTATTGCTGCTGTGCATCTGTGTCTCTCTATCTCTATCACAGATTCAACTGCTACTGCAATCACCTTACCATCTATTGTAATTCATTGTAATTGTACGACATGTTTGTGTTGATTGTTCTGTACATGTGACATCCATTGCACGTCTGTCCGTCCTGGAAGAGGGATCCCTCCTCTGTGGCTCTTCCTGAGGTTTCTTCCACATTTTTTCCCTGTTAAAAGGTTTTTTTTGTGGGCAAGTTTTTCCTCACTGGAACCAAGGGTCTAAGGACAGAGGGTGTCACTCCCTGTACAGATTGTAAAGCCCTCTGAGGCTAAATGTGTTTTGTGACTTTGGGCTATACAAATAAGATTTGATTTGATTTGATTTGAAGTTGTTTCATAGCAGGTACCAACAGCCAATAATGTGGAGGTGGTTTCTGCTGGCACACACTGAGCCCTCTATTATATATAAACTCACTGATTAAAAAAAACACATAACATGATGTTCCTGTATGTTACGAATCAAGTCATATATACACATCTGATAACAGAAATATATGAGATACCTATAGGTTTCAAGTTTCTTGTAGTTGCTTACAATACGCACAGAATTGGACTAACGGTTAGTATACATAGTGAAATCAGATACTATTTAATTGCTAACAATTATTGCTCTTCCATAAAATTATTCATATTAAAAATACAGTGGTCAAAACTCAAGCAGCAGAGGCTGAGCTGTCCTGAGTTTGCCTGCCTGGAAAATGTCTTAATTTCCATGCCACCCAGTTTGTAACATGCAGACACAAAGAAGAAGAAACTCACCTCGAGATGTAAAGTCAGTGGAGTGGTCTTTCAGATTCAAAGATAACTTTGGTATTTTTCAACCTGGACTTTACTCCTGTGTTTTTGTGTCACACTGAAAAATGTTCAGCAACGTAATCCATAAGGTTTGTTTGTTATATGTGTCTGACAACAGGATCCTACAGAGGAATAAGATCTCTCACTTGATCTGCTGCAGCATTAAACCAAGACCTGATCAAGGAGAAGTCAGTTAAGTCTTGTGATTTCAGTATCTGAGATGGCATTATTTTTAACATGCTGTGAAACTAGAGGTCCCAGTCTGTCTCTACATTCAGCAACGCTGGACAGTAAAGTCATATTTGAATTCACTTAATACCTGAAGCATGAAATAAACACAACCCCATGTCCAAAACAAATAATTTAATATATTATGTATAATATTTATATACACAGGTTAACTTAACAAGGCTTTGTACAACTGTTACAAAATTGGTCCACGCACAGTCACCCACGTACATAAAGTACATGCACAAGGGCACACAGGTAGAGATGGACAGACTGAGTCTAGATATGATTAAGACAAACATGGAGTCTGCTTGGATGACAGTGGTTGGCAGTACATTTTGGGTCAGCTCCATTTTGTTTGTTTTTGTCAGACTGCTTAACAAAACTAAAGTTGAGACGAGGGGAGCGAAAATACTGAAAAAGAGGGCAAATGCAAAAAATATCACTCAGGTAAGACTGGTTTTTGGATTTAAGGAGGTTTTAGACTCACTTTCAACTCTGTTCCCATGACGATACTCTCTTCATAACACTGATGAGTGCTCAGGTTGTCTCTTGGCTCCATACTGCGGATATTGTACAATTAACCCAAATACAAAAAAAAAAAAAAACAGAATAATTTTGGCATGACTTCACATAGCTGCCTTAAACACTTTGCTGATCCTCAAAGCTCTGGCCCTCCTCCTCAAACACACTCACACACACATAGGGAAGCACGATAGGCTTGTGTTGAACACTCAGGGTTTGCATATTTTTATATGTCACTGACCCCACGCATGCATATTTTAGTCTATGCCCGAGTGACATCATCCAGAGAGAGAGAGAGATGGTTTGCTCCGACGGATCATTGAAGTTCCCTGTAGATCCACAGGAGGCTTTGGAAGAGCTTGTAAAGGGCTGAGAAGTTTCCTCTGAATTAGTATACTGTGCTGTGCTCAGGCAGACAGGAAAGTGTGTGTATGTAATATTTGCCCACATGGGTCAAAGACATCACTGGCGAACCATTGGAAGGGCAGGGGGACCAGCATATGTACACCACAGTCAGTTGTGAAGTGAAACTGTTAGTCTGAAGTCTTTGCTGGTGAAGAGTTTGAGCAGCAGCAGCAGAAGCAGCAGCTGCTCTGGAGTTGAGTTTCAAATTCCTAATATGGCTTTCTGCTCTTATCGTCAATCATCAATCTAAATTCACAATTGAAGGGTTTCATTCCAAAACATTATTCTGTTAAATCAGCTAAGTATAGGATTTAAAAACATTTTACTTTGGCACCACCTATCCTCTCACCAGTTTGTTCACCACTGTTCTTGTACCGGACATTTAGTTGTATTATTGGGCTGATCTTCTGAGTTCTATGTTCTGCCTTTTGAACAGTGCGCTGCAATTAACCAGACTTCTCTTTTAGATAGAAGATAGAAGTCTACATGTTGGATTATGGCATCATTTTAATTTACAGATTTTGCACTCTGCTTTTACTTGATGCAAAAAAAAATATTTTGTTAGCACAGATTCATTATAAATTGTCATCTTTGAAAAGTTACTGAATGAAACTTGTCCCGGTCACACCAGCATTTAAAAATAGCTACATTTTGTAGCAAAGTAGTTCATTTCAATGCAGCTGTTGTGGTCAGTGGATTTGCATATTTGGGCAAAGTAAATCTTTGAAACTACGGTACTTGAATTTGCATCATTGACCAATAGCAAATTGTTTTGTCTGTGCTGACAATAGTGGAAATTACTGGAGTTTATTATCTGTGTTGCACTATCCTCATTTACAGTCCACAAAACAGGGATGGTCTGTGAAATGTCTGAACTTGTGAAACAGTCCTATTAGCGACCAAGATAACTTTTAATTAGCAAGCTAGGGGCTATTGTGACTCATTAGCATGTCACTGTCTGATTAACATGCTAGTAGTTAGCTTTTCGGTTGTGAGTGCACGCCATCTTACCAATCTTTGAACACTACCTATTTCATGAGGACTCACAAATGAACTTCACTGTGTCTCTTTCTGGTGTGACTGTGCAGTTCAAAGTTGGGCTATCTGTAGAAGTATAGTTTATGAAAAGTCATAGGATCCCAAGGAAACATCAGATTCTGGTGAACATTTTCAAGGAAATATCAGGATCCCAATTCCATGTGTACAGCTCTAATGTTCTTTGCATGATATATAAGGACATGGATTACAATTCTAGTTATTTTGTAAGTAAAGGAGTAAAGATGAATAACTTCAGAAACAGTCCAATAGCATGTTGTATGTTGTTTTCAGAGTGAGTTTCACCTTTTTCAAATGGTGGTTATTTCATTTTGGAATGAAACTCTACAACTGCACAGTGTCAAAGAATTCCTTTACCATGAGATCACTTTCCAACTCAGGATCCCTAAAGGAATATGACGGACATTTGGCTTTAGAAGCAGTGATACAGGTGATCCAATGTAAGTAAAGGGCAAGTACTTCGTACTACATTAGTAGATGAAACAGTCAGGTTAAACTACAACCGTGTGACGGCGCCACGCTCTTGCTTTGTCCCGTGGGTCAAGAGCTGATCTCCTCAGTACCACAGTGGAAGTTCCCGGGGAGCTCTGATCTAAAAAAGAAGAGGAGGAGAGTGGGGGGGCCTCCTGGGCAATACAAGCGAGGGGATCTATTTGATTTGACCTGGGACCTACAACTGATCCCTGAGGAACACCAACACATCCATGTTGATCTGGCGTTCTTTCACTGACTCTGATCACCTCCACTCTCTCTCCCCTCCATCCTCTAACTCTGTCCTCACTCCTGAACAGCTCAAGGTCCAGATTCATGGACAGAGCCCTAGTCCTCCCACCTTTCGTTTTTCTGTAGCGGACTGGAGCTGACTGGTTCCACTCTGGCTGCTGGGTTCCGTGGAAACTGGAAGCCTGGTAGAGGTTAGAGGTTGGAAGCCTGGTGGGGCAGATCCAGAAAGGAACTGTGGGGCGTCCTCTAGCCAGATTCTGAGGCTTCAAATGGGAAGGAATACTAGCCACAGTTGTTGGGGGTCTTGAGTATGTGCCATGCATCTGAAGGTGTGAGGAGAGGAAACTCTTTGGACGTATTTGCTGTGCACTTCTTGGAAAGGTTGTTCTTTGCCTGTTCTCCCTCTCTATTTTTTTTGTCCCATTGCCTGATCCATTCTCCACATCCTTTTTAGCTTTGTCTTCTCTTGCCAATGAATCTTTTTCCTCTGTGGTTTCTCCAACTTTCACTCCATTTTCCTTTTCGGCCCTTTTTTCTTTTTTAGGAATTATATGTTCTCCTTTGACTCCCTCCTCCTCTCCTCTGTCCTCTTCCTCCTCTCCTTCATCTCCTTCTTCTTCCCTGTAGTTGCTGGCTTTGACTGGCTCATGCTCGGAGTCCTCGTCAGCACTACTGTCCTGCAGGTTGGTACTGGGGCATTTTTTACGTTTGCGGGTCACAGCAGAGATGATGGACATAGGCAGGAAGTCCCTGGCATTCAAGTCTTTCTTGGAACCCGAAGAAAGCTGAAAAGTTCAAATTTTAGTCAAAAAATGGTTACTCTGTTTCAGAATGCATGAACCTATTCAGAGTACGTAAATAAGAAAGAGAGTTCATGCTTACCTTTGACTTAAGTGAATCGCTGGTGGTGGAATCTATCAGAAAGGAATAAGGTGGATTAGGACCATGTCATCACTGGACAAGTGGTGGTAGTAATGTTAGGAATGGTAAAAAGGTGTGATATAAGGCTAATCACAGCACACACCGCAAGTACTGCAACCTTTTGAAAGAACTCTAGCCATTATCTGAGGATTTCCCTTTAAAATCAAATAAGCAGCTCCAGATCCCCCTGCTTTTATTTTACACAGCAAAAATGGCTAGAGCTCACATTTAGCATCACCAAAACAGAGGAATGATGGTATATTGGTGAAAAAACCAAGACTAATGCAAAGAAAATAAATGAATGGGCAAATGAATCCAAGCACCAAACACAAACACACAAGGAGGAAGACCCGGTCCTACCGAAGGGGCTGATCCACTGTCTCAGCTAGAGAGAAAGAGTGTAGAAAGGTCCGGAAAAAAAGAGAGATTGAGAAAAGCAGGAAACATCATGAGTATTTAGAGCCAGAAACATTACAGCTGGAGAAGTACAGAAAGCTTCTAGGAGGGGAAGACTGATTCTCACTTGATAAGACCACCGACTGGTAGAGTATACGTGTAATACGGACGGAAGCAATTACACATTATGGTTTTGATTGGCATTAGTCATCATCCTCATAAAAAAAACCCTCTTTAATCTTCTTCTGTTTATCTTTAGGGTGAATGCAAACTTACAACATTACCCTTCTTAGTCACTTTATACTGAACAGTGGACCTATGCAAGCCGGTAACAGAGTTTCCATCAGGGCCCAGAAAGGAAGGTTTGTGCATTCTTGTAGCTATCTAATTTTCTTTGGGGGACTAAAGGCTCCATCAAGCTGAGTGGTTCTTGGATCAGCGTCTGAAACCTCCCACATCTTTCCGACATCGGAATTGTGGAGGTTGCATCTGATGGCTTCCAAACGTACTGGATCCACCGACATCAATGTCATGCAGCATTTGACCAGATAAGCAGAGGTGAGAACGTAAGCAGGGTTTGAACTTCTCTCTCAAGTTTTGCTTTCATTCTTCACACAACTACTTCTATTGATTTTTGTATACACGTGCAACACCATCAGTTCTTTTAGATAAATATTATCCAAGTGTCTGCCATTGTCACCATTTTGTTGATCATCAATGTACGATGGTAGGCTTTTCTCTCACTTGATGACACTTGACGTGGTCATCCAGCATGTGGTATGACCACATATATGCAAGTGCTGGTTACTGTACCTTCCAAATTCACCTGACAGTTATTATGATGTACATGTCCTGATGTACAGTGCATGAATTTAACGTTTCCGTGAATGTCACAGATTAGATTATGACCTCCGTGTCTCAGGATTATGACTCTTCCTCACCTGATGCCTCTCCTGGCATGCCCGGCCTGCCAATGTTGGATAGCAGATGGTCAATGTTGGGCACAGGCTGCATGTCCCGCTTATCCTCTGGGGCCTACACACACACACACAAATAGAGTACAAATGAAGATATCTGAGTACAAAACCATCCCTGTAATCAAGCCTTTCTCAGCTGCTGTGGTTTAACGTACCTTCTCTTCTGTATCAAACTCTCCATTACTAAAGAACCAGTCATGCTGTTGAAGTAACAGAACACAGCATTACTGGATGTTGCTGAGATGTTGCTATTTCTCACGTTGGAGTGAACAACTGTTGGTTCTTACGTGCAGGATAAGTGTCTCCACTATTTTGTAGCGGTCAGGCATGTGGGTGACCATATCAGTCATATTGTCCTCTGACGTCCTCACCAGAGTGGGACCAAACACCAGAGCTAGGTTTCTTGGCTCCATCTGAAAATAATATCAAAGTTATGTTCATGTCCGTTTGTCTGAACACAAACTAACTGCTAATACAAGGGGTTAGGTTACCTTATTCTTCTCAGAGTGATCTGCCACCTTCTTGAGGTGGCCCACCAGGTATTTAAGGGTGTGATAATAGTGGTCTGGGAGGTCGTGGATCTGCACAAAGACATGGCCACAGCAGAGGAGAAGATAAAAAAAAAGATTTTTATATGAATCTATAACAAATATATGTATTGCTCCAGGTTCTGCTGCTGTTTGACACATACCAGTTTCTTCATGGTCTTCAGCCGGTCCTCTGCGTCTTCTATCCGGTTGGCATCAATGAAATCATTGTATTTGTCTGCAGACAGAGTAAGAATAGACTAACATATGAATGAAATGTCTACATGCAAACAACAGGTAGAGAAATGATCATTAGGATTCATGCTACACTTCACAATGAATATAATGGACGCACCATCAGTGAACAGTGGCTCAGGCAGTTTTCGGAAGAAGGATTTGAGCAGGCTGCTGATTACATTCAGGTCCTGCCATCTCTGTGGAGATGAAGAAGGTGGTGCTTAATCTTTTTCATTACAGCATTATAGAAATAACCTAATCCAAACTATAAAACTAGGACTACAGCTATACTGTTTTTAAGATTCTGAATGATGTACTGATGTAAATCTGATGATACTGATGTATCCTGCACACCTCCTCAGCCGTGTTGATGTCCAAACCCTTGTTGAGGTGCTCCTGCATGTTAGACACCATGGCATTGTTCCCAGGCACCCGGTAAATACCGGTGTACTCCAAACCATTCGCCTCCACCACATCACAGCACATCTCCACTATCAGAGGGACAAACTGTAAAGAGAAGGAGACATAACAAAATGAGAGAGGCAAAGATAAAGTAATCAGTTACTTCGAGTAATGTCAAATAAAGATGGTCGACTAGTTGAGAGAGCCCCACATAACAGAACACAGACAGCACTTCCCTTTTATTCAACTAAGATGTTAAAATCAGTACAGTTAATATGATTTCTCCTGTATTTATATAATTCTGTCTTTGTATGTTTGGATAACACAGGGAGAAGATGACTCTGCTGCTTTCTAACATTTCAAGTAAAGCCAACTGGCTGAAGGGGCCTTGAGGCACATGGCAACATTTGAATGTACACACTGTAGCGAACTTTGATGCATCACCATCTTTTGATGATGCCTGGAGCCGACTCTCTGAACCTGGTTATTCCCAATAAAAATGTATTTCATCTATCAATCATTAAAAATCGACACACATTTTTATTTAATAAACAGATTCAGGTTGGGAAACAGCCTCAGAGCACATTTGGCTTTTCTGTTATTAAATGAATCATTTTCATTCACTTTAGATCTGCTCATTATTCCTTACCCCCCAGTCATCCATGCCTCTCCTGCAGTGGCTCACTGACATGACTTATACAACCAATTTTATCTTCAACTCTGTCTGTAACCAGTGAATCAAAATAAGCATTGAATTGATCTTGTGTGTAGTTATAGTATAACAATAATAGTATCAACTATGTAGTCAGTAATCATCTGCGAGTGACTTCAGATTTTTAGACTTCAGTTATTCATATGTCATGAATCATGTTCCTGGTTGAGCTGTTGATCATCATAAAACTCTGAAGGCTCACTTTGTGGTTGACAGCAGGCTGACAGTCCTCCAGTCGCACACCAAAAGCCTTCGGACTGCCCGTCCCCTTCTTGGCCTTCTTCATGATGTTGATGCCCCACAGTGCCTTGTTGTCATCTGAATGTACACACACATGCACACACATGGTTCATCCTCTGAGGATCATGAATGTATTTGAATGGCTCAGTCTAGACCAAAATGATGGACGTTCCCATTCCTGGAAAATTCAAATGTGACCTCAACCACTCAACTGTGTTTACTTTGCTGTTTTTAACCAGCAGTCAGACTTGGTTGGCTTTTTTTTGGTTTGTACCAGTGAACACAGAGCAGACTCAGTTTACACCCACCTGTTCTGGAGGTTCGGTTCACTGAGGTGTTGTCAGTCTTTGCCAGGAGGAAAGGAGGCATCATACGATGTGCTCTAGGCGAGGAGTCTGGTTTATTACCTGTCAGACTGCAGAAAGTGAGAGCAACAAAGACAGAGGATGAAATCAGTTTCTGAAGCTTCAGTGGTAAATAAGAAGATCTAAAAATCTCATGACCTCAGTTTTCTGTAAAAAAAAAAAAAGAAAAAAAAAGGATGGCTTGTTATTTCTGGTTTTTGCATTTAAAGTTATGGTTTGTGACAGCCTGAAAGCCCAGAGCTCTAGTGACTCTAATTACACAAATCATAAGGGACAGTTATAAAACAAAGACTAAATATAATCCACGCTGCCGACCTGTGTTTTCTGTAGTCATTCAGCTTCTTGTTGATGAGAGCTTGTCTTGAGAAACCAATCTCCTAGAGCAAACAGAGATTACAGATTTAGATTATGTGTTTGCGTAAATTCTGTTAGATGAATCGATGATGAAGATCTAACCTCGTTGTCAGTCTTGCTGTTCTCCCTGATGACCCTGATCCAGGCCAGCATGTCGTCCCTGTCCTCGGCCTGCAGCAGATACTCGCAGAAGTCCTGCGTGGTGAGCCTCAGGGTGTGCTTACGTTTGGTTTCACTGTAGGCGATGTCGATCAGGCAGCCGCGGATGCTGATTGGAGGATGTTCATCCTGGCTGGGCCCTGCTCCAGCCCCGTGAAGGACAGCTTCTCGCTTGTCCTTGTAGAGGAAAAGTGAATGGAAACGGAGTACGGAGAAGACACGCTTCCACGGCCGCATGCCACCACCCACTTTCTACAGGAAGAAAAACACAAACAAGGACATGAATAGATCATCAATCGCAGTTCATCAACTGTAGCAAGCAATCAAAGACATGTTTACTGATGTTGTACCTTTCCCTTCTCTGTGAGGATCTGTTTGTAGTGCAGCCAACCCTCCTTGCGAACATCACTAAAGGTGATGGTTCCCAGCTCAGAGGTGGAGTGGCGCTTAGACCGGGCCTCCTCCTGGGCTCGCAGGCTCTCCAGAGACTAAAACACAATTTAAAGCTATTACACACTAGACAGTGTTTGCTTGGTTGCTGAAATATGAAAGAAATTACAGTACATGTTCACGTAGTCAAGTCTCAAACTCTAAATGTGTTTTTGAGGACTCACCCCATCTGTGAAAAAGCTCTTTACCCTTTTTGGTAGTTTGCTGTGGAACACAAAGTGCACAAGTCAGACCCATTTGAGTTGAGTTCAGAATACAGATTGTAAAGTGTCTCCTGAGTCCTTGACTTACGAGAAGACACGGCCTTCATCCCTGAAGGTGTTGAGACCCTCGTCACAGGACTTGGATCTCTCGGTGGTGATGGCCAGCAGGTAAGAGGAGCGCCGACCTTTAATACTGCCTGAAGACAGAAAAGGCAAGTCAGAGAGGGAAAGAGGAGGAGGAGGAGAAAGACAGAGTGTCATAATATGTAATGTATGGTAGAGACATGTGACATGACATGATGAAGATGAGTGGGTGAAGTGATTTGTAGTTTCAAACTGTGTCTGATTAATATGATAGGAGGTCAGGTGGATGAATTAAGGGGTTAAACATATGTAGTGCCTATTAAAGGAATACCTTGACTAGAGTTTTGGCTCCAAAACATGGAGGGAGTTCTTTATTTGTACGTCACTGTACTCCTTTAACACAAGTCTAAGGCTAGACAAACATTTCAGGCATTACATAAGTGACTGTCAATTTGCCTCAGTGGTGTTTGTAATCGTATTAGAAAAACATGCTGTATATTGGTCTAGCCCTTTGTGAAGCCTTTTAGTATTGACAGCGGGTGAGAGAGACTCACTGCAGTCCCGAGAACGAAGACGGACATAGGGGGAGACGGAGGACAGGGTGGGGGAGACGGAGGTGGAAGTGAGGGTAGCCACAGTGGGGGCCAGGGAACTGGGCACCACATAGCAGGCTGGTACATAGCAGGCCTGTAGGTCAATACTAGGACTGGTGGGTTCATCTGCAAGGTTGTCATCACAAGTGAGCAACAAGGGATGAGAAATGATTAAAAACAATGACAAGACAAAGACATGCTAAGAGCTTGCTCAGGTTGTGTTAGAACATCTTTCCGATGCGGGTCGACTCTGGAGGCAGAAATAACCACAGTGAAGATTAATTACTGATGGACCTAAATGATAACTACAGGAACTTCTTAAAGGGTAATGTCACATCACTACATCTTCACAGACTCTCTCTAGTCCATTGAAAGACACAATCATTTGACCACTATTAGGTGTTAGCTTCTTGTTTGACTTGTGCTTGTGTACTGTGCTTTTTTAGCATTGACCATAATTACATGAAGCCAAGTCCATGTAACCATGTCTGTGAAACTTTCTGACAGAACAATAACTCCGGTTATACATACATGTCCCTGAATAAATAAATAAGATGTCTGAAAACAGTCAACAATCTAATATTAATTAGTTAATAGACTAATACAGTAAATTGTGGTCGTGGTGGATGACTGTCCACCAATGAGCTTGGGTCTGCCTGAGGTTTCTACCTGTTAAAAGGAAGTTTTTTCCTTACCATCATCACCAAGTTCTTGCTCATGTACATCTTGATCTGCTCTGTATGGAAAGTGTCATGAGACTGTCACTTAGCTAATGACATTAACCACAGTATTATATTTCTCTTATCTTGCTTAACTTGTTAGCAAACCAACAAGAATATGTAATGTTTTATTTAAACACTAAATGCCTGTTGTGTATCTGTGAATACACAACACTGTGAATGCAGTCATGACACAGCATTCATGACACATTACCTATGAGTTTAACTTTCCATTTGTTGGAGGGAGTAAGTGTTACTTTTTAATAGAAATTACTGTATTTTATGATTTATATCCAGATAATTACAGGATAGTATTCAATCTGAACTTGTTAAGTAAACTAGGCTTACTACCATTGATGGTAGTATCAGCTAGACAGCTGATTATTTCTGACTCCAGAGAATTCATTCTCTCTATGAAATATTTCCAGAGCTATAAACAACACATACAAGTTCAAACACATACAAGAACATTTAACATTCAGCATTCATCAAGACATGTTTTAAACACACACAGAACATTACACACACTGAGGATACAAGCATTATGATGACATGTGTATGACACACAGCACAGGTATAAAAACAGACAAATGTTGAAGAGGATAGAAACACAGAAAGAAAAGGTGCACTAAGGAAGCCTCACATAAATTATGTGAAATACTGAAGAGCTCTGTAGCAACAGACAATATAATTGTTCAAAATATACAAAAATTAATGCCTGAAAGTCATAAAGTGTGGTAATTAGTTAGTTAGTTAGTGTAGTGTATCGTCATCTTCAGAAAGAAGTTTTGGATTTTACAAGAACTTAATAACCAATTCATGTAAAATTACTTTGTCTTTTATGGGAAATGTTCTCATGGTGTGAAGTGTTCTGACAGCTGTATTGCTGCTTTCAGCTCTGACAGCTGTAGTCAGTTGCTACAGAGAAAAGGTCACTAACCTATGAAGGGAATAGAGGACAGGGAGTTGAACGCATGCTGTGCCAGGCTACCATTAGCCCTGCGGCTGGAGCCGGGCCCCCCAGAGACAGGAGACGGGGTGCCTGGTGTAGGGGTCAAACCAGGGGGCTCAGGTGACTCCACGGGTGTAGTGTAATGGGGATGTCGGAGGGTCTGAACAGGGGTTCGATGGCCGGAAGGTGGCTTCTGTCTCAGAACCACCTCTTGATTCAGGGAGTTGGGGGATATGACCTCCCTGTCCTCACCCAGTTGGGCCCTCTCGTCCTCTGACGCCGACAGGGCAGGGGTCGACTGGGGTCTGGGTACCATCCCCCCCTCGCTGTCCACAGGACTGCTTCTGCTGCCAGAGCTCCAGTTGAGTTGAGGGCCGCTATAGCTGGGCTCTCTGAAGGAGTGGGCCTGCTGGAAGAGGTGGCCAGCTTTGCGGGAGAAAGATGGGCTGTAGCTTCTGTAACCCACCAGCTCTTCTTCTTTTACTCGCCTTTGGGGTTCAGCTATCTGCTGACCTGACCGCCTGCCACTAGGAGGCACTGTGGAGGAGGCTGTTATGGGCGATATAACTGTGGTTTGGTTCTGATGTCCTGCTGAGACTTTCTGGTCTTTCAGCTCACTGTATTTCATCGTTTGGGCGCCTTGTGAAGAGTGTTCGTAGCGTGGCGTTATGAGTGCAGAGGCTTGTGCTAGCGTTTCCACAGATCGCCCATAGTTGTGCTCGTACTCGGCATAGGCTGCCAGCAGGCTCTCTGAGCACGACCTGCTTCCTGGTCCTGATACACAGCTCCCTAGCCAATGGGAATCATGGGAAGCAGCAGCTGCCTGGTGGTGATGTAGGAGGGTTTCTCTTCTGCGATGCTCCATAGAGGTCGTGGAAGCAGGTGTAGGTCCTGGGCCAAGTGCCAACCCCAGCCCCAGCTCTGCTAAACGATCCTGAGATACACTGCGGTGTCTGGGTGACATGCGCTCGGCAGCCTCAGCCTGGCTGTAGTACCAGTCTGACAGAGCCTGGTGGCAGAGAGCATCGGTGTGAGTGCGGGTGGAGGCCAGCATACTGCTCTTCCGTGGTGGAGGCAGAGTTGCAGAGGCAATGGCAGCGTTGTGGTTAGCAAAGTGAAAGTCCAGCGCATTGACGGCCGAAGACGAGCGGCCACGGTGCCGCCCCAACGGGGCGGAGTGGCTACCGGAATCCTCAGGACCCCCGGGCCAGCCGGAGGTGGGAGTAGATGCAAGAGGGGGGCGGTTGTCCAGTGGAGAGGTGGTGGGGCCAGGTCGGCACTGCCAGTTGTCCAGGGGGCTGTGGAGGTTGTGGCTGGGTGGTGGGGCAGCAGAGGTGGGCTTGGTGGGAGGGTAACAGAGAGGCGGTGGCTCGGGGAGGTTCTGGGCCTCGCCTGAATATGGCTCATTGCCTTTCAGGTAGGCATCCTGGGAGTACGCCTGAGGAGTAGAGATTAGAACACAATGAAAAACCTGACAGAGAAGATAGTAGCAGCAACTAGAGTGCAGAGTGGGACAGAAGCAACATGCACCATGCAGATATATATCTGTTATTCCCACTCTACGCCTGTTCTTGCACTCTCTAACTTTATACTCAGGGTACGATCACCCAGTACGTAACGCTTTAGGGCACTAGGTCAGACTAGAAACTATTTCATATTTAAAGTAAACTCCTGTGAACTGTAGCTGCTGTTAGCTAATGTTAGCTCAGTTTGTTAACTGGGCTGCCCGGACTGTGACCTCAGACCACCGAGATAGGGCAGCGGTTGCACCACAGACTTGGATGCCATTGGAGGTTTTCAGGCCTGTGTCATGAAGAAATGCTGAAGGGGAGTTGAGTCTGTGTGTTTTCCAAAAGCAGAGCTGGGAAAGCGAGCAATGTAATGGAGCTCAGCAGAATTGTTGTGTGTCAGAAGTCTGGATCTTGAGTCAGAGAATCTTGACTAGTCTTGACCAGTGCAACATTTGTTCATAAATCCAAACTTATCTTCAAAGAAGGCATCAGAGAGCTTCAGAGTTGAGGTTTTATTCTCTTCACAGAAAATAGAACCAGATTTCTTTCTTGAGGGAAAACATTTTTTTTTTAGCTCAAAACATCATCTTTTGTACCGGTACTACCCATTTTCATACTCTTACAATAATACAAGTGTATCAAGATTACATGATTCTTAGTATCCAATCACATGGGCTGTGTTTTTCTAAAACTGCTAGCATAGCATGCCCATACCTTGTTAAACTTTATTTTAACTTTTGTGTGTCCTTCACCACCCTCCACAGCCCAGGCGACTTGTGTCTATGTTCTCAGTATACTATAATAAAACCTCTAAAATGTTACACTACAAAATAAAAAGCTGAAAGACAGATGCTGAACTGGACTAGTTAGTCTAACTGTCTGCACACAGGAACGAGGTGAAAAGAAAGAAAGGAGAGAAAATAGAAGAAAGATAATACTCACACTTACCAACTGCAACACATCCTCATCTTTTGGCATAATGGAAAGCTCCAGAATGTTTTCACTGCAAATAAAGATCCAGATGTGTGAACAGAATAGGTCACATGTCGGATGTGAACAGTAGACGTGATTTGTAACCACCAGTCTCTCACCTGTTCTGGATGAGTGCGATCACTTGAGAGTAGGTTTTCCCCAGAATGCTCTCACCGTTCACCTTCACCAGCCTGTCCCCTGGACACACACACACGCACACACACAAAGTCACAGGAGTGTTTGGCTTTAGGAGTAGAGCAGCACAGTGAAGCTGAAGGTTCCACAGAATAAAGAAACATTCAAATGTTAATTTATGTTTTTGTGATGCATTAAACTGCTTCCTCACCATCATGTTTAGTTTCCCTGACAGAGACCTGATACTATCGGAGACCTGACTTGCCCCCTCTGCTTGTTTCATCTGTGACCACGCCCGGTGCCACTGATGGGTGTGGTTATGTGTGATTTGTTGTACCTGTAACCAAATCCAGCTGACCACACGGGGGGCAGATTTTACCTGCTACAGATCTTAACAACAACTTAACACTCCCAGAAAATCTTTGTCAACCTCGAGTGGTCTAACTTCCCACCTCGCTGCAGTGATAGACTCCAGGACTGTGTGACATCACTATTGGATGTGACTACAGGAAGAACAAAGTATACTTTCAAATGGTAAATGGGCTGTACTTATACAGCGCCTTTCGAGTCTTCCGACCACTCAAAGCTCTTATTAGATATGCTCACACTACATATCTCATTCACCCATTCACACACATTCATACACTGATGGCACTGGCTGCCATGCAAGGTGCCAACTGCTCATCAGTTTGAGGAACTAACCATTCATGCACATTCACACACCAATGGCACAGCCTTCAGGAGCAATTTTGGGTTTCAGTTTCACACAGAACACTTGAGTGTAGATAGTTATTCTAGATTTGTGAAAACTCATGCACACTTGATTCAGCGAAGTAGCTCTTTGTCTTCAGTGGGTTTTCTTGTCTTGCAGAGAAAAGACTACATTTGCTTTTAAAGAGCAACAAACTTTAGTTAGTTAGATTAAATTTGACAAAGCCTTACATAGAATGAGTGTGTCCCATGTGAAACTGGAAAAAGTTTTCAGTGACCGGTTAGGTTTAAAAAAAAGTTTATAGTTTGAAGCAGCAGCTTTCTGGCAAAAAATACCCAACAGAAACAACGCAAACAGATGTCGTCGGAGTAAAGAGCAAATCTAGGGTTACCAGCTAGACATAACGTGCCAGTATGAAGCCTGAGAAACAAAACCTAGGGCAAAAAAAGTGAGGAAAGTACCTGCTACAGCTCGTTAAGGCAGTCTAGACAGATTTCTAACTTTTGTGTGTGTGTGAGCATGTGTGAGTGTACGTCTGTTCGTGTGTATGTGTGTATGTGTGTGTGTGTGTGTCTTCTACCTGTACACAGTCCAGCTTGTTGGGCGGGGCCATTTTCTTTGACACTCTTCACAAAGATGGTGTCCATTGGCTCCAAACGAGACCGCTGACAACCTGTTTAAACACACACAGAGATCCAGATTATGTGTATACACATACTGACTGAATTCAAACATTCAGCAAACATATTTTGCCCTGAAATATAAAAAAAAAACAAACATCCAAAGTTGAATAGACTTCACAAGGAAACAAAATATAATAGATCCTAATGTACAGCAGAGACACTTACATGATGCTGATTCATCAGAACTAAATGTCTAAACATCTGCAGACTGTGTGTCTGACAGAGTCAGCAGGAGCACTCACCTTTTCCAGTTGCATTTCCGTTCTCTTCATCCTGTGGGAGACACACAGAGCAGGTGTTAGAAGAGAGGACGACCACAGGGGGGCACTGCTCCACTCCCACCCCGCCCTTACTGACTCCAGCTGACTTGGCAGTTTGGGCCGGAGTTCAGCTGCCTGACCGAGTCTCTCAGTGTCTCACCGACTCCCTGTCGGGTTGACTGCCTGTCTGTCTACCTGTCTGTCTGACTGAGGCCTGCAGGCTGGATCTATCTGGAGGCTTTGATCCTTCGCTGAGTTAGCTCATTCCTGACCAGGACACACAAAGGGCTCTGCACACAGACTGAGGTCTGCTGCTACACAACACAAGCCAGGCCATGGCAGAAGGACATTATCACAAAGTCTATAGTACTACAGTTCCCATAAGTCAGTATGATGTACAGGTTGAATGCAACACAGAAAAACACAGTATGTGTGTGTAAGAATCCAATCAAGCCTGTCTGATGTGTGTTGGTTATTTTTACATACTCTGACATACATATACACAGAGATGAAATTGTCTTGTTAGACTGTACTGTACTATTCTCATCTGATGGTTTCCACAGGGAGTCGCCAAATGAAAGTGTAATCCTGAGGACAAAGTGAGTCAGTGGTGTACTGCTCAGAACTTCTGATTTGGTTCTTGGATCCTCTCAGTAGTTTGGTTTTATGCTTTAATTACGACTGTAATGAAGCCCCTCCACACGCTGGCTGCTCAAATCCAGCAAGAACGCCTTCTTGACTTGTGTCTGAACATGAAGGATCCAACAGGAGCCCATGGGTTCACATCACATCAGCTTGAATTTATTTATATAGATTTGTGTCAATTTAGTGTCTTAAAATATTGCAGGGTTCTACCATGAGTGAACTGTTAAAAGTTTAATAATGTAAAGTGATAATGTGTAAGAAAACTTTAATGTGCAACACATCATAACGAACACTGCAACTTTTTTAAAGGAATGAAAAGGCAGAAACACAACAGTGGTATCCTGAGATTTATCCAAAGCATCGCCGGAATGTGGGCTTCGACTGAAAATAGAACTGGACCCCATAAATCACAAATATTTTGGCTGCTGTTAGTTTATTGCAGATGTATCATAGGTATCATCACAACTGCAGTACAGAGCAGGAGTTTACAGTATTGTTGATGTTTTAAGGAACCCTCACCAAAGTTCTCACCTGTCAGTACACTGTTAACAACTCACCGAGGACATTAAAAATAATCCTCTGGCGACCACGACTGTCTGTACAAAATTGATATGGATACTGGATATTCCATCTATCCAGTTCTTGATATAGTGAAGATATTTCAGTCTGGATCAAAATGGATCAACTGACAACATGGCTACATTCACACTAGAGCTAAAAGTCTAGGGCAGAAACTTTGATTGTTAGAATTAAAACTCATGTCCAATATCATTTTGACCAGAGTCAAAGAGAATTTTAAAAAGACTTCATCCTCCTTCTATGTTTGTATGGAGGTGTATATTTTCTCTCTTTAATGGCTGCTTGAGACACTTATACAGATTTACTGTGTCCAGACCAAAGTCCAGCACCAGCAAGCGGTCAGTCCACTGACCTTGAGGCTGTGGAGGGAGGACTCTGGTGGGTAGACGATGAAATGGCGCAGAGTGAAGCCAAATCCCTGTGAGTTCTTCTGAAGGAAAATAGTCCGTGGGCCTTGCCATGACATGCCCTCCACCTCACCCGACGACAGCGGCCGGCGCCTGTTCTCATTGGATGACACCATGCCATCTGTTCGCCCTTTAGCCTATCGAGAGAAGATGGAGAAAATGTCAAGATCAACAACGCTTAGCTTACCCTTTCCTCTTGGTACTGCATGAACACTGACCAAACTTTACCATGTGAGTCTTAAAGTACATCTCAAGTATCATTTTGAAGGTTCTCCATCTAACTTGTGTGTGCGACTGTGGATTCATCCATTGTTAAATGCATATAAAGGAAGTGTGAGTGGGTGGATGTGGGCGTATGTGGTCCATTCACAGACGACTCTGCCCAGATCCGACCAGGAGACGGAATTCCACCAATGCCAGGAATTTCTGACTTCCTCTTTCTATCTAAAGAGGAAGCTCTACTTTGACCAACAACCTCACCTATAATCACATTTATTACCTGCAGCCAACAATGGCAGGCTTAAAAATATATACGGTCTATAAATATCACTCACGGAACAACAGGAAAGCATTATGGCTCATAAACACTGATCTGGAAAATCCAATGAACAATAGACAAAGGTGGCTTTGCAGAGTGTGACTAAAAACATCCACTCATATTTCTATAGGCTGAAGGAGGTGAGAATTGAGCCAGTGTTTCAAACAAACAGATTCTACAACACTGAACAGATTTCAGCTGCTAATCCACATGATGTTTAACCTCTGTATCTACACAGTGACGTTGATCTGAATTGTTTGAGGCGATTAAATAGAAAAGTAGCTGTTGATGTCAACAATGTTAAGAAAGAGGATGGAGTCAGCTGATATACGAACCACTGAAACAGCTGATTGCTGATCAGGTGGTGTAAAGTGCCACTTCAAATCAAGACAATTCAGTTTGAAATACGTAACACCAATACTAAAGAGACTAAACTCTTTCCATACAGAGCAGGTCCTGAAACGTACGCTTTGTAATATTATTTACAGAGACCCAACAGTTCCTGCCATGAGAAAACACTTTAAACTGAAAGGAAACACTTCGAGCAGAACTGGCTCATGGTGGATGGACAGATCTGCTGTGTCCAGCCAAGAGGAAGCGGGAGAGAGAGAGGCGCCCTGCCCTGTCTTTAAGTTCTTTTAGACAGAACAACAACAGAGTATTTGAATATGATATATGGCTATATGTTGTTTTTTTTGTATTACATAATTAGAAAGTGGTCAATATTTATTATTACTTATTATAATATATAGGTGTGGGTTAATTTCAGTGGGTATTAGAAATAGGCTTAAATTTTAAGATGCATTAATCTATTTTTGGCCAGAAAAATGAGGGTGACTGATGTCAGAGTTGTTAAAGTTGTGTTAGCAAACAGTTGCTGCAGATAAGGAGCAACATCATCATTCTAGAACTATATCTGACCCTTTAGTTGTACTTTCATATGAACTAGGAGTCCATTTAGTGCTCAGGAGGTAGAGTGCAGTGAATTTTACACTGCAACTTCCTGCTGATTCTATAAAACCGGTTGCCAATCAGTCAGACAAACAGTAAATGTGTCATTCAAAAAAATGAGCTAAAAGGGCTAAAAGATCTTCAATTCATCACTTCGGGTGACTCCTTTCATATTAAATTCTTTCTATACACACAGTAGAAACTATTAGTCAGCAGCACTGAGGAAACCCTTGGATGATTCATCAAACTGTCTGTCATCTCTCATGGATTATGAAAAAAAGAATGCATGTACAGTATTTACCAGCATACACTGACACACACAACTGTCATCGACACAGAGAGATGAAGAACCTGAATACACACATTCATAAAAAAACAAAACATACTCAAACTCGATTCAGCCAGTTAGAAAAACAACAGGAAGTCTGTTTCTTGAGACAGGAAGTGGATGGCTGAGCCCTTCAGAGGCGTGTTTTGGGGAAACCTTCGCCTCTAAGAATAGTTCCAAGGAGAGCAGGGAAGAGACACACTTTCCACAGAAGGAAGTCAATGAGTTTATTCATTTTTCCACTTTATGGTCACACAATATATGAAGTCTTAGCAAGTCAATGACAGGACGTGGTAGTCTTTGTCTTAATGTCCTGTTGCAGGTTTGTAGCTGAATATAAACCTGCACAACATGCTCATCAAATGAAAATACTTTCCATGTTTTTCACACCTTTTGCGTTTACCTCTTTAAGGACCCACTCGTATAGCTCTTGTTGCATAACACACAGTATATCGGCCTCACCATCAGGTTTCACAAACAGAGAATAACCTCAGATATTCCTGCCCACTGACATTTCTTTGTGTGTGTGGCTGTGGGTGTGTTGGAGAGTCGTGTTGTGCGAGGCCACAGAGCATGAAGTCATCATATCTCTGCATGTGTGAGTGTGTGTGTGTGTGTGTGTGCACACGTGTGTGCGAGATAGCTACATTGTAGTGTTAGATTCCTCATCATGCGACATCTCTGCAGGTGACATTTCATTGCTCTACATACTCACCTTTCTCTCTCTCACACACACGCACACACACTCACTTTACCCACCGCCCACCCACAGTGTGAAATGCCAACATGCCCGAGTGTGTTTTATTGGGCAGAGTGATTTTTTTGCCAGCTCTCTCTGTGCCACAGCTCTGAACTCGATGCAGCTCTGTGTACATTAACAGAACTCTGTAGTTGAACAGAATGAACACTGACTGATGATTCTCCTCATCTGACTTCCTATATGACTTCATAAAATATCCTGCCTCATGCTGTAAAAATGAAATAAACCTTTCCCAACTTCCCAAAGATCCACAAAACAAAATGCTTTTACATTACATATCTCATTCACACATTCATACACTGGATGTGTGATTGCCATGCCAACTGCTCAGTATTAGGAACTAATCATTCACATACATTCACACAATTTGGGGTTCAGTATCTTGCCTAATGACACTGCAGACTAGAGGAGCCAGGGATTGAACCACAATCATCTGATGAGTGGACGACCCGCTCTACCTCCTCAAAAAGACCTCTACCTCATTTGACATGCAGCAGCACCATGTAAGCATGAAAAGTGCTTTTTCATGGAAAACCAGAGGCTGTGGTGTCCTGAATTCAAAGTAGTTACAATAGATTCCAGTTAGATATTTGATGATGTTCATTGGTTCAGTTTCAGTGGAATCATGTATCTTTCATAAAAGGAACAAACATTAATATAGTCGAACATTTGCACAATCGTCTGTTTGACCTTTCCCTCTTCCCATAAGAGTCCTAACCTGATACTGACCACTCGGCCTGATTGTGCAGCTCTTTTAGGAGAACAAGAGGTTGTTGTGCTCGCTCAAATATAGCTCATCATTAACGTGAGCAACTCACTCCATTTACTTTGTTTTCCCGTCTACTGCACTGCTCGTTTCTTTTGGCTTTTACTGTTACTGAACTGCAGACCTTTACTGTTGGCTGTTGGAATGATCATGTGACCTTCAGACCGCAGCAGAATGAGCTGAACTGGGAGAGAACGAGTGACACAATGCAAAAAGACACACACTTCTACTGTGTAAACACAGAGCAGATAATGGAAAGTGACACACACTTTGTGGAAAAACACAAACACTCACAGTGTACACTCAGAGCTGGACTATTCTGCAGTCACTGTAAGAGCAGAGTGTGTTGGAAAAGGTGTGATCCTTGATGCATACTTGAGCAGATGATGTAAAAGCACAACCACACACACCCACGTATACACACACACAAGGTTTTATATAAAGCATCATGAATCTGTGCGTAGTGAGGGCATCGGCCTCATCTCACTTCCCCTCCACTAGTCAACAGGCCCCCTCAGTGCTACATTACATAACATCTACAGGAGGCACAGAGACATGGCATAACACACACACACATCTGAATGAATTAAACACCAGGAAGTGCTGAATGACAGCCTGGTAATCGTCATTCTGTTCCACTAACCCAACGCAGGTTAAAGTCACCCCTAAAGTTAATAGCACTACCATCAACTTTGCCCCGCTGTGATAAAACCAGGACACCCAGATGGTGCAAGTAGGACAGGGGCGGTCAATAATGCACTGATCGGAGTAGACAGGAAAGGTTAAAGCAAGATGGCCGAAGAAGCATCCCTGGAGGACATACACCTGTCCACAGCGATCAGATCAGACAGGAGATGAGAGGCCTTCGAAATGACGACAGCCACGGCTGTTTTTAGAGCTGCAGTCAGTCCGTACAGGGATGGACCGACAGACTGGATCCAAAACTAGTCCTGTGACAACACCGCAGTCACAACAGTAGTAGTAAACATGTACAGTCACAGATAATTCAATTAAATACAAATGGTTTGTTTCAAATGGCTTATGCCATTGACTCTGTATATTTGACATGACAGCTCCCCAAAAGTGAAGCCAAACCATCAGGATCACCTGGTGACAAGCTGTTGCTCGTGGTGGCATATCCAGTATTACTAACTCTGTACTTTCCTTTAGCTCATTGTGTCTGACACTGTGGATTTGCAAAAACAATCTACTGAACTGTAGACTACATAACTGCTGAACAAGCTTTCACTATTCAGAGGAAGTGCCTGTTACCAAAAATCGTTCATCAGTCCAACATTAGCCTGACCCAAGAGATGTAGTATTGGTACAGGTAGTATAGGTACTGGTTTATCTGTCATAATAAAGTCTAACAACATCGCAAAGAAAACTTAACTCAGAATTCTTTCTCCTCTTGTCTCATCTGACAACTTCTATGGCATTTTTGTGACACTGACGACAGAGGTCCACGAATGATTTAACAGTTGGTGCAGCCAGGTGAACAGTCAGTCCATGGTACCCTTCCCAAACACCTGTACCCCACACAGGTCATGAAACATGTAAAGACTTTGATAAGATTCAAGTAGTAAAGTAAAGTCAAAAGACTAATGTAATTACTGTGTAGACCCTCAACAATCTATTAAATGCCACATTTCATTTAGTACAAGAGGACATCAAGACCAGGGTTCCATTCATTTGGATGTTTGGTGATTCAATAAATCCAGTAATTTGGTTGTATAAACATATTTTCTTCATTAGTCTGACTTTAAACTCAGTTCAAGAGTTGGTGTCCAGTTTTAGATTTTTTTCAATCTTGTCAAGACAATACAAAAATGTAATAGTACTGAATAATGGCAAGAAAGATCAGCTCCTGGCAGTTTGTACTACTGTTTCTTGTCTTACCCAGGACAAGCGATGCCGCTGTATAACCCTCCGGGAGCCCCGTCTTCTTGGTGATGTGATGGGGGTTGGCCGCGGTGAGGCGTGAGGTGAAACACCCCTTAAGACTGCCAGCCAAATACAGCGAGGTTCAGCATCGCTACAGTCCACCCCGACAGAGCACTGAAATTTCCACTCATGGCCCGATGGAGCTGGTGCAACACCCGACACCCTCAGCATAGCACCTCCACATTCGTATGCACATGTACTGTCTGTCACACACCAGAGGTCTTGAGGCTTCACCACCCCCACGACTGAGATATGCGGTCACCTCCGCACGATTTCTCTCGATGGTCAATACATCGCGGCCAAAGGTGACAATCGAGGATAAATCAATGGAAAACACTCAAGTCTACCACTCAAGAATCACAATCAACACTATGGATGCAGAACATTAAGTCTTTAATGAGTTCAATTGTAGTCCCTGGATCTGCCTTGGATTTAGCTTCATCACTTATGTATATCTTCCTTTGGGTAACTCACTGGATTATGTTTCACGATAGGTGGTCAAGCCAGGACGATTCTCTTCAAAAGCCATGGATCATTTGTCATATTTTGTCCAGTCCTCATTTTTTATCAATCAGTGTTTGACTTTGTCCTTATTCTTTGAAATCTTAGGCGGATTTCTGTGAACATAACAACCGTTAAACAAACCTTGACCTTCTACTGCCATCTTTCACCTCTCATTTAGTCCAGCTCGCAGCTCTAGATGAAGAATTCTTGGACTTCAACACCATCCTTGTGTTTTGAATGTGAAACGGTGTCGGTCCCGGGGTAACTACAGCGGCAGCATGAGCTGTCAGCCTTCTCAAACTTAAACTAGTCCCCTTCAAAGCTTTCATAGTTCCCATGACAGAAAAAACACACTCATGTCACTGAAGTAGTGGTTAGTTGCTGCTGTGAGATGTTGATTTAAACTGAGTGCTCCTCTCTGGATTTCAGAAGTGAAACCACCATCCAAGACCAGTTGAATTCCGTTCCCGGACCAGTTGAGCTCAGAAGGCAGTTCAGTTGTCAGACCAGATTTTAGAACTGGATACAATCCCATGCTGTTGCTGCTGCTAAGAGATCCAGTGTGTCTCCCTTCATGCTGGCACTATAGTGCAGCATTGGCTCTTTATTGCTGTCTAAGTATAGTCCTCCCTCCTCTCAACCCTGCCATGCCTCTCTCTCTTTTCATTCTCTCCCTTTCCCTTGGGTCTATTTGCTGACATCCACACACTCTCTCTCTCTCAGTCACATTCCTCTCATCCCTTTGCTTCACAGTCCAGCTCATTGGTAGAGCACAAAGCGATGTTACTCTCTCTCTCTCTCTCTCTCTCTCTCTCTCTCTCTCTCTCTCTCTCTCTCTCTGTCACCTCCTTTAAGACTCACATGATGATGCTGCTGTTGGTATTCACGGTACGTGGTAAATGTTGCATGTTAAAATAATTCTTTGATCGATTATCAAGGAAAACATGCCAAACATTCTCTGCTTCCAGCCTTTGAAATGTGGGAGGATCTGCTGCACAGTGATATGTTTGGTTGGACACCACAAGCTATTTAAAGATGTCATCTTCTGGGAACTCTTGACTACAATACCAGGGCCAGTGTGCGTTCATGTATAGTGCCTAAAGTGAATAATGTAGCTAGAGGCTATTCACATTTCACAGTGTGGAGCAGCCTTTTAAACATAAGGCTGAAAAACAAAGAGTCAGCTCAGTGCTGAGCTATTAATCTGTTTTTGCTGTATTGCTGAAAATATTTATTATTTTGTATATATTACTGTTTTCATTCAAGATTCTGTTCAGTTTTATGTTAGATGTCTGAAGTAAATCGAGCCAATTCATCAATTAAATGAGAAAATAATGAACTAATCAGGAGGAAAAGTTCAACACACTGATCATGATGTTCTTGTTTTGCCCTAAAACACTCCTCTGATCATTAATGTCAATGATTGTTAGCAGCAGTCAGAAGAGTGTACAGTAATGGAGAATTAGAGTAAATGAACACGTGCAAAGTGTGAGTGTCTGAGAGAGTAAAACATTACAACCAAAGCGTCAACTAGCTTTAAATGTGTTGTGTGTGTGTGTGTGTGTGTGTGTGTGTGTGTGTGTGTGTGTGTGTGTGTGTGTGTGTGTGTGTGTGTGTGTGTGTGTCCATCCTCTCCTAGCCCTCCACAGCAGCTCGAGCAGTGCTGTCAGTTCCTCGGTCCTTTGTTCATTGACACCTGAGAGCAGCTAAGACGACAGACAGCGAGAGAAAGAGGGGATGAAGATGAAGAGACGCTAAAAGAGGCTGACGTCCATGCAAACATCATCCAACAGCCTCTGCGTCTCTCATCTCCTGTCCTCCTCTGGCCTCTCCTCATTCTCTCTTCTCTGATTTATTTATTTTCTATGTTTTTCCTTTACATTTTAACCCATCCTCTTCCTGAACAAACTCAAGCCGAACAAACTCCTGGGAGCGTTATTCTGTGTGAGTGTCGACCAATGTGTGGACTGTCCACTGATCACAGTGTGTTCAGGACATAATCATGGAGGAGTCGAGCCAGAACAAAAATAACATAATGTGATGTGTGAGTCAGAGGAGAATATGCATCTGTTCTGCCCTGATTCTTTATGCCTTGGCTCTGTTAGGTCGCCACGGCAGCTCAAGGCGAGCACTGCTGGTATGAGCTTGATCGACCACGTGACGGCTGTGAGGAGAATTCTCTGACTCTCTCTTCAGCTCACAGTATGCAAACACAAAGTAAAAACAACACATTTAATCAAATCTATCACTTAACCATTTCTCCTTGGCAGAATGTACAGTGTGCATTTAGATATCATCAACAGTTCAAAAGCTGACATTTCATAGAGAGTTTTGTCTCCATCTTTAGTTTCAGCAGCTCAGAAGTCAAACAGTAGCCTACTTATTGAGTGCATGACCCAACTGTCAAGCCTCCTGCAACAAAATTACACTGCAGTCTAATCTACCACTATCTATGGACGTGAAAAGACAGTCATGCAATGGTTTGACTGGAAACCACTCACCATTTAGCAGGCTAGCTAGTCAGGTTAGCTCAACTGCAGAGCGTTTAAGTGAACATCCAGATTCTTTTACAAAACAACCTGACTCAAAATCATTCACATTTCTAATAACACAGCTCAATAACAATACAAGCCTGGCACACTGAACCATGCGGTTCAGTATGGTAACTGTTGTTTATTTCATCTTTGTTTTAGTGGCTTATGTCGCTGACTGTATATAAAGATGGACGACATGACAGCTCCACCAAAGTGAAGCCAAAACACAGCGATCGCCCCCTGGTGGCTGGCATCAGTATAGGACATAAACCCTGCCCCGTTCAAGTTAGCAGATGGGCCAAACTATAAAAATAAAGTACACGTCAAATACATTTTTTCTTTTAGGTTAGGTAGCTTTAATTCCATGATGTTTGTTCAAGTTCATTTCTCTCATAATTCTGTTTTTAATTAGTTACTTCATGCTGTGAACAGAGTTTATCATGTAAATCATTTAATGATTGACAGCTGAGTAATGATCAGGTTACACATATGACCCTAACTGTACCAGGTTTACTAACAGCAGGGTAGAAAGAGATAGAAACCTGTTCTTAGAACTGCATCAGGCCACTTCATAACTTTTGAATACACTTTCATTTCTGTGCAATGAAAACTCAAGTGAGTCTTTAAGTCTAGAGAGAATGAGAAGTGAGGATAGAGAGAGAATGAGAGGGAAGACGAACAAAGCAGAACAATGTAAATAAAGAGCTGTCAGCCAGAATCTCAGTCTGAAGGAGAAGACACAGACAGAGAGAGGGAGGAAGGACTCAGCCAGACAAAGATGAGAGAGAGGAGGAACACAGACGAGGAAGGAGATGATGCCTGTAGACAAAACCACATCACTTAAGCAAAATGTGATTTAAAAACCATTAAAGGGGAAAATCAAGCGAGATCAAGGTCAAAGTCCTGAACACTCAAGTCTTATTTATAATCAACACATACATTTTTACATTCAGTTCTTTTGAATAAGACACTGCAGCCACTGAACAACACCACACCCAGGACAGAAACAGAAATCCAAGCACAGAGCAAGAGCTGTGACAAAGACATTTCACTGACTACAGTGGAACAACAGGAACTACAAATGCGTGTTTTACAGGTGAAAAGTAATGTCTCCACATGTTACTAAGTGATTCTAGTAAAAATATCACTGCTTTATGTTAGAACAATAACTGGTTACACAAACCATGGTGTTACTTCCCCCCCAAATGTGTGGCCGCATCCTCACTTCCGTCTGAAATCATCAGTTTCCTCTCCTGAGAAAGATCAGGAAGCCAAACAGTGTTCATGTCCAACAGCCAACCATTTCTAATCAAACCAGTACCAACACTTTCATTTCAACCTCTCCACCTTTCAAATACTTCCACTTTTATTATCATGATTTTTTTCAGATAAATATAAAAACTGAAGGATAAGACTCAACTAATATTGAAACTTAGCATCATAAACACTGAATATCTGAGTAAAGACTCTGACCAAGCATGACTCCTCCAGCAGAGTTTAGATGAATGATTACAGTCTGAGTCTCTTTGAGCGACACACTGAACTCCTTCCATGTTGGGCTTTTTGTCTGCTTGTGAATGTTTGAAAATATTCATTGTTCTCCCATATCCAGCCAGTTGATTCACACTGCAGAACATCTTCTTCTAGTTCCTGTCTCCTATCCTAGTGTCAACTTTTCTATGTCACTGCTCACAACACTAAGAGCAAGCACTAAGCCATTTGGTTTATTAACATCTTACACTGATACTCATTCAGCAGCACAAATTAGAATGCTAAAGAAGAACAACACACTCACTCACACACAGACAATTAGCAGATACACAAAGTTGATTCCACTTTGCTGACACAAGGGGGCAGCACTGCATTATAAAGGGCCATTCTATGGAAGAAACGAAGCACATTCAAAATCCCATTCACACAGTGAATCTGCTCATCATTAATAATCATGTTTTTAACCCTTCCTGCTTTTACTCACAAGCAAAAGCTCCATCTGAAGCCATGATTACTACACTGTCATCTCTCTAATAGCTTTACATTTTATCCGGACACTCCTACAGTGATCTTCAGTTCATAGATCGAGCATTCACACCATACCATATTTATATTATGCTTGATATAATAACATATTCAGCAGCTGTCGTGATGTACTGTATATGGGTCACATATTGTAAGGTAGAAGCGTACATGTCTCAATGCAGAACATCTTCCTGATGTCTGTCACACTGAATAAACTAACCTGTATGTGAGAAATGTGTACAGTTAACTGACCGAGATATGCAAAGCGAGCAGGATGAGGCATGAATGAGTTTAAAAGGAGGACACATGCACTCATAATCTCTGGTGTCTCTGATGAAGGCGGAGAAAAAGTCACTAATTGACCTATTTTTAGTCAACTGTGCAAATCGTACGGAGCTAAAAATAACTATACGTTCATTTTTATGCCTTTTTTTACTTGAGATAAAACTGCTGTCACCAGTCTGCTCTGAATACCATCCATCTAAACACTCACATGCAGACATTCAGTGTATTGTCTCCGTATTGAGAGCAGTGTGACTTGTTGGCATTCTGAAGGTGATCCGGTGACCTCATGAGGTCAAAAGAGATGATGTCATCCTTACATTGGAATTAAAAACACCAAAACTGTAACTGAGGTTTTCATATAACACTGATACGACGATCAGCGTTGTCTGGTTGGATGCATATTTCGCTCTTCGCTGTCCCTATTTTTAGATGTTTGAAGTGGTTGCCAGTGATGGCAACCAAAGGCCAAGAATTGGTTGCCAATTTCTCACGAAGGTTGCCATTGGCAACCTGGCAACCATTACTGTCAGGCTCTGGCTCTCACTGTATGCTGTTAAAGGACAGCAGCACCGCAACAACAGAGAAGATCATTATTTGATCAGCTTTATTTTACCCAGTGCTGATCAGCCCATAATGGATCCTTAGATCTTTGGGGTCAAAGAACTCAGTCAGTGATGCTGAGAGTGACTTACTACCATCTATGAGTGAAAAAAAACCCTCTGGTTTGGATGACCCAACATGAACAGCAGTCAGTGACACTATCCTGGGACGTTCTGTAACCACAGACATTGTTGTGTCCTGAGAACAGACCTGCTCTGAGATCAGCCTGGTCGAGTTAGCCCACATCAGACACTGTATCTTGACTGTGGACTAGTACTGGCCACAGACCAGCCCTGCTAGATGTATAAGACCATTGTTCTACGTTAGACAGTGGCTCTGTGTGCCTGAGGAGGCAATGGGACAAAACAGTTTGGGTGTTTGTGTTTCAAAGAACGCAGCACTATAAGAAAGGAAGGAAACAACAGCAGAGGATACCACACATACAGACACATTGATAACACGGCCTGTGTGGCATCATTGTACCATAAAGTAGTCTGACATACTGTAAGGTATGTCTCTGACTGAAAAACAAGCATTTTTGTGGGGGGGGGGGGCTCGAACACCAAGTAGATCATGTGACACGGAATGCTTTCAAAGAAAGATTGTCCCAAGCTGTGCAGTGATTATCGTGGCTCACCCTCAGTGACGGCAGGTTTTTCAGAAATGGCATTGGAATTGGGTGAATGGGTGATGAATCCATCGCTGATTGGTTTTGTTTGGGCTATTATTGTCATTTTAATTTAAAAGAATAAGTGAGAGCAGCTGCTCAGTGTCAGACTTTAATGACAGTAACGCAGTGGGACAAAGAGGCGGTGGCCGGTTGGAATCATATTGCCATAATGTTTGTGCCTTCCAGCACGTTTATATGACATATACAGATTGTAAAGCCCTCTGAGGCAAAATGTGTTTTGTGACTTTGGGCTATACAAATAAAATTTGATTTGATTTGATTTGATATATGAAGAGGTTTATTTCAAACACGGCTCTGCCTTACAGGACGCATCCAAAATTGCCATGAAAATGAATTTCCCTTCGTCCAGCATCAAAGAAATGATTGAGTCTTTGTATTTTATTTAGTTTGAAACAGATGTTAAATTACAGCTTCCAGTGGAATTAAACAATGTCAGTTTTAATAACTAATTATGTCACAGGGTTTTTATGTTCGAAAAACAACAGAGTGTGATCCAGGAGACACTCAGGGCCAACAGTAGTGGTCTCTGGACAAGAGACTTGATGACCACTAGAAATAGGGATGGGGGTTGAGGACTGCGCTTTTCAAAACAATGACATCAATCTCATGAGTCTATTCTGATGGACACTCGCAACAAAAAGAAGTCATGCTGGAGAGGAAACAGTCCAAACCATGGCTTCATTTCATGAGGAAAGATGACAACACTGCTGTTGTAATGTCGAGCGTGGAGACACCAGCTGACAGATCTTCCTCCACAACATGTGCTTAAATTCCAGGAATGTTGTGTATTTGACACTCTGTGCTTGAGTGCTACTGCTTATTACCAACCAAGCAACACATCTACAGAGGGTTAACATCATATGTTATCATCACATTAGCACAACGCAGGCTAGCTTAGCAGATTTCTTTGATTGAGAAAACCTGAATGATACTGTAGAAATATTGATCTTAGTCATTTGCAGTTGCTACAACTGAGTACAACTCAGTCTATCTGCCCACATACTTTTTTCCACACAGAAAATTGATCATGAATCAATAAGGGAATCGATAGAGAACCCGACCAATAAACAGAATCAATAATGGGCACTCACATCAATAAAATCTTATCAGTCTTCCCTAACCAGACGTAGACATCAGTTGTCTGTGAACAGCACAGCCTCCACTGTGAAGAGGACAAATGTCATTAACATGGAGTCAGTGGAGGGCTGGAGAAAGATTAAGAAGGGTGTTCACATCTGACAGCACAGACTCTGAACAGAGACAGAGTCAACACCTGCTGACTGAAGCTCCAGACTTGTAGTTAAACACTCTGAAAGCCAGTAAGTGGACCTTTGAGCACAGACTGGACTTGGCTCCATATACGTCATGGGGTTCGGTGAAAGTGTGAAGTTCTTCAAGAAAATAACTATTAAACATTACCACTGTTTAAATGAACTGATTAAATGCTGTATGTGTGCTGTATCAATATCTCCATGATTGCTGGCCACACATATATGAAGATAAATAGAGCGCTGAGCTCTGAGGGCAGTTCACATGCTTTGTTTTGAATCTGGTTGGCTGCATTATTCGCTCTGCCCTGCACTGACCTGCCGAGTTTGATGGGCGCTCAGTCTATTTTGGGATCCGTGTTTTGCTCTGAAACATGTGGAACTGATGAAATGAGCGGCTAACAGACGGAGCGCTCGTCTTTGATGTTGCCCATCCTTAAAGAAACGCCTTCACCGAGGATTCAACAGAAGCTTCATCACAGCGTGAACAGCTTCATCACAACAGCAGCCTGTCCTATTTTCAGCAGCATTGTAGTTACTCTTGTATGATTCCTGTTGTTTGACACTCGTTCGCAGTGGCATTTCATACAGTACATTGTTTTGTGTCTGAGATGAATAACCTTTCATCCACCCAATGGCAGCTGAGATTGGCTCCAGCCCCCCATTAGGGATAAGTGGTTAGTTAGAAGTGGTTAGATAAATGTCAGGATCTGTAGAGTGTGACCTTTTTACTATTCACTCTTTGATGTGATGACCAAAACAGTAAATATGTAAGCTAATTCATAACCTCACAACTTCTCTTGATGTTAGTATTTCTGAATCTAAAGCTGTGACTGTGCCAACATCTAGGCATGAATGATGGGCGTCTGGGGCCAGTCTGACACCTCTGGCTCAGTTCCACCACAATAAAACCAATCAGAGCAGTAAACAGATGAAGCACAGCAGGTGAAGAAGAGTCAATGATGGACTGCTGGAGAATACTGTGTCTATGTTCTGACGTATCTGTATCAGTCTTCTTTTACTCTTGTTTTTTAACCAAGGGACCAAACCATGCAGGAGGTACTCCAGCACTTGAGATTAGGACACACACACACATACACACACTGCTTTCACACAGATATAGCTGAGTTGATGCTTAATGCAAACACACCTGCAGTCCTCAAGCTTGTAGAGACAAGAAACAAGGGTCCGTACAGACTGTAAAGCCCTTTGAGGCAAATGTACAAATTTTATTTGTATAGCTTGGGCTATACAAATAAAATTTGATTTGAAACTGTCTTTGTGTCCTTACATATTAATGCACCCTGAGACAGAGGTCTTCAGGGTTGGACTGTGGTACCTGATCCCAGTAAGACTGGGTGACAGCTGGGTGTCCAGATGGGGCCAGATTCCCCCTGAGAGAGATCCAGCTGGAGCTTTCTGGATTGGAATGGTAAAGAGGGGGACATGTGTAAAGCAATCCACACACACACACACACATACTGTACAGTTGAGAGCGGACAGCAGCAGCACTGGACTGCACCTGATCCCTCCTGAGCTCATCTAGTCCTCTCTCACTTTTCCTGTTTTTAGCCGTTCCATTGATCCACCGAGCCACACAGACGTTTCACTGTTGCACTTTTCCCTGCGTTCATTCCTCTTTTTTCTCATCCAAGTGTTTCTACACTACACACACACGCAAACACGTACACACACATCATTCCATTGCTGCAGTGTAATCACCAACACTCTCTCATTGACACATTCCTGAGCAGCCCACCTGTTGGAAGAAGAATGGTCCAGTGTGTGCACAGTTATCCCCCCTCTCTCTCACACACACACATGCACAAACACACACACACACCTTTCCTGCATGGGTTTAGGTGGGAACCATCACCATTAAACGAGGCTGTACTGGCCTCATGTCCGACCTTTCAACCTTGACCCACACAACATCTACCCACATCATTCCTTTCTTTCACACAAACACACACACACACACACACACACACACACACACACACACAGTACACACAGCTTAACAAAGCTCCATTGTCGCACATTTCACAGCAAGTCTCAGCCTGACTACCCCCCAACCCCCCATCCCCACATACACACACACACACATACACATGCACACCCCACTCACTAAACAGCCCCTACTATGCGATACAGTACAGAGCCAAGCCTCCAAATCTGAAACAAACCCCACAACACAACAATGACTGTTCCCCATCTGCACACACACACACACACACACACACACACACACACACACACACACTCAGTGACTAATGTGGGGGGGGGTAAGAAGTGCTTGTTAGTCGAGGGACACTTCATCATTGTAATTGGGGAAGTCACTTAGCGATATTGCTTTTTCAGACGGCGAATTCCTCCACTGCTGAACTTCTCCGCAGACAGAGAACTGCAGTCATTCTTCTCTACGTGATTATTCTGCTCTGCACCGGCCAAACAGCATGTGAACCAAGTGGCAAAATTCAGGTGAAATCTGTATTTGATAGAAAACTGTAGTCTTAGTAGTAGTAGTAGTCTTTTCAGTCTTGGTTCCTGCTGACAGTCCTTTCATCCATTCACTGGACCTGCATATTGCCTCTCCCATGTACTGGTGGACAGTGAGAGGTGGACAGGTAGCCAGACTATCACAGTGTTAACATTCGCACTAACATTAAAGTTTCCAACTGACGTAACTAACTGACATGGTTGCTCCCCCAAGAAAAGCCGTAACTGCCTGACAACTCTATGTCAATGTAACGTTGACATTGTATTAGTGTTTCTCAGCATTTGTCATGGAGCAAGATTAACACCAGAAACAGCAGCACACAGACAGAAAACAACAGCAGTCTGCCAAAATACTCACTAGAATACCAAGTGTGGATTCTTCCAGCTCTGAAAATAGTCCCCCACGAATGCACTCTTTATATATATTTAAATAAGGTCATTTTATGAGATTTATTGAATAAGAAGAATAATAGTTAGTTGGGAAATGCCAGTGCTGCACTAACAGTAACAACAAAGCTGACATCAGTCGTTCTAAAAGTTTACAGAGAAAAATAAACAAGATCTCAGTAAACAACGACTGAAATATTGATCACACTTACTGTTTTCATTATACTTTTATATCCCAGCATGCATCTATCGGTCAGTCAGCATTATTATGCTAACTGTGTCAGCACTCACGGTTCTAATGTAACTGTTAGGATCATTACACTGAATCATCTCGTCTCTCTGCTCCATTAGAATTACTCTGAATCTTACGCTTGCACTTTAAGACTTTAACAGAGCTACTTAGTGTTTGTACATTGCTGAGATGCTCATTACATCACTGTTATCTCCATGATTGCTGCTGTTCAGTGCCCGTGAACTAAAGCTGGTGTTGGGCAACAGGATGAATACATCAGCGATTTATCTTCATAAACAGTTGTGTATATGACTGCAGAGTGACCAGAATTTTGACATTAGAAGTTCTTTCATTTCCGTTTGTAGTCTGAGTAACACTGACAATGACTGCACCGGTCTGTGTGGAGAGGAAAAGAGGTGGAAGGCGTTGGCCAAAATGCAAACCATCAGCTATCAGCTTTTCAAAAAATGATCTACATTCATATATAGATAAATGTGCCTTCCTCATTATTAGCTCATATGATATTCCTAATTGGACAGTGAAGGAAGTCTGGAAAACAGATAACAGATATCTGTTGACGACACCAGAAGTTCCGAAACACTGGCTGTTGCCCCCAGAAGCTAAATCATCGTCAGACAATAGCCACTGGGGTCTCAAGATTGATCTGTGATGGGTTGAGTTGATCACAGAAAGCGTTTCTTTATTTTACTACATACAAAGCGGCCAGCAATGACTCTTTTCATATCTATGATTTACGTCGACAGAAAGACAGAAAACATCAGTCTGCCAAAATACTCACCAGAACACCAAGTATGGATTCTTCCACCACTGAAAATAGTCCCCAACGAATGCACTATTTATATATATTTAAATATGCACTATCCTCCTGTTTCTTAATAACTGTCATAACCAGCTGTTTTAGGAAATTACCGAGCCTTTTGTGGAAATTAACTATTTATTGTAAAGTGTTTTAAAAGATTCACATCTTCAGTAGGAGCATGCTGTATCAGTACTCCATGCTTTATTAAAGCACATCTTTACAGAACAAACCCGCCTGTTCAGAAATCCAGCACCTGCTGTGAAAGAGAAATGCCACTGTTGACTCAGGTGAACATATTAAGTGAAACCAGCGCAGACTAATTACCCCTCACTGCCCAAGCTGAGGGCAAAATTTGGCCGCTTGATAGAAGACATATAAGGCAAGAGGAGCCTGCTCCACTGAACACACAGAATCTGATTGTGGGGGTTAGATAACACTGTCATTTGCAGAAGGTATCACGGCATAGACTATACTAAACATGAATTCATACTGATTTTATTCATGAGTCGTCAGTCAGCAGCAATTTTGTTTACTGATGAATCATTTCATGACAAACGTTCAAACTGAGAATTTCAAGTTCTTAGCTGAAGTAAGATTGACGCAAACTTGATCTCTTGGATAGTATCTTTCATAATTTTTGGACATTTTATAGACTAAAAATAAATAAACAATATGTATTAATCCAGAAAACAAATGAAGGCCTCATTCAGATGTGCGTTTCAGGAGGAGGCTGTACAGAGACCTCTCACTGAACCTGGGATCACTGATCATATCTGGCAACCCACGTTACAGATGCTGCATAGACATGTTGGGCGGATGGATATTAGCGTGTCACTTATTCTAAAGTCAAACTTTCCTTTGAACAGGGAAAACCAGTAAATATTCAGACTGTGACGTACAAGAACAGAGGAAGATTTGAAGTAGTTTGTCCTGTGACCAACAAAGATGAAGGTGGTGAGTTAGTCAAAAGCAGCTGCTTCACTCGACAATCACAGCACATTTGAGGAAAACCCAAGTGAAACAACCAGAAACCAGCAGAACTTTATCATCTTTACAACCTCATCTGGCTGCCTGGTTCACCTCGCTCATCCACAGGAGAAGAAGCCAGGAGCTCATAAAAAGTCCATCACTGATAAGAGCAAGATTTATACGCTGCCCGCTGGCACTGTTTCAGGAGAAGGTAATCGAGATAATGACAGAACTGAAGCCACGGTATACAGTAAAACTTCAAGTGGTACCTCAATATCAACACATATAGCAGTTGTATGTTTATACTGAAGAGCAGGACGCTCAGTCTGACCATTGAAGAACGGTCCAGCTTCACAGCAGAAATAAACATGTTATACAACTCACCTGTTCAAATTATATTAAAGTCATGCAGAATTAAGAGCATAATCCTGTATGAAGATGTCACAGACTGTAACTTTAATGTGAAAATTTCCACCACTGACGGCAGTTATGACTGGTGCATGACCCTTGACCCTGATGCTAACTGGGCCATGATACAATCCCACAGTAACAAGCTGTGAACGACATGAAAAACCAACGAGCGAGTGGAGAACATATCGCACAGGATGGGAGCAGAGAACAACGTGCTGTGTGATCAAAGTGACGAGAGAATCCAGATGAGTAACGGGCCTGATTAATATGCATGAAGTTGAGCCTGAGAGCTGCTGGTGACTGTTAAAGAGTAGGAAGATATTTCTGAAATGTTGTGTCAGTTTTAACGGCCATAATGTGCCTTCTGTCACTGACTGTGCATATGTGGGCTGGCATATGGAAATGCATGCATTCCAGCCCAATTTCTTATTGTCTCTCTGCCCACCCACCCGTACCTCATCTCTGCGATGGGAGGGGGGGGGGGGGGAGCTGGTTAAAACTGTCACAGCAGAAATATGTGCTGCATTCCCTGAAATCACAGAGAAATTATTCAGAGGCGTGACTCTCTCTGAAGAGCTGTTAGTCGGATCTGTAGCTGTGCCTGTCTCTAACAAACAGACAGTGTGCACTTGAACTCATCACTCACTCCTGAATTAACATGATGTGGTTGGACAGCCTGCAGCTTGCGCTTTTGTATCAAGACGGTGGAATTTGACAAGTTGCATAAGACATGGACAAGTGCATGAGAACATCTCCAAACACACACACACACAAAGTCCCACAGATACGGAGGTTGTGTGTGTGTGTGGAGGAGATGATGCATGCTGAATATATGAAATGTAAAACTTCTGTGTAAAAGCTTAAATGTAGTCTGCCTTATAGAGATGCCATATGCTGACATCTGCTTATTACAGGCTGGCACAGCAGACAGACAGAACATATGTCTGTGAGGAAAACATGTCTACAAAAACACAGTCTACAAGAGGAGACCCTGAATGCAGCACAATAAAAACATAATATCATGATATAAAATGTTTCCAGTCTTGACGGAGAGAAGAGAAAACTGTGATTCAGTATTGAGCTGTGACTTACTTCAGTGTCTGAGTGAGGTGGAATTCCAACAAGGCAAAAAGCAACTCCATTCATTGGCTTTTCCAGCGTGTGTTCACCGTAAACCGTAAAACAATTCAATTACTCCGCTGTCAGCATCGTGAACGCGTCTCTAAAGTCCGGTCGTGAACAGCGGCTCCAGCACAGACTGAGTGAAGTGTCGGGTCCGCCTCTCCCTCTCTGCAGCGTAAACAGTCCCGCTCCGAGCGGCGCCAACACAATAGTACCGGAAATGGCATGGAGAACTTCAAAATAAAGGCGGGATTTAAGTGCACGATCTATTGGGTTGAACGCAGCAGGACTTTTTTAATGATGATATGAGCATCAATCAATCGATCAACAACTGCACAGATAGTGGTTTGAAATAATTAGCACAGAGTTAAAACACCTCTGTAAGTCTCACTTACTCACTTCTTCCTGTCTCTGTACTGCTGGCACCTCCATGTAGACCAGCTTCTGCTCAATGACAGTATAAAGAATGGACAGAGCCTGAGTGACATCGCCCATAGATTTCCAAAGTGCAAATTTGAAGCCGAAATCTAATCTTAATATGGACCTGAGGGGGGTTGAATGTCGCCTGGGTGCTCTTATAAGCCATCTGTAATGGCACCTACGTGTCAATCAAGCTGTCATATCATCTGAACAGGTGAACACTAAATTCACTCTCAGTACAGTTGTCATGAACCAGGAAATTAGCTATAGAGACCAAAACTGTTTTTTGTACCAGGCTGTAATGTGTTATTTCTGCTGTGAAGTTGGACACTTTAATACGGACACTTATGGAGGTTGATTCCCTTCTGCAGCCTGTCTCAAGTGGCTGCTTGAGGTATTACAGTTTTTAGTACTTCCACATTGGCTTCATTTACAGTGGCAAGTGAGTCTTGATCACTTGTGAAAAGGACAGTTTAGGAATGAACTTTGATTCTCAAATCTTAACCTACAGTATTCTTTTGGTGTAGAATATTTGTTTTCGATCTTTCCACACATGGAATAAGGCCCAGTTAATGTTCCTATTACTCAGGCATATATGCTCGTCTAACTAAACCCCCAAACCAGTCACATGAAAGCCAGTGTATATGCAAATTTAGTTGTGTTGTTGATCAATTCAGGTCCCCATTGTGGCAGTTTGGTTTCAAAATATTTAAATTACCCTATTTGTGCTATAAACACACAGAGCTAACTCCCTCTACTGGTTCAAACTTGGCCATTGCATTTGAATTTTGCTATTGGCTGGTTTTTGAGGCAGGTGATGTATCACACGCTATCATCACACGCTACGTGGTCATGAAGCAATGCCCCCTAGGGGAGTGGGGCAGAGTTAGTAGAATTTGGGGGTTTAGTTACACTTGAAGTAACACAAGAGAGAATGTATTATAGGAAAAAAAAAATGAAGACAGTGTGTACATATACAGCGTGAACACAGACATTGCATAGGTTCGCCTTTTCAGACTGGTCACATGACCTGCAGTTCTCAATTCTTAATCAGGGAGCTTCTCAGTGATCTTACAGTCAGTCTGTCTTTCCATCTGTCTGTACGCTGCGTTACAGAATTTAGTGGGAGAATTGACATGCCTGAAGGCTTTTGCGTGTGTGTGTTTGTGTGTGTGTTTATGTGTGTGTGTGCACGCGTGTGTGTATGCACTCCTGGTCAGTGGAGCGAGAGACAGCCCCAGTGCTGATGTTGGCCGACAGAGCCCTCAGGACAGAGGAAAGAGCATGCGCAAACACATATATATAGTCACACACACACACATATATACACACACACACACACTCAGAGTCATTATGTAATAGCAGGGCATTGAATCATCGCAGAGGAAGAGAAGACAGTAGTTGTACACTCTCATACACCCTCTACTGGCCTTGCACTGCTGTCACAGAAACACACACACACGCACACACACACACACACACACATACGTGTCACAGCTACCAGGCCTGATCATCCACTTGTTCCCTCTGTCGCTGACAAGCAGGGAACTCCTAATGAAATTGCTTCCTGAACAAAGAGCTTCCCGTAATGAAAACTCACTCACTCACACACACATACATACACACACACACACACACACACACACACAGGCACACACACACACACAAGCACACACACACAGTAAGTGTTTTCAGGGAAGTTTGACTTGTGCTTTTGGTGCCATTAAGCAGTCTTCTGTAAACTGATGTGGACAGACTATGGAGTGTGTTCCGATGATGACGTACATAGTGAACAACAACATGTCAGTGTGCATTTATGTATTAGTTTGAATAATTCATTTCTTTGCTGCTCTCTTACATCACTTTTGACATGCAGTCACGCATCATGGACCACATAATTTCTGTTACGTAAGCGCTGGTCTTACATGAGCCAGCGTCGTCTGACATGGTGACGTCAGGTTGACATTTTGGATGTTCTTCCTGTTTGTGTTTGCTCTGTGATGAAGTTTGATTTTTTTTTTTCATCAAGCTTATAGAGCATTAAAAATTACTTACTGTGTGATATTGGTGACAGGACATATTGGTACACAGTGAGTTATAATGGTGACTGATGGGTCAACAATATGCTGAGTCAATTTTTTTTCCATCATGGAACACAAAAAACAATGGAGGTCTTTGAGGTTGGCACCTTTAAATGATACAGCATGACTGCATATGGAAAATGACTCCCATTAAATGGTGAATACAGTAGATCATTAGAAACCATTTATAATGTAAATAAATAAATAAATATGAATAGATATTTCAATAAACATTCACTGAAAACGAATATCAGCAGTTTAATGGGCCTTTCCATGACCACATGCTGTATCGTTTGTAAGAGACCTTCACTTAGTCCTGTTGAGTGCACTAACCTCAGCAAATGACAGGAAGTGATAAAATTAGTGACGCTGCAAACAAAATATGTAAAAAAAAAAAAAGAAAAAGTGAACGTACTCTCTAGTTTGAGTATTTTGGGAATTTCTGTTCAGTCGACTGCATGTTTGTCCTTTTTAAAATTCAATATTATCCCAATTGTGTATGAAAGGATTGAGGATTAATTAAAACCAGTGCATCTGATTTTCCATTGGAGGAGCTTAACAGCAGTTATCAATGCCGAAACGTTCCTGAACAAAAGGCTTCCAAAATGATTTTACACGGCAGCACTCAGGTCTGCATCCTCACACGCATGTGCTCCGATAAAAACACGGGTAAGGATTTAATCTAGACATTGTGGTGGAAAGTGATGATTGTCACAATGTGGAGGGAGGAGGGTGTGTGTGTGTGTGTGTGTGTGTGTGTGTGTGTGTGTGTGCCTGCATATGGGGGCTGTGGAGTGGAGGCACTAATCTGGCCTTGCTCTGAAAAGAGTTTCATCCCCACTGCAGGGGGCCCGTAGAGACCCAACATCTCCTCCCATCATCCCCCAGTCGCTCTCCTCATGTACCCTGTGACCTCCTCCACACCCCTCCCCCCTTGGTTAACCCTCTGTCCTTACTCTCCATCTTCCCTGCACCTCCTGTCACTGAAGCTTAACAGTCATAAATCTCTTGGTGCTGTGATGGAGTCTGATAAGTTCGGTTTCTGGGTTGCTAACTCTGCTTTACACCAGATATAGTGTGAACCCATATATGTATATGATCATGTCTTTGAGAAATCTGCGATGCACTGAAAGGTGAAGCGCAAAGTAGCGAGGGATCACTGTACAGTAATCTACTGTTTGTAGCAATCTACAATACGCTGCTTTAGCATCTTTTTATTTTGCAGCAGTCATTATATTAGTGACAGCATTTATTTTATTCACACTGAACGTCCACAAATGGTGGTTTTGGTTCCATTTTGTCCCTTTTGTAAGCCTACTTCTTTTCACCTGCACATGTTCATGATCATAGTATAATATGTTGGGAATGTGTTAATACTCCAATTCACCTAGTGCAGCATGAGTTAACACACTAGCTGGAAGTTCATTTAAAGCAGAAAGTTTAGGTTTTTGTATTGAGGAAATGCAGAGCAACATAAGGCTAATCATAGTTATAGATATAAAAGAAAAAATAAAGAGATATATTCATGTCAACTAGCTCTCTGTTCAAACTGGCAAAAAGTTACTTTAGCTAACTCGAGGCAGCAGCACAACAAGCGAGCTTACAGGTCAGGTAACAATTCAGATGGAACAAAGACAAATGTCGTCTCATGTGTACAGGAAAAGACAATCGATAAGTTTGAATATGTATCTGTGAAACTTCAGCTGCCGTCTCCAAAGAACTTTGGATCTCATCAAAATGGCTGACATCGGATCTGCTCAGTCATATCCGATGTCTCTTCTTCCAAAGTCCACTCCCAAACCCAGTGACCTCAAATGTGTATATTGAAATTTAAAAAACCTGTGGTCTATAATTCTAAGAATAAAAAAATACATTTACATGTTGCCATAACCACACACTTTATATTCACACAAATCTAACCCATAAATGAAGGATAGAAACACTGAACAGCAACGATGTCTGTTACTGACTGAAACCATAAAGCCATAGGAATGAACCTCCCCTTTTAATGACAAGGATACTTCTACTTGTAATAATAATAATAATAATGATAATAATAATAATAATAATAATAATAATAATAATAATAACAACAACAACAACAACAACAACAACAACAACAATAATAATAATAATAATAATAATAATGATTTTTCAATGAATAATTTGTTAAATTATAAAAAGCCTCTTATTGGAATATTTTTATCAATGGAGTCTCTAACATACAGAGGATCGTGGCTGTAAAATGAAAAACAAAATAAACAGGATATAAATAATCTGTCAGTCTTAAATAGACAAACATCTGTCTCCATGCTGCAGTGTTCTGTTATGTGACCTGGCATGGCAACAGAGAGGCTGGTGAATGTGTGTGTGTGTGTGTGTGTGTGTGTTTGCATGTTGGGGGAGGGTGGGGGACACACCCATCTGTCTATTTACAGCAGCATGGGGAGATTTCGCTAAATATCTAATCCATCTAATCCTCACCACTGAAGCTATGGATAGAACATGCAGTGGTGTCAAATGACCACTAGAGGGTGAGCTAGCTGTTTGCAGCTGAAGAAAGAAAAAGACTTGTTTTTACTCACAAAGGTCAAATTGAGAAAAACACGTAAGGAAGAGTTTGTGCGCAAATGGTGAATGAACAGATAATGCTCAGATATAACATAAATGTGTATACACACACTTGAACCCACACACAGCTCCGTATATGTGTGTGACAGGACGTGACCTCTCCAGCATCAGTGGTGTTCTGCAGGGATGGGCTGTCCTGCTCCGATCACATGTAAATTGCTGATTGAATTAGCGCTCTGTGGCTTCAGAGACAGGCTCTACTTCACAGAACCATCTCCTCGAGTGAGTGTCACAGCAGGACCACACACTGACGTCTCTGACTCCATGTACACTGTGGAGCTGGACGCAAATGACAAGGTTCACCAAAGTCAGTGAGGTTACACTATGTGATAGTTTTTGTTTACTCCTGCCACTTCCACACTGGTGAACATAGTGGAGCATTAAGCAGCTAAAGAGGCAGATATTTTACTCAGGAGTTGTTGTAGAACTGAAGTTCCTGGTATCAGCTATAGAGTTGTATGTCAGTGTAATGATTAGAGGTCTTTCCACTGCACTGGCTTCAAATGAAAAAAATATAATGTTACTGTTTAAAGTTCAAATCTAGGTGACAATCTTCTTTTCTTTTCCATTTGGAGTAATCTAAACATGCAGTTATAAAGAGTATAATGATAAGAGAGGTTCTACCTGTCTTTCTTCTTGTGACTCATGTCTTGAACCTACTCTAATGTTCATGTTAAGTTAAGTTAAAATGAACTTAAATATACTTATTTGGTTTGTTTCTGAGAATGATATCACTCTTACACCTGTGCAGTTCAGTGTTGGAGCCAAGACATGGTTAGCTTAGCTTAGCATAAAGACTGAAAACAAAATTGGACCTAACCAAAGACACTGCATGGAAGTACTTTGTGGATGGATAGTCACAGTATGCAATTCCCCCTAAAAATTTGTTTTTGCATTTCTATTTGTGTATATTATATTATTATTTATTTATTTATTTACTTTAGGCAGAGAGCCAGGATTACTAGGCTAGCTGTAGCCAGGACATTGTAAGGATAGCTTAGCATATGCAAGGAACATATGGTGTTTGTAGATATAAACGTCTCATTCTAAGGTATAAAAATCATATTTTCAGATGACTACACATGAACAACAATTAATTCAATTCCTGCCACACTGTGTAAACAGACCTGCATAAATCTGACACACTGGACCTTTAACACACAGACAAAAAAATGCAGTATTTTACAGCTATACAAATGATGTTTTTTTTCTTACTTCACCAGCTCAACTTCATATCTAACATCTAAAAATACACACACTCTAAACTAGACTAAAATGATTTCATAGTGCTACAAGAAAACTGTTCTAAAATATCTGAAATAAGCATGACCTTTTGCATTGTGCATACTCATTATTTAAATTCAGCCTAAAACTTTGCTCTGGAAAACAGAAATGAAGGGCTTATGGCAATTTGTCTCTCTCCCACTGAATTCAAATTGAGTGTAAAGACCATCCATGAATGTTAAGTCTTCCTCCCAAACAGACCTCTGACCCTCTGAACAGAGTGAAGCCCCCCCCGCCCCCCCCCCTCATTTCATCCACAGGAAAATCCCCCACAGAGAGCACATGTCAATCTCACAGAGCACAGGCCCTCACAGCATTACACAACAGCCTTAATCTGCTGGATTTAAACCCCACCACCACTCACCGTGCACTCACATGCACACACCCTCACTCCACACACACACACACACACACACACACACACACATACAAATAAGTCTTATCTGGCCTGTGCTGCATCCTGTCACACATCTCTGGGAGGGTTTACAGAACTTTCCTCACTTTACTGCAGAGCAATAACAAAACTTTGAGTGATTACATTGTTCTCATTCCAAACTGCTGAAGGGCGTTGCATTTACACCACCAAATGTAATTCAGATATTCACACAGTGATGCATGTGCATCGCCTGCACACCAACTAAACACATTACAGGCACTTAAGGCTTCATGTTGCCAGGATGGTGAGTGGTATCAGGATTCATTTACTTTCTAGGCTCCTGCTTGGACTGTTCCTGCCAACTCGGCTTAGTCACCTGAAGTAAACCTGCTGCTAATGTGGAAACACTCTGCAGGTTCACGCTGCGCTGCTCGGTGTCAATCCGTATACCATGTCACAGTCTATTAAAGACATGCAGCTTTCACTGCCTATGTTTTCATAACAGCTGTCCAGGTTCTCCCTCCAGCTGAAACTGATGTCTGTGCTAATATGATTTGTATAGATTTTGTTTAAAACTTAATATTTTTGATTTGATCTGGCTATACCGAGATGATCCAGCAGACTGCATATGTCATGCATTTCACTGTCATTTTCCCTCCATTTAAATCTAGTCACAGTAATGGTAGACGCAACAGAGATCTATGGTACAATTCAATCACACAAACTAGTTTTGCAAACGCTGGCATTGGATGAGTTATTGGATGTAATCTGGGGTTTTGCACAGTCCAACAACAATGTTCTTTTGTGGTGATAAGGTCGAGTCACCAAAGGTCTATAGCTAGAAAAATGGTGACCATTTGTTGTTTGGTATTGTTGGATTGAAGGATTAGTTGGCGGCAAATAATATTTTTTGATTTAGACGTTGAGGGATTTTTGAGAGTCAGATTTAAAAAAAACAAAAAAACAACACAGATAGCCTAGCATCACAATTATGAGTCAAGCTCCAAAACACTGATCCTACATTTCCCATAATGCAACCACCTAGATCTTTGCATTAGGAAGTTATTGCCTTATAAACACACATGTCTCCATCCAGGTTGAAATAACCTTTATGACATCACTATGACATCATCGGGGTAAATTAGACACAGAACTGATGAGTCCTAACTGTGACGGGTAAACTGAACTTTAAGGTATCAGATGGACCCAGGATGTGATGTCACCATTCCACCATGGGTAAAAACAGAGCAGAGCACTCATAAACAGTAAAGAGTGTGTGAGTCTGTGACTTGTAGTCTGGTACACCGATAATGACTTCTGTGTTTCCAAACAGTGCATCAGTGTTTCTATTGGCTGATGCAGTCCTGTGAGTCTGCTGTCTGCCAGCAGCTCACAATAAAACAGGAATCAGATCTGGATATTTGCACCTGGACTGACCTGAAACTGATCAGATCCACGAGAAGCTGGAAGCTCAGAGCTGTTCTGAGATCGAACCTGCACTGCAGAACTGAATGATCATCTTAAACAATGAAGCAATGAAGTGAAATGTCATTCAGACATTTACCAGTAAACAGGCTCAGATAGGGTCGCAAGTAAAAGTGACTAAACAGCATGTGTTACTGCTCTAATTTATGAACTGCATCAGAATATTTTAATGCATATGTCAACTGGAAACATGCACAGAGCACACACTGCCATCTGCTATGATAAACATCTGTACTCACAACATCTGCACGTATGTGGAATGGATATATTGAACATTTCAGAACCGTTTTTACATTTTCTTTAATGATTCATTCAAAATGGCTCAGTTTGTTTTAACTGCTATAATGAAAATGATAATAATCATGAGAATAACTCTGGCTAAATGAACAGTGGTCTACTACAACATCCAAACGTTAAACAAATTTGAACTGTCACTAGTTCTATGTGAGAGAGAGCTGAGAACTGAGCACAAATACTCAAACAATGGAAAAAATAAATCTGAGTTTATGATGTTTCATGTATTAATGTGAGGAAAGGTTCAGTCTCAGAGCCTCACACAGAACTGATGGTTCCATCTTCAGTGGATGCTTCAGTCACATGCTTCATGTACATCATGATTTATTCACTAAGTCTTGTCACGTGCCATCACATCTTGTTTTTATTGACAGATCAAGAATTCTAACCCGAAACCTGAGTTTCTCTGAAGAGAAAATACAGATAAGCTCTATCTAATGTTTGACTGCGTCCCATTGCACAGGAAAAAGAAGAAGTCCATGGTACAGGTGCATAAATCTTTACATTTCTTTTAAACTCTGAACAGAAGCTAAGTGTATTAAACTAAATCTGAAATGTTACTGAATGATAAAGGGCATAAATGAACATTGCCACAAGTCATAAGTCCTCTAGAACAACCTCATGTTCACTTATCCAGCTTCCATCATGGCAGCTGGCTGCTTAACTTCTGGAGTGGATTCATTCAGAGAGCTGCCACATTGTCCCAGTGACAAATTACACAAAACAGAAGACCTGCAGGCCAAAGAGCGTGCAGACACCTTCAGCTGTAAACAAGTCAGCTACTACTTGTTATTTTTTTGGCATATGTTTTGGGTGAGCAGCTTTCGACAGGCACCATGTTCTCATAACACATCCTGTTGATTTAAAAGTTCTCAGCCAATGACTTCACTGCAGGCACGTCTGGGTAACTCAGATTCACTTTGTCCATGTTCCAGCACATGTGAAAGCTGTGTGGAGCAGATATATATAACACACACACACACACACACGCACATGATATGTTCTCTTCAGAGTACCCTTAGGGGGATGCACTCTGGAGGAAACCTATTATCAGGTCAGGAACAAATGCACGCACACACACACACACACACACACTGAAATAAGGCTTTCATCATTCTATTTAAAGCTCTGATACAGCTGAATGAACTAGAGCGGAGCAGAAACACACACACACACACCACAGCACAGATGGCACAATCATACTGTAGGTGTGAGCCATGCAGATTTCAGCACGCTGATGATGTCACACGTTGGCCCAGCGGGCAGAGATGATGTCAGACCTAGTGAAGGAGCATCAGCAAGGACACTCTGATTTATGATACACACACACCGGATAACTAACAATATAAATCATGAAGACGTCACTACGTGCTCTAGATCAGACGTCAGAAAAGGTAAACGGAAATCCAAGATACAAAATACTGACAGTGCATGGCATACATAGTACATAGATTACCATCATTTCCAGGATTCCAGAGTCAGTAGCTTTAAAGAGTGACCTGACACCAGGCTGAGAAAAAGTGTTTCACTTTTTCACCTCACCCACCACACCCATACGTGATGCTGGCTGTGGTCAGAAGTGTCTCTGCTGCACATGTACTACACCCAACAGTGAGGTCTCATGCAGAAACACGATGTGAACGACCATCATGATAAACACTAGACACAGACACAGGAGGCTGCACGGTGTTGACTAACTGCACAGAGATCTGCAGCTCGCCAGCAACACACACATATCTGTACATCCATGATGTACAGATATGTGTGTGTTGCTGCTAAGTATGTACATATCTGTACACCCTCTATGCACATAGAGGAGTCATAAAACCTTGGGAGGAATGTCAATATTTTTTTTAAACCTGTATGAATCTTTGTGTGTGTGATATATAGGGATCTATGAGGTGAAACATTTGGACGTTTGCTGCCACAGGAGGTTTTCCTCCCACTCAGGGGAAAGATAAGCTGATGTGGTATTCATTTAGCTGTAATCTGCAGCCCCACCACTAAACACCACTAACATCTCAGTTCCACCAGACGCGACAGGATTGACCATGCTGGCTCTAGAGAATGATTGTGTGATTCCACCAGAAGACCTGCAGTGCGTTTTTAAAGCTTTCTTAAGCTTTATTTCTGACAGAGACAGCTGAAGAGTGACAGGAATGTGGGGAGAGAGAGAGATGGGGAATGACATGCAGGAAAGAGCCACAGGTTGCATTTGAACCCTGAACTTCCACAACAAGGACTGAGATTTCGTACATGGAGAGGCTGCTCTACAGACTGAGCTAAATGCCGCCCCCCGCAGCGTGTTTTTAGATGCATCTCTCCACAGAGAATACATGTCAAGCAGTACAGAGCAGATCGAGCTTGTACCGTACACATGCTCCTTTAAGTTCAGGAAGTCCGAGAGTTCATTCGCCTATATTTGTATCTGTGTTCATACATTTTCTAATATTGATATCAAATTGACTTTTTCACACTCACACACACCATGTCTGGACCAAAAACAGGAAGACAAACATGTTCCATGTTATAATGCAAGCAACAAATAGAGCTATAAAGTCAGTGAACTGTGATGTCAGTTGAGCAATCGTATGTTTGCTGTTAAAAGAAACTTTCGTTTCTCAGGGGAAGCTTGTGTTATTTCTTTATTTCAAAAGTCATATGGTCTCACAAGATGCCACAAATAGACATGAAGAACTTTCTGCTGCTAAAAATGTCATATTTACGAAAGAAAATGCTGCAGATGAAAAGAAAATCAGACTGTCTGTGAAACAATAGCTGGCGAGGCTCAGGGATCATTTTCATCTCACCACCACATTCCTCGCTCACTAAACCAACAGCACAGATTTCACTATATTGTTTGGTGGAGTGTGTCTAAATGCATGAATTCATTGGCAAACAATGAAGAGCAGCTGCTAAAACACGGACGTGTGTGTGTGTGTGTGTGTGTGTGTGTGTGCCATAGGCTACTCTGTCTTCTGCTATTAGTGATCATTGAAGGGGATAGTGGAAATAAGTGCAGATACATTTCTATTCTATTCATGACAGGAGGTGACACACACACACACACACAGACACACAGAATGTGTGTTTTAGCAGCTGCTCTTCAAAACATTTTACTAATCCTAATGAGAGGCTAATGGGCAATTACCTTCTACCAAAGTCATATCTCCTTTGAAAGCATGTTTTTTTTAAGCAGAACTCTTGACTTACTGTAAGTGAAGTCGCTCTGTGCCACAAAACTACAGTCCATTACAAAGTAATTGCAGTTACTCTAAAGGCTCGGAATGTGAAGACCATATTGAAAAACATTTCAAACATTTGTCCTCTGTGTGCAGTTCAAAACCAGGCTTTTCTAATTAGAAAAAACGATCTGCAGCGCTGCAGCGATGAAATTCAAAGCAGCCGATCTTTATAAGGCCGAGGCCCGCATGCTATTTTTAAAAATGAAAGTGAATGGTGGTCATTACTGCGACTTGTGTCTTGCATTTCAACCACAAACATCTTCATGTTTGCTTCTCAGAGGCCCCGGGCTGTTCTTATGGCAGAAAAATATCAGAGTAGTTCAGTGGAGCTTCTCTGGGCGGATCCTTAATCAACTTAATCTGACTGTCCAAGGTTAAAGTAACTTGCATTTGTAAACAAAAAAAGGTAACTAGCTGTGATATGTTTTATAATTGATCAGCTTCACTTTGCCCTTTCCAGTTTAACTATGGACACCAACAAATAAAATAAATGAATCAATTCATAAAAACAATTCTGTTTTCTCATGAAAACTATTCTGTACATTTCTGATGTTGAGCATTCTTACAATGACAATGCTACATAGCATGCTGATGTTTAGCAGATTTGCCATATTTAACCAAGCAGTAACCTCTGTGAAGTGAAACCTACGTGGAAGAACTGCAGTTCCTCAAACGTCCACTTGCTGTTTTTACGATAAAAAACAGTAGCTGTACTTTACAATCATAAATACTGTACAGAATAACTTTTTCTGGGGTGGGTGTTGGTTAGATCAGTCAGTAGATCATCTGCCCCATGTATAAACCGTGCTGCGGTGGCCAAGGGTTCGAGTCCCAACGTGTGGCCCTTTTGCTGCATGTTATTTCCCATCTCTCTCTCCACACATTTCCTGTCACTCTTCAGCTGTCTCTATTGAAATAAAGCTTGGAGAGGCCAAAAAAATAAAAAATAAAATAATATTACAGTAAAAGGATAGTAGTACTGTTGATTGCATATTTAAGTTTGCCCTGTTATTCCATACTTTACTGTAAGAATATGAATATGAAGTTGTTTTCATTAAAAGAAATGTTCTTATATCATATAAGTTTTGACAAGAAACTACTGCATGACTGCTGTATAAAATAAAGGTTTTGCTGTTATATATTAGTGCTTTACTGTAAAAATAAATAATAAATACTGTACACCTTCTTCTGCTATTATGGTAATAGGGTATTAGTACTGTTAATTTTATAGTAAATGTTGGTGTTTTATTCCATATTTTACCACATTAATATTTTACCAAATCATCAAAGTCAATAGGAGTGATGAATGTCTATAAGAAATGTCATTATGGGGGCGGCCCGTGGCATAGCGGGTTAAGCGACCGCCCCATGTGTAGAGGCTACAGTCCTCGCTGCAGCGGCTCCGGCTCGACTCCCGCATCGGACGCCCATTTACTGCGTGTCACTCCCCCTCTCTCTGCCCCCTGCTTCCTGTCCATCTTCAGCTGTACTATCATTAAAGGCCTAAAACGGCCAAAAAAATAATCGTTAAAAAAAGAAATGTCATTATGATTCATCCAACATGTAATGAGACTTTATGACAAACGTCACCATCCATGGAGCTGCGCTTTTAGCATGGTTAAAAATGTAAATTATATTACAGTTACATAAAAAACAGTTCGGCTGTAATTCATCAGCATTTGGGATAATTCTAAACCATTTAGTTTAAATGTGGAATTCAGTGTCATTTCCTTCAAATAATAGGCTGTGTGTAATAATACAGGTCTCTGTGCTGTGACCTGTCAGACACACACACAAAGACTGAATGTACAGCAGCTGAAACCTGCTCAAATGGGACCTAAACTAAATGTGATCAAACGGATCTGTCTGTGCCACGGCAACATTTGAGAAGCATGCAGGAATGGGGGAATTGTCATTATAATTTGTCACTCCCGCCTCCCGCTCGTCTCTCTTTTGTCCCCCCCTCCATTCCTCCCTCCCTCCTCCCCTCTCCTCTGCTGAGTGCTGATAACAGTCAGGTCCGGTGCTGGGATGTCGATTACAAGCCCGGATGTAAGAATAGCTCACAACGCTTTTGTGTCTCACTTCATCATGTTTCTGGTGTGTTTGTGCCTCTATGGTTTGAACTCAATAACAAACTTGATCACATTTAAAAGCATGTATCAAACGACCACAAAGGCAGGATATTATTGTGTGATTACTGTTTATAGTAAGAGTGTGGCAAGTGTCTTTAAAACACACACATTTATGTATACATGTATGTATTTTTATAACTATTTTGCAAAGACCCATACATTTCTATTCTTGGAAAAACTCTAACCTTGACCACTTCACTGACCAGTGCAGGGCTGAAACAATACAGAGATGACCTCAAGCCTCCCTGTAACTGCTAGTCAGGCTACAGTTCACTTTGTTTGGCTGCATGAAAATTACAGCATTTCTCATGCAGACTGGTGGTTTGTCCATTTTTACATTTATGTTCTAATTATAGGACCGTGTGAATAATGCCTGTTCTTTCTAAGAAGCAAAAGGTGAAGGACGGGTAGTGCTGCGAAATGTCTTAGTGCTACACTAAGTCTTAGTCTCTGACTCTCAGTGTGTGTGTTACTCTTCTGATGAATCTTTACAATTCAAACATATTTACTATCTGCACAAAACAACCAGTCCAAGCATGTTATTGGTTGCAACTCAGCAAAAGTGAGTTGCAAACGCACAAATGTATCCTCCATCCAGCTTCCCTCTTATCGTCTTTGTTTCCTTTGTCGCTCTGCCCATCCCTCGGCTGGCTGAGTCTATAAGATGTACTGACTGAAATCCACATGTAAGGACACACACACTGGCCATTAGAGGACAAGTGGCCATTGCAGTGTAATTGAGAGAAGATATAAAGGAGAAGTCCTGGGAGAGGCCTCAGGGGTTCAGACAGAGGCAGAGCTGCTGATCTGGACTCTGTGCAGAGGACATGTCAACTCAGTGTGAGTCACAGAGTAAAGCTCATGTATGTTGAGTGAACCTAATGAAGCACTTTCTGCTGCTTCATGTAGAATACAGGACATACATTTTAAACCTTTAACTATGGAAGCATGCACACTCTTTTTCAGCTCTGCCACAGTTCACACTCTTTATTTTGGAGCAATTATTAATTAACTTTCGTCCTCTCATTCATTGAGAGTAAAGTGAAACAGTGAATGGGCTTTTACCTTCTTAGAACTGAATCAATAGACTTTGGGGAGCTTTTAAGATCATGCCCAACTCTTCACTTCTTGACAGAATTGGCCAGTAGTCAATTTGTTATGCCGATATGCGAAATCAGAATCCATCCAATACTACACTGTTGAGGCTGAAGATCAATATTTGAAAGTTAAATCAAACTGGTAATGATTTCTTCACTGGTCTCGCTTCCAGCTTGTAGGAAACTACAAGAAACCACAGTGGTGAAAAAACTGAAACTAGTGAAAAACATTTTTTGGTGAGAATCAATGATTCTCATTTTTAGGTAAATATGCACTAATGAAAACAGATTATTATACTTCTGAATGTTACACACTGGATCTTTAAACGTTTAGTGGTGGAATCGCTGCATCACAATCTCCTCACATCACCCCACCTTCCTTGTGTAAAGGAGAAACACTTAAAAGGCTCTGTCGAGAGTCACTATTGCCCAAACCTGGCACCTATTGCATTTCCCACAATGCAAATTGACCACCACCAATAATGGAGTCTTTAAACTCCACAGCAACACATGTTTTTTATTTTCAGATTTCAAATGAACAACGCTGACTTCACACAGCTCCTCTGGAGACACTTCTTAGCCTACTTTTTTTCCACAGATGAAACTTCTAGCACAGGTTCACCCTCCAGCCTCTCAACTATTATCCAGTGATTTCACTGAGTTCTGTGTGCAGACTTTCATATCATCCATCTCAGCTCAAGAATATTTAAACCACCTTTGTCTCCCTCTGCTATCATTGCACTCGCACAGCTGCACCACTCCACCATCCCACCACCCCATGGTCACCACTATCAAGGCTCCCATCTACTGCTTCCTAAGGGCATCCACAGTTAGCTGTTATTTACAAGCCTCCACCTCTATAAATGACGGGGTAATGCCAGAGTCTTTTGTCAGGTAGCTTCTGTTCACTAACTTCTGGACTTCTACACTCCACCTATGATCTGCAAAATCAGATTCTCCTTTAAGACACACACACATTGATTTTCTCATCTCCATCTCCTTTAATACAACTTCTGCCCATATTATTAATGCTAATCACATTTTGTCTGCTGTATTTACATGAAGTCAGATCAATACATGTCGTTAAAGTTCCCAGTCATACAGTCAAATACATAATTCATCAGCTGGTGAATGTAAGTGCATTACACAAGTCATATTCTAATAAAAATATAGCATGCTTGTGGTGTATGAGTCCAGTGCTATCTGTTTGTTGCAAATATTGTTGGAAAGTTTGAACCCGTCTCCTATTTGTTCCAGCAAATGTGTTTGTCTGTCCACAAGAGCAAGAGCAGGATATCCTGACGTTTCCACACACACAAACTCGCAACCTCCAAAAACACAATGCACCTTTCACACTTAGGCTCACTATGGAGTTTCTACATTATCCTGCTGGCCAGAATGAGCTGTTCCACCCTGACACACTCAATGGCCGCTCTATCTTTAAGGATAAACTGTCCTCTATGTCCACAAAGACCTCCCACATCTCCCATGCTCTCTTCTTTTCTCTTACTGTCTGTCCATGTCACCAACTATGAAAAGACCTCGCACACACACAGACACACACGCATAACACAGACAGAATAAACAGCATCACTTGAGCCGATTGGCTATAAATACACAACCTTCCTTTCTCTCAGAGAGATGCCCTCTCCCTCATAGAGACGAGCCCAAAATACTCCCCTCTTCATTTCATTGGGTTTTGTTGCACTTGGTACAGTACAGTTCCTCCACGGAGAGCTCTAAACTTACACCAAGAAGCTCTTCTTCCCTTTCACACAAAGTCTTTGGGTGCATTTTTATCCCCCATAACTACAAAAAGTGTCAACAAAAAAAGTGTTCCATAGATCCCCGTACTGGGCTAAATGAAGTGTTTGTAACAAATTTAAGCTGGAGTGAACAACACATGTTCAAACTGCTGCCGGAGAAAAAACTTTAACCACACAATCATCGAGTCATTGTAGCAAATATCAATGCTGTTGACTGTAGTTTAGTCAAATCTATTTGAACAGAGAATAGTCATATCAATTCCACCATCTCCATTTATTATTTTAGCCCACTTTACTCTCCATGATCTCTGAATCTCCATTATACTCTGCAAAGGAGTGTTGAGGTCTCAGGACTACATTTGCAGTGAGATTTAACAGTATTTTTCACCACATACAGCTAACACTGCCTACTGTAGACTCATCTGGGTGTGTACTTGATAATGATTAGAGCTAATGGTCTTGTTAAAAATGTATTAGTGTTTGCAGTTTGTAGAGGAGCATCCAAAGATAATGGAAAACTTCGGCTCTCAGTCAACTGATGCCAGAGACTCGGCTTCACTCAGACAAGTTTCCACTGGTGTGTCAGAAGAAACTTTATTTTGTAAAATGCATAAATATCCACAATAGCTGTGGTATCAAAGAAAGTTACCATTTCAGTGCTCTAGTGATCGATATTGCTGATTACATTTAAAATGAACTCAATGACCACTAAGTAGATTTCTCAGAAATGTAAAGACTTGTCTTTTGTTATGGAGTGGCAGAGTTATTTTTTCAAGCACATCATTATTACATGATCATGATGTAGTTACATAGACATTAAACCAATGACACATCGAACAATTCAGCCCTCTTTGTGTTGTTGCACTCACTTTGAGCTGCAGAGATGGCTGAAAATGTCAAAGTAAAGTAGCTCACAAGACTTCTTAGGAGTGTTTACACCTCTTTACACAGTGTGACAGGAAGCAAGAGTGAGACAAAGAAAGGACAAGCGGCTTTGGTTGATAGAAACTTCAGGTGAACTCTGCTTAAGTTGACACATTTCAAGCACCACTGCTTTATATTGTTTTATGCAGTTAGATATATGCACCAACATGCGTTAGATATGCTGTGTGTGCATGTGTGTGTGTGTGAGAGTGAGAGAGCCTCTCCTCACCTGGGCCATGGTGTTCAGCAGGACTTCGGCTGGCTCCAGGTCCTCAGCATGGCTTGTGAAACTTCAGGCTTGGTTCTCGGTAGATGATGTTGGGGTTTTGATGATGGAGGGGTGTGGTGGGAGTTCACTTCACACACACAGCAGCTTATTGTGTCACTCGTGTCCCCAGTGTGCTGCAAAACCACACACTCAAACACACACACACACACACTCAAACACACACACCTCCTCCTCCTCCTCCTCCTCCTCTGTGACAGCACCGTCCTCTGAAATGCTCCTGGAAACACAGTACTCCTCCTTTTTTTTTCTTCCTCTTCCTCTCACTCGTCCTGACCTCTACCTGTGTGTAATCCTCTCTTTTGTTCTTTTCAACTGACACAGTAGGACAGAATATATCAGAGGACCTTGTGTCCCTTTATTTTTGTCCTCGGAGCGTTCCTGTCTTCCCCGCTTTAGTATCTGGTTGGTTGTAATCTGGGCTCACACCGCTCGCTGCCTCTCCTTTTTCTCCTCCTCTCGCTCTCTCTCTCTCTCTCTCTCTCTCTCTCTCTCTCTCTCTCTCTCTCTCTCTCAGCTGCCCCCCTCCCCTTGCCTCCTTCCTCTAAACCCCTCCTGCTCTTTCCCTCCCTCACTGTAACACAGCATTAGTGAGAGACGGAGGGAAGGGAGGGGAGGGTGGAGGGATCAGAGGGATAGAGTATGTGTCTGTGTGTACCATGTGACCTGATGGTGTAGTAGGATTCCCCCAGCAGCTGTTGCACTCATTCCTACATAGTGCTTCAGTATGAGCTTCATACACTTCCATTGATGTCCAGTGTTGGTAAACTGTCAATGGAGCGGGGATACTTAGAACCAGGGGGAGGGGTTATGATCATATACTGTCAGCCCCACCGGGATGAACCTGAATCTGAATCAAACCTCTGAGGGAACAATCTGGGAAGTTTGTACAAAATAACAGATTTGAAGTTTTATGAATTCATATTTCATCATAACAAAAGATCAAATGATTGTGCACTGAGAAAATCTCCACTCTGTGCTATACGGAGCATTTTCGTGTCTTTCAATTCGTTGTTTTGTTTTCATGGCCTACAACTTCACTGTTTTGGTTCACTCTTACTACTGTTATCAACCTTGTTTCCAAGGTAAAACCCACTGGACGCTACCTGGACAGCGCCAAACAGTAGACATACAAAGTTAACAAGCAGCCAGTGAACATGGTTGCTGCTAAACCCAAAGATATAACCACAGAAACTGGTGGAGACCAAAACAAGAGACTAAAATAACATTTGTTTACTGGCAGAAACATTAATGCTAATGTTGCTATATAACTTGCTAATGTTTGCCACAACAACCTTTAAAGGCAATGACATAACGTCAATTACATCTTGTTCTGTTGCCCCCAAGTGGTCAAATCATTACAGCAGTTTTGACTGCACCAAATGCTACCCCAAAATTAAGGTTTATTACAACTTTGAGTTGTGTTTTGTTGTGTTGTGTTGTGTTGTGTTTGAGCTGAGTCCTGGAAACATGGCAACATTGCTACATCAAGACACCCAAGCAGTAATCAGACAGGTTGTACATAAGCCAAACTTTTATCCAGTTTATAATGTTGTACTTCAAATGTTATCGCAGTTTTTTGTTGGAATTTTAGTTCAGAATTAATGTGCCACAACAATTAAATGATCCTCTAAAGAGATTGTTTTGGAATTGTAGCGTCACAGATTTTATCTTGTGAGGGTGGAACACTGTGGAATGCCGGAGCCCTATGATGAAATCAAGAATGCCACTCGTGCTGCTGCAAATGAATCACAGCTGTGCACCCTTATGTGAAAATTGAACAATATTCTAGAATGACATTACAGTGTTGATCAGATATATTATAAGAAATACCAGGCTGGATCTGATTTTTAATATAGAGTGTAAACTTAAGGTTCATGTTTGGCCCATGGTTGCATGTTTTTAAGAGAACATTGACACATTTGACACATGTTCTAAACACACATAAGAAACACAGTAACACACACATGTAGAGTCATTCTATCCTTGAGGAATGAGGAAAAGGACATCCTGTGGTGCTTCCCCTGAGCTGTATAGCTGGAAACTCCCACCCCACAACAACAGGAACGGGCAGGCTGGCCCGCCACAGTGGCCCAGTGTTCTGCACTTCACAAATCACTCCTATCACTCCTGTTTGCACAGTAGTGTAGTGCTCACACACACTTGGCCTACAAAATAAACATCCACAAGAGTTATTTAATTTATTGCTTTTATACGGATTATTTTTTCTGGACACTATAGCCCCAGACACATTCTTTATCTTTGACATTACTCAGCTTGATCAGGATGAATTGAAACAATCATACAGTGAATTATGATGTGGAACACAGTGCACTCAGATGCTTTACAACGGCTATAAAAATGTACAGTACAGTGCAGAAACTAGGAAAGGGAAATGGCACCATCTGGTGCACAACATGAGTCACATGAACATAGATGCCAAACCTACAGTCTGATCACAGAACAAACTTAAAAAGACGCAATAAGATAATAAGAGATGATGGTACTTGTCTGTAAACTGTCCTTTAAATATAATTTTTATTTTTTAATTATTTTTCAGATGGGGAGATACACCATGTCATATCTATTTTTGAATTTCAATAAATCTCTGATGTGGGTAAAAATGAGATTTTATGATATTTGATATTGGTGTTTTTTTCAGCTATTTAAATCAACATTAGGTAGGAAGTGGTATTTTGGTTTCAAAGTGAAATCCCACTGTAGTAAATATGGACAAGTATACACATGTATTTATTATGATTACATTACTCATAATCAAAAACGATTTGCTAACATCATCAACAAGGTCACCAACAGCAGACATAGCAGCCAGCTAATGTTACTGACTAGTCCAACAGCAGTCAGCCCAGCTCAGCATCTGTCTTTCAGCCTTTTATTTCACCAAGCTCTCACCAACCACATTTACTCTTGCTCTCCTTTTCTTGGCTTCCTCCCTCAACATCCTCTTCAGTCTCTACTCCTGTGCCATTTTGTTCATAGAGGCTGCTAAGCTTGATTACATTGCCCACTCGCCCAGCTCTGGTTCTGACACAACAACACTGGCTCCACTTCCCCACGCCCATCCTGTGGTACAAACACTAACACTACCTGTGCTCTGAGTCCAGGCAGTCTGGCTAACAAACTGAGCTAGCATTAGCTAACAGCAGATGCAGTTTGTAGCATTTTACTTCACTGTCCATTTGGAAACTGTAAATCACAGAGAGTTGAGTCGGTGGAGCTTACTGTGTTGACACACTATCCCAGCACATGGTGTCCAGGTTACTGCACTGACATTATACAGCAGGGTTAATTGAAACATTTCCCAGTGTGTATTTTTGACATTAATACATGATTTAAATGTGTAGTGATTTTGTACACTTGAATTGAGTAGAGGTGTACTGGAGTTGAACACTTGTTGGCGCTGTAGTTATCGGTACAGTGAAGAACTAAAGAAGAAGACGCTAACTCTCTGTGAGCTATGTTTTTAGCATTATTGGCGGTGGACGCTGGTCAACGTACAGCTGTCTAGTCAGCTCAGGAGCTTATATTAATTGACAAGCTGGCTGCACCTTCATACAGTGAACACAGCAGTCATAGTTTATGTGTCGTTAGCGGTTTGTTTCTCTGCGAAGCTTCTGTTTGCATGAACTGACAGCTCGGCCAGCTAGCCTAGCCTTCATGAGCTGAAGCTAACCGTGCTAGTTGACGGAACAGACAGCGGGGACAGACACTGCGCGCGCGGGGTAAGACTGACACACACCTGCTGCTGACATCATAACACACTCAGTGTGTGTCTGTTATATGAAATGTAACTATATGACGTCACATTGTCTCCCAGATGGAGATAACTGCGCCAAACTTCGTTCAAAGTTCTGCCACTTTTTTATTTTCTTTGTTCGCAGTAAACAGAATGAAGGTGGCACACACAGGGTTAACTCATGAGTTAGTGTGTGTCATAAGAGTTAACACTGGTTTAATAAGAACATGTGTACATATGCATGAACATATAGGCAGCAGCAGGTATACAGAGTGCAGTGTGTGTGTTAAGCTCTGTCAGTCTGACCGGGAGTGTATCTGGTACATTTATGAATATTTTGGAGACTTGGACTTGACTCAAATCATGTTTTGAATAATTTTAAATAAGAATAAAAAGCAGAGCACAGAGGTCAACAACAGTTAGCGTCATGACCGTACTGCTGCTTATTGTACCCTTCACATGCAGTAGCTCAGTCTATGGAGACCGGAGGATGGCTGGTTCAAGTCCAGTAAGTATGGAAGGTGGACTGGTATGTGTGCCAGTTCACCTCCCGGGCACTGCCGAGGTGCCCTTTAACCCCCCCACTGAACCCCCCCACAACTGCTCGCAGGGCGCTGGTCTGGGTGGCTGCACATCATTCCACCATCTCTCTGTCCACATTTGCACGTGAACCATGTGTACATATACATGTGTGAGTATTTCAGGTTGAAATGCACGCAAAAACTGAGTGAAAAAGAAAAGAATTTCCCCTCGAGGGATGGGGAGGGAGGGAAGTCTCAGTCTTAGTCTCTGAAATATACAATATGTAGTATACAGTAGTAAGTATAGTCCGGTAACAGTCCAAGCACCCAAAGATATTCATTTTACTATCATACCAGAAAAAAAGGCATTTCTGCATTTTTGCTGAATTAAATTGTTGTTGAAAATGTTCTGATCATTTCAGCTTCGCCTGATATTCCTTCATTTATTTCTCCACTTAAAATGTGTCTGAAGCTTCTGAAGCAGGTGGAAGAACGCTGGTGAATCTGTGCTGTCATGTTTGTATCAGGAATCAGGAAACTTTCCAAACTCAGATAGATGCAGTTACACTTTTTACTTTGTGAAGTGAGAATAGACATTAAATTAAAGGCACTTGTGAATGTGTAGTATTAATTCATTCTCAGTTTTGAATGAATATTCCTGTTAAATATCTTCCAGGCCTCGGGGTCATTCTCCTTGATTGTTGCGGCTGTCTCCTGCCAGCAGAGCAGGATGTTGTGTTTGAAGACATGGCCAGAGCGAGGTGGGATCTGAGTTCACAGAGAGTTCAGGTGGCGCTGTGGAGCGATCAGGACTGACGAGGAAGGATTGAGGGCTCATGTCCACTTCCTAAACGCTCACCTCCATCAACCGACGCTGTGGACGACACCTCGGCATGGTGAGGACAGCAAAGATGGAGCTGCTGAGAGTGCTCGTCAGCGAGTGTTTGTCTGCGGCCGCGCAGGAGATCTTCAAGATCGTGGAACGAACCATCATAGAGTACGAAGAGGAAATGTCCTGTTCAAAGTGGGTAGTGGACAGCCACCGCAGACTGCTGGATGTTGCCAAGTCACACAGTGAAGGTCAGTTTATAAGAAGTTTGCCTTCTATAAAGGAAGTCGTGATACATACGGGATTAAAAACAGAAGTGTCTGTTTATAGGTTTGATGCTTCCATGATAGAGCTCATTAACAGTTTTAACAGTAGTGGTATTTTCCAGCACTCAGTGACTCAGTGACTGTGTTCAAAGCTAACTCTGGATTAGAGAAGTCAAATTTCCAGTCTGTGCTTCTGCACTGGAATGCATCATTCTTGGATGGAATTCAAGGAGCCTGGACATCTTACAGATGGTGCCAGTAAACACGACTCCTTTGTAACTCTGTTAGTGAGTAACAACACTATTTAAGTATTCACAACCTCTGACTATTCATGGGTTAGGGTTGTGCCAATACATACATACATACATACACATGTGCCAATACATACATACATACATGCATACATGTACATATACATAGACACATATAATTCTTGTAGTCCAGGGAAACTCTCCATCTTTGCTTCCAGCTATATATTTCCATGTACATCTTTATGTATTTATCTACATGTACATTCTGCTTAAGTCTACCTGTAGTTTTCAGCTTCATCTTTCTCACAGTCTGTTAAAGGTAACTATCTACAATAGAACACAGGGACTAGAAATATACAGTAATACTGTTCACATCTGGAAAAGGGAAGAAGTACTCAGCCTCAGTGGAGTCATACAGTCTGCTCGAATCTGTGTATTCCAAATTTAGTAGAATTTGTCTTTTTGGATAATCAAAGAATGAGTCAGATTTTCCATTTGAAATATTTCCAATTTTTTCCATTTCATTCAGTGTAGGCGGTACTGCCATTTTCTACTAAACCTGTTATCATATTATCAGCCTGTATTTTTCTTGTCGGACACATAAAATGCAAAAAAAGTATTTATATTGACAATAAACACAGACAACCTTAACCCTATAGATTCATGAGTGAATTTTACGAAGTGTTGGGTTGGTTATTGTTTAAAATATTACGACAGCAGTGGGTACTATGATACTGATACCAATAGAATACTTTATGAAATACCTTTTAGTTTTTCTTGTGAACGTGGCGCTGCAGTCTGAAGTTTAAGTTTCAAAGAAGTTTCAAAGACACGACACAAAGGTGTGACATTTTTAACAGTTTTGCTCATGCTACCACAGACTGTGTGTAGCTGCTAGCTGCTAGCTGTGGTAGTGGGCCAGTCATATGTTGCACTAAATTGAAGAATGCTTGCAGTAACCCAGATGGCATGACAACACTGATTCAATGTTGAAATTCCATCAGAATCATCATTTTGGTTGAGGCTAAATAACTAGTGATTAAAGCAACATTAATGTTATTTCAATGTTGTTCAATGATAAAACATTATTGATGATTGATTTTAAGTTGAACTTGAGCTTTAGGATGAACTGATTTTATGTCTGTCTTGATCTATTTTTCAACATTGAAATAACATTATTTCAGGATGCAATGTTATATTTCATGTTGGTTCAACGACAGTTGATGCATCGACACTGATTCAATGTTGGTCTGCTATCAGGGAATTGTCTGCAAGAAAAAAAAACATGAGAATAGTTACAATCTATTTATTTTTTCGATCGGGATACAAAAAAGATCAAATGTATGTGTTGTTTGCCTGGAGGAGGTTCAGTCCTACAGTACAGTGGACTTATTTTGGTCGATAACTTAAGATAGGGAGTGACCCAGAGACGTAAGCGGCTCCAACCAAAATGAACCCAGTGCATAAAGACATCAGAGCAAAGCACAGATCATCTCCAGCAGCTGGAATCTATGTGGGGCCTCACATAGATGACAATGTGTGTGGGTGTTTTATTTCGCATCAGCGTGTGTAACTGTTCAGTTACATTTTACACCACAGTCCTAAAAACTGTCTAATATGAATCAAACTCAGGAAAGTGAAATAAATGTTGTCCTCTCCTTTGCTTCAGACTCTCTCCAGATGTCTGCCACAGATGTGAAGTTGCACTCCAGTCAACAGCAGCCTGCCGCTAGTGTGAACATCAGTGTGTGCTGGGAACCAGAGAACAGCACGTCAGAGCAACCCCAACACTATTGCAACTTGAACAGCACTCATCCAGACTCCTCTGCTGCCAGCGACAATGATCAGAGTGACCAGGAGATCCAGGTCAATATCGGAGGAGACGATGACATGAAGCAGGAGTGTGACCCGAGCGCGCCTCTGAAAATACTCAAAGTGAAGAAACCGTTCAAATGTCCCGTCTGCCTGAGCGGCTTCTCCTCCAAAAAGACAATGGTGCGACACTTAAAAAAGCACCCGGAGGACAGATCGTCATCGTACCAGTGCCAGTTCTGTGAGCGCCACTTCTGCCACAAGTCTGAATTCATCATTCACACGAGGACGCACAAAAGTGCCAAACCATACAAGTGTCAAGACTGTGAGAAGAGCTTTGACCACAGGGACAGTCTGCTCGTTCACAGACAGAAACACGCTGGGGAGAAAGCATATCAGCGTTACAGTGAAAAGACGAATATGGAAACTCACCTTAGATCAGTGACACCTGCCAGTACCACTGAAGAAGAGCTGGACTCCAGACAGGCTGAGTCTGCCATCAAGACATTTCCACTAACTATGACTCCCTATGATAAAAGTGAGTTTGATCAGGAGTCTCTGCAGCCTCTGTGTCTTTACCAGATCCAGACCGTAGCCGACATAGATAAAGACGCCACGGCTGCACTTCCACTTGATCGCATTAAAACTGAGCCGGCTGGAGCTGATGGAGGTGTGTCAGACAGCACCACAGACAATCAGCCTCTCTTTTCACTGAGTCCAGGTGAACAGGGCGTAGGTGAGACTGACCCCAAACATCTCAACATCAAAAACATCCTGCCGAGAAGACCTTCAGGAAAATCTGCCGAGCTCATTGTTCAGTTCGAAGCAGGAACGCCACAGAAACCCTACAAGTGTCCTTGCTGCACCAAATGTTTCTCCTTGACTAAGACTTTGATAAGACACATAAAGATCCATACAGAGGACAAGCCGTACCAGTGCCAGTTCTGTGGGAGGAACTTCTGTCAGAAGTCCGACCTGGTCAATCATACGAGGATCCACACGGGAGAGAGGCCCTATCAGTGCCACGAGTGTCACAAGTCGTTCGCACAGAAAGGCAACCTGGTGGTTCACATGAGGAAACACACGGGAGAAAAACCATTTCAGTGCCAAGAGTGCAGCTGTAGTTTTGGACAGAAGTCCTCTTTGGACAGTCACATGCTGAACCACACTTAGTCTGTGCCAAGTGGTCAGATTCATAAGCCTGTTTATTTATTATTTGATCATATAATTATGTTTTAAACCAAAAGTTTGCCAGATGATGTAACAGTCCGACTGTAAGGTCTATTAGTGTATGGATGAGAAGTCCTCTTAACATTTGAACATCTAACATGACAACAAATATCATCATGTGATCCAGTTTAAAGCTCTAGAACAGCAGCTAGAAGGCCTTGTATTAACCTGGCCCCACATCTGTTTTTTACCAACTGATTTACATATACACATATACTGTTACATATTCCTGCTCGTCTATGTCAGAGTGTCCGAACGACAGATCTTTCTGTCACTGCTGGTGACTGTTAACAAAACAAAAGGACCTGTGCTCCCAACAAGAAGTTGGCTAACACAGTCAGTCACTGAATGAAGGAAGTGAAGTGAAATGGCAGATCAGCGTGGTTATCAGGGCAGTCTGTGGTCAGCTTAACTCACGTTTCCAACATCAAGAGTCAGTGTTCAAACTGAAAATTTGACCAGATAACATTCACTAGTTAAAAATGTTTTTATATAAATGTTTTTTCTATGAAATGAAGCTCTGTTTGTCATTGTGACTGGTTTTACCTGTAAAGTTGACTTCATGAGACTTTACACTTTGTTCACACTGCCCTTAATGTGTTCAGCTCACTGTGAAAAAAAAACACACAGAGCAGCTGACAGTGGACCTGTTCTGATTCACAGGTGGGGATATGAATTCAGATGAAATGATGGGGAAGGATTTGGTTTCCGTAGCAGAACTTTGTGGTCAGCTGTGAGACAACTTTTCTGTCCAAGCATGTTTGTGTAGGGAAATTATTAAGAGATAATCAATTTTTGTGACGCCTGTATTTTAATTTTACAAACCCCATACATATTGTATTCAAATATTTGTATTTATGTCATGAGATTGTTATGTTTTGTAATTTCTTTTGCAAAATGTGTGAGAAACTTGTTTCTACATAAAATCTGAAAATAACAGCATAAAAACAAGCTTGTCTTTTCTGTTTGTCCTTGTTGCTCAGGACTGTGTCATTCTTTACAGTTGTGGTTTGTGTAGTTTCACATCATAACTCAGGAAGAAACAGAGTATGACCTAATATGATCTTGTTACCACAAATGGCAATCGTTTCTGCCCCAGGGTACTTTTCATTCACCAGAATAAATAATGGTCTTGTCATGTTGATTTTTTTTTTTTAGTAGTCAGAAGAATTTAGTATAGTATAGTATATAAGTATATACAATGAGACAGCCTCATAAATGTTTGCTAAAAGAAAAACAGATTACAGGAGGTGTTTGCAAATAACCTGACTAACCTACTACTACTGTAACTAAGCAGATGGCTACCTCCCAACAGCATAATAAACATACATAATAAAAAATGAAAATCAGAAAACTAAGACTTCAAGTGTGCTTTTACAAAACATGACAGAATGTGCAAGTTATGAAACAAATTGTAGGTCTTTGACACAAGCAATCATATCTTATATCTCATTATAATAGTATGTCCACTGAAATACTGGAGTCCAATCTGATCATTTTTGGAGCCCAAGTAGCTTACCTGATAGATCACATTCCCCTTCCACCAAAAGGCCCTAACTTGCAACAGCTTGTGTTCAGTTCTAACCTGTGTCTTTCTCCCTTTTCTGTCTGTCTTAAGCCCAAAATAATACAAAAAGAATTGGATGATTTATCATGAGAGAGTGAGAGAAGCTAAAGACAGTTGCTGTTAGGTGTCTATCCTGACTTGTTCTCAAAAGATATTAAAGAGCTGCCTGGTTGTGCTAGTTTCCTGGATGGATTTGCTTTTTGTTATTACACATTAAGATGCTGGAGACACATCATCTATAAATATACCAATGGTGACAGACCATTTCCACAGCAGATATTTTATCTTGTCAAAGTAGGAAAAGCACAGGTGTTAGAAGTAACATCAACAATGGCCCTGTCCTGCTATGCTGACTGAAACTTTTGAGCATTCTCCCTGTTCATGCTGAAAAAAGATTTGTTTCTTTGGTGCATTAAACACACCAAGCACGATGACACCTTCAAGACCAAAACACAACAACAGCCCACTTTAAAGACCAGAAAGTTATTCAATAAATCTGTCTTCTAATGCTCCTGTTCAGAAGTGCTGCAGTAAATGCACATATTCTTTTGCAATATGCTACAGTAAAATATTAAATATGTGTTATTATTGCTGACACAAAATAGTAATATATGTTATTAACTGATTGCCCACTCTGGACTTGTTCAATATTTATGAGACATTTCATCATTCTTATTTGTGTCTTAGGAGTGGTCATCACCATTTTCCTCTTCTTTTCCCACCAATGTTCGTCTCACTTAAACATAGCTTAGCTGCCAAACATTCAAATCTGTCAAACTAAATGGAGGATGTACTGCAGCTCCAGTGACGTTTGACACTTTGGACATCACTAGTTGCGGTATTCTTTATTTGACACGAGAGAATATTGATAGAATATATTGAAATATTGTGGTTCACAGGGGTGAAACAAGCTTTGGTGCGAAGTCACTGTCCACCCATCATTACAGTTGCACAATACTAGGGCCCTGAAAATTAAGCAGTTCAACAGAATTCAATCATCCAATGTCTTATTACACCGGTGCTTTTCCTATACATGTCAGATTCCATCCACTTATTGATATTAACAGTAATTAGAAACAATCAGACCTGAGTCACAAGGGAAAGTAATGTCAGTTGCTACAGCCTTTTGTATTATGGTAGCTTGGTACTTGGGTGAACAGACGGTGGCTGGCTAAAGGTGGGATGTGGATTGACGGACACTGGATACAGCTTGTGGTGAAGAACATCCCCATATGTTTGTTGGTAGATATGTATAGGACTGGGAGATGCCTGAACCAAAAGCTGCCTTTGGGCAATCGAAGAATGTATAGCAATGGGTGGGACCAATGGGGAATCAAAGTCAGTTGATTGAGTTTTCAAGTATTGGAGTGGGTTTTGGAGATGGGATTTCGAGCAGTGCGGTTGGTCCATTATTAGGGGAATGCTAAGGGTATCCCTGCACAGGTTCTGAACCTGATATATCGCAAGGGGTCCTGAAGGATTAAGGATATTGGGGTAGATTTGAGAAGCAGGACTGAAAATGGAGAAGGGAGAGGCAGGTGCACCTCCCTCTGCCCCCTCTGCACTTTCTCCCCCAACACTGTCATCCTTGGGTGTCTTGATCTCTTTTGAAGGTGATGAGGAAAGAACATCCTTTGGAATGGGTGGAATGGCCTGCCTCTTCCTCTTTGAGATGCTGTTTCCAAGATTATTTAGGGGATGCGTAACACAGGCATTGTGCAGTACCATCTGTGATCCTAAGGCCTCGGCCATCCTGTTGTAAAGTGCAGTTTGCAATCGTTCTTGCTCCTTCTGGTTTCCTACTTTCTGTTTCTTTACCACTCCTCCATTGTGGATGGCACCAACCACTGCTTCCTCACTGGCTCTAAAGGGTTCAGCTGCTGGGTCTTGTCTGGGATTGCATGTGCGTGCAAGAGACACAGTCAGTGGGGGAACTTGCTGTGCTCTTAAGTAATGTGCAATGGTGACATCTGTAAGTCCATTCTGAGGGACAACTGAGGTACTGTCCCGATACCTTGTGGAATACTTGAGGGGATCAGAGGCGCAGGGATGGTGGAGTGGTTTTGGAGAGGACTTCGGAAGACTTAGATCTGTGGGTTGATCCTCAGACAGTAATGTTCTTGGATTGGGAGAATTGCCCTGATCAGTAGGAGTTGAGTACTTTGAATCATCATCAGACTGAAGGAATCTCACCAAGCTTTTAGGGTTTCTTGGGAGGGTAGTTCCTTGCTCTTGGGGTTGTTTAGATCCATCATAAACTAACTCTACATTAACAGTCCCATCAGCTTTCTCGGCTGCCCTGTGCCTATAATCAAGGTATGATACTGATGAAAAGAGGTCAGCAGGGAAGCCCTTAGGTGTCCAGCTGGACTGGGGCATTTTAGGAGTGAGCAGAGGTGTTGATAGACACTTAGACTCTTTTTTATGGGAAAGCAGGGGTATGGGAGAGCAAGAAGGGGGCACATGATGGAAATGATGTTTGTGAGAATTTATAGGAAGAGGTGTGCTTTCTTTAACCTGTCTTGCTCTATCTTTTTGGACTGTTGTCTTGAAGCTATGCACGTGCTGTATCACGGAGGGGCGACTCAGTACCACCACTGAGGAATCTGTGGCTACAGCTGGTCGCTCTGCTGGCTCTTCTATTATAGTGTTGGTTGAACTAGAGGTAATAAGTGGAGTAGTCTTTTGAAAACTGGAATAACAGTGGCCTTGTTTGGGTAATCCAGTACTGTTGACATGCAGTAAGAGCTTTTTCTTGGCAAGTGGAGACATGATCGCCTTGCTAGCTCCAGAGGATTCAAAGAGAGTTGTGAACCCTGAAGAAGTGTCCTCCGTCCTAGGTAGTTCGGCTTGTTCACTGGGAGGTTCTGGGATTGTAGGAGACTGCAGGTTTCTTGGCTTCCCAATACGGCACAGATCCTGTAATGGTAGTTGCTGGTGCTGCCAGAGGTCCACGGCTGAGTGGCCATGGTTAAAGATCTTTGGAGTAGCCAGTGGTAACATGCTTTCATCCTTTGGATAAGTTGTTAAGTATGAGGGGTCACACCCACTATACCTCCTCTTCCTCTTCACCTCCTCTTTGTGCTCCTGCATCAGCTGGATTGCTGAATCATTCTGACTATCCTGTGTTGGGCTTTGTCTTTTTCTGACACTAAGTAAAGGCTTTAAGGAGTCCAAACGAGTTATGCAGATTTGAGGCTCAAGTTTCAGCTGAGAATTTTGTTCCAACACCTGCAAGATGAAAAGAAAATAAATGCTGTAAATGGGACAAAATAGAAGACTTCCAATTCAGATTAGGCTTGCAAGATGGATAGATAAAGTGCTTAATTAATGAATGTGACAATGGGATAGAGAATCAAAAAGCACCATTGTCTATCCTCTTGCTCATAGAGAATACTATAGGTACATGACTATATTTATCTTGTTCACTTAAGTTCATTGACATTTGACAAGATTTCTCCTCTAAAAGTCCTTGTATGTAACACCAGACACAGGTTGTCAAGAGTTTTTCTCTCAGCTCTTAACTAGCTGACCTGTTATTTATACCTCAATGGTCACACAAAAAAAGATATACCATACTTACATATACTATACAAACTGATCAAAATAGGTGTTTGAACCAGTTAATGAAGATAGTAAAACTGTTATTTATAACAACAGTGGGAGCTAATAGCCACAAGCATAATTACCAACAATGACTAAAGTTAAAGTTATAAATTAGCAATTTTCATAATTGACACATTGATACAGCTTTTCCTCTTGCTTTAATTGTACCATTTTTTTGTAGTATAGAGTCAGTTACTGGCCATAATGGTTGTTTTGTGGAATCATTTGTTTCAAAATAAAATGAGATATTATTACCTGTAGAAAAAGAGCTTGCATGTTATAATGTAATGGCCTTTTGCACATCTTAACACACTGCATGTGTTTGACCAGAATATCAGGTAGGTTTTTGTGTTCATCTTAAATGTGTAATGTGTAGGCAACAGAGAGAAACTTACTAATCTGCTTTGATCCGGATCCCTACGTTCAGGGGTGTCATTCTTCTCAGGACATGCCTCTGTCTTTAGGATGGGGGTACAGATACTACTGGATGATCCTTTGCTTGTGCTGGCCTCCAGTTTCCCAGGTTTGAGCTGGGGGACCTGCTTGTCCTCCTCCCCTCTGATGAACCTCTCATAAGGCAGGATGAGTCTGGAGAAGAGACGCACAGATGAGTGAATGAATGAGAACAGGCTGGGTCAAGAGTTTCTAAGAGATGGCAGTTGTAGAGTAACTCTACTGCTGCTAACATGTTCACAATATCAACTTTAAAAGGTTATAGACTGTATCTGTCAATGTTGTGTCTATTGTTGTATGCAATGTAATGTTTTATTGGATTTAAATAGCACAGTCCTGATGAGCTATAAGTCAAAGCTAAAAGTAAAAAATAGAAAAGTCATGATATTTAAAAAATAGGTACATTTTGGAAGCTACTGAAATGATTCTTTTAAGTCTCTGTTAATCCAAACACTGTACAAAGCACTACAGGAGCATTTAAAGCATTCAGGGGATTGGAATACATTTACGGGGACTTTTGGAATTTGGTGTTTTAAGGATCTGCTTGAGTGAAGACAGGCAGGGTAGAGCTGAAGGGCTGTTTTTAGAGAATCAATTGCTACATGAATATCTGGCAGAGAAAGAGCGAGTTTATTCTTGGCAGACTGCGACGTGCGCTCTGAAACAGCATACTATGTGGTAAACTTCTCCACCGAGAACAATACAAATGTTTTTATGAGCAGTGTGGCTGCGGCTCCTCCAGGGTACTCATTATTTTTACATGAAAATAAAAGCCAGCCTTGTAACCAGACCAGCAAGTGTATGAGAACATCTTATTAACGTTCAGCTGGAGATGTCGTTTGGTGAAATCCTCATATTAGTGCGAGGGTGTCATTTCTAATAGACGGCATACCTTTCATAGTGTCGACGTGTGCAGGTTGCTGCACTGGTGCTGCCTGGGTTTCCTCCGAGTTCATCATAGACGTTCTTCCACTGTCTTCGTGCTGTAATCTACACAGAGGAAAATAAAGAAACCATGTAAATGTATCAGCTGACTAATCCAGTTTACCATCTTCAAACTAGAAGAAATTCTAACAAACTCACCAGTTCATACCCTCCCAGGCTCTGTGCAGCTTGAAACATGGTCCAGAGGTTTACTGTCACACAGAGACAGAGGAAATGAGACACATATAGGAGTAAATAACACCCACACAAATGTATCACTGCTTTTATGTTAACGTTAAAGTCTCTCTTTGTCTTTTGTTTTAAAGTCCCCATGAAGTCAAAATTGATGTTGAAGTGTTTTTACTGTCTACTACTTTATCTGTCCTCCAGTGTCTGTCCAACACTGACATAAAGTCAGTCAGTTTTCAGCTCTTCTTCATGGTATTTTAGTTTGTCATTTCCTGATAAACCACAAAAAGTCACTGATGACTCATCCTACACCTGGGGGCGTGTACTAATTTTACATCCAATAAAAATGCTTATCCACTTGCTAAAGTAGCAAACTGCTAATTAAATGCTGCTAACTAAATCTGTTGCCCGCAGGCGACAGAACTGGGCTCAGCAGCTGAACTGGACCAAATTCGAGTACAGCCTCTGAAATCAACAGGGAATGACATTACACATTATCCAGGTGATTTAGAGACTTTCCCAATGGAAAGACTGCAAACTGCCAGCTGCCTTACCATGCTCAGCTGTGTAGCTAACTGAACTGACTGTCAATAGCTGCCTAGCTGTTTTTACAGGAAAAACACTTTCTTTTGGTTTCATGGGGACTTTAAGTAAAATACAAGTAAATTACAACCTATAACAAATGAGGTCATTTACTCTGTTTGAAGCCCAGGTAGGGGATCCTCTCAATTGGTGTCTTCCTCTCCTTCATATATTTATACAGAGACACCAAGAAGGCCTGCTCCTCTTCTTTGTACTGCAAACCTCGTCCTTTTCTTCTTCTCTCCTCTGGAAGTGTTAGTGGTGTGCTGTGATTTACACTACTGACTCTGCTGTCTTTGACTTTCGTTACGCCTGCTTTGTCTGCTGTCACCTGGAAGAAAAAAGCAGAGGGCAGAGGAATGTGTGCACATTCACTTCAATGTCACTATCAAAAGCATCACTGAATCCACAGCTGATGAAGGTATTTATACCTCGACTGTGGTTTCTCCTGCTGTTGCTTCAGTCTCCTTAGAAGACTTTTGACAGTGACCTGACCCCTGACTTTGACCATGTGAGTCATGATACAGATAGTTTGATAGCTTCTTTTTCCGTGGACGGCCCTTCAGGTTGGGAGCTGTAGACAGAGAAAAAGAACACAACCAATCAAACATTTCTGTTAGAAAATGTAACTGTGCTTACATGTCATGTATAATCATTAATTTACAGTAATGCAGTGTCACATCATGATAAATACAGCCCTGATCCAAGACTGACTGCCATCTGCCATAACCCTCAATATGACAAATAGCAGAGACATATGTGCTGCTAAAACTTGCATAACCTTCTCTTTCTCAACCCACATTATAACTCACAGAGGACAAAGAACATTGCCAAAGATGAAACAATAGACTATTGCACATTCTGAGTCCGGACCAATCATTTCTTTCAGATCTGTACCATCTTTTGGGCTTATCACATCTTGTACTGTACATTGTTAGTTGTGAGGGTGCTTAATTTGAAGAAAATATTGAATCTAAATTTAGTAAGACTGTGATTATGCCCGTTCAAAAACAAGGAGAAGATCAATTTGTATGAATGTAACATTTAATAATAATCTTAATGTTACTCAAAGATATTTAAAAATGGTCGTAACATTCAAAATAATTGTACAGATGATTTAAGTTCTATACATTTGGAAAAAAATGATCAAACTCCAGTTTTGAATATGTGTTTAAGTTGTGTGCTCAACTCAAAGAATTTATGTTATTTAACTAGAGTTAAATTTGCAAACGACAAGATGGAATTCTTGCCTTGCTTAGATCACTACAGTTATGTTTCCGGTAGGGCTTAATCTATAATCGGACCTTGTTGTTTAATTTTACTAAATGAGAAAATAAAACTAAAGACTGGTCTCACATATACTGTCATACAGTATCCATGACCCCCATCCCGGACCCCAATCAGATCAGCCAGAGACAGGGCATGTCCTAATGGGACAACACAAAGGTTTCTTTTTTGTCCAGCTAACAGAATTATTTGTATTTAGCCACAGCTAAATTGGCATACAACACTGTGAAATGGTTGTCTTATGAATCAGTTCCTTTGAAACTACAAAGTGATTCATTGTTCAGACCTTGTTATTGCACTGTGTATAGCGAGAAAATAAAAGTAAAGATTGGTCTCAAATATATTGTGAAGTCTTTATACTGTGAAGACAACTTAAGATGTCTACTTGAACATGTCCGACTCAGTAAACCAACTATGTTCATCCATCTAATGAGCAGAGATAACAAACCATGTTGAAGTAGTAGGTTTGTCTGTGGAGTCCTCCCTGAAGAGGTTTATTTAGGCCTAGCAGTTTGGACCCCAACCCATAATCCTGCTGCAGACACACCTGCAGAGGAGAGTATAAAGAGCCTGGACTGAACTGAGTCAAACATCAAGCTTCAAGGAGTCTCTCCACAGCAGCTCTCCACAGAAGCTCCACAGGCACCAGACCCACCCTGAAGATGACTCCCTCTATCAGCCTGCTACTGCTGCTCCTGCTCGGCCTCTCTCAGGCACATCCACTCATGGAGGAAGGAAGTGCAGCAGAGATCCCAGTTGAAGAAGATGACACTGTTGACATCACCACCAGGATTCTGACCTCCAACAACGCCACTGATGAGATCCTGCTGGAAGGAGACTTGTTGGCTCCCAGAACCAGAAATGCCATGATGTGCTGGTCCAACAATTGCCTGTGGAGGAAAGCCTCCAATGGCCTGGTGATGATCCCCTTCACCGTGAGCAGTGAGTTCACCAGCTGGGAAAGGCAGAAGATCGACTACGCCATGAACACTTTCCACAGCCAAACCTGCATCCGCTTCGTGCCCCGTCAGAACGAGTATGACTACATCAGCATCGAGAACAAAGTGGGATGTTTCTCCGCTCTGGGCAGAGAGGGAGGCAGACAGGTCCTCTCTCTCAACAGACAGGGCTGCCTGTACCATGGCATCATCCAGCATGAGATCAACCACGCTCTGGGCTTCCAGCATGAGCAGACCAGGAGCGACCGCGACTACTACGTCAGGATCAACTGGGAGAACATCAACCCGCAGATGGCCTACAACTTCTACAGGCAGAATACCAACAATCTGAACACTCCATACGACTACTCCTCCATCATGCACTATGGAAGAACAGCCTTCTCCATCGAGTACGGCAGGGACTCCATCACCCCCATCCCCGACCCCAATGTTCAGATCGGCCAGAGGCAGGGCATGTCCTACTGGGACATCATGAGGATCAACATGCTCTATGGCTGCTAACAACAATATTTGTGATGCCTGGTTGAGAGTTAACTGTTTAGTCAAATGCAATAAATTCACACTTTTCACTGTTATCTATTATTCATCAAAAGTTTAAAAGTCCTGTAATCCATAGTACAGATTGTAGTCTTTGAAATGTTTGGACAGTTGAATATCAGTCAAAGTTACTGAAACAAAATAAAACAATAAAGATGAAGTTGGTATCAGCAGCATTTGGCAGTTTCACTAAGTGTGTTTCATTACAATCTGTCTCATTATCAGGATATGTAGTACAGTCACTGTAGCTAAACCTCTGCTTAAAAAGCAGACTCTTGATCCAGAGATTTCAACCTTTCACAGACCAATATCTAATCATTCCTTTTGCTCTAAGATACTCGAGAAAGCTGCAGCCAATCGTGTGACTTTCTCCATAAGAGCAGTTTATTTGAGGATTTTCAATCAGGATTTAGAGTGCATCATAGCACAGAGACTGCACTAGTCAAAGTTACTAATGACCTCCTAATGGCATCAGACAAAGGACTCATATCTGTACTTGTCCTGTTAGATCTTAGTGCCCCATTTGACACCATCAAATTCTTTTGTAGAGACTTAAACACCTAATTGGCATCAAAGGGACCAGCCTAAGCTGGTTTTAGTCCTCAACTTTTTTTGTAAATGTTAATGATAAATCCCCCATGCACACAAAAGCCACAGAGTTTCACAAGGTTCTGTGCTTGGACCAATTCTGTTCACCTAATTCATGCTTCCTTTTGTCAACATTATTAGGAATTGCTCCATTACCTTTTACTATTTTGACAATGATACCCAGTTATGTATATTGATAAAGCCACACCAATCAATCACTTAGCTGAACATAAAGTATACCTTAAGGTCAATAAGACTTGGATGACCTGCAATTTTCTGATGTTAAACTCAAACAAAACTGAAGTTCTTGTAATTGGATCTAAACACTTAGTTACTTAAGACAGGATCACCCTGGCCTGCAGCTCCACCGTAAAGAATCTTGGAGTTGTTTTTGATCAGAATTTGTCCTTTAACGTCCACATAAAATCAATTTCAGGACTCTCTTTTTTAACCTACGCAACCTCACAAAAATCAGACACATCCTGTCTCAAGCGGATGCAGAAAAACTAATGCATCCATTCTTTTACTTCTATTTTGGACTATTGTGACTCTTTGTTAACAGGCTGCTTCAATAAGTCCCATCAGACTTTCAGCTGATTCAGAAGGCTACGACATGTGAACAAGGATCAGAGATCACATTTCACACATTTTGGCTTCTTTGCATTGACTACGTGGAAAAATTAAGAATAAAATTTAAAATTCTTCTCATTGCCTGCAAAACTCTCTATGGCCAGGCACCATCATATCTTAAAGAGTCTATAGTATATTATTACCATACTAGAACACTGTGCTCTCAGAATGCTGGGTTCCTTGTGGTTCCTATAGTCTCCAAAAATAGATTATAAGTCAGAGCCTTCAGCTATCAAGCTCCTCTTCTGTGGAACCAGCTCCTCCCATTTTGGTTTCACGAGGCACACACCCTCTCTACATTTAAGAGTAGGCTGAAACATTCATCTTTGATAGAGTTTACTGTTCGGGTTAGCTCCTTTAACCTCAGGTCTTTGAGAAATTCCATCAACACTGTAAGAGAAAAATGTTTTACCTGGGACCTCTTTGTTTCAACCTCAGTGTATTTTGCATGATATTTTTTGTATAAATATTCTAGACCTGTTTGCTGGTTTCTCAATGACATTAAAAACAGTTGAGTCGAGTCGAGTGGGCAAGGTTTCAACTAATGCAGTTGTGATTATTGAGGGAGCTACAGTATATTACTGTTCAATAATACTCAGATATAATGATGACATTTAAAAGATGATATTTATTAATAGCAGTTACATATCTGGTCTGGATAAAGTGTTCATTTTGGACAAGTATGTTGTGATGTCTGAATTGTTTTATGAATGACAGAGCAAAGGTTTATTTTTTGTTCTCTGTCCAACTCACAGAATTACTTTGATTCAGCTAGAGCTAAATTTGCATAAGACACTATGCAACGGTTGACTTGAAAATCTGTCTTTGGAACTTCAGTATAGATATAAATTGATTCATTGTTCAGACCTTGTTATTGCACTGTGCATAATGAGAAAAGTGAAGTAAAGATTGGTCTCAAATATACTGTGAAGTCTTTTTAGCTGAAGACAATTTAAGATGTCTACTTGAACATGTCCGACTCAGTGAACCAACTGTGTTCATCCATCTAATGAGCAGAGATAATAAACCATGTTGAAGTAGTAGGTTTGTCTGTGGAGTCCTCCCTGAAGAGGTTTATTTAGACCTAGCAGTTTGGACCCCAACCCATAATCCTGCTGCAGACACACCTGCAGAGGAGAGTATAAAGAGCCTGGACTGAACTGAGTCAAACATCAAGCTTCAAGGAGTCTCTCCACAGCAGCTCTCCACAGAAGCTCCACAGGCACCAGACCCACCCTGAAGATGACTCCCTCTATCAGCCTGCTACTGCTGCTCCTGCTCGGCCTCTCTCAGGCACATCCACTCATGGAGGAAGGAAGTGCAGCAGAGATCCCAGTTGAAGAAAACGACACTGTTGACATCACCACCAGGATTCTGACCTCCAACAACGCCACTGATGAGATCCTGCTGGAAGGAGACTTGTTGGCTCCCAGAACCAGAAATGCCATGATGTGCTGGTCCAACAATTGCCTGTGGAGGAAAGCCTCCAACGGCCTGGTGATGATCCCCTTCACCGTGAGCAGTGAGTTCACCAGCTGGGAAAGGCAGAAGATCGACTACGCCATGAACACTTTCCACAGCCAAACCTGCATCCGCTTCGTGCCCCGTCAGAACGAGTATGACTACATCAGCATCGAGAACAAAGTGGGATGTTTCTCCGCTCTGGGCAGAGAGGGAGGCAGACAGGTCCTCTCTCTCAACAGACAGGGCTGCCTGTACCATGGCATCATCCAGCATGAGATCAACCACGCTCTGGGCTTCCAGCATGAGCAGACCAGGAGCGACCGCGACTACTACGTCAGGATCAACTGGGAGAACATCAACCCGCAGATGGCCTACAACTTCTACAGGCAGAATACCAACAATCTGAACACTCCATACGACTACTCCTCCATCATGCACTATGGAAGAACAGCCTTCTCCATCGAGTACGGCAGGGACTCCATCACCCCCATCCCCGACCCCAATGTTCAGATCGGCCAGAGGCAGGGCATGTCCTACTGGGACATCATGAGGATCAACATGCTCTATGGCTGCTAACAACAATATTTGTGATGCCTGGTTGAGAGTTAACTGTTTAGTCAAATGCAATAAATTCACACTTTTCACTGTTATCTATTATTCATCAAAAGTTTAAAAGTCCTGTAATCCATAGTACAGATTGTAGTCTTTGAAATGTTTGGACAGTTGAATATCAGTCAAAGTTACTGAAACAAAATAAAACAATAAAGATGAAGTTGGTATCAGCAGCATTTGGCAGTTTCACTAAGTGTGTTTCATTACAATCTGTCTCATTATCAGGATATGTAGTACAGTCACTGTAGCTAAACCTCTGCTTAAAAAGCAGACTCTTGATCCAGAGATTTCAACCTTTTACAGACCAATATCTAATCATTCCTTTTGCTCTAAGATACTCGAGAAAGCTGCAGCCAATCGTGTGACTTTCTCCATAAGAACAGTTTATTTGAGGATTTTCAATCAGGATTTAGAGTGCATCATAGCACAGAGACTGCACTAGTCAAAGTTACTAATGACCTCCTAATGGCATTAGACAAAGGACTCATATCTGTACTTGTCCCGTTAGATCTTAGTGCCCCATTTGACACCATCAAATTCTTTTGTAGAGACTTAAACACCTAATTGGCATCAAAGGGACCGGCCTAAGCTGGTTTAAGTCCTCAACTTTTTTTGTAAATGTTAATGATAAATCCCCCATGCACAAAAAAGCCACAGAGTTCCACAAGGTTCTGTGCTTGGACCAATTCTGTTCACCTAATTCATGCTTCCTTTTGTCAACATTATTAGGAATTGCTCCATTACCTTTTACTATTTTGACAATGATACCCAGTTATGTATATTGATAAAGCCACACCAATCAATCACTTAGCTGAACATAAAGTATACCTTAAGGCCATTAAGACTTGGATGACCTGCAATTTTCTGATGTTAAACTCAAACAAAACTGAAGTTCTTGTAATTGGACCTAAACACTTAGTTAATTTAGACAGGATCACCCTGGCCTGCAGCTCCACCGTAAAGAATCTTGGAGTTGTTTTTGATCAGAATTTGTCTTTTAACGTCCACATAAAATCAATTTCAGGACTCTCTTTTTTAACCTACGCAACCTCACAAAAATCAGACACATCCTGTCTCAAGCGGATGCAGAAAAACTAATGCATCCATTCTTTTACTTCTATTTTGGACTATTGTGACTCTTTGTTAACAGGCTGCTTCAATAAGTCCCATCAGACTTTCAGCTGATTCAGAAGGCTACGACATGTGAACAAGGATCAGAGATCACATTTCACACATTTTGGCTTCTTTGCATTGACTACGTGGAAAAATTAAGAATAAAATTTAAAATTCTTCTCATTGCCTGCAAAACTCTCTATGGCCAGGCACCATCATATCTTAAAGAGTCTATAGTATATTATTACCATACTAGAACACTGTGCTCTCAGAATGCTGGGTTCCTTGTGGTTCCTATAGTCTCCAAAAATAGATTATAAGTCAGAGCCTTCAGCTATCAAGCTCCTCTTCTGTGGAACCAGCTCCTCCCATTTTGGTTTCACGAGGCACACACCCTCTCTACATTTAAGAGTAGGCTGAAACATTCATCTTTGATAGAGTTTACTGTTCGGGTTAGCTCCTTTAACCTCAGGTCTTTGAGAAATTCCATCAACACTGTAAGAGAAAAATGTTTTACCTGGGACCTCTTTGTTTCAACCTCAGTGTATTTTGCATGATATTTTTTGTATAAATATTCTAGACCTGTTTGCTGGTTTCTCAATGACATTAAAAACAGTTGAGTCGAGTCGAGTGGGCAAGGTTTCAACTAATGCAGTTGTGATTATTGAGGGAGCTACAGTATATTACTGTTCAATAATACTCAGATATAATGATGACATTTAAAAGATGATATTTATTAATAGCAGTTACATATCTGGTCTGGATAAAGTGTTCATTTTGGACAAGTATGTTGTGATGTCTGAATTGTTTTATGAATGACAGAGCAAAGGTTTATTTTTTGTTCTCTGTCCAACTCACAGAATTACTTTGATTCAGCTAGAGCTAAATTTGCATAAGACACTATGCAACGGTTGACTTGAAAATCTGTCTTTGGAACTTCAGTATAGATATAAATTGATTCATTGTTCAGACCTTGTTATTGCACTGTGCATAATGAGAAAAGTGAAGTAAAGATTGGTCTCAAATATACTGTGAAGTCTTTTTAGCTGAAGACAATTTAAGATGTCTACTTGAACATGTCCGACTCAGTGAACCAACTGTGTTCATCCATCTAATGAGCAGAGATAACAAACCATGTTGAAGTAGTAGGTTTGTCTGTGGAGTCCTCCCTGAAGAGGTTTATTTAGACCTAGCATTTTGGACCCCAACCCATAATCCTGCTGCTGACACACCTGCAGAGGAGAGTATAAAGAGCCTGGACTGAACTGAGTCAAACATCAAGCTTCAAGGAGTCTCTCCACAGCAGCTCTCCACAGAAGCTCCACAGGCACCAGACCCACCCTGAAGATGACTCCCTCTATCAGCCTGCTACTGCTGCTCCTGCTCGGCCTCTCTCAGGCACATCCACTCATGGAGGAAGGAAGTGCAGCAGAGATCCCAGTTGAAGAAAACGACACTGTTGACATCACCACCAGGATTCTGACCTCCAACAACGCCACTGATGAGATCCTGCTGGAAGGAGACTTGTTGGCTCCCAGAACCAGAAATGCCATGATGTGCTGGTCCAACAATTGCCTGTGGAGGAAAGCCTCCAACGGCCTGGTGATGATCCCCTTCACCGTGAGCAGTGAGTTCACCAGCTGGGAAAGGCAGAAGATCGACTACGCCATGAACACTTTCCACAGCCAAACCTGCATCCGCTTCGTGCCCCGTCAGAACGAGTATGACTACATCAGCATCGAGAACAAAGTGGGATGTTTCTCCGCTCTGGGCAGAGAGGGAGGCAGACAGGTCCTCTCTCTCAACAGACAGGGCTGCCTGTACCATGGCATCATCCAGCATGAGATCAACCACGCTCTGGGCTTCCAGCATGAGCAGACCAGGAGCGACCGCGACTACTACGTCAGGATCAACTGGGAGAACATCAACCCGCAGATGGCCTACAACTTCTACAGGCAGAATACCAACAATCTGAACACTCCATACGACTACTCCTCCATCATGCACTATGGAAGAACAGCCTTCTCCATCGAGTACGGCAGGGACTCCATCACCCCCATCCCCGACCCCAATGTTCAGATCGGCCAGAGGCAGGGCATGTCCTACTGGGACATCATGAGGATCAACATGCTCTATGGCTGCTAACAACAATATTTGTGATGCCTGGTTGAGAGTTAACTGTTTAGTCAAATGCAATAAATTCACACTTTTCACTGTTATCTATTATTCATCAAAAGTTTAAAAGTCCTGTAATCCATAGTACAGATTGTAGTCTTTGAAATGTTTGGACAGTTGAATATCAGTCAAAGTTACTGAAACAAAATAAAACAATAAAGATGAAGTTGGTATCAGCAGCATTTGGCAGTTTCACTAAGTGTGTTTCATTACAATCTGTCTCATTATCAGGATATGTAGTACAGTCACTGTAGCTAAACCTCTGCTTAAAAAGCAGACTCTTGATCCAGAGATTTCAACCTTTCACAGACCAATATCTAATCATTCCTTTTGCTCTAAGATACTCGAGAAAGCTGCAGCCAATCGTGTGACTTTCTCCATAAGAGCAGTTTATTTGAGGATTTTCAGTCAGGATTTAGAGTGCATCATAGCACAGAGACTGCACTAGTCAAAGTTACTAATGACCTCCTAATGGCATTAGACAAAGGACTCATATCTGTACTTGTCCCGTTAGATCTTAGTGCCCCATTTGACACCATCAAATTCTTTTGTAGAGACTTAAGCACCTAATTGGCATCAAAGGGACCGGCCTAAGCTGGTTTAAGTCCTCAACTTTTTTGTAAATGTTAATGATAAATCCCCCATGCACACAAAAGCCACAGAGTTCCACAAGGTTCTGTGCTTGGACCAATTCTGTTCACCTAATTCATGCTTCCTTTTGTCAACATTATTAGGAATTGCTCCATTACCTTTTACTATTTTGACAATGATACCCAGTTATGTATATTGATAAAGCCACACCAATCAATCACTTAGCTGAACATAAAGTATACCTTAAGGTCAATAAGACTTGGATGACCTGCAATTTTCTGATGTTAAACTCAAACAAAACTGAAGTTCTTGTAATTGGACCTAAACACTTAGTTACTTTAGACAGGATCACCCTGGCCTGCAGCTCCACCGTAAAGAATCTTGGAGTTGTTTTTGATCAGAATTTGTCTTTTAACGTCCACATAAAATCAATTTCAGGACTCTCTTTTTTAACCTACGCAACCTCACAAAAATCAGACACATCCTGTCTCAAGCGGATGCAGAAAAACTAATGCATCCATTCTTTTACTTCTATTTTGGACTATTGTGACTCTTTGTTAACAGGCTGCTTCAATAAGTCCCATCAGACTTTCAGCTGATTCAGAAGGCTACGACATGTGAACAAGGATCAGAGATCACATTTCACACATTTTGGCTTCTTTGCATTGACTACGTGGAAAAATTAAGAATAAAATTTAAAATTCTTCTCATTGCCTGCAAAACTCTCTATGGCCAGGCACCATCATATCTTAAAGAGTCTATAGTATATTATTACCATACTAGAACACTGTGCTCTCAGAATGCTGGGTTCCTTGTGGTTCCTATAGTCTCCAAAAATAGATTATAAGTCAGAGCCTTCAGCTATCAAGCTCCTCTTCTGTGGAACCAGCTCCTCCCATTTTGGTTTCACGAGGCACACACCCTCTCTACATTTAAGAGTAGGCTGAAACATTCATCTTTGATAGAGTTTACTGTTCGGGTTAGCTCCTTTAACCTCAGGTCTTTGAGAAATTCCATCAACACTGTAAGAGAAAAATGTTTTACCTGTGACCTCTTTGTTTCAACCTCAGTGTATTTTGCATGATATTTTTTGTATAAATATTCTAGACCTGTTTGCTGGTTTCTCAATGACATTAAAAACAGTTGAGTCGAGTCGAGTGGGCAAGGTTTCAACTAATGCAGTTGTGATTATTGAGGGAGCTACAGTATATTACTGTTCAATAATACTCAGATATAATGATGACATTTAAAAGATGATATTTATTAATAGCAGTTACATATCTGGTCTGGATAAAGTGTTCATTTTGGACAAGTATGTTGTGATGTCTGAATTGTTTTATGAATGACAGAGCAAAGGTTTATTTTTTGTTCTCTGTCCAACTCACAGAATTACTTTGATTCAGCTAGAGCTAAATTTGCATAAGACACTATGCAACGGTTGACTTGAAAATCTGTCTTTGGAACTTCAGTATAGATATAAATTGATTCATTGTTCAGACCTTGTTATTGCACTGTGCATAATGAGAAAAGTGAAGTAAAGATTGGTCTCAAATATACTGTGAAGTCTTTTTAGCTGAAGACAATTTAAGATGTCTACTTGAACATGTCCGACTCAGTAAACCAACTGTGTTCATCCATCTAATGAGCAGAGATAACAAACCATGTTGAAGTAGTAGGTTTGTCTGTGGAGTCCTCCCTGAAGAGGTTTATTTAGGCCTAGCAGTTTGGACCCCAACCCATAATCCTGCTGCAGACACACCTGCAGAGGAGAGTATAAAGAGCCTGGACTGAACTGAGTCAAACATCAAGCTTCAAGGAGTCTCTCCACAGCAGCTCTCCACAGAAGCTCCACAGGCACCAGACCCACCCTGAAGATGACTCCCTCTATCAGCCTGCTACTGCTGCTCCTGCTCGGCCTCTCTCAGGCACATCCACTCATGGAGGAAGGAAGTGCAGCAGAGATCCCAGTTGAAGAAGACGACACTGTTGACATCACCACCAGGATTCTGACCTCCAACAACGCCACTGATGAGATCCTGCTGGAAGGAGACTTGTTGGCTCCCAGAACCAGAAATGCCATGATGTGCTGGTCCAACAATTGCCTGTGGAGGAAAGCCTCCAATGGCCTGGTGATGATCCCCTTCACCGTGAGCAGTGAGTTCACCAGCTGGGAAAGGCAGAAGATCGACTACGCCATGAACACTTTCCACAGCCAAACCTGCATCCGCTTCGTGCCCCGTCAGAACGAGTATGACTACATCAGCATCGAGAACAAAGTGGGATGTTTCTCCGCTCTGGGCAGAGAGGGAGGCAGACAGGTCCTCTCTCTCAACAGACAGGGCTGCCTGTACCATGGCATCATCCAGCATGAGATCAACCACGCTCTGGGCTTCCAGCATGAGCAGACCAGGAGCGACCGCGACTACTACGTCAGGATCAACTGGGAGAACATCAACCCGCAGATGGCCTACAACTTCTACAGGCAGAATACCAACAATCTGAACACTCCATACGACTACTCCTCCATCATGCACTATGGAAGAACAGCCTTCTCCATCGAGTACGGCAGGGACTCCATCACCCCCATCCCCGACCCCAATGTTCAGATCGGCCAGAGGCAGGGCATGTCCTACTGGGACATCATGAGGATCAACATGCTCTATGGCTGCTAACAACAATATTTGTGATGCCTGGTTGAGAGTTAACTGTTTAGTCAAATGCAATAAATTCACACTTTTCACTGTTATCTATTATTCATCAAAAGTTTAAAAGTCCTGTAATCCATAGTACAGATTGTAGTCTTTGAAATGTTTGGACAGTTGAATATCAGTCAAAGTTACTGAAACAAAATAAAACAATAAAGATGAAGTTGGTATCAGCAGCATTTGGCAGTTTCACTAAGTGTGTTTCATTACAATCTGTCTCATTATCAGGATATGTAGTACAGTCACTGTAGCTAAACCTCTGCTTAAAAAGCAGACTCTTGATCCAGAGATTTCAACCTTTTACAGACCAATATCTAATCATTCCTTTTGCTCTAAGATACTCGAGAAAGCTGCAGCCAATCGTGTGACTTTCTCCATAAGAGCAGTTTATTTGAGGATTTTCAGTCAGGATTTAGAGTGCATCATAGCACAGAGACTGCACTAGTCAAAGTTACTAATGACCTCCTAATGGCATTAGACAAAGGACTCATATCTGTACTTGTCCTGTTAGATCTTAGTGCCCCATTTGACACCATCAAATTCTTTTGTAGAGACTTAAGCACCTAATTGGCATCAAAGGGACCAGCCTAAGCTGGTTTTAGTCCTCAACTTTTTTTGTAAATGTTAATGATAAATCCCCCATGCACACAAAAGCCACAGAGTTCCACAAGGTTCTGTGCTTGGACCAATTCTGTTCACCTAATTCATGCTTCCTTTAGTCAACATTATTAGGAATCGCTCCATTACCTTTTACTGTTTTGACAATGATACCCAGTTATGTTTATTGATAAAGCCACACCAATCAATCACTTAGCTGAACATAAAGTATACCTTAAGGTCAATAAGACTTGGATAACCTGCAATTTTCTGATGTTAAACTCAAACAAAACTGAAGTTCTTGTAATTGGACCTAAACACCTCAGAAACTCTCTTTCTAGAGACTTAGTTACTTTAGACAGGATCACCTTGGCCTGCAGCTCCACCGTAAAGAATCTTGGAGTTGTTTTTGATCAGGATTTGTCCTTTAACGTCCACATAAAATTAATTTCAGGACTCTCTTTTTTAACCTACGTAACCTCACAAAAATCAGACACATCCTGTCTCAAGCGGATGCAGAAAAACTAATGCATCCATTCTTTTACTTCTATTTTGGACTATTGTGACTCTTTGTTAACAGGCTGCTTCAATAAGTCCCATCAGACTTTCAGCTGATTCAGAAGGCTACGACATGTGAACAAGGATCAGAGATCACATTTCACACATTTTGGCTTCTTTGCATTGACTACGTGGAAAAATTAAGAATAAAATTTAAAATTCTTCTCCTTGCCTGCAAAGCTCTCTATGGCCAGGCACCATCATATCTTAAAGAGTCTATAGTATATTATTACCATACTAGAACACTGCGCTCTCAGAATGCTGGGTTCCTTGTGGTTCCTACAGTCTCCAAAAGTAGATTATAAGTCAGAGCCTTCAGCTATCAAGCTCCTCTTCTGTGGAACCAGCTCCTCCCATTTTGGTTTCAGGAGGCACACACCCTCTCTACATTTAAGAGTAGGCTGAAACATTCATCTTTGATAGAGTTTACTGTTCGGGTTAGCTCCTTTAACCTCAGGTCTTTGAGAAATTCCATCAACACTGTAAGAGAAAAATGTTTTACCTGGGACCTCTTTGTTTCAACCTCAGTGTATTTTGCATGATATTTTTTGTATAAATATTCTAGACCTGTTTGCTGGTTTCTCAATGACATTAAAAACAGTTGAGTCGAGTCGAGTCGAGCAGGCAAGGTTAATGCAGTTGTGATTATTGAGGGAGCTACAGTATATTACTGTTCAATAATACTCAGATATAATGATGACATTTAAAAGATGATATTTATTAATAGCAGTTACATATCTGGTCTGGATAAAGTGTTCATTTTGGACAAGTATGTTGTGATGTCTGAATTGTTTTATGAATGACAGAGCAAAGGTTTATTTTTTGTTCTCTGTCCAACTCACAGAATTACTTTGATTCAGCTAGAGCTAAATTTGCATAAGACTCTATACAACGGTTGACTTGAAAATCTGTCTTTGGAACTTCAGTATAGATATAAATTGATTCATTGTTCAGACCTTGTTATTGCACTGTGCATAATGAGAAAAGTGAAGTAAAGATTGGTCTCAAATATACTATACTGTGTACTCTTTTTAGCTGAAGACAATTTAAGATGTCTACTTGAACATGTCCGACTCAGTAAACCAACTGTGTTCATCCATCTAATGAGCAGAGATAACAAACCATGTTGAAGTAGTAGGTTTGTCTGTGGAGTCCTCCCTGAAGAGGTTTATTTAGACCTAGCAGTTTGGACCCCAACCCATAATCCTGCTGCAGACACACCTGCAGAGGAGAGTATAAAAAGCCTGGACTGAACTGAGCCAAACATCAAGCTTCAAGGAGTCTCTCCACAGCAGCTCTCCACAGAAGCTCCACAGGCACCAGACCCACCCTGAAGATGACTCCCTCTATCAGCCTGCTACTGCTGCTCCTGCTCGGCCTCTCTCAGGCACATCCACTCATGGAGGAAGGAAGTGCAGCAGAGATCTCAGTTGAGGAAGACGACACCATTGACATCACCACCAGGATTCTGACCTCCAACAACGCCACTGATGAGATCCTGCTGGAAGGAGACTTGTTGGCTCCCAGAACCAGAAATGCCATGATGTGCTGGTCCAACAATTGCCTGTGGAGGAAAGCCTCCAACGGCCTGGTGATGATCCCCTTCACCGTGAGCAGTGAGTTCACCAGCTGGGAAAGGCAGAAGATCGACTACGCCATGAACACTTTCCACAGCCAAACCTGCATCCGCTTCGTGCCCCGTCAGAACGAGTATGACTACATCAGCATCGAGAACAAAGTGGGATGTTTCTCCGCTCTGGGCAGAGAGGGAGGCAGACAGGTCCTCTCTCTCAACAGACAGGGCTGCCTGTACCATGGCATCATCCAGCATGAGATCAACCACGCTCTGGGCTTCCAGCATGAGCAGACCAGGAGCGACCGCGACTACTACGTCAGGATCAACTGGGAGAACATCAACCCGCAGATGGCCTACAACTTCTACAGGCAGAATACCAACAATCTGAACACTCCATACGACTACTCCTCCATCATGCACTATGGAAGAACAGCCTTCTCCATCGAGTACGGCAGGGACTCCATCACCCCCATCCCCGACCCCAATGTTCAGATCGGCCAGAGGCAGGGCATGTCCTACTGGGACATCATGAGGATCAACATGCTCTATGGCTGCTAACAACAATATTTGTGATGCCTGATTGAGAGTTAACGTTTTTAAAAGTTAAAAGTTAAGTTCAATGCCAAACACAACAAATGTACACTTTTTCACAGTTATCTGTATTTCATCAAAAATGAGTAATAAATGAGGATGAGTAATAAACTTAATGAAAACCACATATTCCCCTTTTCTTTCCTCGTTGGCTCGTTTGTTTCCATACGAGTCACGTTGAATGCTTACAAACCCTTCACAGACAGACAGACAGACAGACAGATAGACAGATAGATAGATAGATAGATAGATAGATAGATAGATAGATAGACAGATAGACAGTTTGCCACCAGTCCCTGTGAAGCTACTTTATAGATGTCCATAGCGCACCATAAGCATCAGTTTCAAGGCTAACCTTGGCATATTATTAAGGATCAGTTTCAGTGAATACAGTGCTGATCCAAGCCTGATCCTTTCTCTTCCTCTAAAAGCCGATTTGCTCACCTTCACAACAGCTGATTAAGATGACAAGATTAAGATCACAAACACTTAAATTCAAACCCTTGACTCGTTTGATGGCAGCAAAAATTTTAACTCTTCTGTTGTCGTTTTTTTCTCCATTCAATTATTTGCAAACCACAAATATTGTTGGATGCATATACTGCATACATTATTATATTCTGTTTGCTCTTCCATTACTTATCATAGTCATAGAATTTCACTGCTGTCACTTGAAGTGACTATGAAGTGACTGAAATGCAAATCCATTATTCTTTCAAAGTGGATAATTCAGTCTCTTTTCGTTGAATGCTTACAAACCCTTTAGTGTTGAGTGTTGTGTCATGTGTTTGTGTAATCTGTCTGTATTGTGTCTTACCAAATTCATCACATATGCTCTCATTGTGGAATAGCGTGGGGTGGCGAAATGTGTCTCGACAGTACAGGATGCGGGTGTTTTCAGACGGCACTGCGATGCCACCCAACGCCAAAACCACCTCGTTGGTCAGCAGAGATCTGGGCTGCTCACGTAGCCGGGCCACAACCGAGCGGTATCTGCAGTACCGAGGGTAGGACAGGACCAGCACTTGCTTCTGGCCTAAGCTCTCGCCTAAATTAAGAGACAGAAGGGAGACATCATCAGGAGGAATCAGACTAATGCTCATTCTATTTGTCAAAAAAACTAAGTGAGCGTGGTGACCCTTGAAGTTAACAATGATGCTCACTCCAGAAGTACGTAACCCACGATGAAATGCAGTTGTGCATCGTTAGATGGTGGACATGTAAAATTCTACAACAATGCACACTATCTATCTATCTATCTATCTATCTATCTATCTATCTATCTATCTATCTATCTATCTATCTATCTATCTATCTTGATTGAGAAAATCAAGTGTAATTTAATTTGTCCAAGTGGCGTTGCTGTGGATATCATATTGTGTGATGTAATCAGACCCCAAGTTGATCTGGAAGCCGAGCCCAACTGGTATATACCACCCTTTAGTTCACGTTTAAATTCCCTACAGCCACACAGCGTTGAACTTTCCTCATACGTCTTGTTGCTGTGATGAGTGGATTTAATATTAAGTTGCTCTTTAAGTCCTTTTGGCCAGAGGTGCACCTCAAACTATCATCACAGTCATTATTGAGAACTAATAAAACAATGACTCAATAAAGCTGAACAGGAAAGTGCACAGTGTTATGCTGAATACAATTATGCAAATTAGGGGATAAATTAGATCCCAGTCTGAAATTCAATAGTGATAACTTAATGAAAGTGTAATGTCTTTGTCCTCATTCCACTATTTTTATTGCATTCATAAAAGCTTTAATGTCTTTGAGTGTTTATTAGATGAAAACAATTAAATGTGCAAATCAGCGCACACCCACACAGGAACAAAGAAAGAGAAAATAATGTCTTACTTAATAATCCAAACTAAATGAATGGAACGTTTGTGATAGATCATCAACAAAAGCAGATATAAGACGTGGCCCATTTCCACTAAAACCTCAGTGTCTTACTGAGAGAACTTTAATAAGCATTTTAAATATGCATTAGCTCCAACAAAAGCAAAAAGCACACACAGAGATGAACCTCTTATTCCTGGAAAAAATGATGTCAATGCAGAAATGTAAACATATATTTGGTTAGTTCATCCACCACAGAGCACTGACAAGAATGGACTTGTGCATACTTGATCATAATACTTTAAAAACGGCAATATATTTTTATCAGTGATCCAGGACCATTAGTGCCTACACCATGCTGTTTATCAGTCTGTTAGAACAGATACACTTTTAATCAGTGCAGATTTACACATAATACCTCACGGCTCTGCCTACTTACACCTGTAACTACACTGATTTTGTAATGGGCCGAGAGCAGTGTCGAAATATCTCTACTGTAGACTAGGTGCCACTTAACCTGACAGATTTCACACCAGCCTAAACAAACTGAACCAAATCAGTTTGTTTGAACCACACCAAACACACACACACACACACACACACACACACACACACACACACACACACACACACACACACACACACACACACACACACACACACAGGCATGTTTGCATGGTTCTGTTGTATAAATCTCCATCACTGTCTTTTTACATTATGCAAAAGACACCAATGGGTGGTTGCTGATTGCTGTATAATACATGAGTGTGTAAACTGCAAGAACAACAAAGGACATAATCTGAAGAGCATATTTAGGCTGTTTGCAGAGGTGAGCACAGACAGAAGAAGTCAAGCGTGTTAAGAGCTTTTTTGTCGAGCTGCTGTACAGTAGAAGAGGAACTGCTTAACCTAACCTGCACACTAATTGATGTGCACATGCATGTATTCTTCATAGCTGAGTTTATGTTGTATAGTACTGTCTCTGTATTTAAAGAATATATATGTCTACGTGCAAACACAGGCTATACACATACACTTGATGCACCTCTTCATGATCTTGATGAAGGATTCCATCGAGAGGAAGAAAAATGTTGCTTTCCACTTCTTTATGGAGGAGAAATTATGTCCTCACAGACCAAAAATATTTGAATCAGAAAAGCACAACATTGATATATGTCAAATATGGAGAAATCACATGACTTGTCTCCTCATCTCATAGTTGTGAATACCTTCGTAATGCAACCACATGACAGGAGAGTAGCATGTTAGCATCTTCATAACCACATGATATGATAACCATAAACATCATGACTTCACTATGACAGCAGATCAAAAACCCTGGATGTATATTTATCAAACAGACGTAGGCTGGAGTCACACTTTGCATGTCATTTGTGTTTAATTTAATTTAACATTACAAGAGAGGTAAATAATTCTTTTTATTAAGGTCACACAGTTTGTGACTGTCATGTTTGCGGAAAAAATTCTCTGCTACTAAAAAGCAGAAATATTACAGATGTTTACAGGAGACAAATCTGTGGTGGGAAATGTAGTGCTATTTTAATAAACACAATAGCTGCTGCTGCTCTGTTCTCTCTCCACCAGTCTCAGCATAGCTTTTATGGATCTTTGATTTGTCTGCAACTTTCTCATAAAAACAACAACAACAACAACAACATAATAATATAGCATGAAGATGATAATATTAAATCTTTCTGAATAGAAGTTTGTCCATATTTTGCATCAAAGATCACAAACATTTCAACATGCCTGGGCTGTGCCATTGTTTTGGTAAATGGCTTTAAAGCCTTTGTGACAGGGGCTGTATGATAAATATGATTCCCAGTGTTTTGTCAGGATATGGTGATTTGAGGTTACATTACAGGTACAACCAGCCCAGCAGAGTGCAGACCATTAAGCACATATAAAACTTCATTTACATCAAGACTGCAGTAGTAGAGATATTAACAAGCTCTCATCCACAGGAGTGAATCTCCAAGACATGTCAGTCCTCAGACTCCCACTGAGACTACTGATTTCAGCGCAGCAGCAGTCTGATGTAACAGCTGACAGCACAAAGGCTTCATTACTGACGGTTCCTGCTCATCACACTGAAAGAATAAATTGGCTAGGCTCCCATTTAATCATCCAAGGACAAATAAACATTTTGTTGGGCACAGAGAGAAGACAAAAGTTTATGCAACCTTGCCCCATGTAGTAGTTGGTGGGTGAGATAGGCAGTAGGTGGCGCCAATTCTCAAGTTGGAAAAACCTAAAGGAGAGCTAAGATGTAAATCAGTTGTGTGTGTTTGTTTTCTAACAGTTAACATGTGGAATGTTACATCAGATCTGTGTGGAGCCATCATGGATGCATTATAAAGCCATGAGAAGATGGAGTGAAAACAGCTGATCAGTCATGTAACCTAAATGTTTTCTATGTCACAGAGAGGCAGCATCCATGGCTGTGAAATGAAGCCAATGTGGAAGTGTGAAAATTCTCAGCCACTTGAGGCTGATTCCAGAAGTGAGTCAGTCTCCATAAGTCCCCATGTTCAAATGTCCAACTTCACAGCAGAAATAAACATGTTTACAGCCTGGTACAAAAACAGTTTTGGTCTCTATAGCTAATTTCCCCGTTCATGACAACTGTACTGAGGGTGAATTTATATACAACACAGCTTGTTTGAGCAGTCAGGCTCCTTCACTCAGGTCGCCTTAGCTCCACTTACAATCCAACTCTTTGCCCATTTCTAGATTAGTGGGGAGGCGGCAGAGGCAGGACTGCCAACATGGTGATGGTCAGAGCGACCACACTGAGCTTCACAATGACTCTTCAGAAACATGTGATTGACATCACAGAGACTATGTCCATGTTTTACACGGTCTAAGGTCACAACCTATCAAGTCAAAAAGCACCTGCTCCACACAGAAAGATGAAACACCAGGTCTTACCTAGTGCTGCTTTCTCCTTCATGACATCTTTGAAGTGCAGCCCACCGTTGAGAGTTGGGTCATGGTAATGGATGAAGGAGTCTGTCGTGCTTCTCTTTGAGCTGATCTTCAGCGGTAAGGCTTTCATTCCTCTGTTCCAGGCCTCGTGGTCCCATACTGTCCATTTCACCAGGTCCTCCAGTCGAACCACCACCTTCTCAGACACTGCTATCACCTCATCCTGTAGAGATACCACACACACACACACACACACACACACACAAACATCAACTATAGAATAGGAGATAAAAGTACAAAAGTTTGACAATATCATAACAATCATCATAACAATATTTGGGGTACTTGTTCTTGACCTCAGTATATACATAAATAATTTAACTCTTTTAACTCCACTCTATTTATCTGGCTGCTTTACTTTATTAGTTACTATTTACAGAAATGTTACAAACATGACTTCTTAGAAATATAATGCATGCTTATGGATAAATCAAAAACAGGCGAGCTACAAAATCAGTAACCATGAATATATTGGGAAGAAAGGCTGGAAAGGCTGGCTGCTGGAAAAAAGGACACAAGGACATTATAGCAGACACACTGAGAAACAAGACCTAAAATGGACAAACAAGGAAACAAAGGAAACACAGGAACTGAACAGATGTGCAGGACACCAGGTGAAACTAATCAGGGACAGGTGCAGAATCAAACAAAGGCGGGAAAACAAGGCAGGAAGTAGACAAGACAAGGACGGGGTAGAACTACAAAATAAAACAGGAAACAGAACAAACTCAAAACTGTAACAACTTTTATACAGGAGTTCAAACTATAATTCTAATTCTAATCAACGTGAATATGTTTGTAAATGTTTTGTAGCTGCAGGTACACTACAAATTAGTGTTTTAACTAATTTATGTTCATCAGATGTAACTAACCAAACAACTAATGGCTGCCATCTCTGAGCTTTCACTGCTGACATCACATGTGTGGATCTTCTGTCTCCACACCATCTAGATATTCAAGTTTAATTTTCTCATAAAAACATGCACAGCGCACTTGACTCAAACCCACAATGTGTCATTATCACAGTAAATGCACAAATATTTAGGTTTTATTTATATAAAAAAATCCAATTTCATTGAGTAGTACCACTAATGCTTCACACACACACACACACACACCCACACACACACACACACACACACACACACACACACGCGCGCGCGGCATATAATAGCAGCCTTCTGTTTTGCTACAGTGATGCTGACAGACCAAATTACCAATAAACTTTAATTTCTAATGCTTCATTCTTGATACGGAGTGACCTTGTTGCATTATGTATCTGCAGTCTGCCTGCCTGGCAGGATGCATCGCTATCATACGGGGCCTTGATCATTCGGAGCTCAAGGACTGCTTTGCCAGATAAATACATGATTTATTAACATGATGAGGCAATGAGGCAATGGTGGGAGCCGGGCCAAGATCGAAGGCCGGTAGGTATTTAGAGTGAGTGTGTGTGACTGCCCACACTAGGACCACGCTGTTAATACTGTTAGTACAGAAGCAAGTCCTATACATGTATTGATTCTTGCTCTTCGTTGTTATTCATGCTGTTTATGGTCATTTGTTCAAGACTCATCTTTGCTGCTGTCATCACCATCAAGTGAGTGAACAGACTCCCCCCCTGCTTTCATGGAAAACAGCTCTTTTACCTCCCCCTCTCAAATGAAGCCTGATCAGAGGTGACATCACCTGGGTGTTAGAATTAAGACGCCCTCTGGGAACATGGTGCCTCATAATGTCTCATCTCATCTCCTAGCAGCAGCAGCCAGAGCTATTCACACACATACACACACACTTATGTGTGCTGAAAACCCTAACCCCAGCAGAAAGATGGTTTACTTAAAAATGACTTTTTAATTTACGGAAAGTGCTCCAATTTTTGTCAACACAGCCTGAAATATGTCTGTAAGTCAACTAATGCCACAGAGCCACAAGGAAAGTACAACAATTAGTTACAATGATGCATAAAAATAGTAATGTGGTGATTTTTATTTGAATACATTGTGTATCCTGGTAACAGACCTCTGAATCACTGCTCAACTCTTTCGATTCTTCAGTGATTCCAATAGGTCTGGTGTCGTGCTACTTTGTTTCAAGAAACAATTGATCAGTTGTAAATTGGTAGGAGGGAAAAAGTACGTCGGGCACGTCAGAACTGTGGTTTCCTCATTTGTGTCTTTTCCTTGCAGCTCATGAAGATGTGAGGAGGCGCATTCACAGAAAAATGAGATGAGCTTCTTCTGACATCAGCACTGCTGGATCTGCTGTCACTCTGGCGTGCAGCACCTTCTGTGACGTGACATTCACACAGATACAACCCACAGCATAAACAACAGCCTCACAGCACACACACAGTGAATACACACACACACACACACACACAGTCTGTGTCACACACCTTTTATGGTGCAACTAGTTCAGACTAGTGACTCCATGGAAAATAAAAACAGGAGAAACTTTATTTTGTGGATGTAAAATGTGGATGTTCCAGCTATTTGAAGGTGGGGTCAGTCATACTGGAGAAAGCAGTTGATTCCCAGGATGTCAAACACTGCTGTTAATGGGCATGAACGCCTCCTGCCGTGTTGTGGCTCGCTCCGAGCCGCTCTGTTTGTTTCTCATTTGTGTTAGTGTTTGTCTTCCTGGGAATGAAACTCAACAATCCTTCTCCAGTATGACTCACCACACCTTTGAATGTATTTTGATATGCAGCAGGACCTCATGGCTGACTGCAGGCAGTCCACAGAGGCTTCTGTCTTCATAGCACACTCAAGGCTGGTCACACAAGATATTAACCGCTGTGCTCTGGCTGGCACATACACACTTTGTTTTCTTTTATAGTTCTCCAGGGAAGTGGGTGTCAGAGAAAACTGCCATGTCTGTATCATGACCTGCTCAGGATACTGTGGTCAGGAAGACAACAGCAAAAAGCTCTTCCCTCAACTTGACAGGCTGCTGGATTCACGAGATCACGTGAGAATGCATCTTTCCAGGATTTAAGCTATGCGCCTGTGTTTGAACCAATCAGTGTTCTTCGAGGAACTACTGTACTGTCAGCTGGAGTGTGGTTTCAGCACCAGGGAGGCTGTTTGTTCAAAAACAACAACGGTAAAGAGGAGAGTATTCCTTCACTGAAAGAAGAATACAATGAATGATTTAAGGAAGGAATGAGCAATGATCAAATAAAGGAATTAGCATGTCAGCTATGTCTGCATGAATCTGACCCTTCAGCTTATGACAGACAGTTACAACAACAAAGATGCACAGTCAGCAAACTACAAACAAGACTGTATTTTACTTCCTGAAAGTCTGATCGACGTGCTGCACCAACATGTTCTTTAGAGGCAGAAACAACTTTGCTGTACTGACCCTTCACTTAATACATGTGCAGTAGCAGTCACTTCTCAGCTGATGTATCCATTCATTCCACTCAGATAAGCGAGGGCCCTTCATGGACCAGCTAGAAACTCCTGGCAACTGCATGTGCAAGAGAACCAAGTTTAAATTTACAAAGTGAGCTCCACATTGTAAACTGATAGAAAGGCAGAAAACGTATGGGGAGGTTGGTGTTCATTCACACAGCTGATAGATGCACATGTACTGTATATACTCCAGTATGCAGAGTACATTGTGTCTCTGCTGCACTGACACCATTGGGCTTCTCAACTTACTGCATGTGACACAGTTGTGGCATAAAGTCACACTGATATTCAGATCAGCCATATGGCGCTCATTTTCCACCAGCCAAAGGTGAACATCAAGGATGTGACATCACGGCCATACGGGAAATTTCAAATGAGCTCCGTCTCTCCGGCTTTCTGTTTGATTACACAATCCGACTCTCTGTACTGTATGTGTGCATGTGAGCAAGGCAGCAAACTGCACTGCAACAATTCCATAATGTATAAATCAGGAGCACATTTTGTCACTGGCGTGTCACCATAAGAACTACAGCTTCCACATGTTAACATGAACACATGACATGTATCCAGCGAGAGAAGTTTGGTTCTCGCACACAATACATCTCTCCTCTAAAAGAGCTGGAGAGCACTCACTCGTCTTTAGTCTGACAAAGTTTATGCTTCAGAAACAAAATCAGAGGTCTGGTACCAATTATGCTGCAGCTGAGACGATAAAGAAAGATATTGCTTTGGTTTGCTTTTCACAGGATTTTTGCATTTGACCTGACATCTCTACTGACTGAAACCCATGCAGGAATTATGACCGAGAGAGTGACTGAGTCGACTCCTGCTGACAAAATATAAAGAAATGGAGCAGATATCAAAGTTTATTTTTGTCTTCTTACCAGGTCTTTGCTAGCTGACTAAATAGAACACCTCAGACAAAGAGGGGACATTTGTAAATCACAAAAACAAGAGAAGGGAGTAATAAAGGAAGGACTGACTTATCTACAATATTTATTACAAACATATGTGCTTGATATCACACTTGCAAGATACTACTTTTGTTTATTCATTGACCACATGTCTGTCTGGAAGAGGGGTCCCTGCTCTGTGGCTGTCCCTGAAAGGTTTCTCTTATCTGAATCAAGGTTCTACATACTGAGGGTGTTGCATGCTGTGCAGAGTGGAAGCCTTGAAGACAAACTGGAGCTATGTAAACATCTTTCATTTTCTAGATGTTTTGAATTGTATGCAGGCAGCCGTCTGTGGAAATATGTCAACACAAAATTATGATATGATATTTTAATTTTCCACTCGTCTTCATTCTTACATATTAGGAAGAGTGTTAAAGATAATGTACAGAGTTCAGAGAGGAGATACTATGAGTGCAGCAGGAATACAAAATGCCTGTATTCAAATGTGCTGAGTGGAAAACATATTGGATTACATTAATGATGCCAGAAGCTGATCTGCAAGAAGAGTAGTGGATTCTTTAATTGATTGGTATTGGATGACCGACATAAAGCCAAATTCATTTCTGATCCGTTTCTAGAGTACACATGTCTACATCAGCTTACTTTACACCTACCACTGTCCACTCAACATGCAGTCATATTAAATGCAGGTGTACAGCACAGCCATTACACCAACCCCAAACACTTTTTGTTTTTTTAACACTTACTAACACTGACCAGTACTAGTTTTTCTCAACATTTTCATGTAATGTCAGACAATAACTCTCTTAGAGGATCATTTGTTGTTAGTATTGTTAGTGTTAGACCTTGATTAAAAAGGTTAAAAAAATAAAATAAAGGAAATCATGTCTAGTGTTACTTTAAAGTCTGTGTAAAGGCAATTCTGAGATTTCTTTCAAAACACATTAAACATGTTGGAAAACAGTTGTTGCAAACATGTGAAAACTTTGAACGATATATGACTGAAATGTGGAGTTCGAGGTTCAAACAGTTTTTCACCAGTTTTCAGTCCAGGATTTTGTGGGCGGTCCTTAAAGGGTGGCTCGATGACACGTTGAGGCCACCCTGAGCAGAGAGATAGAGATGAATTCATCTCACTCAGAGTGTTTCAAAGTTAGTCATGTCATTTTCTGAACTCATCTGTCAATTCAAAATGGCTGCTTGACGGCTCCCCTGAGTGGGCGTGGCTTCAGCACATCCAGAGGACACGTCCCCACAGTCCTGGAGCTGAGAATTCATTTTTACCTCATTTTGACACCTAATTTCATAAACTTGTTGATTTTTTTAATCACTCAAATTTGACAGTGTGGTTAATAACACTTTCTTCTTTTGTTTGACAAATTCAGAACACATAACATTCTTACTTTACACAGACTTTAACATTCATTTTGACATTTTCAGCACAGGACAATGTCACATAGGAGGCTATAATAACTGAGAAGACATGAGATGAGTTTAGTTTTACATTTCCTCTGCCTAACAACCTCAAAACCTGCCATGCTAGCTAAGAACTGCTAACAGTTACAGTTATGTGCCTCTCACTATTTGACCCGTCTCACTCAAAATATCAGGTCACATTTTGGTTTAGACCATTCACTGCTGTAAATGTGTTTGTCACAGTGAGATCAGGTAAGCGACTAGCCAGTTAAACAGGTGTTAGATGGCTAGTGACAGTGTAACAACATAAGTTAAAGTGGGAACACTTTATATTAGGCAACACATATTCACCATTAACTAGGTGCTTACTAATATGGATATAAGTAGCATACGAGCCCTCTATTAGTAATTATTAAGCACATATTCAAACCTTATTCTACATAGCCTTATTCTACCTGTATTACGCCATGAATTAAGATAATAATATTGCTTATTGACTGTAACTGAATGCATTGTTGTTTCTGAATAATGATGTGTGGGTTATTGGGGCCTTGTACTGTAGTTAATGGTGAATATATGTTCTCTAATCTAAAGTGTTACTGTTAAAGTTACTGTGGATCACCACTGCAAAACAAAACCATGTACCAGAAGAGAAATATTAATGTAAAATATACCATTAAAATATACTACTTCATTTACTGATCAAACAGTGTTAAAGTTTAGATGCAGGTCAAAAGCACAGTCCCTTCTGCTGACCGGTGTGTGTATGCAGTGACATGACATGAACACACATGAGCATTTCAAGTGTAAACGCCAGGATCTGAGTTAAGCGTAAGAACTTCAGAGTTAATATCTGTACAATTACACTTGAAGATGACTTAGGTGACGCTTCGTTTTTGCACTCAGGTTTGACACCAACTACTTCTCAAGTTCGAGTCAAATATAATGACTACAGACTTCTGATGAAACATCGTGGAGCACACTTTGGAAGAAAATAATGGTAAAATATTGATAATGAGAATAATACAGTAAAACTTAAAGGACACATAAAATGAGACTTATGTACATGAATCAGCCTTAGTGCATGCTGGGAGGGTTCCCACACATCTAATAGTGCTGACCGTACTTTCAATGAGTCACTTTGCTGTTATTTCAAAAGAGGACAGCTGTTCAAGGTAACTTCATCCAGGAATCCTGAATTAGTTCATCCACTATTGAAGAACAGAGTCATACCAGCACCATGCACTCCCTCCACCACTCCGTCATCCTTATATGTGCTGTAAGTTTTGGCATTGTTAAGATTTAATGTTCATGCGCAGCATGTTAGTTCACGCAGCAGAATAATCTTTGCTGCTCTGATGAAGGACAGATTGTTTTCTACATAACTGTACAAACATTTGCTTTAAATTCCTCAATGTCGGCAAAGTGTCTGACTGAATCCATGAATTGGTAACAAAGCAGAAGTTTGGAATGTGGATACTGAGTCCACGATGTGCCACAAATATGTACAAGAACTCATCACTGCCTCCACAGAGCTCCACAAGGCAAATGGCAGATTTACAGTGAACTGGGAAGTTAAATATCTTGTGGTTGACATCTTAAATTATTACTTTGTTTTTCTGCTGCAGGTGAAATGTGTTTTCAGAAATCTTACACTGGCTGCAGATCTAAAGATTTACCCAAACAAATTTAGACTTTAAAAACAGTAATCTAATCATCTGCTCCTGCCAGGGGAGAAAAGTAAAAGCACTGTGGGGAGATCGGGGAAGTTTTTCTTTTTGTAATATGGGCTGACTCATATAATTACAATAACCAAGAGCAGAAACAAGATGACACAGATTAGCTCACCATTACACAATAGATCCAGACGAGAGGTTTCCAAGAAATTACCAGTGTTACTGGATGAACATGTCAGTGCTTTGTTATGCAAGTGACGACATGATACAGAGTCAGTACACATATTGTATCCATAACTCTGTAACAATGTTCTTACACAGAAGAAATCATTACCGCTGTGTATGATTAAGGTACAATGAGTTCAAACAGGAAGCCTTAAGTATTAAACAAGATTATTCTGTCTCTTTTGTTCACATTGTTTTGATTGTGAATGCAGCACAGAGGATTTACAGCCACACAGGATGACAGTTAACTGCCAGCGTCGTGTGAATTGAAAAATATGCTGTTGTAAAGATTTCTGCTGACCCACATTTTACCACCCGACACCTCTCGTCTGCACTGCAACATCAACAGTGTGACTGTGTGATATTTACTATCTCCTTCATGTTTTGTTCCGGGCATTATTATTTCACTTTGTGAAGCCTTCACTGTCTTTGACAATATGCAGTATGATATGTACTCTATACTGTGGATGGGACAAATAGTTGATATGATGATATGCTTTAGTGAGACCCCCCTCTACACCGAGGAGAAAGTAAACCAATCCAACAGAACAGCCCTGCAATAAATTCTACCTTCCTGAAACTGAATCTGTTCAGTTTTGTTGAGACTGCGTCAGAGAGAGGCTGACTCAAGTCTGTGGTCCACTGATTCATTTTCTTATGAATTGCTGCTGATGATAAATGTAATTATCAAAGTGTATTCTGAAGAACATCCAGATTCAGAGCCAGCTGGCACAAAATTATCCTGCACAACTTTAAGCCTTAATATCATCTGAACAGGTGAGTTGTATATAAATTCACCCTCAGTACAGTTGTCATGAACGGGGAAATTAGCTATAGAGACCAAAACTGTTTTTTGTACCAGGCTGTAAACATGTTTATTTCTGCTGTGAAGTTGGACATTAGACTCATTCTGGAGCCAGCCTCAAGTGGATGTCTGAGGAACTGCAGTTTTTTTTGGCACTTCCACATTTCCCATGGAGGTTGCCGCTCAGAACAGAACAATAGTGTCGATTAAAGCAGGGAGGTCACATGAATCACCCTCCAACCTGTTCCAGTCAAATATACTAACATTATTGTGTTGTAGAGATATTAGCATGCTAAGCAGCTAGCTTCAGTCTGTACTGTGTTGAGACAGTGAGTCACTGTAGCGTTCAGTCTGCCATTTTTTCTGAACTGGCCAAACTTTTATGTTCAGGTCTGACAGGTCGGACGTTCAGAAAAGAGACACCGTGCTGAAGAGTCACTTCCTGTATCTGTGTCACATGAGTTTAACCACCCTGTAGGAGACCAGCAGCAGATCCTGACTCTGTTGGCTCTAACGGGAGAAGTTAACGTGAGATCAGATTATATTATTAGTGATTCTTTCTCTTCAGAGTCTCTGAAGGAAATATCGGAACTCATTTCTCACAGGGCACATATCTTCTGAAGATTCACTAAAACCAAGTTTTCAGACAAATCAGGAGAGAATGAATTTTGTCTGAGACAGCACAGACAGCTCTTCTCTCTGTCGGTGCTCAGTCATTTGTCTGCTTTCAACAAAGATCCTTTTTGAAAATGTTGAATCATTTTTAGAATCATCTCTGGCAAAACACAATCCACACAACGTTCACAACACTCTCAAATGAGTTTTGGAGACTGGGGATGTGGAGATCATGCCCACTTTGGAGAAGTGTATGCTTATTATCATTGGAGCTGATTTGAATGTGTCTGTAATATATGTAGTAAAATGTGTTTATTCACACTGCTCTGTAACTGCAACAGAATCTCAGAATTTAACTTTTGAGCACATTGTTTTGTCGTTCTAAGCTAACTGCAGAAGCTCTGAACTGGGAAGCTGTGAAGTTAATGAAGCTTTGGCAGAGGTTCAATAAGGAAGGAATCATTTTCCCCTCACTTCTCTTTCTATTAGGAATTTCTTCTATTTTCAACTCAAATCTACTTCACCTTTCCCACGCTGCCAAACGCTCATGTAACCAAACCGGGCCGGTGACCTTTCTGCACGAGATCCTCCAGCCAGGCCTACGACTGTATAACCCGCCAACTCCTAGTCACCATCTGGTCCCTCACGATGATCCAGGTGTTTGAACTGAAAAGTTCCACCTTCCATCTGCCGGTTTGTACTCCACCACCACCAATGTCTACACTCTGGAGATTCTAACTCCTCCTATCTCATATCTTCATGAGCCCGCACTTATTAAAGGTGCATCACATCAATGGAATCCAATCCAATCCAATCACCTTCTTGTCTGTTGTTAACCTTAATAAACACTTTCACTGATCTGATTACTGAAATGTTGCTGAAGCGTACAGAGGTGTCAACTGAAACCAGCAGTTTGTCATTATTACCAGAACTGACCAAATATGCACAGTATCTAACTGTTATCAGTAAATAAAACAAGACTTTTGATTGCCATCTTTATATATGAATACATGAATATCTCACATATAATACTCGCCTAAAATCTTAAGGAAACTGCTCTTGTGTTTATGCTTACGAAGATGTTCAAGCAAACTTTCTCAATCTTATTGATTCCAGTTTCTCAAAGAACTGCACTTATATACCTATGTTCTAGTCTTCCGACCACTCAAAGCTCTTTTACATTACATACCTCATTCACACACTGATACGATTCAAGGTGCCAACTGCTCATCAGTTTGTAGAAGCTAACCATTCACACACATTCACACACCGACAGCAAGGCTTTTCAAGAGCAGTTTGGGGTTCAGTATCTTGTCCAAGCACATTTCAACACGCAGACAGGAGGAGCCGGGGATCGAGCCGTCGATCATCTGTTTAGTGCTGCTCTACCTCCTGAGCCAGTTTTCAGACAAAACAGAAAATCTGATCACACTAAATTTAGCAAAGGGAAACTGTGATGAGGATCTTTTATTTTATGTTTTATGGACAAAACCATTTCTAAATTAAACGAGACTTGACAGATTCATGTAAAATAATCTGTTATTCAAACACTAGTGTGGCCCACAAATACAGGCCTGGAGTTTATTTTCCAGATGATAATCACAAAAAGTCCATCCATTTCCTGTAAGCACTTATCCTCATCAGGGTCATGGTGGGGCTGGACCCCATCCCGGCTGACTTTGGGCACCTACAACCAATCTAGCATACATTGGACTGTGGGAGGAAGCCAGAGTACGCAGAGCCACGCAGACAGTGCGGAGAACATGCAGACTCCACACAGAAAGCCCCCCAGCCAAGGCTCGAACCAGGAACCTTTGAGCTGCGTGTGTGACAGTGCTAACCACTGCACCACCACGCTACCCACAAAGTTTACTTCCCTCAAAGTGTTATGTCCTAAGAATAACACAAATGTGTGCTGTCTGAACGAGACGTAGGATGCTTCATGTTGACACGTCTGTTAGACGCACATCTGTGGCCATATAAAGCTTTTCAAGGTCATAGTAATTACAGAAACAACTCCTCCACACCTTTTACTGTACTTTCAGCAGCATTGTGAGAGAGCCCAACCCACAACACTGTCAGTGCATCTCAAATTACAGCGCTGTGTACTGCATAATATTGCCTTAATATTAATATTAATAGCACACAGAGGCTCATTCAGTCACTGAAGCTGTAAAATTAAATTAATCTGCAGACTGCAGCACTGTGACACAGTAACCTTCAGAAATGCCAATAGCTCCCTTTAAGGCACAACCATCATTAATCAATTCATAAAGACAGAGAGCAGCAGAGCACCAGCTCATTTCTAATTTACTACAGGCTGCATATGAGGCAAAACATGTCCTGTTAAACAACATCGTCACATGCTGCTCTTCAGTAATCGTGGGCTCTGATTTTTAAGTGTCAGTGTCTTGATGCGGCCTCAAATCACAATCTTGAAATAAGAGAAATAAAAACCGGAAAGTTTGTTATTGCCTCACTCTTGTTTGGCAGAGTGTTAGCAGTTATTTGAGTTGAAATGTGATGACTAAACTTGCTGGGGCCCAAACACACACTGTCAAGCTCGAACCTGCCCATTTCAGCTGTCACTTACTCTAGTTTATGCTGCCACAGACACACCACACACACACAGAAATAATCAGATTTATAGTCGAGTGTAATTTCTGCACTTTTTGAACCGTGCCAGTAAAACGTGAGCTGTTCAAGGAAGTCCTCTCTGCGACTGTTTGTATCACAGTCTCATTGGTTTAGATTAAAGGGAAATATGCAGCTTATCTTATCAGCGACACTGTGTCACAGCAGGCAGAAAACGGAACAGATTGCTACATGTGATATGAATCATTGCTAAATACAAAATCTCCAACATGTGAGTCAGTTTCCTCTCATAACAGTCCAGCAGAAGCTGCAGTCCACACACAACACTTCTCTCCTAGCCTCAGGGCCAAACAAACAGGAGTCTGTATTCTCCAGCAGCTGAATTACATACTGTAGCTCACAGTGCAGAGAAGACTTTGAACATTTTAGCAGATAAAATATGTAACAAATAACTGAAGATGGCAATTATTATTGTTATTTATGTTTATATATATATATTGTAATTCTTTTGAGTTTAGGTGGTAGCTCAAACATTAGCATGTGTCACAAACATAAACACAGAGCTGAATCCAGCTGTAACAGTTGAAGGTGTTTCAGCTAGTATGTGCTCCTTTTATTTCTATCTATTCACTTTTAGATACATGAACATGTGTTCATGTTACTGGGCTCGAAGTTTAGCGATGTTGACTACAGAAACAACATCGAAGGAAGACACCAGCACACGCTGGATGAACCTCTGTTTGTACAGAGTCACTGTGATTGGCTAGTTTACGTGCCATTTTGTTTGATTCAGACTGGGTCCAGATTTTTTAAAGAAGATGTGAAACTTTGTTAGCTTCATGCACCAATGAGGAGCTCCCACAATCCCTACATTCCAGCACAGGCATTGCCATGACATCACAGCTGAAATACTGATTTGATCCATTCTCCACCTCAGAACCAATCTGGTGCCTTTCAGAAGCATTCAGAGTGTTTTGACTGCCAGACTTTGTTAACTTCCTCATTTTTTGTGTTCTCCATCTATGAGTGAGTGGGTAGGCTACGGAGCAGCTGTGCTCGGTGGAGTTTCGATGTAGGAATGAATGAAGCCTCAGCTCCAACTCTGTATGCAGCTCTTTACACATCCAAGACATCTGCCATGTTTCTACTGCAGCCCAGAACAGACAAATTAAACAAGATAGGACACAGGACACATGTGGACACAAGTTTCTCCGTGGACTGTGACACTAGGAAGAAGAGGGGTGACATGAGAGGGTTGCAATCACAAACATCACTGAAAGCCACTAAATCCTTACATACTGGTCCTTTAAGCCTCGACCAAACAGATGAGCATGTGACAACATTACACCTACAGTAGAACACAGCAGGGAAAGAGTGTGTAGGTTTCCTTACCTGTCCGTGGCTGGCACTCCGCCCCTGCGGGGTGTCCTCCGGTAGAAAATAAAGTTTGGAGCTGGACAGGAGTTGGTGACTGGTCCTCTCCTCCCAGAGCAGCTGCAGTTCGGCGACGCAGAGCGGCTCGCCCGGCTGACAGCGCACCAAGAAGAACTCTCCCAGCGACAGGAGCCGCTTCTTACCGTCAAGGTTAAAGCGGAAAGCCTTGTAGAAGATATACGGTCCGTGCGAACCGCAAGGTGAGCCGAGCCACTGCGGGAAAACAAGCACAGGGGTACGGCAAGGGAATGAGAATGAACGCAGAGCATCACAGCATAGTTTCCCCTCTATAATCCAAAGATTTCACTTTATGAGCATCGTCACAAATCATTCATACAATTCACCGCATTCTCCCGCACGTTAAGCCCGCAGAGCACTGGACTGATCACAGTCAGATCACAATAATCAATCAATCGAGCCTACCGTGAGTGAGCCGGGCTCCATCTCGTCTCCGCAGACTGATCGTCAAACTCCAAACATTTTTCTCTCCAAACTTGTCGGCTTCGCTGGGGTTGCGGATCGGTCCTGACAGGCTGCAGGCTGAGCGCGCAGAGGAAGAGGCTCCTCGTCAATATCAAGCGGGGACAGCTCACGCAGGCTGCGGAGAAAATGTGCGCAAATAACACCCAATATTTGTCCCTTCCTCCGCGCTCACACGCAGCCGGTTTGTTTGGCGATTTTCATCCGATGGAATCATTTTAGAATAAGACGACGGCGCGGAGAGCTCCGGCAGCCTCTCTGACCACCTGATGTCAGCCCCGAAAAATAGAAAGAACAAGAATCTACACAACCAACCGGCATGAACATGGCGCCATACTCTTTTATATGAATATTCAGGCGGGTTATGTTTTTATTGTTGTCATTTTAACAGCTTAACGTCGTCATCTGTGTTAATATCACTCTATGCATTTACTAGGACCTGTAACAAGGACGTCTGTGTGTGTGCGCGCGCACGTGTGTGTATTCGAGTGTGTGTGTCCTCAACGTAGAGAGCGTGTGTGCGTGCTGTTAACATAAACACAGGAAATGATCCATAATTTTAAAGTAAATGATATTTTTATGGCCTGAATGGAATGAAGAATATGCTTTACAAATGTCAGATGGCTGAGATGGGCTGTGTGTTTAGGTCAGGCCCAGATGATGTTGGTGGATGATGGAAGGCCAGCTTTCATGTTAGGTGTTTTGCCTGTCATTAGGTTGAGGTGGATATCAGGCCATAACCCTAATCATAACCTTAGGGAGGGTCCAGTAATGGTTCCAGACAGTAATATCAGCAGGTACGTTAACCAGCTCCAACCAGCTAACTCCATGTAAAGTTCATGGATGTACTACTGAGTCAGATGGCACCTGTTTAATCCAATGAGAGTGTTAGTGCTTCCAAATGTATCACTTCATCCTGTCACCTTATAGTATTTATAGCACTCTGTGAATATAGTGTGATCTGTACTGTCATATACTTGCACAGCATAGCATCAGCTTACAGCACAGCCCTTTTGTTTTTAGAAGATACTGTATATATATATATATATATATATATATATATATATATATATATATATATATATATATATATATATATAAACAAGTATTAAAGTAGAGCAGTATCAAGTATATACAAGTATTAAAATCTAAACTATATATATATAGTTTAGATTTTAATACTTGTTTTTGTATCTTCTCATATTTTTTAGATTTTTCTTTCTACTTAATGTTACACCAAGTCCAATTCGTTAATAAGTAAGTGCAAACCTACTTGGCAATAAACTTGATTCTGATTCTGAACATGCATACAGTAGTTGTGTTTCCCCTGTTCCTGTTCGTCCCAGGGACAAGACATGATGATGTCACAGATGTGTTACATCAAATCTTTTATAGAATGTTTGCTGAAGCAGAAATGGGAAATTTAGGAAAATTAAATCCACCGTGCTGTTATTAATATGAACAGTTACAGTTTCATTCCGTACTTGTTCTTACTACTGGCATTTCAGTGACTGCAGGAATACTGTAGTCTCCTCATCAAGGGTTGTAGACATGCTGGTGCCACCTCCCTGCAAACAGAAGAACACCACAGACGTTAATACAAAGGAAGAAATAATTGCATAAGAGGCACAGTGTTTTTCACATAATAAGTACGACTCACGCATGGGTCAGGTGAGTCTTGGAAATCTTGAGTTGGGGAATTGAACACTGGGCATACAGCATCTCCACTCACTGAGAGATACAGGCCCAGAGCCGGCCCGTGGCATAGGCAGTGTAGGCAAATGCCACAGGCGCTGTCCATCCTGGGGGACGAAAAACAAAGTTTAACTTTCACTATTCTTTTACTGAAACTAGTATAATATGAAAAAATAAGCCCACATTAATTTAACTGTACAGTAAAGCCTATTTAATAATATAATATGATAATGTGAAAATGACCAAAACTCTCTGGTGCCCGAGGATTTATCTGTTGCTGAACAATAATAACTTTTAACCGAACACAGTTTGATAATCAATAAATAGCATTATCTTGTTTTAATGTCGGTTGATGTGATGGAGCGGCCCAACAGCTGAAAATCTCCCTCCTTACATTTCTCAGGCTCATTCTAAAGATTAGCTCTGTTCAGCAGCTGTTATACCTCTGTCTACATTTTTATTGACCTGTTTAACTAACGTTTGCTCTGCTTGTAATAGTTTCCACACCTTCATATATTAGTTGAGCTGTAAGGCTGGCTGATTGTTGTGTTACAGTTCATATTGTCTAAAGTGTGTTTATAGTGTTAAACTATACATCAGTGTTAAAGTGCACATCATCATCCCATATCTTATATTATACTTCAGCTTACTGCTTCTTTGCCTTCTGATAATCAGCAGTTGACTGTAATGACAGTGAGATTGAATCTAATCTAATTTGCATATCAGTCAAAAATTGCATTGTATGTGATACCCAGTGGTGTCACGTACTCCTCTTCTATCTTCAGATGTGCTGTTGAGATATCTGAATCCCACCCTGCCAATCCTGAGCCATCTACACTTATCTCCACTTCAGCAACACCAAGCCATCCTCCTGTCGCCTCCACCTCGTTTACAGTCTTTATTTTGTGGGTAGGTAAAGATATCTAAATTTATATGAAACTATTTTTTTATATTTATTTATTTCTAATTAATTACCTTGTTGTTTTGACTGGGCAACTAGTTTTCTAAAAATGAAAGTACTGTATAGGCCTACCATCCCCCATCAGCAGCAGTGGCTATGACTGCAGCTGTATGACTACATGTGATGATTACACTTGGACTTCAACTTGAAAAACTGAAAAGTAGAAGACAATACCTTGTACATATAGCTCCCAGGCTCCCTGGGACATGATGTCTGATGAGGTTCCTATTCTATTAGTTGTAGTTCAGTGCAGGCCTGTTGACATGGTGAAATGAATGCAATAACTTGAGCCATGTGTGAAAGTCAACGTTTATTCAGAGCAGGCTTTTTTAATTAATTAACGCATTAAGCATTTCATTAGCAGCACTGATGGAATACCCTGGTCTTAGATTAGTATTCCTGAGGAACTATGAGCCCTACTCAACAAAATAAATAAATAAAATAAACCTCAAACAGCTGGTAATGCAGTTTTAGGAAAATTTTATTCAAACAGGAAGAAATAAAACTAAAAAAATTCTTCTCTTGTTCCTGTAGAGGTCTTGCTTCATACTTTTCTTGTGAAATTTGACATCCTCCCAACCAGGCCTGAAATTGTGTAATATTAGGAGCAATGTTTCTGAGGGGGAGAAGGCCACGTGCTAGAGCATCAACGGCAAAATCCATTTCCTAAATGCCTGTACGTGTTACGTCACCATATAAACTGTACACATATGTTACTAACCTACACAATCACCCTCTTTCTAATGATTGAGAAGGAATAAGTGAGGAATAAGGATAGTCCACCTTCACTCTGTGGTGACCATGAAAGGTTCCAGTTTCACTTTCACTACTAAAACCCTGACACAGAAACACTGACGGTTACTGGCAGGGGTGGCAAATTATAACTGAACTTAGAAGGTGGCAGACTTAGAAATACAGGCTATATATATATATATATATATATATATATATATATATATATATATATATATATATACACACACACACACACACACACACATACATATATATGTGTGTATGTATGTGTATTCTGTTTCTTTAATGTACTGTTTTGTTTCAATAAGGTTTCTTAAAATCAAGTAACTAAGACTCACAAGTACTTAAGTTAAATTCTGAGGTACTTTGAGGTATTTTATCTCATTTAAATTTGATGCCACTTGAAACATCTCATCTCATCATTACATTCTCTACACTACAGTTATCAGCTAGTTTACAGATTATAGTTATTTTGTAGATTTTACAGGTAAAGATAAAGATTAAACCTGTGAATTTGGACTTTGGGCTTATGACCTCTTATCAGTGTATAGTTGTTACATTCCAACATTTCAACGTTCTAACAGACATTTCCCTTCTAAATACCTCACATAGTTTTACTTAAATTACTGTTCCAGTCCAAACAGTATTCTACAAAAATATCACAAATTAAGAATGAATAAATTAATAAAATCTATGGAACAGAACTGTTTTTCTAATCATCTCACAACCTCTCAGATTTTTCTTGTGACCCTTTGAAGGGGTTCATCCTCTATGTTGGTAACCATTAACTAATGCTGCTAATATCTTATTCATTGGTGCATGAGTATTAACAATCATTGCAATAATTACAGTGGGTTTAATATCAGTCACACTTAAAACACTTTGATAGTACTATTAGCTAAATGTACTTAATAACTTTGTATTAATAACTTGTAGCATTGGTATTTAAAGGCCAATGAGGCAAATGATGATTTATAATTCTAAACTATACAAACAAAACCGACATGAAATGTGCTTATTTTACTTCAGTAACAGATCTTCTTCAGTTATGATGGTTGATGGTGCCAGCAGGTGGGAGAGTAAACTCACTGTGCGTCATACAAATCTCGTACAAGCTCGTCCTTAGGCTGTCAGACACAGACAGTAGTCATTTTAAAATTGTTTTTTAGATGAACTACAATAAAATGTGACACAATGATCACCTCAAAAGGCAAAATTATCCTGCAGGCTGATCCCAGCATTAGTGTGTCTGCTACAGAGCCCATATATATACCCATATATATACGTCCATAAAGTCTGACCTTTGTCACAGTTTTTTATTTTTACTCATAGTTTTAGGCCACTATTTTCCACTGGTCTCACCCCCACCCATATATCACCACAGCGTTATAGCACTTAAAGTAATAAAGCAAAGTCAGGCAGAGGTCCAGAAAGCTAATTTACTGCAGTCACTGCAGGGTGATGTTATGGGGAGAGGGATGAATGATAAATACAGAGAGCCATACAATTTCTCTATCATTATGTAAGAAACATTAATAAAGCTGGAGAAGATGAGGAATACATCCAAATTAAGACAGGGGGTAATGAAGTGTGTCACTGAATGGAGGGGGGTTAATGAATTTGTTGCGAGACGAAAGAAATAACTAGTTGAAGTCAAGCCTGTGACTCATGTTAATGTGAAAAAATGGGTTTAAAAAATGCTAAATTCAGTTTATGGAAGAGCAGTTGCTGAGTGCCACTGGCAGGGTTGGTTTTCATTTGGGAGGGGTGGAGGTGGAGGGTGGGGTTGGTGGTGGTAATTCTGCAGTGAAAACAGGGTTTTATATTACATGGTGTAGTAGGAATGTGCTGGAAGCCAGGAGAAGCAGGCAGGCATGCACCACCAACAACATCTGGACACATTAGACTGAAACTGAGTGTGGGTGTGTCTGTAAATTCACCCGCAGGGAGAGATTATATTTGTAGTAATGTTATTACATCAAGACCACTGTATTGGTTTCTGTATTGTGTCATTTGCTCCAGCTGCTAACAAATTAAACACGAGCTGCGGGAACACTGCAAGGAACAAGTATATACTGTATATATCAGAGGCTGGTTCAATGTCTGTGCCAGTGGAGGAACGTGTTGCATTGTCCTGATTGGCTTTTTCATTAAGTGTAGCGTTAAAAGAGACAATTCTTCATCAGAAGTGCTATAAACAGTGATCACTTACTGGAGCAGCTGTTTTAGTGTGTTGGGGATTGTATATAATGTAACCACTGCAATGTGTCATTGGAAATCAGCATTCAGAAAGTACACCAATGCATCAAACCAACTTTTAAACCATCCTGCCGGGACTCTTTCTTCTTTGAATGGTATCTTTTAAAGACCTGTTCATAGGTGTTTTTTTGAGCAGCTAAGTGAAAAATTCTCTCCCTAAGTCAAACTTTTTCAGATATGGCCAAGAAAAGCATTTTGTGTCTTCTCATTTGTCTTGCTCTTTAATGTCAACTGATTTGACCAGTGTTGAGTCCATAGCCTCCACAGATAAACTCAGAACAGCAAGGAAGGAAGACCTTGGCTCTTTATCAGAAGACACTTGGACTTTCATGCTCAAACTGGTTAACTCGACCTCCCTTGAAGTGGTACACAGGGCTCATATTTCAAAAGCAAAACTATCCCTATGTTTTTTTTTAATGACCTCTTAGCATTGCACTTTGGCTATATTGAAAATTCTTCAATAAACAGATTTTGATATAAAAAGTATGCCAAAACAATATTTTGTCATCAGAACACAGAGTACTGTGAATATTTCACATGTTCATACAATACCATCACATGTTAATATGAGGTTCAATAAAGGTTTATACAAGCTCAGTCCATAATTTTAACTCAAGGACTATTCACCATCTATTCCCAAACCTTCAGCCACAGTTTGTGGCCTTAATAAGCAGACAAATATCTATACCTAGGTCACGTGATGACCTCTGAAACATCTCCATGACAACAGAGTAAACTCCATCAACTGGTGAAGGTCACAGGGTGTGGCTGAAAGCCCAGAAAAAAAATCACTTGAGTAGATTTTTGTCTTCTGAAAGTCTCTTTGATTCTGTCTTATATTGGTGACCTCACTTTATATTGCCTGCTTTTGGATAATCAGCTTTATGGAAAGCAATGCAAATATATCGCAGATGTATTTTCAAGAATTAGATACATCCTGCTGTTGGTGCTGTGGCATGATAGTTTAATTCCTACATTGTTAAATTAGAGCTGAAAGCAGTACCTGCAATATGAATGAAGTGTATCTATGGAGTCATCGTGAACCACACTGGGTCAGTACAGTGGATTAAACAAGTGAACCCAACAAGTTAAATCCAAACTCATTCATGCTTGGATTCTCCTGCGGAAATCCACAGAACCTCTGGAGAGTGATGTAAGCCGGTTCAGGCTGAGGCTTTTCAGTGGGACGTAATTGGACATCTAGTTTACGAGTTCAGTGGTCATATTTCTGCACTGATTAAAAGCAGTAAATCTGGGTTAGACTAAGGGTTCACATTTCCACCAAAGCTGCTGAGTAACACTGATGTCATTGTGAGAACAGAGGACAGAGTGAGTCGTTCAGGACTTCCAGCTGAAAAATCAAATATTACTGTATTATATGGGACTCCAGACAATCTGTCATGAGCAGATTCCAGACACTAAATGTTCTTGTTGTTTTGTGCTTTTTCATTTTATTGTCTTGTTTTTGAAGGATCAGGATCAGGGCATTCCTAATATAAAACCAATGAATGTCAGCCGTCAAGGAAACATGATAGAGAAAGGAAGTGTTGTGGAATGGGTTTAAATGTGTTTATTTACTAGTACACCGGGCTATTATTCCCATTATTATTCAAATAAGTTTAAAGGTGCAGTGCGTAAGATTTGTTTTCAGAATGAGGCAGACATGGTATATAATATTCATAACTATGTCTTCATGCATGTATAATCACCTAAAATAAGAACCTTTTAATTTTGTTACTTCAAAATGGTCTTTTTATATCTACAGTCGGGGCAGGTCCTCTTCCATGGCCTCTTAGGTGCTGTTTCTCCTTTACACAAGGAAGGTGAGGGTGATGTGAGGAGATGCAATGCAGCGATTCCAACACTAGACACAACTAAATTATTCAATTTATCATGTAAAAATGAAAGAAGAGGAATGAGTTCATGAATAAAACAAAACAAGTTTGACAAAATGATCTCACTAGCTTCTCCCAGAGCCTTTAACCACATCTCATTATTAACACATCATTTACCACTTTCACTTACATCCCTCCTTCCATGTGAGGACATGTTAGGATGAGGCTTGTATGTACTGGCCACTTTGTTTGGAGGTAAAACAGTATGATCATTTTTTATTTTAATAACAGACAGTAATTCTCTCCCAAATAAGTGCTGATACACTTGTTGATACATGTGGGACCTACTTCTTTACCTCTCTCCACAATCTAAGCCATAACTTTGTCATAAACCTGATGGCAGCACCATGGAAACAGACCTCAAGTTGTAATAAAGACCATAAACTGTGAGAAGTTAAAATTTGTCAAAGTGAGCATTGTTCTGTTTACTTCCAAATTTCTAAATGCACATATCCATGCACTGATTTATTGTCATATGTCAGCACTGGGATTCAGTACATGGTAGGAAAAGCTGGGCTCTGTCATGATATTCTGATTTGTATAATGTGTATTGCTGGCCAGAAGAGGGCAGCCTGTATCTGACAACATACATAGAAGAATAACAACTCATAAAGACGTAGAAAGATTTTCAAATCTATCTACCAAAATTAGATCTGAGTAACAAAATATAAATTGTACTCACCCAGTTGCAAAAGCAGGCAGGTAACCAGAATGAAGTTAAAATAAGACTTCATATTTGAAGTGTCACATGCCAGATATAATTTATAAGTTTTGACTGCAACTCTAATGTGACGTCATCATTTTTACTTCAATTCTGTGGTGTAATAAAGGCATTCTTTCTGAGGTTACATTATGTTTCATGTTCATGAAGCTGAATAAACTGCAGGAGGGTCTATGAATTACAAATGTATTTATTAGTACTGTACAAATACAGAAACACAGCTGTGTAAATAGGCAATTTGTTATCCAAGACATGCCAACTTTTTAATGGGTAATATGCTGATAGCTGGATCACAAAAATAAATGATTATTTGCAGAGCAGCTTTGACATTTATTAGCTTTATTACAGGTTATTGTTGACTCCCTTTCTTTCCAGGAAATGCATCTCAGTTCACATCCCTATATTCCCTAATTACAACCATATTGTGACTCTAGAGGCTTGACATGCATTCTATGGTGTCTCACAGCATAGTTGAATTTATTTGGTTCCACTGTATACTTCTAAATTAAGCTCCTCCAAACCCACTTTTTATTCACAGTCTGCTCCACTCCAGTTTTCTGAACATCAGCCTTATAAGGCCTGATGGGAGCCACATGCCTAGTGGGAAACTCAAATATCCTTTCCCACTCACACAGAGAGCTTTTCACATCTGCACTTTCTTTCCTTGTAGCAGTTTGAGATTTTGCCTTGATAAAAGCTTTATAAATAAAACATGCGGTGATTATTATTACCACAGTTGCGAAAGAAATACCATTTACGAGGAAGCAAACTGGAACAGCACAGGCAATCTGTGACAGGCTAAAAACAGATCTCCAAGTGAAATACTCGGCTGAATGGAAGGCTGAAAGCACCCATGGCACAGAATGGACTTCTTACTTATCATCTAGTTCCCAGTAAAAAACTCCAGGTCAAAGAATTTGCTTAGCCCGTCTATTAAACCTGTGTTCAACATTAAAAATTCACAAGTGAATTCCTGAAGTTGTGCTTTCATTCTCTCATGTCAATATATTATACTACATGTCATCTCATCTCATGCTGAATTGACAAACACCAAACTATTGAAATGTCTGCACTTCATGGAATGCAAACATATAAGCTTAGAATATAAGCTCATGCATTATTCATAGGTGTTAAAATCCCATCTGAAATTTATGCATTCCTGCCTGCATTATTAATCTGCTCTGACTCTGTGGAGGGTTACAGTTTGACTGTACAGTGGTCAAAGATAACATCCAATTTCTTGAGTTATACTGTTTTTAAGATTATTATTATTATTATTATTTTGCTTTTTTCAAGCTTTATTTGACACAGTCAGCTGAAAAGTGACAGATGGGGAATGACATGTGGGAAAGAGCCACAGGTCGGATTTGAACCCTGAGCTTCTGCAGCATGGACTGACCCTTTGTACATGGGGCGGCTGCTCTACCAACTGAACTAAACACCGCCCCAAGTTATACTGTTTTTAACAATTAGAGTGTAATATAGTTTTGAAATTCCATAGTCTTGTAGTCTCCCACTAATTCCATAAATTGTTGCACAGATTAAACAAACAAGCTACAACATGTAAATGTGTGCCTCGGTGCTGTTGGTGGGTGTATTTTTGATCTTTGGAACAGTCTAGCTGTTTCCACATCCTGACTCCAGCTCTCTGCTTCACACACAGACGTGAGATCCATGTTGATTTTCTCATCCTGGTCTCAGAGAGTAAGTGAATATGTCTATTAGCTAAAATGAACTCTTCCTTTCAGGTTCTGCTGAGTTTTTTGGTTGGTCAGGATGAGATGTTAGGGTTCTAGGTTGGTTTTGCTACACATAAAAGGAAGGTAAAGTGATTGTACAATGTATCTGTGGTCAAAATGTGTTTTATTATTTGGAAGCAACCAATCTCTTGTGGGCACACCTTACGATGTGTAATCTTCTGTTACATACCAGCTGACCCATACAAAGTGTAAACATGAAATAAACTGATCTGTTATGTGGTCCACGTGAGACAATCTGATAATATGGATGGTGTAAATGACAGAAACAAAGTAAACCTGAAGATGAAGTTTGGACTGCTTAATTTAGTCTGACTCAACAGACAGACAGCGCCTCACTGTGGATAATGACGGAATCACACTGACGCTGTCTGTCCGTCTGACCACCTGCCAGTCATCACCTGTTCATCTTCCTCTGGACAGCAGGCACAAACACTCACTGGTGAGTGTAGATGTGAGTAGAAATGCCTTCTTCCAGTGGAGTGAGAGCATCCTGACAATTGAACACCTCGATGGTCCTCTGGAAAACACACAGCACATTTAAAATACTACTTCAGTTTACATTGACATGAACAGAGACACAAGCTGTCTCACCTCCATCCCAGTCAGTAGCTCTTCTCTGGATGTGCTGAAGAGAAGCTCGTAGAGTGTGTATTTCTGAAACAGACTGCAGCAAACACATGAGGTCACTTTAATTATTCAAACACAATATAGCCTACAAAAGCACAGAGCTACTTCACCTATCTATCTTAAATGATACAATAAAATCACAGTGTACTGTGTGTAGTTTCAAGTGAGTTTGTTCTTTTCCTCAGCACATTACTGTGCCACAAATCTGTGCTCAGTTCTATTCATGAACATAAGATGAATTATGGGTTTGCAGTAACTCAAGACCTTAAACACATTTCTGTGGTACTTTACATGAATCTTTCCCCTTTCTGTTGATTTAACCATCTGCTACATTTCACAGGGAACTATACTGTTTTATTCAGTGACTGTAGTTATGAGATATTTTAATATTTCATTCATATCAAGAATTCATATACAGTATAGAACATATGATCAGCTTGTAAGCGTGTATAATGCATCAGTATATATTGAGCTACCTGGTACATAATAATACACATAAAGTAGTACAAATGCGCCCAGTCTGAGCAGTTATAACATTAAATGCTGCTTACTGAATGATATGAATGAACAACAATAATATATACAAGCTCACACCTTCTCCACATTTAAGAGTAGGCTAAGACTTTCTTTTTGATAGCGCTTATAGTTAGGGCTGGCTCAGGTCACCCTTAGTAATGCTGCTATAGGACTAGACTGCTGGAGGACTTCCCATGGTGCACTGAGCTCTTCTCTTCCTCTCTCTCTCTCTCTCTCTCTCTCCCCATCTGTGTCCACTCATGACTAGCTTCTTCCCCAGAGTTTTTCTACGTCTCCACTATAGTAGAAAAACTACAAATACTATTATGATAATCATTAATACTGCCTGTAGCCATATCTCCATTTGACAGTACTTTTAGGACTTTTGATACTTTTAGAAAACATTTTTTGAGAGTTGTCTGGGCTCTTGATTCGTCCTTCTGAAAGTGACTGAGATGCTAAGATTTGACCCCTTTGCCCATCTCATGTGCTGCGGCAGCCTTTCACCATGTGACACCAGTTTGTCCAGAATGCACCCAGTCAACATGCCCACCGCCCACGCTGCCTGTGATAGCCTGGCATAAAGATCTGCTTCATATACACCTATACCACCTGTGTGTGGCAAGTAATGTCAGTGTGGGTTACAGGTGGAGCCCGTCATCAGGACTTCCTGTTACATCATGTGGGATAATGACTGGGACAATTAAGGGACTAAATGGGGTCCTTATGTGCCAAATGGGGACCTATGTTTGATATGTGCTGTCACCCATGTAGGTTAAACATGGGTTAGCGTACACTACAGTAACCCACGTGGGGCCTGCACAGAACAAATGCTCACATTTCCATGCCAGCATATCACTAACCCATGCTGGGCCCACATGGACATGTTGGCTGACAGTTCGAGGAGGTATGCATTCATAATCTTTTAGGCATCACTGAATGAGTCATACAGTTAGATACCTGTTAGTACAGATACAGTTAGTGCCTGTGAATAAACACAATCTTCTCACCTGTTTCTGATGTAACTTATAAGTGCCATGGCATCTTCTTTGTCTAGAAGTGACATGGTGTCTGCCTCTGAAGTCGAGCAGCAGCAGGCAGCACCTAAGGCCTTTGCAAATTCCATCAAGTTCTCCACTAAAACCATCTGTTTCTCTGGAATTGGCAAAAAGCACAGATTAGTGCTGGACTTCTGATGTATTTGACAGGGTATGTAGTTATTATTGAATGCATTTGATGCAATGCATTTACATTAGTTTATTTCATTTTCTGCGCTGTATAAGAGTCATTCTGTATGTACAAATATTGAGATGTATTTTTGATTCTGAGTCTTTTATCCTGGGCTACTGTATCAGGGTTGCTGTAGATTGTATGGGTCTACCTAATAAGCTGGCAATCAGTGAAAGGTGTGTCCAAAAACACTCCCTATATTATTACTGTGTGTAAATTTAACCAATTTATAGTGCCCAGACATTCCATCATATATCTATGGCACATACTGTATACTTTCTGCTAACAATCCCAAAATGCAATGCTCAACATTTTATAGCTGAGAGAATTAGTGTCAGCAATAACCAAAGTCATGATGCTACACATGCATATTTTTATATATAACCTGAGCCTGACTATCTATTCATTTCCATGCAGTATGAAGACCAATTGTCAGACTCAGAACGAGTTACGTTATCTTCACATAGTAATCATACTTACATACATAATTACGTACATACATACCTTACTATGAAACAATAATGTAACTTAAAAATTAAAAATGCATACATTTGGCAAAAGCAGAGTCAAAAGTATGCTACTTTATTTTCTTACTGTGCATATTTTAATGGAAACCAGTGGCTGGCTGGAATCGGTCTAGTTTGATCTCAGTTATTCTGATCTGATGAGGCATAAAATTGTGACCTAAATGCAGAGTAAGTGATTAGTTTGAGTATGTTCCAGCCAGTTTCATCCAAGGAATTTTTGGAATTACAACTCTGTCTGACTGCACAAATACTGTCTGTAATGTATCTAGTCAGTAAGTAAAACTTCATACATTCGTAAAAGACAGAGAAGAATTGTTAGAACAAGTAGTAATGATGCAGAAGAATTAGTGTAAAGAGCATTTAGATGGTCAAGGCACAAGGGGACAACGCAGAGGATTTGTTTTAGCTTCTGGAAAGATAAGAAGGGGTGTAATTTAGCAATGTTTACTAAAAACTACAGCTGTGAATTACAGTCCTCCTTCTCTGTGTATCCTCCCCACCTCTTATGTTATTTAGCAGCATGTGCAGTGCAGCCATGGTGAAGGAGATCTGTATGGGGGTGAAGTTGGCCTCTTTTGCCCACCAGAAACCACAGACATAGTAATCTAGTAGGGCAGCTTCCTTCATACACGTCTGATAGTTCTTGAAGCCCAGAATCTCCTTCAACTCCCTGCAGGCAACAGAAAGCACATCTGGATGAGCACTCTTCCAGTGCAGCAGTAATTATAAGGGAAATGTCCACACTCATATCCAGCTACTACAGAACCGTCCCTCAAAATAATATGAATAAAATCATTTACATATAACCACTGTCAGTGTCTAATGAAATTATTTGGTATGTAAATGGTTAACAGATCTCATTCTACAAGCCCAATAAGTTTTGCAGTCTTAAAAAGATTGCCTCCTCCCTTGGGCTGGGAATTGTTATAAAATGTTTCATAGCAGCACTGTTAATGAGAGCTTGACTTCAATACCAGTTCCTGAACAAAAAAAGGAACATGGTTCTCAACATGAAAGCCTGAGGTCCATCATCTCACCCTCCCGGCTCCAAAGCCAGCAGACACATCGCTTTGTCTACCATCAGTGTGTGAATACAAGTTCATTTATCACTTACGTTCTACAATAAAATCTGAAACATGCTGAGTATTTTAGTTCCAGAAATAGATGAATAATGAAAAATGTCAGCATTACTCCTTCAGAACATCATTCCTCACAGGATGTTGGTGTGGTCTGTGGTCAGGTCTTTGACTCAAGACCATACCAGTGAACATCCAGGGCTTGAATTTTGAAGATGAAGGTGAGAGGGTGTTCACCTCAACATTAAACTAGACTGTTCTGACGACACAGACGTCCTGTACAAAAAGGTCAAAGTCGTCTCCACTTAATGAGGACACTGAGGTCCTTGTCTCCAAATGTCTGATGACATAAGCTTTTCTTAGGGTCCCTGTGACGTTAGTGTCAAACAAAACACTGAGGAACTTCAATGTTGGACAATGTCTTGGATTTAAAAATAACAGACAATACAATACAGAATGTCAAAAAATGCAAATAATGTTACAGGAAAAACAAAAAGGGGAGAAGAGACATGTCTGAGGAATCAAAATGTATTCATAATTCTGATTAAAAAGCTGTAAAGTGAAGCATATCGACAGTATTTGCCAATAACATTCACATTACAGCTGTTTGTAACCACAGCCATAACCAGCATACAGTATATCACACACCGAGGGCGGCAGACATTTTACGTTTAGCGCAGTTAAATGACTGTAAGCCAGCTCGCTGTGACGCAGTTACATGTGGCTGACGCTACTTACGACTCAAGTTCATCCCCGCTTGTGTGGAGCAGCTCTTGGATTTGTTGGTGTGGCACCGCGTCCCACTGGAGGAGGAAGACGGTTTCCTCCATCTAAAGAGGAGGGAAGACAGACAGGCAGGCAGTCAACACACAACACAGACTCAACGCTCCGACTGAAAATCATTAGTTATCACCTCTAGGTTACTGTCTTTGACTTTTAGTTTGTCTTTCTTTTCACGACGGGTCGCTCCTCCGGACATGTTGACGCTCTAGTCGTTGCCATAGCAACCCCGTCAAACTGTTCGAGTTCCGGTCCTTTTTTAAACTCTCACTGTTGCACTTCCGTTGGAGCTGTGTGCAGAATACTAAAAGTTTAATAATAATAAACCTTTAATAATAACAGACCTTTAATAATAACAGACAGCAGCCATTCTAACATGGAAAAAAGTCTTGTCAACGCAGGTGTTTCCAACTAATTAGGGTTCAGTTCCATTTAGTGCAGCAGAGACTTTCCAGTGAGCCAACATGCACCACAGCAGCACCGTGACTCAGTTTGACCTGAATGGAATGGAACCTTACACTCAAAAAACATTTTTGGGCCAAAGTGCAGGACTTATGTATTTCAATTACATAGAAATTTTCTATTCTTCTGAATGACATGGGTTTAATATAAATGAACTAATAAACTCACTGTACTTCCACTACACAGCAGTTTATGCATTCAGTATTAATAAAGCCAAATCTTATTACTTGCTTCACATAAAGTTTGTTAGTTTATTTATATTAAAACAATGTAATTGAAATGGATGGACATTTTTATGTTATTGAAATGCATGGCCTAAGAGTGTGCTACACCCAAAGTCACAAAACACATTTTGCCTAGGGCTTTACAGTCTGTACAGGGAGTGACACCCTCTGTCCTTAGACCCTCGGTTCCAGTGAGGAAAAACTTGCCCACAAAAAAACCTTTTAACAGGGAAAAAATGTGGAAGAAACCTCAGGAAGAGCCACAGACAGGACAGACGTGCATTAGATGTCACATGTACAGAACAAATCAACACAAACATACTATTCCTACTATTTCCCGTCAAAATGGCTGCTGTGGGGGTGTTGTTTAGCTCAGTTGGTAGAGCAGAAGCCCCATGTGCGAAGGGTCAGTCCTTGCCGCAGTGGCCCAGGGTTTGAATCTGACCTGCAGCTGTATCAAATTGTCGACACAATTAATGTGGCGTTTGAAAATTTGTTGTTCAGTCTGTCTGTAATATATATATCCTCTATTCACATTTTGAGGTATTTACATACATAAGACATTTTATAGTGAAATGAATTTTGTGTCTTTTTAGTGTCTTTTCCCAATTGAAACTATAGGCGTGGATACTGTGTTTAGGTATGAATTACTTATTGTTGATAATGACAACTGGCTTGAGTTAATTAATTAGATCTTTGGTTTCCTTTTTTCTTGCTTTACTTATCAATCATACTTTGACAAAGTTAAATATTTTGCATAACTCCCTCCTTCTGGTACAGATACAGACAAAGTCAGCACATGACACATGAAGATGACCATGGTATGTGGTCATAATTTTCAGTACAGCGAGCTTCCTTTCCAAAGGTCAGGTTGATCTGTTCTATCATTCAGTCTATTCAACTGCTGATATCCAGTGAGAGGGTGCTGAGTAATCTATCAATACAAGATATCTGGTACATACTTTAATGATGAAGTAAAACCATCCACTTAACTACATGACTTAGATTTCTAGGCCACATGTGGGCATATTTTTTCTTTTTAAAAGTGACATCTTTTCCCCTCTAAGAGTGGAGAGACAGCAGAAGTGCTCTGTCTGCCATTTTTTATCCAAGATTTTAATGGTTGTGTTAGAGCCAAACTAATTCTTAAAATGAATACACAAAATGCTGAACTATTTCACATGCATGAATTTAATAAACCAAAACTTAATAAACAATGACTGTTTTTATTTTGTTTCTTCAATCTCTTAAAAGCCAATAATCTGCAGCCAATCTAACTCAAAGAACTTTATTATATATTCTACTGGAGCTTCTAAAGATACCAAAGATGTCAGGCTTTGGGGAAAATTCAGTCTAATTATCATATGGCTTCAACAGGGAGCTGGAAAAAGCTGACAAAGGATATATGAGATACTGTCAGTCTATGTGAAATAGGATGATTTTTCTACCGTAAAGCTACTCTAGGGGGAATGAAAAAAAATATTTTAAAGGGTCAAATAACTAAAATCTTTAAAAATGGGTCCTAAACAGCAGAAATATGAGCAGTGCAGCTGTACTAGGGCTCATCATCTCATACCTGATCAGTCTGCTCCAGATGTATTTGGAACAAATCAGCCTGTATATCTACCATTGGTGGGATACAATGAAAAACACATTTGTAAACTGGGCTCTGGGTAAATGCAATGGGCATTTTTAAGACTAAATGATTCCTCTATTATTGGTCAAAAATAATGAACATGTCAATCAATATAACGTTAGCCTGATTCTTAAGAAGGATAAATCATGGGATGTGTGCTCATCCTATGCTAAGCCAGTCAGGTTGCTAAATTTAGATTTTATGCAAAATACTAGCCTTAAGGCTCAAGAAAATCTTCCCAAATTTATAAATGATGACCAAACAGCATTTATTGCTGGAAAGAACTCCTGTAACAATGTTAGGTTACTCAACATCATTTGGCTGTTACTTCACTGTATTATTATTACTACTACTGTATGTTACTTTATTATAATGCACTAGGGGCTGTTATCACAAACGGTAAATGCTCCTGTTACATTGTACTTCGGGTTTCTCATGTCAGACTGATTTTTAAAGTGTAAAGCTTGTCTGATAGCTGCAAAGATTGTAGACTAGGAAAAACAGAAAATCCGGAAACATAACAAGAAACATTGTTGGAAATAAGACAAGAGGACAAGATCCTCTTCAACTTAACACACTAACAAATGTCCAAAAATCACATCACTCTGCTGCTTTAAGCTGTCAAATACTTTGGTGATGGTGGGTCATCGTTTGTAAATGAACAACCTGGACACAGTGCTGCTACAGAAACTGTGGACCAGTTGCAGTGTCTCCACTGAATTTAGTTTTTAATTACAAACTACTTTAATCATTTCTGATAATTATATATTTGATACTATCTAAGGTACCAAGGTACCATTAAACAAGTGGACAATGTCCACCCTCACTGTACCCCTCCCTTACAGTCAATCACACAGTTCTGCTATGTTGAAAACACAGTGTTTATTTTACAAGCACGGAGCAGGCAAAGCAACAGGAAACACACCTGATTGGTGCTGATGTCATCTGGTACTTCATTGGTTGGACTAGAAATGATCAGATTTTGTGTGTGGACCATTTTCTTTTCACCATGTGGTCAGGACTAATATCAAATATAATTTTTTTGGTGCTGATATTGTATCAAAGATTAAAGTTATTGTGTATTTTAAGTACTGATTCATGTCTTACAGCTTCACGTTAGTTTGTTCACAGTAATAGATAACTTTGTCTGTAACACTATGTGCATGATGTAGAAAACTCTCGCACTGGGACCCATTGTTACCAGCCTACTGAGCAAAAGTTACTCAGTCAGAACAAGGATTTGTTGGGGACTATTTTCAACAGCGGATTAATCCACATTTGCTCCTCTAGTGGATGTTTCTGGCAGCAGGACAGTTTATGCGGGATTGAGTCATGATAAATTAAAAATAAACTACAGTGTGTGTGTTCATGGTAATGAAGGAGCATTAAAAATTACATCAAACTGCAAGAACAGACCTCAGAATTATTTCTGTACAGGTTACTTTGATTTAGAGTCAACAACTACATGTCTCTGCAGGCCACTGAGAGATCTTCAAGATTGCAGCAACACTGCAGGAAACAAAAACATTTTAGTCTCTGGAGGCGTGCCCCAGCTCTTTTTTTTCCACGCCGTGTAACACTGAACTCCTTCAGACCTTTCACATATAACTCCTCTGTCCCCTGCAGCACCCAGGACCGCCAGAGCTCCTCCAGTGTGCTTCTCAAACTCAGGACTCATACCATGTTCTTCAAGTTCTTTTGTGCTGTGGTGACCAGGTGTCTCTTTATCTTCATCTCTCTCATAGGGGTGTGGAGAGTGGTGTGGGTGAAGAACAATGGACTCTACTGGTTTCTTACCATCCTCTACCTGCCTCTGGTGGCTGAGATGATCCTCACCCTGAAAAGAAGGAGGGGAAACGATTATAAATGGTATGAGCTCCTGTATTCATTATTCTATATTCAGCTCAAATATGACTGTAAAGTCCAGTATAGGGAACAGAAGTTAAGATTAAGATAATATTTCAGTAATGATTTAATTGCCCCACAGGTTTTCTCCAGCTATCTTCCTCTTCCTCATCAGTATTATCCCATCATTATGGATCTTAGAGCTTCACCACCTGGAGAACAAATCCGCTGACACAACGGTATCATGCATGGATTTTATTGTCGTATTCTATCATATCTTCTCTTCTGGGAGCCTCGTGGCATAATACTGTGTTCACTGAGGATTTTCTCTCATTGTAGTGTGAAAAACTTGACTCCACTGAAAATATTAAGAGTCTTTTCAGACTCTGGATGAACTCAACCAATGGCAGTGAGCCACTCCAGGTGAGTTTGAGGTTAAACAAAAAGATTCTCAAATGTGTTTTTAGTTCAAATAAATACAGCAGAGACAAGTGTTCAGGTAAAGAGGTCAATTTTGAATTATTTGAAATATTTTCTACATATTACATTCATATATTTCAGCAGTTTCATACTGTTGGCAGGGGAGGATTATGGTCTGAACAGCTTGTTCAATGTTACTGAAAGGTAAATATCGTTGTTGTTGCTCGGATCCTCCCTGTAGTAGTTTCTGCACTTCTGTTTTTGCTTTCCTGTGTCCTCACGTCTAGACAGTGGGGCTCTTTTTTGCACAGTGTTTGGTAATGCTGGTTCACCTCAAAGAGGCTGTTGTGAGGCCGCAGCTCTTTTTTTCCCCTTATAACCCGAGCGCATTCATAGAGCCGGCTGCTTTTAATGAAATGACCCACCCTCAATAAAAACAATTACAAGCTGAACACGTCTGCACTATGAAATATGTTCTATCTTCTGACCAGGGTTTCTTCACAGTTTTCACTAAAGAGGAATATTTGAACTCACAGTACTTCTTTAACTTTGACCGCTAATCTTTTCTCGAGCATAGATCAAAAGTGATAGTAAAATGTGTCCCAGACAAACCGGGTCATCTTGTCAGCAGTTGGGTAATTTTAGATTATTGGTGGTATATTTTTTAATTTTGGACAGATCCAGGGACTTGTTTCCTCCCTGTTTTCTCTTCTTGTGTTTATGCTATAAGCTAACTACATCCTGACCCAAGATGTGATTTGATCTTCTCATCCTATTCCCAAAACACTGAAACTAAACAGCAACTTCTCACCTTGCTGCAGTAAGGTGGAAGTGTACTTGGAGGTGTGTCAGTGATACTGGGTGATACTTTTAAACAGACAGAACAGAGAGTACTGCATTACAGAATGGTGTTAATACTTTACTCTTTGAAAGATTATATTTTTTTATACTGTGAATCATGCAAATGCCCAAACAACATCTGATCCTGTTGCGTTTCTCTCTATGACTTCTTTCCATGTCTCACACTACACAGGGGATCCCTCTGTCTTCAGTGTGTGCCAATGACTGGATCCTGGCTTTTCACCAAATCCTGCTCATTTTACTAATCTTGGGGAAGTGGCTGCTGCCGGCTGCTGGAGAGCTGACCAGGGACCAACTCTCACAGTTACTGCTCATCTTTGTAGGCACTGCTGCTGACATACTGGAGTTCACCTCTGAGTCACTGTCTGACATCAAGTGAGTAAGAGGGGAACAGAAGACGGGACAGAAGGAAGAAGTTACATTTAACTTGTCATGTAAAAGAATTAAATGAAAACAACTGTGTGTATGTGTGTGTGTGTGTGTGTGTGTGTGTGATACAGAGACAGCAGTCCAGCCATGGTTTACATTATTCTGGCAGTGTGGACTTGGAGCATGCTGCAGTTTCCACTGCATTTCTCAGGTTCAGTACATTTATTTTTTTTCAGTGAGATTTTGCTTAACATACAGTGCTCAGAAACATCTTGCTTTGCACAGACACATCTACAAACCACCAAGCATCTCCACTGCTGGTTGATGAGAACAGCCACATTTATTTTTATGGGCAACTAAATATTGTATTGTACAGATCCCAAAGGCGAATACATTTAGCAGCACAGGATCCCTGGGAATTACATTCACATTTGATGATTCTACAGCTTGTGATTCTAGTCGAGGCAAATCATTTATTGTCATATGTGCAGTTAAAAACAAGTTTCTTTGTTTAGAAATATCCATAGAAATAAATACAGTATATTTAAAATACAGCAAATATCAGATAAAAAAAGGAAAATAAGTGAAGAATCTAAAAAAACGCTATGTACAATATGCAAACTAATATTCACTGACAAAATATCTGTGTCCAACGTTCAATATCAATACAAGTAGTAGTGTGGTCAATATAGTAGATCTAAATGGCAACCTCTGTTACTGTGAACATAGACAGCATAAATATAGACGTATCTGTGACATGTGGTAGCTCTGGTCACCGCCATTTTGGCAGTCCTGCTTTTGCTAGCTAGCCTCCCAGCTACCGGCAAAGACATGGAGCATGGGTTAAGCTGGGCAAGAATGAGAGTGGATGGGTGACAGCACCCACATGTCAATCAAAGTGACCACGCTCTTAATTCTGCATAGTTCTATAAAAAATCAGCCTCACTACCGTTAGCAGTTAGGAAATTAGCTATAGAGACCGAAACTGTTTTTTGTACCAGGCTGTAAACTGTTTGTTTCTGCTTAACATAGGGACTTATGGAGACTGACTTGATCTGTAGCCAGCCTCAGGAGGACGTTTGGGAAACTGTAGTTTTTGTCACTTCTACATTTGGCTTGGAAGTAGAAAATACAAGAACCTATTTGCCCATTTTTCAAATTAACCAGCAAAAGCAAGACTGCCAAGATAGACAACCAGGGCCACCACACTCAGCTTTACAACAGCTCTTCGGAAACCTATGGGGGACATCACGAAGCCTAGGGCCATGTTTTATACAGTCTACGGGTAGACTACCTTTCTTGATTTAGCTGCACCCAATGTATGTGCAGCTCCATAAAAAAGAACAGTATGCTGAGAAACTGCTCAGGATGAGTAAGTGACACCATTGCCACATTGTCCTTTCAGACGTGACATAGCAATGCACTCTGAAACCCGAAACCTATTATTTCCACAGCAGCTTGTCACTACATCAAGCAAGCAATGACTTGCTTGGCATGAAGTTATCTATCATCTTTCCAATGAGAATATGGCAGATTGCAACTGAGCTAATGCAGTCAACTCAGAGTCATTTCCTCCTTTGTCTCAATAGTAATAGGTGCGTCCTCAGACGACCTCTCCGAACCTGCACCCTCCCGCCTTGCTCACCTCAGGACTGATATCTGGAGCACTGTGGAAGCTTTGTTTATCCAGGATGGGCCCTTCCTGGTGGTCCGCCTCACTGTCATGATCTACTTTAATGTGGTACACCAGATGCTGATCTTCTTTGCCATCAAAAACTTCCTGGTTGTCATTCTCAACATTTACCGCCTCTGTGTCCTCATCTGTGACAAGACCTCCTGACTTTGGATGTTGTCCCAGTGCAGCAGGTTACAGTAATGATGTTACTGTGCTACTGTATGTGCCATTGTGATTCCATGTCACATTCTAGTGTTTTTTTTTTCTTTGTCTAAACTTGCTATTTTACTATGAAAGATACTGCACTACTACTAAAGGCCACACAGTTTCAATAGGTAACGTACTGTATGTATATTAGTATGTATAAGAATCCTACTTATTATGTGACAATTACTTGCAAAGTAATTGATTGTGACACCGTGCACCTCACGTGTCAATCTTGATGAAGACATATTTCTTGTTGAAACATCAGAAACTAAGTAAAAAATTAGTCTCTGCGTTATGTTGTTTCATTCTCAGTGGAAGAAGTGCAAAGTAAAAGTCCTTTTAGGTTGCTGTGAAGCTGTTTGCATGCTGTAAGCTTAGAGGGTGCTGAAAAAATTGAATTAAATCAGGGTATAATCAGGGTATAATCTATCAACTGTAGATTATAATCTGTCTTGGAGGTTATCTTTTGTTCTCAAAATATTTGAAAGTCCCAAAATTAATTTTTGTTATTTACATGACCCAGATATTAGTCCTTACATGCAAGTGGAGCCGGTCTTAAGTAGAATGGTAAATGGGCTGTATTTGTATGGCACCTTTCTAGTCTTCCAACAACTCAAGGCCTTTTAGGTCATCAAATTGGATATTTTTAAACATGTCAAATGAAGGACAGGAACTACATAAATGTATGTTACTTTCATTCCTCCTTGTCAGACTCTGAACAACTTTGTGTGTGCAAGGATCTCTGACCTTTCAGTTGAAATACTTGACTTGGTATTCTCTCAGTGATAGTCTTTGTCATGATGTTCTTACATATTACAGCTGTGTGCTCTTATTGTCCTCTTAACCTCATTTTATTCTCACTCTGTTGAATAAATCAAAGACAAAAACAATATTGGAGTTACGTTGTTTATTTATTCATCTCTCACTGGAGTTTCCTCTACAAAGAATAGCAGGCCTAGGCTACTTTGTTAAAGGTACAGTGTGTAACATTTTATTGATAGAAATGAAATATAATATTCATAACTATGTTTTCATTAGTGCAAAATCACCTTGATATCTACAGAGGGAGCAGGTCCTCTTCCACGGAGTCAGCCATGTTTAACCTCCATGTTTCTACAGCGGCCCTGAAGGGACAAACACTGGCTCTACATTGGATGTTTTGTATTGTTTAACAACTTTCACTGTCACTGTGGTTTCCCCTTCACACTTGAACTGAGAGGCGAGGGGTATTCAGTCGGGAAAATTCTGAAACTTCACCACCAGATGGCACTAAATTCTACACACTGAACCTTTAAATCAAAGATGGTTTAAAAAAACAGTCCTCACTTGAAGAGTCACTTTGTGTATTTGTGTCATATGGATTTACCCATCAACCTCTAAAGCCAATGCAGAAGTGCCAAAAACTGCAGTTCGTGGAATGTCCACTTGAGGCTGGTTACAAAACATAATTTTCCATAGGTAATGTACTGAATGTATATTAGCATGTATAAGAATCGTACTTATTATATCACAAATGTAAAAAATGTATGCGATATCATGGACGTCATTTGTTTTTGTGAAGACATATTTCTTGTTAAGATATCAGACCATTTTTGGCCAGAGGCAGGACTGCCAAGATGCCCATGCTATGCCTGTCTGTTAATTAAAAACTATAAAAACTATGTAACTAACAGCCAAGTGTACACAAGAACTTGGAAGAGGCAAACCCTCTGTTCTTTTTATTAAATCATATATATATATATACATAAATCATTTTGTAACAAGTCAGATGACGGACATACACATATACACGTACACACAATTCATAAACAGAAACACAAGCACTGTCCAAAACTGCAAATGTCAAGCCAGGAGGCCGTGCTAACTCATAAACAATGGCTTATGAAACAAATGCTGGCCAGCCAAAGGTTATTTATCACTGTACAGTAAGGGCTTTGGTTGCTGAATATAGAAACATGGATATTTTGCCATTTGGCTAATCTTTTACCTGGACCAGATCCTGCCTCTGAGGCAGCAGGGGTGTTGGAAGCAGGTGAGGCAGGCTCAGCGCTCTATCACTGTGGCTGTGGAGAGTCTTCCTCTACTGTATATAGCAGGAGATTTAGGACCTCTCATACACTAGTTTAATCACCAGAGTTTGATGTCATGAGTTGTTGTTGCACATGTCTTTCTTGATGCCTTTAACTGACTAGCAGGAGATTGACTTGTTCTGGAGCCAGCTTCAAATGGCCGTTCAAGGAACTGAAGTTTTTGGCACCACCGTGCTGGCGTCACTTCACAGAGGTTACTGCTTGGTCAGTCTCCATAAGCCCCCATGTTAAAATCTTCACAGCAGAAATAAACATGTTTACATTTCTAAGGCTGGTGCTCTGTCTGGGGCATTGGATCGACCCATAGACTGTATAAATCAGTGACGTAGTCCATACAGTCCGTAATCCAGGTTTCTGAAGAGCTGTGAATCTCAGTGTGGTGGCTCTGGTTGTTTCCATCTCGGCAGAGCGTACAGACTTACAGACGTACTTCTACTTCCTCTTTGGTTTCACTTCATAGTAAAGTGGCAACTTCTATGAACTTGAAGTGAAGTGCCAAAAAGTTCCTTGAATAGCTACATCAGGGCTGGCTCCAGAAGTGAGTCAGTCTCTATAAGCCCTCATGTTAAAATGTCCAACTTAAGTGATTCGTTCATTTTCATGCAGTACGTTGTCACATATCAGCTGCATAAGCTCAGTCAGGACAGGAAACAGAAATGATTCGTTCACTACTCAACTATGTGCCCTCAAGTCTGGAGTCTCTTGTTCACTTGTCACATGACAAGCCACTCAGGCACACAGCGGTTCGTTCATACGGGTTCGTTCATTTGTCCCGTTTACATCAGCCACAAGAGGGCTATGGGCTACGGTCTGAGAGTAAGTGATCCGAATCAGTAAAAAGACTTGAACTTCCCAACACTACCAACTTCACAGCAGAAATAAACATGTTTACAGCCTGGTACAAAAAACAGTTTTGGTCCCTATAGCTAATTCCCCCATTCATAACAACTGTACTGAGGGTGAATTTATATACAACTCACCTGTTCACATTATATTAAGGCTTAAGCTGCTTTAATTGTCAGCACAAGTGGCTTGTTTGAGCAGCCAGGCTTGATTCAGCCAACCTCAGCAACACCCACGCTTCAACTCTGTGCCCATTTTTGGATTAGCCGGAGGCTGCTGAGGCAGAACTGCCAAGATGGCAACGACCAGAGCGACCACCTGTGACTGACGTCAAGGACACTACGTCCATGTTTTATGCTGTCCGTGGTTACATTCCAAAAAGGTAATGGAGGTGGTGGTGTGTATGAAGATATATTTGTATTATTTTTAGTTTAGAATTGGATTTATGAATTGAATTAGATAATAGAAATATATAAATATGTGTAGCAGATCACTACATGCACTCTAACAGCTCTCTGTATCCTAATCCTCATGATGGCTCCCATCACATTTTCCACAACCTGTTTGAATGTCAGCTGAGACGTCACACCCTCCACTCCCCGCCCAGCCTCCCTACGTAACATGCGGCACATCGTTACAGGCAAATGAAGCGCAGCCACTATCTTCTCTGACCTGGATCGAGGAGGGTCTGGTCCGGATTCTGCTCAGCTGAGAGGATAGGAGACATTACCGCAGGTAACTCAGCCCTCTGCTTTTTCGTCACATATCGTTGATAATGTGTCATCTGATCTGTGATGGAGAACACTGAGAGAAATAACTGAATGATTCCGCTTACAGAGCGCAGACGCAGAGCATGTTAATAAGCACGTTTCTTTACTAAACAAACAGACCCGGGTCAGTACCGTGAGCAGGCTGAAATAAAACATTATTGTGACAGTGTGATGAATCCTGAACCTGATCTCTCCTCCTCCTCCTCCCAGCCGCCCACACTCACTCGTGTCATTCAAGGCTGGAGGAGGATGCAAAGTGTGGGCTCGGTGATTCTAACGATAAATCCTCTGCTTTGATCCGTGCAGATGGAGTCGGGACCGGGAGGCCGTGGCTGGCCGTCAGCGGTTCTCCTGGAGCGTCAGAGCTGGACAAACTACTGTGATCCGATCATCCTCTGCTGAGTGCTGGAGACAGAACGACAACTTGATTCTACATTCTCCTCCTCTCCATGGAGCCGGAGGGAGCAGGGTAAGAGAGGGGGGAGGCAGCAGGGAGAGACTCCGGGAGAGACCAGAGCTTCACACCTCAAGAGTAACTCCACTAAGGCTAATGGTGAGAGGCTTTTACTACTGTACCTTATAATCTCATGTCATACCTGAGCCTTTGCCTCAGTGTTAAGGGTTTAAATGTGTTTCCAATCCAGATGAAGATTTTCTTTGATTACATACACACGAATTGAACTTTCTATCCTTTTCAGACTCCAGATCACAAGACGCTCTGAGATACTGTAGTTCAAGTGTAGTTTTCAGCTGATGTTATTGGAATACTTCTGCTCTGTCACTCATGGCTCTGCTCACTGACACTCACTGTCAGATGATGTTCACTGAAACCTCTGAACTCAGTGGAAGTACTTAGTACTTTTAAAGCTGCATGTCAGAAACAGAGGTCATCAAGCAGGGCTGGATAAATCCAAAATCCAAATAAAAAAGGAAAGAAAAGAGCTATGGACCCGTGCTGACCTCCCTGTCTCTGCAAACATTTTTTTCTGATTAGTTATTAACTAGTTAGCTATTAAAGTCATGATAGTTTATGGTAACTGGACAGGTGTTGATTAAAGGGACACACTCATTTTACAAGCCATGGTCAATAATCCCAGAGTGCTACCAGTGAAAATGATTGCATGATGTCTTTGGAGGCTGTAAATGACTTTCAATAAAAATGACTAAAGTCATGTTGACCCAAATCTGGAGACACATTTTAACAGAATGTAGGAATATGCATTATGGGAAGTGTAGGAGCTTTGTTTTTTTTTTTTTAGAAAGGTGTGTTTCTGTGGCAGTTTCAGTCTCTTGGTCATTTTTAAGTCAAATTTCTCAACACATACTGAATGAGTTGTATACTGGTAAAATTTGACAAATCTTCTTGGTTAGCAAAGGATGTATCCTCATGGGTTTAGTGACCTTTGCTTCAGCATCATGAGGTTAGTGTTGTTTTAGGTGAAATGTCTCAACAACTTTGGTGTATTGTCATTACATTTTTAAAGACATTCATGTTCCCTTCAAAATGAATTACAGTAATGTTTTGATGCTCTGATTGTTGATCTTGCAGCCCCCTCAAGTCAAATGTCAAATTTTTTATCAAACGCCAGAAAAACTAATGACCACCTAAACTAACATGGTGAATATGGTAAACATCCAACCTGCTAAACATGAACATGTGATGTTAGCTTTTAACTCAAAGCACCACTATGCCTAAGTACATGGAGACTTTGTGCTAGGTCACTTACTAGCTTGGCCTTTGGGACTAAAATCCTTGGATTTCTCTTTTTACATGTTGGGTTCATGTAGGTTTTCCATTGAAACATTACAGATCAGGTCCAAAAATGTGGAGCCATAAAGACCCCTTGCTAGGAGTACGTAGTGGTGTTCTTGAGAGTTGGTGTAGCTGAATTGAAGACTGAAGATTGAAGAATCAGACTTTATTGTAGATGACACCAATAAATTTGAAAAAGCCCTAATACATCAAGCATATCGGCTCAGGACATTCCTGATACTAATGAAATGTGTCTGAACCAGTCAAGATCGATAATCCTCAACAGTGTTCGATTTAGCTTGAACATCTCACAGAAATGTTAGCAGTCGGAAGAAAAACCAAGGAGCGAGAAGAAAATAAAACGAAGGATGATCCGAGCAGTCAGATGTATTTAGAAGAAAATATGATTTTTCATTTTGGATCTAGAGTCCCTGTAAGCTGACACTTGTCAGCTGATGAAAAGCTCTGATGCTCTAAATTCAGATTCAGAACAAAAGCCTAATTACAAAATCTTACCTCATGACACAGCGTGCAGGCAGTCAGCTGAGATAAGTGGAGTATAGTAGTGCACGCCTATATATATATATATATATATATATATATATATATATATATATATATATATATATATATATATATATATATATATATATATATATATATATATATATCATTTTTTTCCATTTTATGGGATCTGCAAAGGATTTAATCAGTCATGCTCTGTCTAATAGATGGGCTGTTCAGTAGAGCATGATGGGAGAGCATGCTGTCCCAGAGTAAGAAAGCGATGCGAGGAGGAAGACGTGACAGTGTCTCTAAAATACAAGGCCTTTGCACACAAAGGAAAAGCGAGTTGACGCTGTCGTAAAGATGGAGCCAAGTTAGCTCTTGATTCCTGCCTCCGTGGGAATCCTCAGCTTGAATTATGCACATGTAGGAGTGTGTTCCAGTGAATAGAAGGGTAAGTCCTGAACTGTTGTTTGAAGGCACATTTTACCTTTTAACACAGAGGGAGTGCTACACCTGTCCAGAATATGCACATCATCTTACTGTACATGAGTCATCATCATGAGTCTTCCACAGCTAAGTCATCTGAGCTCGGCTACACAACATTAATGCACGTGCAACAATTCACATTTTATTAAGCATATTTTTTGGTAGCTTCATAGATTTGCCTTTATCCGAATGGACTAAACAAAATGTCACTCATAAGCGTAGATGAAGGAATACCAGAATACCAGACCAGAATACATTGCATTCTTTCTGAATCTGCAGTTGATCACACCGGTTTCCATGTTCTTTCTCAGTAAATGCATGATGACAGATGCTGTTTGTTTGCGTGCCACTCAAGGGGGGAGTGACAATGGCGCTATACACAAGGGTCATTATGTGCAAACACTGTAACGCAAGTGCAGTTTGGTGCTTGTCATCAGTGAAGGTTCACAGAGATTTGGATGTGCATGTTTTTGTTAATGAACATGTTTCTATCGTGAACTGTTTGTATACTGCTACACTGGCTGTGTTTTAATGAAGAGAAATGGCACTGTGACTGTGTGACACTTGTTAAAAGCTCTTGGGTGACAGTGGCGATCCTTTGGCATGACAGAATGAGCTACTGTACATCAGTCTGCCAGCTTATTAGTAAGATGAATCCAGCTCCTGTCAGCAGAAGACAGCTAGCTGGTTAGCTTGAGCATTTAATGGCTAAAGAGGCAGATAGAATGCAGGAGTTTGTGACCAAAACAGAACTGATGGGTAGTGAATATATATATCTATATATATATATATATATATATATATATATATATATATATATATATATATATATATATATATATTCATCGGGAGTAGTAACAGATTACAGTAGTAATATCAAAGAACATTACATATAGAAATACAAGTTTAACACATTTCACCAAGGCTGTTCTCAAGAGGATGGAGACCAAAACAGAACGACGGAAAAGAAGAATAAACAGATTCTCCAGCTGGATGCTAATGTTGATCTGTGTCTGCTGAATGTTTAAACGAGGCAGTGTTTCCTAACACACTCACCATATCAAAGTTAAAAAATGGTAATATGCAGCTTTAAAATTTGGTTGCAGTCAGCGTTTGGTAGTTTGCATGTACCCGCAGACAGTGAGTAATCTTTGATTAGATACCCGTTGGAGGAAAAAGCATTCAAATCCTTTAAATCAGTTAAAGCAGCTTTATGCCATTTCAGTCATTCACTGGTTTTCAAATATGATTGTGTCTTACATGATAATTAATTAGATATATTTTGGAATACTTAATTAGTTAGTTAGTTAGTAACAAAAAGTAGCTTTCATCTTGGGCTTTGGGAATTGTAATGGCATTTACATTTTCTTATTATTTTAAACAAAAAAATCAATTAAGAGAAAAGAATCTTCAGATTAGTCAATAATGAAAATAAGCCACATTCCCAGCATTATTCCATTATCAGCTGGTGGATTAAGTCTTTAATAATGGCTAGCTCCTCTCATCCTGTCAGATCACTAGATAGTATCTGGCTGGAGAAAAGTGCAGCCGGGTTCTCAAAGGGGAAAAGTGTTCAAAAGGACAAAGCTACAGTTTCCCCAACCAGGTCTGGTAATGAACGTTTTGTTCATTTGCTTTTCATATTTCAGGAGACAGTGAAATCCCTGTTATCATATTTTACATGTTTGATGATGTGCAGCGAGTTATTTTAAGACAGTGATGTCAGGGCAGTGAGGCAGCTCTACAAATACAGTAAGCTGTAGTACAGTCTAAATCCATGACAGGCTGGGTGGGGGCTGGGGGGTGGGTGCTTCAATACAATATGATTATACTAATTCACATTGTCATTGCACTGCAATGCACAGGTAGCTTCATTTTTCCCGTCACTCAGTGTGTGTTGTTAGAACCTGGGAGCCCATTAGGAGATTTTATTAATGCACTCATATTTAAGTAAGAGGCGAGTAATTGAGTAATTGTGCAAGGCTTTGGAAACATGCAGAACATTCCATCCTCCAGCAGCAAGTCTGCAGGCTTCATATAGTCATTCTGATAAGCATGAGTGAGGCTGGATGTTATGAGTGCTGAGGGTCCATGGCAACATTGTTGAATGCAGCACTGGCTGTATGTTTGCTTGTAGCATGTTGGCATCCTAGTCAGAAGCTGAAGACAGAGAACTACGGGTTGAGCTGCTTGACTTCATAAAGGAACAGAAAGAATTAGTAGTCTTAGGTGGAGTTGTTGTAAGCATTTCTTGTCTTGTTAAACATCCTGCTGCAGTGACTGTGTGCAGGTTTGTTGAGTCTTGTATCACTTTCGCATCATAAAATCATCATGGATTCCCATGTTTACCAAATGGGAACCTGAAGATGGTTTTATATTTGCACAGTTGGTTGGATGAGGTTTCTTCATCATTATGACAGCTTAAATGTTGCCATGAGCTAATTACAAGTTGTATACTGGTAAAGTTGCTCCAATTTGACACAGGCATAGTGTTATTGTCACAGTGAGGTTGCCAGATTTGCTAAATCATGCTTGTATATCAACTCATGAGCTGCTCACTGTTTGCACAGATGCAAACTGTGATTTGTAAAGACATAGTTCCAGCATGTAATGCCCCCTAAAACATTTCCTGTACTGTACACAGAATAAACAAACATACAACATACAACATGTTAGTTAGTGAGTTTAGAGGTGTTGTAAGCATATTTATAGCCAGGATAGCTCCATCAGCAGGTTACAATGTTTAGGCTAACCAAGTCCAGCTCTGTTATTAAGATGATGACATGAGATTAATATTAATATGAACATATAACACTCAAAACGCCTTTGACTGAATAATGTAAGCAGTCCAATGCATCAACACAATGTCCACGTCCTGATTAGCTCAGATCATTACAGGACCATCTGTACAGTTTTGTAATAACTTTTGGCAGCAGGGAAGCAGATCAGATCATCTTCAGTCTGCATTGTTTTTTTTGTTGAAAGAGGGCATATATCTATGTCTTTTGCCTTTTATCATCTATTTTTGTGGATCTAATAATTGTGTTCTATTTGTAAACTCGTGTCATTCTACAGGATTTGAAGAGAGTGCTGTCCTTCCCACCATACCCCGGTGATTACCTGCATCCAGTGGTGTATGCCTGCACAGCAGTCATGCTGCTCTGTCTGCTTGTCTCCATCATGACCTATATTGTCCACCACAGGTGAGAAGAACACATAATAAAGAACAGTCTCACATTTTAAAATCTGTGTTTTAAAATCTCACATATACTGTACATTGAGAGCTAATGGTCACTGTCAAGACCTCAGTATGCTCCTCTTCTATCAGTGTGTGGAATTGAGAGTGATTCCATCTGACAGTTTCCTACCAACTACAATGCCCACTTCATGCCAGGTGTATGCAGGCTTGAAAGTGTCTTTACACAACTGAGAAACAACTGAAAACAGCATGATGCCTTCAACCATTCTGGTCATTTTGACCACTTCAGCCTTCAGACGTGGTCGGACAACACCCTGATCTGTCTGAAGCATACTGAGGTCTTGAACATTCCTCCTGTTCATACTGTGATACAGTGATTTCCACTAATCTGTTAGAGCTATAGCAATATTTATATTTATGAACAGTTTTCTTTTTTACCAGCAGAATATTTGTTATTGTTGAACCTTGCGAGGATGGTGGGTGTACTACAGTCATTGAAATAGTTATTTATTTTGGCAGTATTGTCATCTTGGTGACTGCAGTCTGCCAGTTGGTGAGGTCTGTACATCCATCCATCTGTTTGTGTCATTCATAAGTGGGTTGAAAAAGTGCAGCAGCTCTGACAGCTTGGGTTAAATATTAATACCCTTTACATGCACCTTATGGTGCATGTAAAGAGAGCGATGGATGATAACAGTGTGTAACAGTGTGAATTTGAACCAGTTAATGGTGGTGCAGTAGTAGTTTTAGAGAATCTGAATGGGTTAATTGTTTCATGTGCTGAAGTTCTATAAGTAAAATAGTGTGTCATCTATGTATCGCCTTGTTTTATGGTCTGTAGACTACTGCAGCAGGTTCAATGGAGCAGCTGTGGCTCAGGTGATGAGTGAATTTTCTTGTAATTGGAGGGTTACTGGTTTCTTTTTCTGGACTAGCTCCCCCAGTCCAGTTGAAGTGTCCTTGGGCAAGATACTGAACTCAAAATTGCTCCCAATGGCTGTGCCATCTGTGTGTGTGGATGGCAATTTGAATGGGAAACACTGTATCACTCCTGATGACCAGTTGGCACCTTGAATAGCGTCAATGTGTGAATGGGTGAATGTAAACACTTTGAGCGATCAGTGGACCAGAAAAGTAGTGTATGAATATAATCTGTTTCCATTTACCAATATGTATAATGAATATAAAAAGTGTAGCATACAGACAGTTCATGATAGAAACATGTTCATTAATAAAAACATGCACATCCAAATCTCTGTGAATCTTCACAGTGAACACTTTTAGTCAAGATGCAAAAAAAAAAAAAAAACATTGGAAAGTATAACATTTTTAATAATAGGCCTTCAATTAAATAATATATTTAGACGTTTGAATTAAGAAATCATTATGCTACATCTCATTACACTCACATGAATGCTTCATTTGTCACTCTACACAGGTGAATGTTTCTTTTTCCCTTCAATATTTCTCATGAAGATGATTGCAGTGTGACAGTCCACAGTAATACAGTATTCATTTCTACAACTCACTTTTGCGACTGTCTATCAGTGGATACATAGTAGGTAAGAGGACATCCATCTTTGTAACTTGTAACTCTATTCATCATTTGCAGTGTGATCCGCATCAGCAGGAATGGCTGGCACACACTCCTCAACTTCCTCTTTCACACGGGGCTGACATTTGGAGTTTTTGCCGGGGGCATCAATCAGATCAACTTCCCTTTTGTGTGTCAGATTGTAAGTTGTTTTCCTACTTTCTCAGCATAGTGTTATTTCTCAGCACTTTAAAAAATGTGTTCTGCACTGTGATGGTCCCAAGAGAACTGAAAGCTTCTTCAGTTGTTGGTTAAGCAGTTTCAGACAGCTTTAAGGTCACTGACAGCTATAGGCTTCAAAGCCAATGTTCACTGAGTGTGAAGTTAAATCACTACCATTTCTTTACTCCATGAGCGAAAATTGTTGAGGCTTGCTATTTTCTGGTTTCTATGTTCAGGCTGCTCATGTGTAAACTTTGTTCTGGCTCAGAGATACAGAACAATGCCTGTTAAATTCATTCAACCCCAATGGACTGTATTTGTTCTTTGAAAAAAGACAAAGAGTCTACGGCAACACTAGAAGCACTGTGAGCTTGTATTTAGGCACAGTGTCTCTTTGAGCTAAAAGCTAACATTAGCATGTTATATGCTCACAATGGTAATGTTAAGAGTCCTATGTACTTATATACTAAAATGGTCAGTGCAGACTTTTTGAAAAAGTTGGTCCAGATTTGCACATTAGAGTCTGTTTTGTGTTGTTAGGTTACCACCACAAAGGAACATAAGCTCACTGCATACACTCAGAATGTTCTTTTCTGGTATTTGACATGTCGTTGATGGTAGCAAAAAAACATAGTTTAACCCTCCTCATGAGCCCTGCAATGAAAACACGTAACATGAATGACTGTGGCTAAATTCCTAATTACTTTACAGCAGTTTCCTGAACATTCAATTTTTTTTTTTTATCTGTGCAGCCTTTCTGTGTTCTAGCCAAAGTGAATCATGAATCAAATGTGATCACAGTTTGAGTGTAGTTCAGTGCATTAATTTATTTAGTGCAAAAATAATTGAGTAAAGCAAAGCAACACACTGACTCTGTGTACCTTGTGATTCAGTGGACAAGTTGTAAAGACCTGTTTATTTGACGACCGTGCTCATTCATTCAGTCCTCGGCCACTTGCTTTGCATAACATTGTATTTGTTTAGTTAGCAGCATGTTACAGAAATAATTGGTGGTATGGCGATCTCATGTGTAAAACGCTAATTCACAGACATGATAATTTGGACAATGAATTCATGCTGCTTTAATGATGTTTACATGGCTATCTGTGTTAGGTTGGCATCGTGCTCCACTATGCCTCTTTGTCTACTATGCTGTGGCTGATGTTTACTGCTAGAAACCTCTTTAAAGATGTGTCCAAAGACCCACTTCGGACCAAGGACAGGAATGGGCCAGCCCAGACTCGCACCAAACCGACCATCCTCAGGTAAGTTGTAAGTTAGTAAGTTAGTAAGGCGTTTTTGTGCACAACTGGGCTGAGCGACATTCTGATTAAATCATTCAGACTTGCTAAATGTTAACAACAGTACTCAGTTACTTGGTGCTGCCCCATTGGCTCACCGTGTCAACACACACTGACAAATCTCAGTGCACTGAATTATTTTCAAGACGTTTCCATCACTTATTTGCACCACCAAACACAAAGTACAGCTGAGGCTGATGGGAATGTCATTAGCTTTGTGTTTGTTTGGTCATGTTTTGGACAAATTTAAAATTTAAAATTTGAGCTGATGGTAGTGCTCGATAAAAAGTATCACCAAAGTCATTCAGTCAGATTCATCTTCTGGGCACCAGATGTACCAGATTCATGGCAATCTGTTGCATTTGGTGCCCAGATGAGATAGCTGGATTTTCTTTTGCCTCTCTGATACCATGCAAAATTCCCAAGCCAGCATCAATGTTTATTAATTTTCTTCTTTTTTTCAGATTTTATCTTGTAAGTGATGGAATCCCTCTCATAATTGTTGGAATTACAGCAGCATTTGGTATGGATAACTACGGCAGCAGGGATGATGCTTTGTAGTAAGTACTCATTATTTCTGAATAATCATGTTTTCATTCATTCTTTCATGAATAGAATAAAGAAATGTTAATTCTTTTGTCTTTTCCAGTTGTTGGATGGCATGGGAACCAAGCCTGGGAGGTTTCTACGCCCCCATGGGTCTTCTGGTCTTAATCATGTGTTTGTACTTCTTGTGCACCTACATCCAACTGAAACGCCACCCAGAGAGGAAGTACGAGCTGAGACTTTTGAGTGAGGAGCAGCAGCAGTTATCATCCAGTGAGTCAAACCATCGCTGCCACGCTGACACTGGGGGAGCTTTGGGGCTTGTCGGGGACTGTCCGCCATTTGCAACTGGCGTGTCGGTTCTGGCCAATGAGCACTCATTTAAATCTCAGCTCCGGGCCACAGCCTTTACTCTCTTTCTGTTCCTAGCTACCTGGGCTTTAGGAGCATTGGCAGTATCACTGGGACATTTCCTGGATATGATATTCAGCTGCTTGTATGGAGCTTTTTGTGTCACTCTAGGACTCTTCCTTCTCATCCAGCACTGTGCCAAACGTGATGATGTATGGCACCGCTGGTGGGCTTGTTGTCCATCTAAGTCCAAGACCGAGGACAGGAATGGAGAAGGACAGAGCCAGAGGCAAGAAGTCCATCAGCCACCCTGCCACCTAAGCTCCCCGTGCTCAGGCAAACAGCCACTACTTTCTCCTCAACTTGTGCAGAGTTCTTACAATAAAATGACACCCCCTCCACAGAGCCCAACACCCAATCACACAGGTCCATGCTGCGTAACCATGATGGGTCCTATTTCCCCAACCCCCATATCACCTATCACTGAGTCAGTACCCTCACCACGACCACAGACGCTTTCTGACGAGCTTCCTCGTCCAACTCTGCCTCTACAGAGCTGCCTTAATAACAGAACAAAGTCACGCTCCTTCAATCGTCCACGGCCATGCCTTCAGGACTACCGTTCTCACATAAATTCCATCAGTATGGATGGGAGCGTGCATAGCTCCCACCTAGACAGTCCTCATACTGCATACCACCTTGATGGTTCACCTCTAGTTTCTAACAGCCCACACCCAGACCTCCAGCTTCCCTGCCCCAGCCCTCACTTGGATAAGCAGCTGGCTTCCTCTCACAGTTTGCAACGCCAGACCTCCTGTCACAGTGTACAAGACTCAATGACTTCCTGCCGCAGCCACACACACAACATGCATGACAGCATTACTTCCTGTCACAGCCTCCTCCTACCCTCTCATGGGGTCCACACCTGCCAGTGGCGCATGTACAGTTCAGCTGATCACTCTTCCACTACAAGCTGCTGTGAGAAACCTGATGCATTCAACTTGCAATATCAGCAAGACCCCAATGCATACAGCTGCATGTCAAAGACAACTGACAAAGAAAAGGATACCCTCTGCGTAGAGGTGGAGCAGCAAGGTTTCCCAAGAAATACTCTGCCTCGACAGCACGCCACTGTCAACCGACGAGGCACCATTGGCCGAAATAGGAGCCTGCAAGAAGACAGCCTGTTTGGTTCTGACGCCACAGGAAACATACGAACTGGCCCATGGAAGAATGAAACCACCGTATAGTTCTATTATGCTTATACTTTCCACTCCAGCAGCCCTGCAACTGAATCGCCCCATAAATGTTTGGGTCTCAATGCCTTCAGCTTTGTCCTTAAAGCATAGGTCCAGTTTTCAGTGAGGCCTTCAGTCCTGATGATACTTCAGTACCCTTTATGACAAACTTATATTCAAGTGTGTTACCAATCAGTTTTTATAAGAAATATACAAATGCAAGAAAGGTTTAATTAGTGTTAAATCAATTTTTTGCTCCTTCAGTTTAAAGTTGCAATCAGTATTGTACAGCTCTCAAGAGACTTCAGGTCAGTAGTTTAGTTCGGTCACATCAACTAAGTTGGGATCTTTTATTCTATGGAGTTTGTATCAGCTGCTCCACAATGCTTCAAATACATACAGGTCAGGTAGATGGAATAATCTTATTTAGAAGACTTTACTGATTAAAAACTTTGGAAAACCAATGCAACACATACCAAACTCAATCTGAATACACCCAAAGACAGACTAAGGATATAGGAAAGAGGTGATTGCGAGTCTACTTGGATCTCCTTAAGAATCAGACATATTGATATACAGAAATAAGACCTTCGACAACACCATGGTACCTTATCTAGTTAGACTGACTACCAGACCCACCTGGCCCAGGATCTCAGATCCTGGGTTGGGTCTCAGTTACTAGAAACTGCATTGACCTTGCCCTTGACCAAGAAACTGGAATTATACCATTTTATATACCTGGCATAAACTAGACATGGATTGGACTAAAAGAGATAGCCAATTTAATCCTGAAATGTATGTGGGTTCATCAAAAGTTGCTATATACTGTATATGAGAAAACTATTTACAGAACAGATTTATTTTTTTAGAACTATTATTTATTTATTTATTATTCTATATATAAAAGTTGTTTATTAGAAAATGCATATTGACATATTTCACTCTGATGATACATTATCGTTTTAGCCAAGTACTTGTTCAACTTCTATTTGAATGGACGGGCATGGCCGAGAAGTGCAATACATTGAGTCATTAGATTAGACTGAATTAGACAAAAAATGCCCTGACTCAGGTCCCCAGTTGGGTCAAGAATGCCAGTAAGTCAATCTGAAAAGACTTAAGAACTGAAATGAACAAAACACTGGGATTTGACTTTTAACCTGGCTAACATACATAACATCTGACTATGCCACATTCTGGCTCCATCACAACTGCTGCAGACGATCTGTTTGTGTGTCCTGGCTAGAAAATGCGATGCTGAGCTTCATTACCAAGCTGCCTATCTGTGATGAAATCATTGCTGTACACTAACACTGTACAAACGTCACCAACGTCTACAGAATAAACATGCTGTAGGACCAGTTATATTGACATTTAAAATGAGCAACAGAAGGTAGTCATATTCATGTACTGTCACAAAGCATCTGTTGTCATCTAAATGGTCTGTTAACATTTATTTATACTTGTAAAACACACAAAGTGTTGGCAAAATAACTAACATATATTACTGATATGGCTGCTGAGAACAGACGCTCTGCTTCTGAAACCTTTTTGTACATTGAACCTGCGATGGAGCCATGACCAAGCCGGATCTGATGATCTGCTTATCACTGAGATAACAATCCAACATTTGATTGATATTATGCAAAGAGGTTGTAAAATATTACTGGTTGCACCTTTAAATATTGGATTAATCATTTAATATCTTTTAAAATCTATATTTGTTAATGTTATTACATTTCGAATAGCATTGCTAGACACAATATAATTTTATGAGTGGTTACACATGTGAAACACTTTTGAATCAGTGTGAGCATGTGTGTTTTTTTTATGTGTGCAACTGTGCATGAGTAGGTACATACAAATGTGGCGTGTTTGTGCTCTATGTATTTATGATTATGGATCCACCCTTGCAGAATTTTGCATTTATTTACCTTGATAAAATTCATTCATGAAGCCTATGAAGATTTTCTATGGAGACACTTTATGTATGCTGCCAAATGGGGTCCAGTAGACTCTTGTCTTACAAATATTGCACTAGTATGTACTACAGTAACCCTCACATGGTGAGATCATAATTCCAAAAAAAGTGCAATGTGCTACAAAGCACAAACTCTGTGTAGTGCCAAAATGATGTGCCAGCTTTCACTGTGATGATGAGAAACTACACACAACTCATTCTCAATGAGTTTTTAGAGCTCATACAGTTTGTAGCATCATACAAACTTGAACTCAGGTTTTCGAAAATCATCAGCAACCCTTTCAAGTCGTTCCAGAAACTTCCATATGTTTTCTCCACTGAGTTATTTCATGACGCTACATTAATTAATCCAGCTCATTTTCTGTTTCATAAAGCAGTTTAAATGAGTGTGTGTGCCCGTGTGACAAGCCGTCAGTCAGACTGAAACAGCCTTCTACACAAACACATTTATTTACTTTCTGCCTGACAGATGCAAAGACAGATCAACCCCATGTCTGTGCGTTAAGTGTGGGGCTAAAGCCAGGAGGTGATTAACCTAGCTTAGCATAAAGTTCAGGCCTCCTAAAGAGGTGTCATGTTTACATTTTTGTTTGTGTATGGATTAAAAAAATAAATGTGGTGTGTTAATTAGTGAGCTAATCACCTCCTAGCACCACACTTGGGCAGTGGAGGGTGTATCAAAGGTGCATCTTGGAAATAGTAGATGGACAAAATAATCTTAAGAGCTTTTAACCCCACCTATGTACTGAATCATATTTGTGTCACCTTTTTGAGCACATAATGGGACATGTTTAACACTGAAAAAACAAGGAAAGCAGTTTTGATGATGAAAGCATAATCACGTAAGGAATTATGTGCTGTGTTATGCGCTCTCAGACTTTTGCTCAAAATATTCCATAATGAATTTAGAAACAAGACACAAATGTGGTTATAGAAAGAGCTAGAGGAAGTTAGGATTATTTTGTGAGGTCTGATCCTGGGTCGCTTTTCTAGGATCGCTGAAGTCAGGCTTTTCACACTGAGCCCCGCTTCTCCGAGTCGTCTTTATGAAACACCTCTCCGGTTCATGATATTTATTGGCACAAGTGGAACAAGTGCAGAAATCGCTCAGTAAAACTCATCCATACATTTGAATTTATGTCATGGCCATAATCAGGCCTCCATACCAGAACTAGTGTTACTTTAAAGAGTCATATCACTCTGTTATACAGTGTATATTGTAAGTTAAACACAGATGTTCACTTATATGTCAACATATCCCAGTTTGATGTAGGCGTAGGTGTGATCATCTATGGACACTGTTGATGACTGTGTACATGTGATGTGTCGTAATGTGCCACTGTTGCGACAGCTTGAAGCCTCGTCCCAGAGAGAGGACGGGTTCACCTGTTCACTGAAAGATGCTGTCCAAACATGAAAACATTTTAATGTGACATTTTTCATCTCACACTTCTATTGTGGATTTTCTCGACAGTGTAAAGAAACGTGACACCTTGTAAAACAAAGGGAGTACCAATATGAGCACTGTGTTGTCTGCACTAGAAATAAAGATTTACTGTGATACACTGCATGAGTCATTGTTCTCTTTCTGTAACAGGCTGTAGCTACCATCGAGGAATCTCAGCTCTTTTTTTCCCCAGGGAATTTGGCAGCTTCATCTTGGGGAGTAGTTACATTCTACAAAAAACATACTGTGTATTTTCTAGGTGGATCCTGTATTTTTGGCCTCAATACGTTTAAATTGTATTTTTCATTTAGCCCCCCCCCAAAAAAAATAAAGAGTGCCAGAACTGGAGGAGGATACACACACACGACCAGAATATGTGTATTGTGATAGCCCAAGTCACAGTATACGTGTTGTCCTGGCCTTCCACCTGTTTGGAGCCTGCACAAGCTGTGTGATTTTAAAGGGGATCCGGAAAGTGAGAGGAATTCACTGTAAAAATAGCTACTATATCCTTTCCTAACCACCTTTCCTTGACCTCGATGGAAAACATCACAAGGTCAAGGAAAGATGTGAAGGAGAATTCATGAGGAGTTAGGAGAGGACGACTGCGGTCTTCAGAGAATCCGACTGCTCTTACATTAGGTTACGTCATGATGCGACAGTGAATGTTACTGACATGATCTGTGGTAAAACTACAGTCCAGAAGATGGACTACAAAATGCTTAATCTGAGATACTTATTAGATACTTCCTGTGTGCCCTGTCCGTGTTGTTTCATGCAGGAAATATAAATGTGGACAACTCGGTGAAAAATCTGACTTCATTATCAGAATTCAAATAATAAATGAATATTGTCCACCTATCACAGAAGTCAGATGAAGTGTTTGTTACGCTGGTATGGTCGCTCACCATCCTGTCCACTCATGTAGAAACATATTAACAAGTTATGGCAAAGATATGATTAATAATCAACGGTGACTTCATGATGATCTGCCGGACGCTCCATGTCACAGTTAGAAACAGTTTTTACTGTGTGTGTAAACGCAGCTCCACAGTCACCAACAGAACACACTTCACGATCAAAGTTTGTACATCACGTCAACACGTATGTTCATATTCACACACTCTGCTGCAGGCTGCATCATACTACACATACACACATACATTAATGTTTTTTTATGTCTGGTTGTGAATGACTGAATGAATGTATCCTATGCTAAAGGAGATAAGGATGAGGCTGCCTCACTTCTGTTTTTCTGGTCAACATTAGGAACTAATATTAATTAACATACCAGTAAAACTTTCATTGAGTATGTATCTCATTAGCTGTCACAATATTGCCGATAGAAACTATGATTCAATTGTTGCTTTTTTTGTAGGAAACTTGACTGACTATGGTGAGGAGTTTTGTCCTCTCAGACGTGGGCAGATGAAAGTATGTTTGGACTTCGACACGCATATCACTGATACTTACCATATTGTCCCAGTCACATGGTGGCTACTGTTCTATGGTTAGGTTATCAAGCTCCAATATCTAATGCCAGTCTGTCATGATATATTTATGATTATACTTCTATATTATATTATTCTTCGGTTTCCTTCCTCTCCTGCCTCATCACTGTCTTCTACTATGTTTTCATTGTGTGAACAAATGAAGACCAAAAGTCTGAAGGCAGACAGAAAGAAGGAGGGAAAATGAACACACCTCTGCAAGAAAGTTAGTGTTTTCGGTGAATGGTGTGTTCTTTGGGTACAATCACAGACAGTTAGCCAGCCCAAACCGTGAGGTGGGAGCACTGGGGTAGTGTTTGTACTACTGGAAGAAGAGCTTTACAGGCCCAAGGCGTGGAGGGGAGATGGTGTCATGCCAGAACAGGAGCTGGGTGAGTGGGTAATGTAACGGGGCAATGTCAATGTTGACTGGCAAATTTTTGATCAGAAGTAATGTAATCGGAACAAATACTCAAGTACAACTGTCCACATTTACCACAGTGGGATTACACTGCCAATTTATATGTAGTGTTACTTTCATTCCTTCCATATACAGAGTTGTGCATCCATGAGGTTGCTCTTCATGAAAATTCATATTGAGTCAGTCACATCCACTCAGTGATGCATTATGTGACTAAACATTTAGAAGAGATTTCATGCTTCATATTTACAATCCGCGGGGCTGCTCTCACTTTAATTCCATTGATGTTGAGAGGAAAAGTCTTCAGCTCTTGTGTTTTGCAATGATAATGCTCCATGTAGTGGTCTCCTTCATCCATCCATCCCATCCCCCCACTCGGTGCTCTCCTCCACAGCCACGGGCCACTGGCCTAAACCACTTCAGCAGCAGAGAAGTCAGAAAAATTATGCAGACATCCCTGATGTGAACATGACCTATTTTGAAGCCCTACAGAAGCCTGCAGACCTGGCTGTCTTCCCGCTGCGTTAGCCTATTGCCTGCATCTGCCTACATGACATACACACAGATTTTCATTTAACTTTACATTACACTATTCATACCTAATTATTGCAAATTTTCTGCACAAATGTCTAATCTTTCTGCTGCGCTGCTTACCCTCTGGACATGTAGCTCTATTAAGCCCTTTCCTTTTAGACAATATATTTCCACTCATTCTTTCAACCTTCGATAGTTAGAATACAACTAAATGTCTTCAATTCAAGTGAGCACATCACATCATTTAGCAATGATTTGATGTTTATGTTTAATTTGTAAGGTTTATTTCAGTCTGCTTTAAATGATTTGTCCTTTACAAGCACCACAGTGTGTATAACAGATAAATATATACAATGATATGAAGAAATACATGCCGGTGTGTGATGCTGGAGAATGTTAATGTGATATCTCCAGTGTGAGCGTTTACACTACAGTCAGGTCCCTCATCTCTCTGTGCCTGTTACATACTGTATTATTTCACTCTTTATTCATCACTGAAATTAAATATTGATGTGGAATTGATCACACCAAACATTTTTAGAGCTGATGAGATTAGTTGACTGATCAGTTAGTCAAGTGATGGAAAGCATAGTGATGATTTATTGATATTCTGAGCGTTCACGGGCAAATGGCAAACACGAGACCAGAAGCAGGTAAGTATTAATATGATATACAACAATAAGAGTTAAGATAAATACTGACTTGAAACTGATTACACTCCAACATTTTAGAGCTAAAGTGATTGATAATTTAGTTATGATTTATTTTGTTTTATTTTATTAGTGGAATGTTGTGACAAAAGAAAGAGTGACAGAAGATAAACACGATGGACATAAAAGACATTAACATACAGACAGTAACATTAAAGAGTTATGATGTTGTATATCTGTGAATAGAGTTTAGGTTAAGATGAAGTAGAATGTGTTTGTGTGTAATCTGTGTGTGTGTGTGTGTGTGTGTGTGTGTGACAGTAGGGAGGGATATGTGGCTGTCACAATGTACTTACTCATGGTGTGAATTGTTGAGTTGAGTAAAGAGTGCAGTCTAGACCTGCTCTATATGGAAACTATCCTCAGATGACAGCTGTTATGATTTGATGCTATAGAAATAAAAATGAATTCTTATTAATCAGTGGGCTGTTTATTTGTTTATTTTATTTCCTGACATATTGACATAAACAATTTACAATTATGAGTATAACTGGCACCTGAAGGTTCTAATGTTCAGTCCTGCTGTTGAACTGAGGTGCATCGTACAGAAAGCTATGTTTTATTTAGTCTCCCCTCAATGATATACATGTTGTTTTAGACTACATTAATTTATCTAATAAACTGACAATCTGTCATTTATCACTGCATACAAAAGTAATAACTGGAGCTATGACAACATCTTTTGGATTATCACATTTTGACACTTAAATATTCTGCACACTGTGAACTTTTGCACACTAACTAGTGAATACATTGCACAACTTTGCAGAGCTTTTTTCGTTTTGTACATATATTTATGTTTGCTAGTCATTTGACTTTTATTTTTACTCACACTTTTACTTGATGTTTGTGATGTACCAAAACACCAAGTCGAGTGCCACATAGTGAAAACCTGCATGGTAATAACCCTGATCCTGATGTGATCTTACACAAATCATCTATTCAGTGTTCAAAACATACTGATGCTTGGTTTATTGCTCAGCCTATTCATTACTCCTGGTTGTAGAGGCTCAGTTCAGACTCACCTACGATATGCTAACATCAATAACACATGACCATCCACAGAAAACTGAAACTGTCGGATTGTCTTGTGCTGCCCTCCTGTGGATGTTTCCAGAATAAGACCAAAAAAACTTCCTTTCACCTCTGTACTATATTAAGCATTGAAATATTAACAAAGAATGTTAGAATGAAAAAAAACAAACCAAAAACAGCAGCTTGTTTCCATAAGGTATGTACATTTATTAGAGGAGAGTGCACCACTACGTTGAACAAAAGAATACAGTACACAGTCAACCTGCCAAAGGACATTTGAGGCACTTAGCATGAGGAAAGATGAACAGCCTATTGGACTGAAACAGTTTACTGTACACTATGAGTTCAGCATTCAAAGGTGTGAAACGTATCAGCCAGTTTGTGGTCAAGCATCATCATCATCATTTTAACAGCTGAAGGGAAGAAACGGGGAGTGAACTGTCAGTTTTTTTGTGTTTAAATGAAAATGGGTTTCAATGATTGTTCACTTTATATTTTTAGGCTCATAAACACAGCTGACAATACTGGTTGAGTAGTGTATTCCCATAATGAGTGGTTTGTATTTGTCACAGTGCAGAACTCATTTGTACAGTTAGAAAGCCCATCAAAAATACTAAAAATTTTGTGATAAAATCCAATAGTTCTTTGGCCTGAGAGCAGCAAAAAGGAAGCAGAAAACAAAGAGGAAACAAACACAGGGCTGTTTTCACACTGTACACTTCATGTACATGTATCATGAAACCATGTGATCAGACCGAAACAAACATGAACCCAGCTGAAACAACTGAAAGAAGACCTGCACTTCATTTGGTTTCTGCATCCATTTGGGCTGGAATCAATTCAAGCAGTCTGTGTCAGCGAGGGAGTTACAAAATCAGTGGGCTGGAAAGTAGTTAATACAACATGTTATTGTTAAATTATTAGATTAAATATGTACTCTGTTGTGTGATCATGATTTGATTAACTCTCACAGAACTGTTCTTGTTACATTTTATAATGCAGATGAGAAATTTCAGTTCAAAAAAACAACAAACTTGAAATCCCTCAACATAAAGATTAAATGGAACTATGAAGAACCTTTAAAATAAAGTACAGTGTTTGTAAAATGTAGTTTAAATTGCAATCCTTGAAGAGAGAAATACTAACCACATATATATCCTCAGATATGAGATAACTTAATCCTTTAAACAAAGTGAAAAGATGTTTGAATGATGTTTGACATTTTGCAGGCTGAATGTCAAGCTGTGATAATTCCCCCCATAAAACAGAAGCTGTACGACACTTTAATGAGACTTGCACATTCAGTTTGAATTGTAGTGAAGGGTAGATTTTGAAACTGCTTTTCACTGAGCTGGAAACAAAAAAAGGAAACTAATCAACTCGTCTTGGAAAAGAAATATTATGACCAAGGAAGTTAGCTTCCTGCAGCTGACTGGGATGGTTTGATTAAAGGAATAGCTCAATGATTGTGAAATCAGCTTCTTTGCTCTCTGAATATGAGATGAGTAGATGGATATCAATCTCATGTTTGTTTGAACTATGGAGTTGGAACTATCTGGGGTTGGAACTATGTGGTACCAACTCTCCTTAAAACCTATTTTTACATTTCTGCTTGTGCACAGATTAAATGAATATATATACATTTTTAGAAGTGTTGGTGATTGTATTTAACTTTGGACAGAGCCAGGCTAGCCTCCACTTTCCTTTCCTTTCCTCCACTTACAGTCTTTATGCTAAGCTAGGTTAAACACATCAGAAACTGATATCAATCTCTGAGCGAGGGGAAGCTTATTTCATAAAATGCTGAATGATTCCTTTAAGAACATCTTGTGAACCAAGAGAAAGTTGAGTGTATGTTTGGTTTCATTGGTAAGAGTATCAATTGAATGTAGCTACTGCTCATGCTACTCTTACAGGAGTTTTACTTCAAGGAATGAACCTAATTTAGAATGAAATGCCCTGATGCTGACTTAAATGAATTAGCTACTGCTGGTGAAAAGTGTACCTTCAGTAACTAGAGGCTGGATGTTTCAATTTGAATGAAAAAATAAAACACATTAGCATGGCTTTGCATTGTTCAGTCATTTTTGCATATTGAACTGAAATAAACATTCATTCCACATTTCAATCATCCTGTAAAACAAGTGTTACACCCCCAAAAATGATATTTCAAATGAATATTAAACAAATGTATGTACAGACTCGATGATGACAGTGACCAGATGTACAGTAGGACGTTAATATAATAAAAAGTGAAAGTTAATGCAGGGTCCAAATGCATGGGTTATGTTCAGGGATCCTTATACACTTAAAATGTCTACAGAGCATGAAAAACAAACATCACAGTAACTATTAGATCACTACTAAATGTATCCATCATTTTAATGAAGCAAGAGAAGTTTAAAAAAAAAAAGCATGATGATGCCCTTTCTGTGGTTTTATGTGTTTTATGGATGGATGCTCTTTGTTCTAAACTAAATGTATGTCTAAAATGTTGAGTCACATTTTTATATACACCGTCATCTATTTCCTGTACAGTTTCAAAGTTTTCCTGTCACATTTTGTAGTTTCACTAAATGATTTGGGATTCGTGGTCCAGCCAACTTTTCCCATCAGAGCTACGCCTTATTCTAAATCAGCATGAGCAGCGGGAACACGGGTTCAAGCTGCAAAAACATTGTTTCCATTTCCCAAAGTGCTGTGCTATTGTCGTGGTCCAAGTGGATAATTTTTTGTTATTTTGTAGAGCATGGCAAATTACTACAATTCATTATTGTCAAAGTCTGTGATAATAAAACAAATTAGAAATCTGTTACATAATTGCTTGAGACATAGCCATTACCTCAGAACCTGTGTTCACAATTTAGAGGATTTTTTAAAAGAATATATGATGATTTGCTGCTTTTTCTGTACTGTGCGATGATAAACTGAATAATGGCCTGGTCAGACAAAAGGGCACCTTGGTGTCATTTTTCACTATATTCTGACAGTTAGCTGAGCATTAATCAAGAAGTTAATCAACGGAGAAAACAACTGTTAGTTGTAGTCCTAGTTTAACTAATATTATTGACATGTGGGGTATAATTACTCATAACCTCTACAAACAACAACTCTACTCTGTCATCTAAAGGTTTTGGGAGTGGATGCCAAATCTGACAGATTTTCATGACGTCTTTCTTGATTTTACCATCCTGCACCTTTAAATGAATAAACACTTAAACAACCAAAAGAATAACAATCTGAACACAACTTGTGAGGAAAGTTTTGAAATTTATCAGTAAATTTGTTCATCATCAATCAAATGTGGATTCAAAACATGATCACAGGCAAACAAAAATACTGTTGCATCGAAACTGCATAGAGTGTGAAATGGGCTGATCGAAAATTTTCAAGTATTGACAGAGAGCCATGACAACATCCCTATGTCACTGACCAGGATTTCTCTTTTCTGCAAAAGTATTTTATAAAACCATCTATCAGCAACACTAGGCAGGCTAAAGAAATTACTGTGAAAAACTGTAGTCAAATGCACGCTACAAGTTGACAAAGTCCTGACAAGGAAACTGTAAACTAATCCTGACAATAAAATCGTGTAAAACTATATCCCATTTAATTGAAACATCATACAAAAAAGGAATAATTTGGACCAGAACATTTTTTTTTTAAATCACAAGCGCAAAATAATTTGTCTACAAGCTTTAGAATTGAGCTATACAAATACAGTTTGCCTGTCCTTGTGCAGGGTAATAAAAGATACAAAAGTCCCTTAAACTAGGCCTATGCTTTTTGAAATTTACGAGCAAAAATGACAAACCAGATTAATATGAAATCACCTGAGTAATTTAAACCAACTCTGCATACAACCGTTGCTGACATTGTGCCCTCTTTCAGCTAGTCCTCTAACAATAACTCCTAATTACAGTGTACCATTTTCACAGCTCAATCTGACCTGTGCATGCATGATATAAAAACCATACTTGCAGTACATAATTTACCAGAATATGCACCTATGAAAAGATAAACTATGATTCACTTAAGAATATATATTTACAGGAAAGGAAATCAAACAAAATGTATAGTGGAAGGTCATTAAAAATATACAACTTCAACCATTTGTTCCACCTTAAAAATGGCAGAATATGAACCCATTTAAGGTGATGGAAAACTTTCAGAACAGTTTATTCCAGTCTCTAGTTGCCTCCATGAGGTGCCGCTGCCCGTGGCCAATCCAATCTTCTTGGCTGTTGAAGAGCCGACCACAAAACCAGCAGTCAAACACCACAGGTTCTTGTGTACGACCCGAAGTTTCGACTACTTCGTACTTTTTTTTGCTTTTTTTCCGTAGCTTCATTTTCAGGAGGAAACGCTCTCGGACAGAACTCCGAACTGGCCGAGGCCTTGGATCATCACTGTGAGATGATGCACCTTTGGTCAAGGAATTCATCCCTTGAGCACCCAGGTCAGAGAGTGCTTGGACTGTTTTCTGAGACAGAGAGACCTTAGTAACAGCACCTTTATACCTGTTAACTACTTTCATGATATTGGCCACCTCTGGAATGTCAGCATCTGGATGATTGAGCACCACGACAGGTTGGTATCTACGAGGGCATTTGACCTGCTGTAGAGAAGTGAATGGGGCAAGTCTTAATGTCCTTTCTACATCTTTGGCTACAGGCTCCCATAACACAGTAGTCTCTTTCTCAGTCAGTACTTTATTTGAGAGTCTTCTAGCTTTATGCACTGTTGCGGGAAGCTCATCAAATAATGGTTTCCTGCGCCGTTTCCTTTGGCTTGGAGGCCGAATTGGCCTTGGGGCGAGAATAGGTTTCTCCACTTCACATGTTGGTACCTTTACATTCATCTGAGAGGGTGAAATGCAAGATTCCTTGACATCTTTCTGTGCAGTATTTTGTATGGTAATTAATTTCTTTAGTCCATTGGAGGCATTTCCATTTGTTTTGTTTGATGACACCAGAAAACACTGGGTCTGAGGTCTGGTGGCCAGAAACAAAGGTTGATTGTTTGAGGTGGGAGCGCCGCTCGTAAGAATGCTACCGGTAGGAGTGACGATTTTAAATATTACCTTGTTCCCAGTAGCTTCATTGGTTTGGTTACACTGAGTCCCAGTCTTTGTGTCTTGGTTGTTCAATAGTACGCCCGATTTTGGTGGAGAAATGTATCGAAGCAAGAATGCCTGTCGACCAGTCTGCAGAGTGCTAGGTTTGTCTGCAGAGCTCACTGGCATGGCTAGAACTGGCCTTGAGTTCAGTGGGAGTTGTGTACTTGCCAGTCTGAGGCCTGGAGTACTGGGGGTCTGAACGAATGGAACAGACCTCTGTACCAAGTAGCAAGTTGGCTGTGTCTTTGTGGTTTTATCTGCAGGTGCATTATGTGGTGTGCTTGAAAAGAGTACGGGACCCTTAAAACCTGGGCTGTTGATTAAGTAGTGATTTGAGGTGGTGCCAACACCTGGTTGAACAGCAGAGAGAAGGGTCGTCCCTTTTTCAGCAGCTCCTGCTTTTGGTGCTGTTGATACACCTATCCTCCTGCTGTTTGGAGTAAGGGTTAGGCCAGTAGGGTTACTTGATCTTTCTGACCCAGGTGTCATGTAAGATACATTGATCTGGGGATTTGCAGAATTAGTTATTAGTTTGAAACCTGGAGTGGCTTTGACCTGCAATGGCATGGCAAATCGATTCTCAGCAGTCCTCAAGAGCACTGGCTGCTTACCCTCTGGTAATTGAAGAATTCGTAGAGTTGTTTTTGTTTGTTTTGAAGAATCATTGCTTGAAGATCCAATTCTTTCCTTATTAAGTTGTTGGGTAATGATTGCATCTGAGTGTTCCTCCACAAAACTACCCAAGGAAGTTGCACTATTCTTTGTTTCTGTCTGTTTTTTGGATATGGGAATGCTCTCATCCTCAATTTTGATAATATTGAAGTCTTGGAGGACTGACTCAGGATTTTCATCCTCAGTGAGAGGGTCATCAGCTGTGCATTCATTAACTTCAATATCACTATCTGACAGTTTCTTCATGCCATCCTGAGTTAACTCTTCTCCATTGCCACTTTCTGTGAATGATTCTGGAGACTCTGCCAAAGTCAAACTAAAGTGTGATGATTCGCAAATGCTTTCTTTGTCTGCTGAATGTTCATACATATTCTCAAAGTTTTGGGTAGTGTTAGGTGAGGTGTTGAAAGTTTCCTTAGAATAATTGTGAAAAGTAAATACTTCTTGGTTTGGTGAATTTTGTGTGCCCATTGCACTTTCTCTGCAGTTACTGGGAGTAGGTGGGGATGACTCTGATGGAGGAGATGGATTTGTCAAAAGCTTTTTAAAGTTTTGCTGGCCATTTTTATGTTTAATCTTAGTTGTGACCGTATCTGGGTTGCCCTTTTCTGGTGTACTCTGAGAAGACTGGTTATCATTTTCTATAGTGTGAAGAGAAGAGTTCCACTTGTGTTTGTCGGTGAGTGTGTCCGTTTCTGTTTCAGCCATCGATAACTCATCTGCAGCCCCACAGTTTTCAACAGTTTTTTGGGAGACTTGTTTGGAAAGAAGTGTTTCCTGAGTAACTTTTGAAGGTGAAGATAAACCAATGACTTTGCCAGAACACATTGCTGAGCTATTACTGGTTTTAAAACCATAATGACTGGTTGCATCAGAGTTAAATGTTGCAGAGACTGAGTTACTATCAAATCCACTCCTCTCTGAGGAGGTTGCTTGACGCAGATGACTTTGGTCAGCCACATGATCAAACTCATTTGCCATTGGATATAATGTGTCTGCACATGTTGAAGATCTATTTAGTAAAGGATTAGTTTCTTCTTTAACATCATCTCTATGCAGGCTGGAATCAAGGTTGCAAACAGAGGTTTCTTCTTCCTCAATCTTTACTTTTACTGCCATAATATCATCTTGATCCATCTGTATGCAAGACCCACTTCCTGGAGAAACGGCAAAGCAATGTGATGTTGAGCTCTTGCTATCAGAGCATTCCCCATTTTCAACAGTGATTTTACTTCTATCCGACACAGGATTTGGTGCCGAGGAGCCCACATCTTCAACCAAAGATTGGTTCTGAGTAGAGTCTTGCTTTGCTGCTGGTATTACTTTGAGAACTAAATGTTTTTTCCCATCAACCATCTTGAATCCCATCACTTTGGTTGTACAGTTAGGGGGAAGAGAGATTTTGTTCTTAACCATAAGAACAGTCAGTCCATTAGGATTGGTGTGACTTGCAGCATCAGAAATCGCAGAGTTGTCACACTCCTGTAGCATTACTGGCATTGACTGCTCTGAGTTATGAGAGGCTTTGCTCCAAATTTTGTTGTCTTTTTTTGCTAGATTCCCATCTGCAATGTGATGGGCCTCCTCTATTTCTGGTTTGATTAACCTGCCATTTTGGTTTGGTAAACTCCCAGAAAGACAGTTCAGCTTTGATACCCTCTGAGCCTCCTGCGATTCGCCACTCTTTTTTAGCAAATGTTTTAAGCTTGCAGATGAGTTTGCTGGAGGGCTGCTGTCCTCTATACCCTTCCACGCATTCTTTCTCTCCAGCTCGTCTTTGTGAACAGCTTTCATGTGTGTTTTAAGGTACTCGTTTCTTGCTGCACCATATCCACACATCTGACAACTAAAGGGGAATGTACCCGAGTGAGCTTTAGTATGCTTTTGGTGATCCTCCTCGGTCAAGCTGATGTGTCTGCATTTTGAACACTTCCAATGATTCTCATTATGATGATGGATGTGCTGGACAAATGTACCTGCATCCACAGTAGTAAACTCACACCAGTCACAGTTGAAATGTCCATTTAGACTGTGACACATGATGTAGTGTCTAGTGAGCAAAAGCAGAGAGTACTGAACATCATCGTTGCAGAGCTCACATGTAACCAAAGTATTCCTGTGCTCAATCCGATGCCTTTGAAGAGCCGGGAATTCATGTGTGACAAAACTGCACAGGTCACAAGGGTATGTCGGAAGTGTTCCTTTATGAGCTGCTCGAAAATGTTTGAGGAGATCATTGGGGCTATATGTGGAAGCATCTTTACACACCGAGCATTCAAAGCTCAGAATTTTTCCAGAGAAAACAGCCCCCTGCTGAATTCTACAATGGGCCTTATTAAGAGAGAGTTTATCTTTCTTGGTGGAACTCCCGTGTTCCTTAATAGAAGATTCTTCTGCATTATTGAAGAGTGACCCATCTGTCACTTCTCTGAAATGCTTATACACAAAGTCCTTTACCTTTTCTTTTTCATCCTCCGTTACTGATATGTTGCAGTTTTTGGCAGAATCATGAGGTATTGTGAGGTCTTCGTCCATAATTGTAAACCTGCAGATATCTGTAAGAGAACAAATCAAATGTGCCTTTCATTAATACAGGATGAAGGATGCCACGTATTCTAAATGCATTGAACATTGCTGTAGAACAGAAAAATAATACTGATGTATAATGATTTGTACCGGGCTAGTGCTAATCATGTTCATCATGATTTCATTACAACTCAAGCAGCACAGGGTTTAGAGTTGTATTTAATCGCGCAGGCGGGGCATCTTGAACAGAGAAAAAAATGGAAACAAACCAAAAAAAAGCACAACAGTAGATGCCATTTCATACCTCAGATGCTATATATTGTGAGGTCATAACATAATCCACTTAGTAAGTTGCTCATGAAATGAAATACATAAAGACCTGGCTGGCTTAGATCTTTGGCCTTGGAGAGAAACAGTGAGGTAAGCAGCATGTTTTCACATTAACCAGCTGATAGATCTATAAATTACAGGAACCCTGTGGTGCTGGGCTACAGCATGGTGGCTGCATGGGATGTAGAAAAAAATGCTTTTGTAGAAATGCGACCTGTTGTCTGTTCAGCTATGGTCAAGTGAAGAGAGGGTGAAGTGACAGTGAGAAAGCCATGATTCTTTCGCTGCATTAGCCCATACCCCTGCACAACCCTGCACTCCACCATACCTGATTTGGTGTATTCAAAACACTGATTAATATTAACACAATCACTGATTACACTTGAGAATCTTGAAGATCTGCAATTGGATATTAGGATACCACAGCTTCTACACATGATTTGAATTTAAGTGTACCACACTAAATTCCTCTAATAACACTCAGCAAGTTTTTGTTGTGGTTGTATAGAGTTAAAAAAAGATTTGAAATTACAAAGCTCCTGTCTACAGACTAAATGATGTCCAAACCAGTTCTGACTTTCTGTGTGAACATGGGATGATGAACTAAATATTGCTATACTTTAGCTGGATAGAGAGAAAAAGTAACTACACTACATCTTTGCCATCTTATGGCTAGTTTTAACTTTCCACATTTTATACACAGACTTACTATTTTATGCATAGTCCTGCTCCGCACAGTATTTACACCACAACAGGAGACATAATGTTGAACACCACAGAGGAACACACTTTTCCCCCTTCTCTACCGCTTACTGAAGAACAAACACAGTGACTTCTGTTTCTGGGGTCGGGTGATCAAATGATCTTGATAGAAGATTGTGATATAATTTAGGTCACTAAAAATGATGAACTTTTTCTCGATATGGAAAGATCTAGTAGTCTCACACAGCAGCAGTGAGAATGAGAAAGATGAGTGGAAGTGAGGGGCTGTCTCTGTGTCATAGCCTGTTTGCATGAGGGCAAGGCCGAGCTCCTCCTCCACAGACAGCTTCAGAGCAGAGCTCAGGGATAGAACAGGCTTTATGATACATTTTACTGAAGTCTGTGACGACAGTCCTCATAATCAAGAAGTGTATTAAAGGGGAGACAGTATGATCAATTTATCACACACCTGTTGAACAAGCAGAACACAATCTTTGGCCATTCTGCCATGCATATGGTTTGGATTTCTCAAAAGTAATGGAGTGCAGATTAAGACAGTCAGCAAAATACTGTATGCTGTTGTGCCAAATCGATAATAACATCAGCTGCTAAAAAGGTCCTATCCAGCAGTCAAAGCATTATTTGATGAATAAGGCTCCTTTCTTTGTTAATCTAAACTAATGAATCCTCTAGTTTCTTCAAGCTTCAGTTATTATTAGGATACTCTTCAAAATGCATTATAGGTATACAGAGTGATAAATATCAATTGATTCATGAAGAATAAATGATTGTGATCAGATTTTTTTGCCATGTCATCCAGCCCCATCTTGTTTCTGCTCTGCTCTTAATCTTTTTTCCATTCAGACAGTGACTCTGAATGTTGGAAAATAGTTGCTGAAAACTTTTCAGTTTTCAGTGCAGGATTTTGTGGGCGGTCCTTAAAGGGTAGCTCGATGACACACTGAGGCCACCCTGAGCAGAGAGATAGAGATGAATTCATCTCGCTTAAGTGTTTCAGAGTTAGTCATGTCATTTTCTGAACTCATCTGACACGTTTCAGTCAGAGTTTGACTGCTCCTATGAGTGGGCGTGGCTTCAGCGCATTCAGTGGACACGCCCCCACAGTCCTGGAGCTGAGAATTCATTTTTACCTGATTTTGACACCTAATTTCATAAACTTGTCGATATTTTTTAATCATTCCAATTTGGCTGGGCAATTAATAACACTTTCTTCTTTGGTCTGACAAACCCAGAACTAGGGATGGGCATGATTAATCGATGATGGACAATTGATCGTTAAGAATTGTGTCGATCACATGAATTTTTTTATTGATCATTAAATTTTGCATTAAATAAAGGTTGTGCTGCATTGTCTGAGTCTTGAAGCAATGCAATGAATTTCACTGTGTGGCAACAATGAAACATTTTACCAACCGGGGGCGATATTTGACTAAGGACACTGTATACTCAGCTACCTGTGAGGTGTCTGTTATGGCACTGCCCCTTGGGGAGCAATACTTCACTCAATGCAAAACTGGCATCGAAACAGAACTTCAGAACTTTCTGAGGGAGATTCCCCCACTCCTTGATTGCATCCCTACAGACCGGTGGAAAGTGAATGGAATAAGGTTCCCTAGGCTGGCCAAGTTAGTGCGGAGGTACCCGTGCATCCCAGCAACCTCAGTCTTCTCAGAGTGGGTGTTTTCGGCTGCTGGACTGACAGTCACCTACGCTCGCGTCTGATCCCAGAGCATGTTAACATGCTTATTTTTCCTCAACAAAAATCAGTAGGCTAGTGGTGAAGTTACTGTTAGGCGTAGTCTGTATATGAGTGACTAGTTAGGGTGACTAATAAATAATTAATTTTCCTGATGACTGACGAGAAATTTATTCAAATGCCCACTCCTACTCAGAAGACTTTACAGAATATAACTGCCAACTGTTATAACTGCTAACTGTTTTGTTAAATGTTGCATTTCAATGGCCTAACAGCCTTAAGATAGATTCCAAATTGAATTTTGAGAGATTCACAAAGATATGTGAAAAAATGAGGTTATCATTCTTGAACTTCTTTACCTTACTTACTTACTAGTGGCTTCGTAATAAGAACGTACGTTTGTCTGATTGCAATATAAACAGAAATATAAATAAAAATAAATAAATAAATAAATAAATAAATAAGGTCTGTGTAGGGATGAATGGCTTCTTGTTCATCAAAATGTTTTAAATACACCTGACAACACAGAGCTGATAAAATTCAACAGCAATGCATAAATACTCAGAAGCCCACCCTAATTATGTGTGGACTGAGGTAACTGAGTAACTAAATGAGCTCAAAGCATGCAGAGGGAAAACTACTACACCCATGTGCACCAATTAGACACATGGAAGCCGCCGTTCTCAGAATGAAATCTGTTACTTAGAAAATACATTGCCATTGCACATGCCTCAAACATATCTAATCCTAACATCAATTTTTTATGTCTCACACACACACAATAGATGGTTATTGACAGTGTTATGAGACAGTTTGACACGTATCTGATCCACCAACCAGCTATTGAATTAAGAAATCTAAATCCTATTCATTTAATTCAGAAAAAGATGTTAAAAACACAAACCACACAACCAAACAACACAAAAACACAAAAAACCACACAAAAAACAGTTGATTTTCATTTTCTGTTTCTAATTGTTGGAAGACAGAAACAAAAAAGTGCATGTTTTTTCGTATTGTGCGACTAGAAGTTGCCATTTTCAAAGTAAGAGCGCATATGAGAACGGTGCTGTATATGAGAGAAAGAATTTCGGCGTGGGTGTTAAAGTTGATGGACATGGATACAGTACATTGTTTTTCGAAACAATAAAAGTGTGTGTCAGGTTAAATTCCTGATTATATGTAGTTATTTTTAGGTTTTACCTGAAATATGTGGCTTAGTTTTTCTGCAGTCATGTCCTCTTCCCAGAGACACTCTTACTGTTTCGAACAGTTTCAATAAGAGAATCAGCTTTAGATCTGAGCATGTGGACTTTAGATCTGAGGGCACACAGGACATATTTGAATAGAAGAGAAATGTTTGTGTCCAAGAAGAAGAAATGTGATTTGAGTTCAAGCACACATTTTGAAAGAAAGCAGCAGAAATCTGAGTGCGAGCACAAAATGTGAGCACGAAAAGACTAAATCTGAGCACAAGAAGGAACTGTGTCACTGAAAAGGAATAAAATCATGCTCTCAAACTGCTCTGGAATAAAGATAGGATAATTCTTCCACAATTATGATGATGCTGAAGTCACATGAAGACCATTGACATGACATGCTTTATCTTGACTTTCTAAAGAAGTCTTAAAGAAATATGATGTATTAACAGTATCTAACAAGTTTGAAAAGAGGGTTGGTAATGTTTATTTAACCCTTGTTACCACTACAGAAACACTGTCAAAGTATTATAATGTAGGCTGGCAGTGACTACTAGTTTTCTGATGTGTGTGGTGATTATTATGGTGGCTAATTATCAAAAAGAATTAATGGTTAATAGTTGCCCTGGTTGTGTTCTGATACTACTTTCCTAATTCACCGTGATGTGTAATTATTAATGTTATTAACGACTCCTCATCAAACACAGTTTGCATATAGGGGATTACTCCTTGTGAAGCTCTTGAAATGTGTGGGGTCATGATGCTGATTGCTCACGGAGCGTACAAACCACAAAATAGACAGAAGGATGTGACGTGTGAGGAGGTCAGACGACTCTGAAAGTCATGTAGTGTGAGCACAGCTTTAGAGGAAATGCTGTTGTCTGTATCTCAAAATAAATAAATACACAAATAAATGAAGATAATGAGACATTACGTCAAAAACCGTGTCTACAGTTGTCAGTGTAGACAGAAGTAACAAACTTTGCCTGCTCACAGAATCATGTCACTAATCAGAATACTCTTGAGTCTCTAACTTATTAAATAATTGATCTGACACTTTAGAGCAACACAGAGTATAAATGTACCCTGAAAAGAAAAGTTTAGAGACTACCTATCATTTGCCTGCTTGAATCACTTTAACAGAGTATGCCTCAAGCTCTACATGAAATGACATTGACCTTCACCCCTGATCTCTTTCGCTTCCTCCCTTTGAGCTGGTAGCTTAGCTGGAAACTTGCTAAGAAGAAATTCCTCCCTGACTGAAAGGATGGGATCTGATCCATGACCTGACAACTTTTGTCCATCCTGTTTATTTGGAGCTGTTGTGTATTATGGCTCAAATGTGTAGTAATACACAACGACACAACAGCACTACAACACACACACACACACACACACTACACTCTGCTGTTAATAATCACACCACTATGTCACTTTGCTTAAGACAGCACTGCACTTTTAGTTGGAGAGGTGCACATGTGGACAGAATTGTTGGTACCCCTCAGTTAAAGAAAGAAAAACCCACAATGGTCAGTGAAATAACTTGAAACTGACAAAAGTAAAAATAATACAATTTACTGAAAATGAACTACTGAAAAATGACCTTTCTTTTGACTTGTAGCTCAACAGAATTCATTTTAAAAAACAAATTAATGAAACTGGACAAAAATGAGGGTACCCTGAACTTAATATTTTGAGACAATCACTGAAATCAAGTGATTTCTGGAACTCTCAATGAGACTTCTGCACCTGCTGACAGGTATTTTGGCCGATGAGCAAATTGCTTCAGCTGTCTCAGGTTTGAAGGGTGCATGATTCAGCTCCTTCCACATATCAATTTCAATGTTCAATTTCTATGTCAATGTTCAATTCAAGTTCACAGAAAGCTCATAGAAGGTCACTTCAGAATACTCCTTGCTCTTAGCCATTCTTGGGTGTTTTTAGCTGTTTGTTCTGATACTGGGCAGCAGATTGCCTTGATAGTCTTGAGATTTCATCGTGCCCTGTATAGATCCAAGACACCCTGTGCCAGATGCAGCAAACCAGCTCCAGAACACAATCGAGCCACCTCTATGTGAAGATAGAGCTGATGTGACTTACCAAAAAGTTCCATTTTTATCTCATCTGTGCAAAGGAAATTTGCCAGAAGCTTTGTGGCTTGCCAATATACATTTTAGAAAATAACAGTCTTGCTTTTTTATGATTTGCTTTCAACAGTGGTGTCCTCCTCTGCTGTCTTCCATGAAGTCCACTTTGGTTCAAACAGTGACGGGTGTGATCTGACATGATGTACCTTGACCTTGGAGTTCACCTCTAATCTCTTTGGAAGTTGTTCTGGACTCTTTGGTTCCATTCATATTATCAGTTTCTTTAATTTGTCATCAATTTTCCTCTTGCAGCCACATCAAATCAAATCAAATCAAATTTTATTTGTATAGCCCAAAGTCACAAAACACATTTAGCCTCAGAGGGCTTTACAATCTGTACAGGGAGTGACACCCTCTGTCCTTAGACCCTCAGTTCGAGTGAGGAAAAACTTGCCCACAAAAAACCCTTTTAACAGGGAAAAAAAATGTGGAAGAAACCTCAGGAAGAGCCACAGAGGAGGGATCCCTCTTCCAGGACGGACAGACGTGCAATGGATGTCACATGTACAGAACAATCAACACAAACATATTGTACAATTACAAATGATTTACAATAAATGGTAAGGTGATTGCAGTAGCAGTGGAACACAGATGCACAGCAGCAATAAGTCATTAACCACCTATATCTAGAGAGATTGGCTACAGTCCTATTGATCTGAAACTTCTCAATTATCTGTAGTCACAGGAACACCAAGCTGTTTGGAGATGGTCTTACAGTCTTTACCTTTAACATGCTTGTCTATGATTTTCTTTCTAATCTCCTGAGACAACTCTCTCCTTAGCTTTCTGTGGTCCATGTTCAATGTGGTACAAACCATGATACCACACAGCACAGTCACTTCTTTTTACCCTTTAAATAGGCAGATTGACTGATTATGAGCTTGAAGACACCTATCATGCTAAATACAGGACACACCGTAGTTTAACATGACCCCATGGTCATCACCATATGCTACCATCATTTTTCTCCAGGCAAGTTTCAGTAGTTTTTTTTAATGATTCTGTTCAAAAGCAATGTCTGATTTTCATTAGTTCATTTTCACTATTTTTTATTTATGTATATATTATTACTTTTGTCAGTTTCAAGTATTTTCAGTGACCACTGAGGGTTTTTCTTTCTTTAACAGAAACCAACACTTTTACCCATGTGTGCATTTCTGTTATTCAGCCTTCACTCCTCAGCCCTCACTGAGATAAATAAGGTAGACAAAATAATGAACATCCTGTTCACACTGTTGAATCAGCTCCTATGTCTTCACCTCTGGTAACCACATGATGCTTCTTATCAACAAAAATAAAACAAACGTGCAGATCAGTAAAACTGTGGCACACATTTCCAACAGTTTTAAACAGAGGCCACTTTCTATTCAGTTATAATAAATGAATACAAACTGTCAATGCCATGAGCACCAGACAATAGATTCCATTCACTTCCTTGTATTTGACTGATAATGCAAAAAAAAAAAAGGTAAAATAATGTCTAAACCAGAAAAAGAGGTCAGTTTATGAAATACATATTCGTTCTTTGCTGAGGTCAAGAATAAATGATGAAAACACAATGAATACACAGTTATTACCTGTATTCCTTTAGAAAAGACTCAAATATTAATGCATCGTGTCTAACGAAGAGGAGCTCGTAGTGTTGAGATGGTGCCTGGAAGACAGAAGCAGAAAATTCAAACTTCATTTCTGTGTGTGTGTGTGTGTGTGTGTTAAATAAACGTATAGTTGTGGATAAAACAAAGGGTGAGAATAAACCTTTGTTTTACAGATAGTTGATGTAACGGCAAATGATCAATGCTGACTCATTATTATTACAAATGGTATGTTATCGATCAATTTTGTGAACATGAAAAAGCCTCCCTTGCTCTGCTGAGCATCATGCCTCATGAAGTGCAGTTCAAGTCACTCTGCTCGTATGTCACTATTGTGTATACGAGCTGCTGTGACAAGTGAATTTCCCTGGTGTGGGATCAAGTCTATCTTATCTTATCTTCCATGCAGAACATACTGATTGGACATGAAGAGAGGGAGACAGGACAGAACCATCTGAGCATAAACTGCAGGTGGAGGCTGCAAATGGCTTTAACATAGAAAAGAGGAATCATCTGAAAAAATAAATATTAATATGGATTAAAAGTCTATTCCACTTCCATTAAGAATGAAAAAAATGTTTTTTCTCACTGTAAATGTTATATTTCTTACAATACAAAAAAACTTGTGATTAGGTTTTGCTAATACCTTCTTATAAATGAATATGTAAACCATCCAACTTGCAGCTCTTGTCACTTCAAAGGGTGAAGTCTTTTAATTTAGTTTTTCTGTCTCTTGTCAGAGTGTATATGTGTGTTGTCTACATGGAGATACATGTTAATCTAAAATGTAAGGGACAGAATAATATGGTTTATTGACACAGTATTACTTACTGAAGTTATTGACTTGCTTTTCACAGTGGCAGCCAGTTAAAGCTCCTTCACAGCAGTCATATTTATAACCCCTGCTATTTGCTTTTCAAATTAGCAGCATCAGAGTATAGACAGGAAAACACCCTGTGCAAGTGAGCGAGGCTGAACAGAATCTGTGCCTTCAGGGTCAGAATCCTTTACATGACAGAACTAACGTAGTGTTCACTGTGGAACTGAAATGATCAATCAATAAGCTTCTGACGTGGCTGCTTTACTTTATCTAATGTGATAACTCAAGTACAGAACTCCACTTCATCAACACTGTCAGACTCACAGTGGATGGTTAAACAATCTCAATCAATGCAGCAGAAGCACACAGATCATCTTTATCTCTTCTTCTCTGCCAAACTTAATCACTGTCCTGATCACTGACAGCTCAATATTTGGGTGTGTCACACACAGAGCTCCCTCTGGAGCCCCAAAGGCTTTATATAACCTTTAACACATTCCAACACCTTCAAACATAATTTCATGTGAAAACAGGCGATATCCTCCTTTAATATTTTTAGGTGAAGAAATCAGCTTTGCTTTAGGGAATTAGAAAAGATTTTTTTTTGAATGATTAATCATGATTAATCTCTTTAGCCAATTTAAACGGCCATTTATATATATATATATATATATATATATATATACATATATATATATATACATACATACATACATACATACATACATACACACACACACACATATATAAACAGTGGTTTGAGCAGTATTATTTTAATATTTTTTTTCATCAAACTGACAGACAGAGTAACGAGCTGCCACAGAGATAACCGAGAAGCAGCACAGGAAGTGCTCTTTCCTGACATTTCCTGTCTTCCATACGTACCTGACTTAAAGACAAACAGACCAAACAGCATTCAAGCAACATGCAACAGGCTCTTTAATAACACATGAATGAGCACCTCAACACAACATCACAAGTTATTGCAAACACAGGAGCAGACCTGCATCGGCCTCCAACTCCATACGTCTCTGTCAGCTGTCAACAGTGTGGATGGAGGAAGCCATGTTGGAGGGAAAAATGGCTGCCATGATTTTATGACTTAACTGCACCACCCACTTCAGATCAGCCTGACACAACTTCATCTGTGTTCACAAACTTCACTCACCACTGTGCACAACACATGGAAACAGGATGGAAATGATACCACTGAAAATAAACTCATCCATGCAAGACATAAACCTACTTAGCCGTTATTATTATTACTAATAAAACTGTGTATGTGAAACTAGTGGTGTAATAAAGCTGAGCAGGACGTTAGTGAACACCTGCACTGCACACAGGTAGGCTGCTCTGGGCCACACACACACACACACACACACACCATCTCGATGGGACAGATAATTTAAAAGCTTGGGAGATGAAGAGGAAAAGTTGTATCGTCTCATAACTGCAGTTGCACTCAGCCTCAGTACCACAACACAGGGACAAGTACGACATGTTGCAGATCAGTGAATCTCAGCCTTGACAACACAACTCGACATTTACTGTGGGTTTTTTTTACTTTTTCGGGTGACTTGCTCCACAGTCGCTTAAGTTTAGGAAACGCGAGGGAACGCTGCATTAGTGGGAGAATTAAAGGCTGTGGACAGACAGCAACAAAGGAGACTCCACACTACTACGCCGGTGTGTTTTAATGCAACTGTGGTAATTTATATCTCGAGACGTGGAAAATACGTGAGCCACTTCGCGACAATGTTAGTGTGTGTGGAGTTTAATAAGCAGTTATTTTACACCAAAATAAAGCCCCCACCCACGCGAAGATATTCAAAGTTCGAGAAAATGAGTTGTTTCTTACTATGAACTCGATGGAAGTTCAGGCGGCGTCCCGTCAACGTCCGACATTATAAAAGGGAGGCAGAGGTGGGAAACACACACAGCACAAACATTTGCCTTCCTTCTCTCCTCTCTATGGAACCACAGCGACGGCGGCCATGACAGTCCATCCGGGTACTACAGTGCTCTTGACACTCATGTAGAAGCGGATGAATATGTATTGCTTGTCAAATACCAAACTAGTGCCGTGAAGGACATTTCGTAGAAAACACAGTATAAAAAAACAACTTTGACCAAAATATATTCTATTTTACGAGACGTCCACAGGAACCTGACGCTGTTTTCGCAGCATGTGCCTTACGTCATTCGTTGCCCGTGTGTGTGTGTGTGTGTGTGTGTATGCGTGTGTATTAGGTGGAAGAAGAAGAAGCAATGAGCAGCAATGGCGGATATACGCCATTTCCTCTTGAATGCGTTACATGTAGGCTGATGTGCCTTTGTTGACGCCGAGACTGAATTATTTCTTCTTCAACTTCAAATACTTAGATTTCATTTCTCTTTGTCTCTCTCCTTTTTGTCCTCCCCCTCTCGTTCTCTGTCTCTCCCCCCCCCCCTTCTCATATCCTACACACACACACACACACACAAACACAAGCACATACTTACTGTAATGGAGGATGTGAAGCTCATACATTGTCACCACCCAACACTGTAGCATTGTGCCCTGCCAGTGCGGCACATCAGGTATATTTGTATCCTTCAGAGAGTAATGATTGAAAGGTGTCAGTTCTAATGTGTCTCTTTGCTTGCCTTCCTCTTCCTCTGTATTTTTATGTTTTGGTTGAGCATTATGTAGACAGCCTTTATTTCCATTTGAACTGAGACTCTACCTGTTCACCCATATACACACAGAAAATGAAAAACAACAACAACAAAATTGATTAAAAAAAAAAAAAGTAGTGCACTTCCACGTGTCATGGAGCTGATATCTATTTATTTATGCTGGCACTTTACAGACTTTCTGCCATGATGGCTTGAAAGCTAAGCAAGAAAGAATATGAAAAAATCTATGAAACTACATCATAGCACCATATCATAACAAAGTTATCTCATGATGCTTTCCATACAGAGCAGCTCTAGACGTACTCTTTATAATATTATTTACAGAGACCAACAATTCCACCATGAGCAAACACTTAGTGATGATGGTGAGGAAAAACTTCCTTTTAACAGGCAGAATAGATAAATACAGAGACCTCTAAATATTAATGCTTTTAAATGGTCATTGTTTTGATTTTTTTTAACTATGATTTTAGTTGTTTTTATTCTTTGTAGTCTAATTTTAAGTGATGACAGGTCACAATGTTTTAATCCAGGTTTAGTCATTGAAAATCATTACATTTCAGTCAGCAAGTCTTTTTTCCATTGATTTTGTGTTGCTTATCTTGCTGCTATTAAACAACAAGACACCACAAAAAAAGTTTGTCTGTTAATTTAGCTACCATAGTACATGCTACTTCCTTTCCTAGTATGATGATGGAATGACACTCCCTACTCTGCCTCTGACTGGCTTCAGATTCTTTTTTTTTCTTTTTTTTTCTTGAGATATTTTTTGGGCTTGATGAACCTTTATTGTATGGTAGCAGGTGAAGAGTGACAGACATGTGGTGAGGGGGTTAGCAAATGGCCACAGGTCAGATCCAGATCCTGGGTTGCTGTGGCAAGGATTGAGCCTCTACACGGGTCACACAATCTACCTACTGAGCTAACCAGTGCCCTGTCCTGGAGCTTCTTATCTCAACCCTAACCCTAACCAATCCCACTCCTTATGCCTAAACCTAAGCAATACAACCAACAAAGGCAACAAGTACTAGCCAGTCACAGGCAGAGTATGACAGGTCATTCCTCCATCGGCATAAAGAAGATTCATACTGAAGTGGGCGGGGAGAAGAGGAAAAAAAGAGTGCTCTAGACTGTGGGTGAGGGAGAAGAGAAAAAAGACTGCTCTAGCTCAGCTTCTAGCTGCTCCCAGCAGCTGAATAAGCCCTGCATTCAGTTAGCTCTTTGTGAGTGGATCAGGTTCCAGTCATTAATTAACAGATATTTTTGCAGGTCAGGTGTTGTGGATGGTTCTTGTAATAGGTCAGGTAGTTGTAATTGGTCTAGTCCTGAGCCACACATCATTATACCATGTTTCTCTCTCACTTATTGGTGGGAAATTTACATGTTTAGCTTGTCATTGTCTCGTCTTATTCACAGCAGCCATTTTGACATATGAAATAGTAGGGTAAACACAGGTGTTATCAATTGTCTATTAACACTGGTAGGGCTACACATTCTATAAAGCCACTGTACACTACCTGTCCAACACCAAACAGAAGCCAAATATTTTTAAAAAATCTTTAGAAATATTCCAAAATGGACTTTACTCATACCTTCTTAGTCTTCCGTCAACTCAAAGCTCTTTTATACTACATACCTCATTCATGCATTCACACACATTCATACACTAATGGCATTGGCTGCCATGCAAGGTGCCAACTGCTCATCAGTTTTAGGAGCTAACCATTCATACACATTCACACACCCACAGTGTGGCCTTTGGGAGCAATTTGGGGTTGAGTACACTTTAAAAGACACTTTGAAGTGCAAGACTGGTGGAGTCGGAATCGAACCACAGATCATCTGATTAGTGGACCCTGTTAATTATACAGTAAAACACTGGAATATGTAATGGTCTTTTAGTGTCATGGTTTTGCAGTTTTTTCCCATAAAATCTACAAACATTTAAAAATTTGGAATAAAACACCAACCGTATAGGTGCAGCAACACCACTAATATCAATTTAATGTAATATTAAAATACTTTGTACTATGTTTAATAGAGTAAAATTCTGGCAATCACAGCTGCCATTTTTTCTGTAAAAACAATAGATGTTGTTGATCGACTGTTGTTGAATCCTGAATCAGAGCTGTTTTGGTGGAAAAGGTGGTACCCATGATCTGCATCTCTCTTTCTAATATTTTCTGTTTGGGGCCATGACTGCAGCATTTTCTAAACATTAATTTTACCTCCACTTACTAAGTAATGTCACATTTTAGCTCTTAGCTAATCATGATGTATGCAAGCTCTGCTCTGCCTACATGAAAGTGACTACGTATCAGACTGATTTCGAAACAAAATGAAAAACTAATTTTAAATGACCGCATAGTATTGTGATAGTATTATATATTATATGTTTTTAAATTAATGTTTTAATTTAAATGTTTTTAAATTAATGTATTTCAGTGATTCTTAAGTACCACCACAAAGAGGTGGCAAACCACCAGTGGGACTCATACCCCAGTTTGAGAACCCGTAAACACTTACTGTGATGCAGCACGACAGCTAAGTTTGTGTATGGTAGTAGTAGGTACCATAAATGCTGGTGGAGCAACTGGTGCAGTGCACTGGGGCCCAGAAGTTCTCAGGGGCCCATCCATTCACAAGAATTGAGAACAGTATCTCTTTAAACTTTTTCCATTCATTCTATGGTAGCATATTTTGGGCCAGGACTTTGGTAGCACTGTTTACACCTTTTAGATAAAAGTAAGGACACCTAGTTTCAATTCAATTCAGCTTTATTGTCACAGGCACGTTTATCGTCAACCATAAACTCAGCACTTACTTAAAAGTCTTAAACTAATGCTTGTCAGTCATAAACTATATGAGCAAACTGTTTATAATAATTGCATGTTGAGCTTTCCATGGTGTGTGTGCTTGTGTTTGTGGAAGAAAGGAAACTTCATCAGCCTAGAGATGTGTTGCATCTTCTTGGTCCCAACATATCTCACATCTTTTATTGTGCACAGTGACACACTCAAAGAATATTCATTGCACATGCAGACCAGTGTGAATGCATTCTCCTTCAGAGTTTAAGAATACTGCCATATTGAACTGCTGGCTCTATAATATAATGTAAAATGTTTTACATGAAGACAAAAAAGTATGAGCAAAGCTATTAAATAAGACTGGGGATGTATGACTAATGCCCTACTTTCCTGTTACTTGTTATCTGTTAATACCAGCTTAACGTCCTTCACGCCAAATTTAAATAAAGTAGATGCAGGAACCAGAGCCACATCAAAGCAGCCACCAGAAGCACTTGTTAGATGTTCAAACTGATTCAGACGTCCTCCACCCACTCCTTTTTGACTGGGGATCTGGCTGACAACTTTCCAAACCTGACAATCTGACAGTGGCATCACTTAACACAGTTATCAGCTGTGAGGGTGAGAAAATAAGCACCTCTTTACTTTATTCTCTTTCCATGTGAACAAATGAATGTAACACTTTAGTTGTTTTGAAGCCAATCTTGAGACTCAACCGCAACAGCGCAAGCTCTTTTGGGTGTGTTCAGTTGTTTCTTGCTCTGGTGTAACACATTTAGTTTCATTGGGTTTAAAAGTTCAAAGATAGTAAACAGTAAAAACCCCCATTATAGGTATAAGTTCACCATTGACAATCCCATTTAAAGGCTCCTTGTAGAGTTTTAGACCTCTGATATGACTGACTTATGGAGACTGTAGCCAGCCACAAGTGGTCGTTTGAGGAAGTGTTTTTGTCTGTCTTTGGTGTTTTGCTAAATATTGGATCATTTTAACAGTTATTGAAATTAAACCATGTAAGAAGAATTGTCTCTTTGGCAACCTGCTAACCACTAACCACAGACCAGACACTACCCTGATATAAGGGATCATTAGGAAAAAGGAAAACTGTAACTGTAGGTTACTAGTGTCAGGTGTCAGATAAATACAGTGGAATATTTTTTTTATTGTGCTAAGTTCAGTACTTGAGTTACATTCCACCACTGGGGTTGAGGGATTACTGACAGAGAAATTCAAATTCATAAATACACCTTGTTCAACATGACAACTGCTTGTTGATCTATTACTGTATGGATTCTTCTCCTCATAGGTCTTTGATAACTTCAAGACTATGACTATCCGGTGTACAACAAAGTATTTCCAATGCTCCACCTTCATAGTTTGTTCTCCTGCTTGTTCTCCAAATGGAAAAAACAATAACAAAATACAGACACGTCATTTTCCAGAAACAATGTCATGGTTTCCATTCAACCAACTTTTAAAATTTGTTTAATTAAATTCTATGTTACTTGTAACTTGAAATGACCAGATTTGATTTCCATTTGCACTTACTTTTAACTTGTAAAACACTTTCATGCTTGATTCCCCCACGTGCCTCACTGCCTGATCACTGCAGCTTTTACTACACCACTAAGCTTTACAACACTACTCCAAACATAGACATCATGTAGCGCCTCATGTTTTAAGACCTGTGATTGATTAGATGTTAGAAAGACAGAGGGTAGAGAGTGTTTGGAGTGGACACTTATCTTCATGATGAGAGAGAAGACCATGTGACTCATCTGAGACTTGTGTAATAACACATAACAAACCTCTATTATAACTTTGCTCAGATTTGTAAAAAATGTGCAGTATCAGTTTGTTACTGGACTAAAGAATACAAGTCAACAGAACTTTCTCACTTTGATTTTCTTGGCCTTATGTGATGCCTGGTGTAAATGTCTTTTAGGCAGGGTAGAGCACCACCTATTGTGCATTTAGCTGAACAGAACTACTCTTTGCGCGTCCTTGTGGTATTTTTTGGTGCTATTTCCATACCAGGCAGTGACGTTCCCCATCTGGATACTGTTGATGGTGCAAGAGTAGAATGCACCAGGGAACTTGAAGCTGTCTGTGGATAATAAGCAGTGCATAGGTCCTCTCTCTAAGTCCCACTTATCGATTCCTTAATCTTGCACACGTTCAGAAGGAGACTGTTTTGACACCAGTGGGTTGGTCCCTCTACTTCCTTCAGATAGGTCCTTGTTATCAGTGATCAGGCCCACCACATGTGGGCCAGCTGTGTCATAAGAAAACAGAAGATGGCTACAGTCATGTGTGTTCATGGGGTACAACAGGGCAACCAAAACACAGCCCTGGGGTAAACCAGATGGTGTGTACTTGATTGGTTTGGACAATAAATAAATTACACTGTGTCAAGTGTGCTGGATGAGGAGCAGCTGCTCAAAGCCTTTCCACCACTACAGAGTACTGGTGATCTCAGTCTGGTACCAGACTACTAGTAGACTGATTTTGTTTTCTGAGACACAGGATTGATGGTGGATTTCTAAAAGCATGTTGATATGACAGACAAGCCAGGGGCAGGTTTAATATCATTGCGAACACCAGCGCTAGTTGGTTTGAGGACCCACCCACCTTCTGGTCTTGCTGCCTTCCTTGTGTTCACACACTTGGAATCTCTCCTGATATCATACTCAGAAAGTGTGATAGGTAGAAATAGATACAACCATACACACCAACCTTAGACCTTCCCACATGTTCCTGGGATTTATGCTAGTCTTTCAGTGCTTTGATTATGTTTTCATTCATTTATCTTTAAAATGATGAATTGTTGTATTTTCATTACTTTAGAGTAAACTCTTTATGTCTACAGAGTTGTCCCACAGGTTGAGACAACAGGTATGCCACTAAATCACACATACTGGACTGGACTGGACACAAGTGTAATTATAGTCCACCTGTGTGGATGTCACAGGTAAGTACATGATGTCATGCTTTGAAAAAAGAATGACTTTAAATAAATGTTCACAAATGGCACAAATACTTACATCAGAGAAAGCAGGGCCAAGTGTGGGGTGAAGCCCATGCATTCCTTTCATTGGAATCATAAAGCTGTGTGAACACATGCTTCTTCTCCTTTAATTACTCATTCTATACATTAATACCCCTGTGTGCACTACCAGTATGTAGACGTGTCAATAAAAAGAATGATTGTTCCACAGTGGCATGGGAGCTATTATTGCACCCCACCACCATAGCTTTGACTTGATGTACAGTGCCTAAATACAGGATCTACACTGTCTAGCCTTTGTCACCTAAAAGGTTAGCCATCTTACCCCTGGGCAAACTCATAAATAAAGCCAATCAGTTTTCAATACCACTCCCTAGATATAGGCTATTGTTAACAATGTTGTGGAGCAAGTAATGAGAAGAACAAGAGTTTCTAGAAAGCACAGTAACATGTTGGACATATGCAGCAGTAAGGACATAGTTGGTTGTTTCCATTTTCTGAAGTAACTATCCTGAGAAGCACTGAATCCTGTCACACTTTGTTTCGTTACACTCTTCACTGAGTTCTCTCATTAGAACATTCTTGCTACTCTTGAACAGAGTAGAGTGAATTGACATGGTTTTGATGTTGTGGTCAGCCATACTTTTCAGATGGAAAAAAGCTTAATTTTAAAATTTATGAAGAACTTGTGAAGAGTAAGTCAGACTGACTGTTAAAGTATGTGTATATGCAGATTTGACTGAACAACATCAACAAACCAAACTTCACTGAACAGACCAATGTAGAGTTTTAGCACTTTTAGACATGTGGAGTTTTAAGGGAGCGGGCATTTGACATGTCTTTGTCATTCATTTGCCACCATTGCCTCATGCTGTAGCATGATAATGCCCCAGTTCCTGCATACTCACCAGATATCTCACCCATTGAGCATGTTTGGGATTCTGTGGATCAGCATGTACGGCAGCGTGTTCCATTTCCTGCCAATATCCAGCAACTTCACACTGTCATTGAAGAGGAATGGACCAACACTCCACAGGACACAATCAACAACATCAACTGTGTGTAAAGGAGATGTGTTGCAGTGTATGAAAAAAAACAAACCAAACCAGATATGACTGATGACTGGTTTTCTGTGAAATCCATAGTTAAGTGCTAATGATCATTTTTCTAGATAAAGCTGCACATTTTAGGGTAGCCTTTTATTGTGACCAGTCCAAGTCACATCTGCTGTTTAATGAACATCTTGACACCACACCAGTCAGGTACATTCATTTGGCATGGGAGAAGTGCTCATTAACACAAATTTTAACAAATCTATGGACAAAACTTTAGAGAAGTAAACCTTTTGTGTGCTTAGAATAAGTCTCAGATATTTTACAAAAACAAAAGTGTTGCATTTATACATTTGCCCAGTGTTTCTTAACTAACCTCCCATTGCTTTTAGAATACACCTGTCATTTTTCAGCTCACACAGTAGGCTATCTTTGCTTCACATGTCTCTCCTTGCTATCCTCCTCCTGGGGAGGCACCTCACATTTTATCTCTGAGTTACAGAAGCTAGTGTATCAGAAACAAGCCTGGATGTCGTGTCAGAATTTGAGCTCCCTTCTCTGGGGAAACGCTACAGTCTTCCACTTGGTAACATGAACTATTGCTCACTTCCATAGCAGCCATGTCACAGTTATTGACTTAAAGGAGTATTACTCATTCATCTTCCAGCCTGGGCAGTCACATCCCTGACTTCATCATCATCACAATGAAATATTGCATAAAACCAAAAATAATGCAGAATTCATTCTCTTTATTTTACATAAATTACACTGCTCCCAAACCCCATGCATCCTCTCCATATACATGTATACATAAACATTTATTGCACATGAAACTGTTAAAACGTAGTCAAGTTCATGTTGAGAGTATCATGCTGGCCAGCAGGAGAGGACATGGATGGAAGAAACACAAAATGTGTCTCACAATCATATTTTTTAACAATTTATTACTTTACATTGATAAAGTCATCAGTTCTGCAACAAAATGGAATAGCTGTAACTCAGTGCACTATACACACCCTTCATCACAGAGCTCTCAAACACAAAGGTGTGATCAACCAGATGAAGAGAAAATTCACACACACACACACACACACACACACACACACTTATATGTGGTCTATCTGAGATGATATGGCATATCATTGTACATACATTAAAAGTACACATGTAAGTTTACAGTGACATTCTTCTTCTGCCCAACAACACTGCTGTACAAATGCATACTGTGTACTGAGATCTAATCTGATTGGTCAGTCAGGATGTAGAATCACATTCGTGGTAGTGTGTAAGAGTCCGTGTGGAGAGTGCTGATATTGACGTGTGATGATTTACTGTGGCATTTAAAAGGATGTGCCCATGGCTGTTGTCTAACATAACCCAGATTTCTGTCACATTTCAACAGAGCAGTTTGAAGTTGTCGAATATTTGCACGATTGAAACAGAATAAATGACTGAGTGCACGCAGCGAGTGCTGCTAATCAATGCTAGTCACTCTCGTCCTCTCTTATTTCATTGTCTGCTGAGGTTTCAAGATATCTATGCAGGCAGGCTGGCCTGGCTCTGTGTATTTACTGGGAATGCTTCACACTCTCAGGCCGAGTTCCAAGAAAACAAAACAAAACTCCAATCTCCATATGAAAGCTGCGCAAGCCTCTAAATCAGATTTGAATTTGAATAAAACATGTTTGTTTCAATCATGAGTAATGATAATCACAGTAATGGATAATCATGCTGATATCTGATGGTGACTGAAATATTGGGCTTTGGAAAACGATTACAGTTGAGAAGCCATTTAAAGTTAGGCTGTTGTAGAGCCACTTACCTTTGGTTGCAATTGTCAAATGCATTTAAGGTTTATGGTCAATATTCTGAATATTCAACAAAACATATGCCAATAACCAGTTTAGAATCACACCATCATGTCATCAGTGAGAGCATTTATATCTGGGGAGATTTACTATTTGATGAAAACAGTTACATCTGGAGGAAAAACTGCTTACCCAACTGCATTCTTTTTGTGCTTTGCCAGATCCATCAGTGTTACTGTGTTATGTGAGACAAACCCTGTTCACAGTCTAATCAACTTTTGATTGGATTCTTGTGCTGTCATCTTCATTGTTCCCGAGCTACGTTTGCACGTTCAAATTTACTGCAAACAAGCTTTCAGATCTGGTGGATCTCAAACAGATTGAAGTCCTAATCCAGAAGATTTCAATTATGTCAATCTCATTGTTACTGTCATATTATTTATGGCATGGCTTTCACGTTTCTTTTAAGTGATTCAGGGGAGAAGACAAAAGCCAGTACATGCATTCTTTATGTGATGTGGAAAACATTTGATCATCACCATGTCTATTTATATTAAATCAGACAAATCAATTATGTATTTTATTCATGACACACCTGCCCATGATGTGTTTGCAATCCTCAGATGTCAACAGAAGACTTCTTTGTGTCTTTTTTGGTACTGAAGGTGTTGTTTGTGCCAAAGCCTCATTCAGGATTTAAAGAAGCCGCCTGTGGTCTGTTTATAGAGATTACAGTGAGGGGGGAGTACAGTAAGTGCTAAACATTTCTATTGCTCCTTAAACAGTGGTGGTTTATTGTTTGTCTTCACCATTCTGCTGATAAGTGAGACATTCTTTATTTTATAAATGGAGTCACACCAGCAGACAGCATGATGTTATACCAGCTGATATATACTGTATGTGATGTGCCGACCTGATTTCCTGTGCCTAATTGCCTTGCAGCAGCGTCGTTCCATCCTTCCATCCTTATGCTGGACTCAGTCATGAGACAGCTGGAGAGTAAACGTAAGGCAACAGGCTGACAGAGCAGGACAAACTGATCAACCCAGGGAAATAAATAAATGAAACACAATGTCCAGAGTAGGCTCAGCTGCACATACATGCATTCCCTTCAGCGTTCTCGTCTGTCCTCTTCAGACCTCTTCAGACCTTCTTGTTTTTGACTCACTGCTGGTGCCCAGAGTCAGGAAAACAAACGTTCCACTCAGTCAAATCTTCATGCCAAGCTTGGCTTTCTGTCGAAAAGACACATCACACACATTCAAATCAGAACGTTCATATCTCAAGTGGATGCTGAAAAACCGGTTTATCCATCGCAAGCAGGTTCGACTACTGTAACGCTCTATTTGCAGGATTATCCAAACAATCAGTGGGACGGCTGCAGCTCATTCAGCAGTGTAGCAGTCAGAGTCTGTACATGAACACGAGAATGTGAACATATTGCTGAAAACCCTCCTGGTACAATACAGAATCACCTTCAAATCCTAGTCTATAAATCATTGAATGGTCTGGCTCCTCAGTACATTTAAAGTCTGTGTAAAGTAAAAATAAATATGTACTCATATGTTGAGTTTGTCAAACTTAAAAAGAAAGTGTTATTAACCACCCAGACAAATTGGACTGATTAAAAATAACAACAAGTTTATGAAATTAGGTGTCAAAATCAGGTAAAAATGAATTCTCAGCTCCAGGACTGTGGGGGCGTGTCCTCTGAACCACTCTGGATGAGTTGAATGAACGTATGTCTCTGTGTGTTTTCCTCTCTCTCTGTCTAAAAGTACATAAGTCATGTATCTCAGTGAAACGCTGTCTGTCTGTCTGTCGTGTGTGTGAGCGTTACCGACACACATGAACTCAGATCTGACTACATATATTCCCTGTCATCACAGCTCCAAGCTGCTGTCGCATATAAGAGATGTCCTATTACCGGTGTATTTCCCTCTGGATTCTGCTCAGGAAACAAGACCAATCTAACGTTACATACGCTGACATTAGATAACACACATGAAAATGATGAGGAACCCTAACGGGATTATGCACTATGTAAAATCATGTTACTGTGCACTAAGTCACGTAACATTACTGTAATTACTGTATTATTTTCAGGTCTCCATTAATATGGCCCTTCACAATCCATTTCTTCTTCATCACTTCGTTATTTGGAAATTAAAATAAAGTTAATGGAGCTGTTGTCACATTCTGGCATCCAGGGAAGACACATTTACAGGATGTTGAAGGCAGAGCTAGCTAGCAACAGCTGTACGTAGTGTTGCAATTCAAAAATGGGGGGGCAGAAGGTTTTTATACCATTGCACTAGGGGGTGGAGGTGCTTACTGTGATGCATCATGCAGTCTCTTTTTATGACCACCCAAAACATCCTGGACTGAAAACTGGTGAAAAACTGTTCGAACCTCTAACTCCACATTTCAGTAAGCATGTGTTCAGTAAGCTCACAAGGTTTATAAGAGATTGCTCATAAATAAGAAATATAAAGAAAAAGTCATGAAGTCATTCTGGTGTTAAAAAGTCAATCGGTAGAGCAGCCACCCCATGTACGAAGGCTCAGTCCATGCTGCAGAAGCCCAGGGTTCGAATCCGACCTGTGGTTCTTTCCTGCATGTCATTTTGACTCTCTCTCCCCACATTCCTGTAACTCTTCAGCTGTCTCTGTCAGAAATAAAGCTTGAAAAGGCCAAAAAAATATCTTAAAAAAAGGGAGCATTATTGACTTGTAATCTGCAGCCTCCCAGATAGATGCCCCTAAATCACTGAACCTTTACATCACTAAACCAAAGGTCAAAGGTCAACTTACGATGCCAGAGGCGTGTTTGGGTTTGACACTGTAGGCGGCCTTCTCCTTGGCCTGTCGGAAACACTCTTCTGCTGCTTTTAACCTGCAGAAATATACAATGATACGGCACTTATGACTGAGTGATTTGGCTGGTCTTTGCACTCAAGGCATTTTATGTAACAGCAGCGGGTTCTAGCTGAGCATGTGTTACTGTACCTCTCCTTGAGAATGACTTTGTTCTCCTTCTTCCACTGCTCTTTGAAGTCAGAGGAGAACTCGTGCCAGATGCAGAAGACGGTGTTTGGTGAAACCTCCTTCTCTCCTGCTTTGGCCTTCACTGAGAAGAACACTGTGAGCTCCAGGAACCTGACAGAACACAATCACGAGTTTACTGATTTACATTCCTTTTTTTTATTCATGGGGAGAGAAAAAATACGACACAGGAGCCAAAGAGCTGAACTGTGCAGAGACTGCACACTGTGAAGACTAGAGGATCCACAGCCACACACTGACATGGAATGTGGAAAAACGACACCTGAAAGGACTTTTTAAGGCTGGAATTTTGGTTCACACAATGCTCACATATTTATCACACATTTTAGAATGAACGAGTGGAACTGAAAGAGGCCGTGCAGGCAGCAATCACCACAGCTTTGCATGGTAGCTTAAGACAGACCTGTCAAAAACAGATATAGACAAGGAGATATAGAAAGATGAAGACATTTACATCACTGTGGCAAAGTGGATGCAAAAATATGATCTCGAACTTTACTTCGAGTAAAAAAGAAAATGGTGGAAAATAAGTAAGTACATTTACTCAAGTGCTGTGATTTTGTGGTACTTACACTTTACTAACATACAGTATACACTACTCACAAAAAGTTTGGGATATTTGACTTTCAGGTGAAACTTATGGAAAATCTAAAAAGTTCATGCTACAGCGATATTATATCATGAAAGTAGAACAATTGTTGAATGCTCTGCTATAATTTAATTTTTTGAAACAAAAAACAACAACTGTGGTGGGTGTAACACAGTGGTTCTTAACCTTGTTGGAGGTACCCACCCCCACCAGTTTCATATGCTCATTCACCGAACCCTTCTTTAGTAAAAAATCATATTTTATATATGTCATAGGTATGCTTTTTTTACTGGTGCACAAAATGAACCGTGCATTAACATCACCTTGTTCAAATAACAAAACCATGCAGATAGGACGCTGACTCCCGTCACGTTCCGTGATACATGTAAATCCATGTTTTACATATTCGTCCGACCACTTTCTTTTTTTGCTCGACATAGTTAGCATGGATTAAAATATTCCGTAAGAAATCACATGTCGTACTACACCGGCAGTCACACGTTGACTACTGAGGGCGCTAAATTCACATGATCATCTGCAGCCAGTGATGGCCAAGCGGGGCGTGGCATCACAAATTGACATGATGAGTCATGTGTATCTTGACCTCTGTGGCGGAGGCTCCACCGAACCCCTGAGACCGACTCACCGAACCCCTAAGGTTCGATCGAACCCAGGTGTAACACAACAATACATTTTTTTTTGTTGAAACTTGTCATGTGACCTTGACCATCAATTACAGCTCAACTAGACGTGTCACGCTGTTCACAAGTGGACTTATTCCAACCTGCTGATGACACTGTGACACGCAGCACTCAGTGCTAACTTCCTCTGAGGACTTCCTGTTTGAAGCCTCACACTGACCAGGTACTGTTGATGGACTGTTAGGTGGCGTCTTGGAGCATGATGGAGAGGACTGTTTCAATACAAACTGTCTTTGAAGCAGAACATTTAGTGGAGCTTTATTAATCACCCTGTCAGAGAACAGCTAGTTATGCAGTAAGTACTGAAACACTGAACAGTGCATTCAAAAAGTTTAGAGAAGGTCAAATGAAGTTCACCTGGAAAGGTTAGAGTGCATTTTAGGTGCACTCTGAAATTTCATGCTGACTATGCTGAACTTTTTATGAGTAGTGTATATCACTTACATACGTACATGTATAATTCTCTGATTTCAGCATCTTAAATGTGAATAATTAACTGTAGTTTAGTGTAGTGTATAATTATGCTTTTCTCACCATTTTCTGACATTTTTTGGACCAAAGGACTATTCAGTTATTCAAGATAATTAGCAACAGATTAACCGATCATGAAGATAACCACAAAAATTATTAGTTACAGCCCTGTACACACTATTTTATGTGTGAATCCTGTCTGCATATGCAGACTTATGATTGCAGCATGTACTGTATAGAAGAACGTGCCTGTCTGTGTGAAGTCTGCAGCTGTCTGTCAACATCTGTGGGATAATGTCGCTAAAATTAAAGAGAAGAGGTTGTTCTTACAGTTTGTGAGTGCTGCTGAGCTGAGTGTCCAGAGTCTCCAGTTCACTTTTAGCTGAGAGAGGAGGAAGAATACAAGAGATCAAAACAAAAGATGACACATGACAAAGAACTTTGGGGTTTGTTGTTAGCAATTGCTGCCCAAGCGGCTGTCCTTAAGACTTTACAGTATTTTTTTTTTTTTTTGATGTGACATTGATGTGCTGTATCCTGCTTTTGTAATATATTCATCGTCAGACAAAAATGTCGATACTGAACAAAGTCCTAATTTCAAGCTATTTCAAATGCAAAATAGCAACAACTGCTAGCAAGTCAAGATTCATGTAAAAAGACATGATTAAACATATTTTAAACCTCAGGGATATAAACAATGTATTTTCAGTGAGAAACACTGACTACATAAAAAACATTATACCTTCACCTTCAGGTTTTAACGATAAAGCATTTTAGTATTTATTTAGTTAAAGCTCTTTTTTGGAGTAATAGAAAATAATTGGAAGTCTATGACAGGATGTGAACGGCTTCATCCTCACTTTATGCCAAGGACAAACTGCTTGAATGTTGGCACTGCACATTTTGTCAGTTACCTTGTGTGAGGAAGTCGTCCATCTTGTCTTTAAAAGGCTGCAGGTTATCCTCGTCTGAAACCTTGCACACTTTTTCCACTTCTGATGTACAGGCTGTCAAATAATAGAGACAGAAATAATAATATACAAATTATATGTAAAATACAAGTAGACAGATGTCACAGCATGGTTAATGTATTTACAATACCAAGGGTGATCAAATACCTCTGGTAGGAGACATAGAGACATGACTGTTTGGCTCTTGCCTCTGATGCCATACATACATGTTGTTAATGATATGTTGGACTTTTCAGTGAAGAGGTTTTTGACCTGAGCTTGTCATAGTGGCTTTAAACTAGAACATTCTATGTGTGAAAACTTATGTAATTTGAGGTTTTGTCACATTCAAAGGATGAGGGCACTAAGCAGAAGTTTATTTGGCGGTGATGCCAGAAAATCTAGACAAATAAATTATAATATGTGAATTACAAAATTTGATGAGCCAACAGCAGAAGCCTCTGGATGATTATGATGAAATGTATGTAAATTGTATACTAGGGATGGGCAGATCAATTCTGCAGGATTGATACTGTGATACTCACAAGCTCCTCATTTGGTATTGATTCCTGTAAATCAATACCAAAGGTCACAAAACTGTGGAGTGTGGAGCAGTGTGCAGTGGCACATGTCTGCATCAAGGTTGCGAAAGAGTCTCAGAATGGAAATGTTTGTGATTGTAATGAATTTGTAATAATGTTTGTACGTGTGTGTGTGTGTGTGTGTGTGTTACCTCTAAGGTCCTTTCTGAGTCGAGTCAGATCTTTCTGAAAGTCTTCAAACTTCATCTGTGAAGCCTGGAACAGGTCATGAGGCTCAGGGAGCGGATACACACACGTCTCTCTACCAGCATCCTGGTGATGGACACACAAACACACACACACACACACACATTATGACAAACAATGAGACATTTAATCTGTTTCTGTTTTAATAACCTCCACCTACATTATTTTTAATTCAATGGCTGCCAGTATGATAAACATGAACTTAAAAGCAGTGATGCAATCCCAGGGGATGTGTAAATATGATGGGCAAACTCTATTTCTGGGTTGGATTTGCTATCTTGTACCCAACAACTCAATATGAATATGATGTATAATAATATAATATGTATAAAAAAGCTTACCTCATCGAAGTGTCTGAGGTAGTATGCAACAATGTAAGACAGAAGACTTTTCATGTTGTCCTGCATATAGAGAGAACAAAGTGATTTTGTCGCACATGAGCAAAACCAGGCGCAGCAATATTACAATACATATATTAACACATCACCTCCTCTTTAATACTGTGTTTGAATGATGATCGTAGTCTGTTTGAAATAAAAAAAACTACTCAACAGCATATACAAATCTAAAGAAAGTCATGGAACAGGATTAAAAATACATACACCCTTATGATTACACTAGTCTTACTGTACAGTCTATTACTGAATAGTTACTGGTCTGCTGCAGTGCAGAGAGACAGGAAGCATGAAGAGTGGTATTAAGTGGACTAAATAAAAAAATATTGTGACATGTGTTACATTATTATTAGGGTTGCAAATGGGTGGAAAGTTTCCTGTACATTTCTTTCATGAAAGTTTCCATGGGCAGTTAAGCTGGGGAATTTTGGAGGAACTCCAGATCAGAAACTCCAATTAATGGGAATGAACTGGAAATTGGGGATAAACAAACTGTATCATATCCAAACATAAATAGACACATTCAGTTTTGTCATAAGCAGACATCTGTGTAAAATAATACAAAAAACCCCAACAAAAACAAACAACAACACAAAACATGAGATTTCAACACACTTATTTGTAAGTAGAACTTACAAATAAGTGAACTCAAATCATGTTTGAATTATTTTATTGAACAATATTATGTAGTTCACAAGCTCAAATGTGTGTCTTCAATAGTTTCTGTGTGGGCTCTAAAGTGGTCCAGGTACAGAAATCACCTGTGCAGGTAGGAGGTGTGGCCTCAATAGCCCTGTACTGTGCTATGTGCATCTGATTGAGGAACAGCAGATATTCAAGTGTACCTGCAAGAAATCTGGTTGTTTCAGTCAAAATTATGCTAAAATATATTTTCCACAAGTATAGTCCTAACCCTAACCCTGTTAAGGGCCAACCTTCAATTTTATAAATTCACAGTTCATTAAGACTCTGGCCCAACGTTTGCCCCTGTGAGACATCAAACAATCCAAAAGAAAAGAGTAATCTCAGATTAGTTCAAAACTCTGTGTATGAATGGTGTCAATAAATATATGGTCAACACTCAAACTAGATAAATGTTGCATAGATAAAAAACTCTATATTGTCATGCTAACATGTTGCATAAATATAGCCAGATGCTAAAAATAATGTCCAGGATATAAGAGTATATATTTGAGACTCACACTGCTCTTGACATCTTTGAGTTTGGGCAGGATGTCGAGGGTGAAGCCATCAGCTTGGCCTCTGGTTCGATTACCACCATTCATGAAGTTACCAAAGGCCAGAACCAGACCTAGAACCCGCTTCACTGTCTCACAGTCCTGCAACACCTGCAGAGAGGGTAAAGGTGTGTGAATCAGAGACACTCTGAGTGTGAAGAAAAAACACAATGGAAGAATGTAAAACCTTTAATCTTACACATTTAAGAGATTCGTTGGGGGCAGTTCAAGTGATTTTGGAAACTCTCCAGCAACTATTGTTCATCTTAACATGAGATAAAAAGTTTAATGTTTCAAATTCAGATGAAGAGTCAAGTGTCAGTGTCAATGCTCACAGACCAGCTCACTGCTGATACTCATATTTGATTCTTCTGCTGTGTCTGCGGAAACTGCTGATGAAATACTTCGATATTTTTGTTTCAATGAACGTATTCTGATTGAGTTGAAAAACTCAATATCAATCAGAGCTGGAGTCAAGATGTGGTTAGCCTAGCTTAGCATAAAGCCTGGATGCAGAGGGAAACTGGTAGCCTCACTCTATCCAAATACACCCAAAGGTCTCTGATTCATTTGTTGTATTATCAACTCTGTGCACAAGCAGACACTTCTTGTCAGCTGTGATCTAAAAAACATCATTAGAAATACTGTTATTCATATTTATATTAGAATTATTGATGTAGTTCTTATTGTTATTGCTCCTGTGCATCTGTGTCCTTCTCGCTCTGTAAATTCAGCTAGTCATGGTAGATGTCCGTCCGCCATGTGCCAGGTTCTGCTCAGGGTTTCTGCCTCTTAAAGGAGGTTTTTCTTTATTGCCATTGCCAAGTCCTTGCTCATTGTGTATATTATAAACAGTACAGTCTAGATCAGGATAGATATGGAAAGTGTCATGAGATATTTTCTGTTATGATTAAGCGCTATAAAGAAATAGACTGAATTGGAAGTGTCATTCCTCTCTCAATGGGTTGAGTCATGGTGTAATCAGTTCTCTCTTGACCAGAGTCCTCTTACCATTTCTTTCTTGACAAGCATCAAGATGATTATAATTCCAACAGCCTCAGTCCTCTGCCTGCACAATGTGCACTGTGTGTTTTTTTGTTGTTGTTGCTCTGATTGGAAAGTTTGACTCACCTTGCACAACCTCTGCAGCGTGTCCAGTTTTCTCATTATGGACGACATGCACTCAGAGAAGCTGGACTGGAAGAGGATGCAGAAAACTCTGCCAGAGAAGTTTGGGATCAGGGACAGCTGGTAGAGAAATCTGCAACACAAGAGGAAACACCAGCTGCTTTGGATCCAACTCATGTCTCCTGCCATGTCTCCGCTCACTCTCTCATTCTCTCCTGTGTTTGTACACCCTTTACACAATAACACACAGCATTCTGCATCACATCCGCTCATTAGTGTTCAAGATACAGCGACAGTGACTCACTGTTCAGGTTTATCCAGAGGTTTGGCATTCTCCTTGTCTTTTGAGGATTTAATGTGCTTTTCAATCTTATCCAGCTCGTCCTGTTGAGCCCTCTGAAAGACAGACAGGATAGAATTAGTTATTAGAATTATTATTAGAATTAGTATACACCAAAAATATTCAAACTCTGACACGTGGTCCCCAGTAGACAAACTTATTCATGATGAAGAACTACAACTGCTGACTTTGTAAACTCAGAGAGACAAACTCAGGATCAGGATCACAGACTTCCTGTCTAACAGGAAGCAGCACATGAAGCTAGGGAAACATGTCTCAGACTCCCAGACCACTGTCTGATCTCTGATGGGAATAAGTCTGCCTATAGATGGAAGGCTGACCATCTGGTGACCTGGTGAGCCAGAACAACTTGGAGACGGGGTAGATGGTTGTGGATTTTAGAAGGAACTCCCCTGCCCCCATCCATGACTCCCCAGTGGTTACTGTGGAGTCTTTTTGCTTCCTGGGAAACACCATCTCCCAGGACCTCAGTGAACATCAGCTCCCTCATCAAGAAGGTCCGGCAGAGGATGTACTTCCTGTGGCCATGATGGTGCACTTCTACCCCACCCTCTAACCACGGTCACAAACTCTTTGAGAAACAAAAGATTCAAATTCCCAGACTTTCTTTACAAGAAAGCACAGAGGTGACCGCTTGTGTTTGTCTTAAATGACTTGTCTGCGTTCATTTCCTGTCATCAGTTTAAATATTAAAAACAGTAAAAGTTATCAATGTTGACATTACAGGTGTGTCATGTTACCCAGCACACACACACACACACGCACTGACTGACTAAACTAAGAAATAAATATGTTTTTATGAAGTTGTGTGTTTTGTTTGTTCACATTTACTTTAATAACACAACCTTAGTTCATTGTCATGTCTTCATTATTGGGGAAAAGTGATATGATCTATGAGTTGACTTGAGACTGGATTCAGAATCAGAATCAGAAATACTTTAATATTACCAGCAAAGCAAAAAACAGGCATTGGAGTGCTCTGGTTTTAAAGGTCGCAGTCCTCTGATTGTATTATAGTCAGAAAATACTGTGGAGAGTGTGTGTTGCTCACATTTTCATACAGGGCCTGCAGGGTCTCCAGGTCAACTACTGTGTTGTCCAAGTTCAGGATGGCTTAAAGACAGAGAGGGAGAGGACATGGGTCACAACTGTGAACATGTTCTCCTCTAATCATATAAACTATTAAACACAGAGACAAACAGATGAACAGAAAACACTCTCAGAGTGAGGAAAAAGAGAGACATATAACATTATAATTCATCAAAGTCAAGTCTCACTCTAAACTTCAGTGTTTTGGCATGGCTTCATTTTGACTTAACAAAGGACAAAGGAAATAAGACATTTTAATACTGACTGTCTGCTAAAATGTGATGACATGCAAAACAAAGGTCAGAAAACATGCACAGACATCAAATATGCACATTTGAGCTGTGTAGTCACCATGATGTTACTATAGTAATAGTATGCAGATGACCAAACTGTCAGTAAAAGCTCTTATTGACTTTTATTTGCAAAGGTTTTTGTCCGGACTATATGAATATTCATCCACTAATCACTCATTTATATTCATGGTTTGTAAATGTGGTGTACTAAAGCTCACAAACTGATGGACTCACCATGCTGGATGTCTTTCATGTCAAGATGCAGGGAGGACATGAGTATTCCCACTGCCTGAGAACGCTTGTTGTTCAGGAGCTTCATGACCTGAAAGACACACAGATATGAGGTTACATTCAGAAGATCAGATGCAGCAGCTGCTTTATGCTGCATTTTCACTGACATGGTGAAAATGTATTATAAAGATGAAGCTGTAAGTGTAAAATGGCTGTCAAACTAATCAAAGTTGTCATCTTGCAGTAAAGGATAAATAATAAATATATAAGATAAGATACTGCCACATTGTTAAAGTGTAGGAAGGACAGATACATCCTCTATGGATCATGATTATCCACAGTAATATCACAGTAATAATGTAGAATTATGGAGTTTACAGATGAAAATACTGTCAGCATGTCATACATGATTATGGACAAAATTATACCGTAGCCTATGTATGATATGGACTTTATATGTGATGGAAGAAGGATCAGAGATCATTATTTAAACGCAGTTATCTAAGTTTAGAATTGAGTGATTAACACAATGACAAACCTGTTTGGCCTTGGACTTGGTGATGGTGTCAGAGAGCGGCTGCTTCTTCTCCTTCACAGCTGTTTTGGAGAACAACTCTACAAACTCCTCAAAGTCCACGTCAGGCTCCTCGATATTCTCCCACACCAACGAAGAAGAAACATCCCTGAGGGACACACAAGAGTGCAGATGGTAGGTTCAGACAAAAGTATTGTCTCTCTTTGGATCTCCACAGGAGACTTGTTGATAAGAACATGGAATACACATGGAAACATGGAATAGTGCCAGGCATCATGTATCATCTGCAGCATCATCTTTACACCATCTTTACTTTTTGGAGTGCAGCTGGATCCTGGTCCAGTAGAGGGGCTTCATCGGTCTGGGAGGCTCCACAACAGCCTTCCTGGGTGGTTTCTCCTGGGTCAGACCCAAAGCATACAGCCCCAGTGGTAGAGGAGGAGGCAAGGAGCCCAGAGCCCCTGGAAGAGCTGGAGGAACACAGATGGCTCCTGGTGGAGGAGGAGGAGGAGGAGGTCCGCAGCCTGGAGGTGGTGGTGGAGGAGGTGGGCCTCCTATTCCTGGTAATGGAGGAGGAGGTGGAGCAATGCCGCCAGGGAGAGGAGGAGGGGGAGGAGGAGGTGGGGGTGGAGCAAAACCACCGGGAAGTGGAGGAGGAGGTGGAGGTGGAGCAAGGCCACCAGGAAGTGGAGGAGGAGGTGGCGGTGGAGCAAGGCCACACGGAAGCAGAGGAGGAGGAGGTGGGGGTGGAGGAACTGCTGAACCAGGAGGTAATGGTGGTGGAGGTGGAGGAGCTGGCATTGAGCCTCCCGGTAATGGTGGAGGAGGAGGTGGTGGAGGAGGAGGTGCCACAGTCTGTCCTGGTAAAGGATGAACAGATACTGCTCTTCCTGGAAGGGGAGGTGGAGGAGGAGGAGGCTGCTGCTGACATGAACAGTGGAAGCCATCCTGCCTGGGTGGAGGCTGCAGAAAGCCGTTCGCTCCACCCAGCTCACTACAAGGCACTTTGAACTTAAAGCTGTCATCCATGGGTGAAGTCTGCACAGACTTGGCCTCCAGGCAGCCCAGAGCGGCGGCTGCTTCAGTCTGCAGGTGGGCATCACACACGACCCTCAGCAGGCTCTCGTCTCCACCACACTCCCTGTCTGTAGTGGAGGTGGTGGGCTTCATACTGTCTCTGTCCAGCAGAGGGGGCTGCCGCTCCAGCTCAGCAATCTTAGTCCTGAGGTCTTCTATGGTTTGTTCCAGCTGTTGGATGACGTTGACGTGTTTTTCCTTCAGTTTTGTTGAAGGAAGGACACATTCCTCCTGTAGATCAGACAAAAATCATGACGTGAGCATGAGGACAGATCACAGACATAAACAATGACCCCATGGGACCAAACACAACCTACAACTAGAGTAGGTTTGTGAGTGTTGGGGTAGTAGAATAAAATGTCATGAAAATAAATTAAACATTCATAAAGAAATAGTCACATATTATCATGTAATTATATAATAATGTAAATAAATCATGTGTAAATAAAATCATGATTTTATACAAATAAATTGATTATATTAAAAAAAAGTACACTATGTGTAAATGTTTTGGCATTGCTCGTGTGTCCATACAGTTGTTACATACACTGACTGGCCACTTCTGCAATCCAAACAATGTCTTTATCTTTATCGTTACTAAACTGAACTCCATTATGGATGAGGTGTTTCTAATATTTTGGTCAACATGAGAATGCCATTATATTAGAAACTGTGGAGTAGTAGTGAATAACCGTACTACTGTCTACCAAGCTATGTGATGTTGGATATGGTCAGAAAAGACCAAACTTCAACTTCACAGCAGAAATAAACATGTTTACAGCCCGGAACTGTACTGAGGGTGAATTTTTATAGAGCTCACATGTTCAAATGATATTAAGGCTTTAAGTTATGCAGAATTAACAGCATGCCTGACATGATTGACATGTGGGTGCCATTACATGCAGCGTATTTGTGCAACCAGGCTTCATTGGGCCTGCCTGAGCTCACACTTTTGGATTAGCCATGAAGGAGCAGAGGCAGGACTATTAAAATGGTGACAACCAGAGCCACCACACTGAGAGTCACAACAGCTCCCCAGAAACCTGTGGGTGACGTCATGGAGACTACCACCCAGTTTTACACACAGTCTATGGAAAACACCTATCTTTCATCCTACAGAGACCAATGCAGTTATGTTTTCCACTAAAATGGGAGTTTTATTTCACTTTCTCTTTAAATAAAATGATTCAGATTCAGTTTCTCAGACAGAGGACAGCCAGACTTTGGTCAATGGCTCTTGGAAAAAGTATTGGTCAAGCCACTTCTAACTGACCCTTGCATTCCACACTACAGTGTGTTCAAGGTTGTACAAACTTTTGCGCAACACTGAATGAGAACGAACTCGGGATGTGCTCTGTAAAGTACAGACATTTTTCTAAGAATAATTTCAGCCTCAGGCTTGAAGTAGAGAAAATGAAAGAGACTGACCTCTTGGTTCTCCTTCTGTTGTTGCTTCAAATCCAAGATGGCTGCATGGTGTTCTGAACAAACAGACATCAGCAGGTCAGCCCAACACAGTACAACAGACACACTTTGCATGAAGCTTTTAAGTCTCCTGGAGATAACTGTGAACATTTGAACTCCCGAAGTTACAATCAAACTTGATCAAACTTGTACAGTACATACAGGATACACCACGGTTAGGTCTGACATTACATTGTGACTGATGGGTATCTCCCAGTGATATAGCCAACAGCTAGAAGGACACTGAGCAGCATCATCATCACTTTTTTTAACACCAGGTTGAACAGCATTTCACTTTGTCTTTGTTACACCTATAGCCACACTAATCAGTGATGTCACAAGGTCCTGGAGTCCATCTGTGCATCACTGCAACAGGGTGAGAAGTTGAACCACCAGAGGGCAGCAAAACAAGTTTTTCCAAGGGATGTTAAGTTACTCTTTGAAACCATCTTACTCCTTTGTTTATGTTTTTCCAGACCAGAACATTTTAAATACCTGCACTGAAATCATATTTAGATTGAAATATGATATGAAATATGAATCATATTGTTTCAATGTCAAGAATCAGAAGTATTAAAACCAGTGTATATTCACACTTTACTGTGCTTTCAACAAATAACCATATAGTTATAATCTGGAATACTAATCTCCTGCAATATGTTCTATTTATTGATAAATGAAGCAGGACAGAGAGCAGGAATCTAATGGCAACATACTGTATATAAAAACATCATTATACTGTGCTATTGCAGATGTCACATGCTCTACTGAGAGAGAGAGAGCGTTCACAAAACACAAGAGCAGAGACTATTTTGGGGTTTTAAATGCAGAGTAATTTCACTGAGGGAGGCTCTTTCATTATTGTTGTGGTATAATGAGTTATAAACTTTAGATGAAACAAATAAAAAAATATGACAAAAGCATACAACTCAGTAGTACTGAAGCTAATTGTGAGTGAAAACGTGAGTGCATGAGTGATGTATTTTGCATATTCAGCACTCCAAACATGCTGAACAACTCACTTTCTGTCCCATTAAAGTGTTATTGAATATTTGAAACCCTGAAATCATCACTGTTGTGTCCTTACTTAATGTTGAAAACACAGCAGAATAATGTATGTGCAGCAAATCGTACACCACAGTATGTGTAGCTGGATCTTTTTGTTTAGTTGACTAATTAAAATGTAAAAGAGCTCCATATGATCCTGGAGAAGGCTGTGTGGGCATCTTTACAACCAAAAGCCATTGAAACAGTTCAATTGTGCTAAGACAGTGTCAGTTCAAGTTACAGGCCAAAGTGGAAACAGATATTATACTTTGTGACCAGGTCTGCATTTTTATACATCATCAGCTGGGACACTCCACCCACCATGGTGTGGCAGGTTTATTTAAAGTTCTGACATTTTTAGACAGGCAGACAAATCTTCGCCTGGGGCCTAACAACAATGCAAGTCTGCTAGCGTTGCAAATTGTCTCTTTGGGTCAACACAGAAATACAACCCACAATATACAGAGAATCACTCACCTTGATTGTCCTCTAGAAATGCGAAAGCATGAAGAGGGAGGGACGCCATTCAGAGGAAGAGAGGGAAAAAAAGAAATAAACACAAAGGTCAGAGTCAAGACACAACATGACAACACGTTGTAAATCCCAGAAACAGGCAGAGCAAAAGACAAAACCTACAACAGAATCTTATCTGTGTTATTAACTCAGTACATTCATGTGGTGGAGAATGTTTTGGACCATACGTGTTATCTATAGATAGAGTTTGAAAAAGACATTCATTACAGGAAACAGTCTTGTATAATTTATGACTTATTCAAGTATTTCCAGATGTGCATTCAAGACATAGTTACTCAGGAAATGTCCACATTGAAAACTTCTGAGTAACACTGCACTGCAAAAACAAACGGTTGTTTTGATGGTAAAAATCTGTAACGTGTCCGTGTAGCAGCTGTGGTTGCCAGAATTTTACCGTAATAAACGCGGAATAACCTTTTCTATTGTGGTATTACTTGGATGTTAGTTGTACAGTTGTTTTCTTTCATATTCTACTCTATGTTTCCATCAGTAGAAATGCTGTTTTTCCATATAATTAAAAATGAAACGTATGAAACGTATGAAACGTGAAACATGAAACGTATTAATGGTGTAAAAAGGTTTGTATTTTCTGTAAAATTAATAGTCTCAAACATAAAATACTACTTTATTCTCTATAAATGTTCTTAAAATGCTGTATAAAATAAAGGTTTTGCCATGAAACACCACTGTTTAATTTTCCAGCATTTTACTGTCATGGTTTGGCAATTTTTCCCTGTAAAATCTATACCAGTTTTTAAAGTGTGAACGAAAGATCGTCTACCTCCTGTTAATAGAATAGTTCAGAACTTTGGGAAATGGATAGAGCTGTTGTTCATCAAGAAACAGTTACAGTACTTAACTTCCCATAAAACCACAAAACATTTGTACACTTTAAACAAATGAGATACAACAGGATGCTTGGTGAAGTTAAAGGCTGGTGAACTGAAATGACTCAAAAATAAAGGACAACTCAGGCTCCTACAATGACACTGGTTATTTTGCAACAGTGAGGACATGTCTACACGAAAAGTGGGCACAAGACAAAATTAGTAAAAATCAATTGAACATTCCAAAGAACACTGATCTTTCATCAAGTCAGAAATCTGCCAAATATTTTATGACGAATAAGAGACCTGCTGTATTATCAGCCATGTCAACCATGTTCTTACCTGCCTCTGTGGATTTGAGTCCAGTCCTACTGTCTGCACCTGGCCTGGCAGGAGGCCAGGGGCCCCTCAGCTGCCCTGGAAGTTTCCCCTCAAGAGGTTCCAGGACTTGAGTTGGCTGATTGACTGCTGCCCATGTATACAGCTGGTCATGCTGGAGAAACAAAACTTCACTCATTCCATGACACCATGACAGCAAAACAATGGATTAGTGCCAGAGATGGCACTAATATTTGTATCATTGTATTATTGTATTGATGTTTCAGAATTGATCAATGTGCATGGTAAAACAAAAGTCTTACAGGTATGGAATCCAAGTCTGGACATTGATTTTCAGCATACTGACAAATGCAAGTGATTTAAAAATGTATAATAAATATCTCAGTTTATTATTTGAACTTAGTTGCTTTTGCACCACCATGCTTCTTCCAAATGCATATGTTTGTGGTCTTGCAAGCCCACGACCACCACAGACCAAGACAAAGATCGAAGCTGATTGATGCCCCTGTGGGGTGTCAGCTCTGCCACAACACATTTGCAGTTGACGATACAAACCAAAGGGTGGATGAAGTTCACAACAAACTAAAAGATGATTTGCAAATTTACATTAAAGCTGTATTATATGAAAAGGCTACTTCACAAATTAAATTATTAAGATTATTAATTATTATTAATTATTATGTAATTAAAATGCAATGTTTAAAATTCCAAAAAAACATTTTCACACAAATCCCCTGTCATCAACAACAAACATAACCTAACCTAAAAGTACAAAGTTGGGGGAAATTAGAGTTGGACTACATACATCAAACTTGGATGGTGCTGTGGAGGTGATGTGGGCAGTGCTGCCTGCCAGCTGTTCTCTGAAGCAGTCAGTGAAAGGCAGCAGGAGACCCATGGCCAAGATCCTGGAGCAGAGCCTCTCAGCCTCCTCTGGCTCCTCCTGCTGCTGCTGCAAGAACAGCTTCTCCAGGAGAGTTCGACCTGGACAGAAAGGGATGAAAACAAGGTTTATGAGACTTATGTGGGAACTTATAGACACAAGTAGTTAAGTAAAACTGACTATATGATAAAGCAATTTGCTTTGATGTACTGTGGTTACAACTGCTTTTGGAACACTTTGTACAGATACAGAGCAGAGATGTCTGACAGCTGCCAAACAGTTTACAGATGGAATGAAAACCAGTATGCTGAAATTATCCAGAATGGATAAGAACGGAAATATTGTGGCACATGAACTGTTTAAGGGTTAGTTCTGTCTATTGCACACACACATTGGTATGCATATATTGTCTAAAATGACTTTTTGACACACCAACAATTGAAGCTAAAATCTGCAAATAATCAGTAATAAGTAAGAGGTGTATAAAGAGGAGATTTGCTGGTCTGACTGTGCCATGCAAAGGTGTAACCTTTACACCAGGATAAAATACATTCTACACATTATTTCAAAGAACGGCACTGAAAGTGAACATATTACTACATGTAACCACACTGCTGAATCTACATTAGCTAAACAAAGCTTCCTGACACTGAGACAACTTGAAACCTGCCTATAGACCACAACGACTCACTCAAGAGTGTACGCTGTGGCCCAGGAACCTTTGGTAATGGTAATTTCACTTTGCACACAAGCTGATCTACATCTGCTTTACAGTGTTGGTTAGCTCTGCTCTACTGGATCAGATTTTTTTTGTTTGTTTGTTTGTCCATGTGTGCATGTTTATGTTTGCACTCTCTTCACACTTGTACTTTACACATGCTGTCATATTTTAGACAATGCTTTTGATTTTTGCAACATGCAAAATTCATCAGTATGTTTCTGTAATGGTGGGCTACTATTGACAATCACATCAACTCAAATCAATGTGGCCTGTAGAGAGTAAGTGGCTCTGCATGGCTAAGCTGAGCTCAGCTGTGGCTCTAAAAGCCTTATTTTAGGAACAAGTATAATGATGTATATAATCCAAAATAAATATCACTAAATAATAAATTAAGTCAATAAACTAAATACCAACATCCGATGAAGGATTTCTCCAGGTTCTGATTATTAATTTTACTGTCAAACAATTATGATCATCCAATCTGGTTCAGGTCTTCTGGCATGATTGACAGCCCAGAAGAATGTGTGGCTGCCTTCTGTAATGTATTAATGATGTAATAATTGATGACAAATCTATTCTGCCTACATAACTAAGTTCACTGTGCCAAGAGTCTGTGTCTGCAGAGATAGATATAGCAGATATCAGATATATGTTAGAAAATCTATGTTCATTTATTTGATCTTGGATCCTTTTCAAAGCCATCATCAAACCAGGAGACACACTGTATGTCAGATATTCAATATTTGTATTCATATATGATAAATAAAGGATTCAGACTCATTTGGACTCAGCATTCAAACCAGAACACGGTCCTCATGTAAAGAAAAATAGGGCCAACAGATTTCCTACTCTGTGATATGAAAATATATTTCTTTGCTCATTCTGCACAGCAGTTTAGCAGGGGAATGAATAGAAAGATCATGGTCCTGAAGGAGATGGGATGTTGGAGATGTGACAGCAGCTTCTGGACAAAAAGAAGAACACACAGAAGAAGAAGTCAGTTACTGAAGGACACAACTGAAAGTGGAGGATGGATGAAGACATCAGTTCTCTTCTGCTCTGGAGAAAGGATATGATGCTGCTAGTTGCCTGCAGAGGGTTGATTAAAGAGTGCAGAAGAGGACAAGAAAAAGAGATGAGTAGATGACCTCACATCATCAGATCCTCTACGCTCAGAAAGAGGAAAAAAAGAGGACAAGATGGATGAATGGAAAGAGTGTCTGGAAAGAGAGGTGGTGAACATATCTCAGCCACTTTAAAGAGCTCCTCGATGAAAAGGACAAGCAGAGGAACATGGCCAGGCTCAGACTAATACTCAGATGAACATGGACTTGAGAAAGCAGCAGGAAGAAAGAACCGGAAAGAGAAAGGAAAGAGCTCTCAGAAAGAGTGATGCAGTTCAGAAAGGAGCTGTTTAAACTCACTGAGAGTTTAAACAGAGATAGAAGAGATGCTGCAAAGAGTCAAAAAGGAAATTGGAGATCCAACCACCTCAAGAGGAAAACATCCAGCTTCAGGAAGGCTGCCTCATGTCACCTTTTGGATTCTAGCAACTTAACTCAGAAAACTTCAGACTTTACTTCCTTTGCAAGTAAAATACAAACAGCTATCTTTCTCTTTTCAAGGGCTAACAAAAAAAGAATCAGAAGAACTTATAGAGTCTACGTACAAACATACATACAAACATAAAAACAAAGCGTTCACTCCTAGAGACAGATATTTCCCACAGGAGTTGATGAATATCTCATACAGAAAAGACTTAAGAGTCTCACCTTGTGTATAAGTTGGACAGAAAGTGAACAGTTGGCTCAAAAAGAACCAGTGTGGCCCACAGCTTAGAGGGATTCGCAGTGAAGTGTGGGGCGAACCCTACAGACTAAACCCGGAGCTATTATGTAACTAATGTTTTGTTTTTAAGGCCTCTCTGAGCCTTTGCTACCATAGACGTAATGCTACCCACAAGCACAAACACATACATACCTCACCAATGTGTAACAGTGTAATAGCACATCACAGCAAACCAACTTCATGGAATGGAGACATAATATTCAACATTAAAAAAAAAAAAAAACATTTGCTAAATGTAAATGGACTGTACTTATATAGCGCCATTCTAGTCTTCTGACCACTCAAAGTGCTTTTACACTACATAGCTCACCCATTCACACACATTCACACACTGATGGCATTGGCTGCCATGCCAGGTGCTAACTGCTCATCAGTTTGAAGAACTAACCATTCATACACATTCACACACCGATAGTGCACACTTTGGGGGCAATCTGGGGTTCAGTATCTTGCCCAAGGACACTTTGACATGCAGACTGGAGGAGCCGGGGATCGAACTGACAACCATCTGATTCGTGGCTCTACCACCGAGCCGCAGCTGGTTCTTGGCTCAGTGCGGGAACAGCTTTCAGTTAAGGCACCTCATATAACCATTCAATCATCACCTTCAGTCTGATGATAACACTTGATACAAAGTGACAGAAAAACAAGAGATATCCTGCAGATAGAAACAAACGAAAGCGCAGGGTCAGTTTAAGTCTGTGAAAAGGCAATTCTGAGATTTCTTTTAAAATATATTAAATATGTTGTAATATAGTTGCTGGAAACATGTGAAAAGACTTTGATATATTTTTTTATATATTTAATATTATATTATATATTTTTTTATTATTTGATATTATTTGTGAAATGTGGAGTTAGAGGTTCAGTTTACAGTTCTACAATTTTTCACCAGTTTTCAGTCCAGGATTTTGTGGGCGGTCCTTAAAGGGTGTCTCGATGACACGTTGAGGCCACCCTGAGCAGAGAGATAGAGATGACACTTACACTTACAGGTTATTGTCAGCTGGGATAGACCCCAGCCTCCCTGCGACCCTAATGAGATGAGATAACGGATGGATTTTATTGATGTGACATATGTGCTGTATTTTAGGTTTCCACACTCTTGTTTTGTTTTTGTGGCCTGGCTTCTTATACATCAGTGATTTATCATTGCAATGAAGTATAACTAACAATGGACTTCGACAATGGTCTTTTTTTTAGTAAACACATTCTTCTTCCTTGACAAAAACTGGTGCATAATACATTATCCATGATGCAACTTGAAAGTCGTCACTTTGTTTGAGATTTAGGTTTGCTATGCTAGTCATGGGTAATGTAGCCTCAAAGCCTCAAGCCCCAAGCAGAGATTAGTAGCAGCCTGGTAACATCAGTTATCAGAGACATTACAGATTCTATACAACTTTTACAGATGTACTTCCAAACACATGGAAACACAAAATCTGTGAAGTTTTCCAGAAATCATCTCACTTCTGAATAATGTATGCTGTGAAAACAGTATGATAGAGTGATAGTGCTATCTGATTACAGATCAACTGGAGTTTTAGAGTAACAGACCATTCAGTTCATGTGTTCTCTGAATTCTCCTTCCCTCGTTATATACAGTAATCTGGTTTCTCATGTGAATATAAATGTGTCCCCTCTTCTGACCCCAAAGGACAATCTCTCAACCTTGTAGCCCTGACAGAAAAGATCAGAATAACCTGAACTGAATCCTTCTATTCAGAAATACAAACATGTAAGTCGTTTATTTCTATAAATCCTGGTTCTTAACATGAGTGTAGAAAAGACAAAGGATATTACTTAAGGAACTGCACATGAAGAGACAAAGATCAATGAAAAAAGACTGAACTCGTCTCCAGCTAAAAATACCTTCATGCATTTATTGATGACAAACTGCTGAACACAAATGCTACAGTATGCCAAAGCTCAACAACATCTATTTTTAGAGAATTAACTAAATGGTTTTAATTTTTAGTCACGCCTGCCATGTATTGATCTTTTATTGAGCTCATTTAACTGTTTTCTCTGACCAAGCTTACTCTAAGTACATGTTTTATCTACAGGAGATTATTCAACTTCTCCAAAACTATTGAGGTGTAACAGCTGAGCCTATACACATCCTGCCAGAGGCCACTGGTGCTGTCTTCTAGTAGCTCCCCTGAAGATTCAGAATCAGGTCAAAGCCATTATTGCTCACTTGTTGTAATTTGAGACTGTTGAGACTGTTCTGTACTGACCTGTGAAGACATCCTGAAAGCCACAGGTAGACATCTGTCCACAGGAGGATCTTCTGGTTCCACAGATGGGCTGGCTGCCTCCTCCTCTGTAGCCCATCAGATACTCTCCTGAACCTCCAGAGCCTCCTCCATCCTCCTCTCGGCTCCTCATCCTCCTTTCGAGCTCCTCCGTCCAGTCAGCCGATCGACTCAGAGGTCCAGCGAGGCTTCGAGAGCGCTGCCTATGGACTTGGTGACCCTCAGCCATAGTCCTGTCAGTATGCACATTTCTAGTTAGCTTCACTTTGAAAGTAGATTATCCATACAGATACTAACATAGGTCATACTACAATGATCTAATACAGAGTTAAGGATCAAATCAGTGTTTGTGCATTAACCATGTACTTTTAATGCAGACTATTTTTCAAAGGATGCTGTGATGTTTCAAATGTGATGTTTTGTTTTCATATCTTTCCGGCAGCGAATAGTTTGATTAACTAACACGTGTATGAAAAGCAACTTTTACGAAACATCATTGTTTTTCATTCAACGTGTGAAAAAGAACAAGATCAGACATCCTGCTCGCTGAACGCATATCACAGGGATGTTTTGTCCTTGGAAGTTTACTTTAATACTTTATAGAGATTTGTGAAAACAAATGGTCGTCTGGATTTAGAAAAAAACAGAAGAGTTAATAATTAGTAATCCGAAACATCACACGCTTTGGAGAAATGCCTGCAGTAGATGGATGAACTACAGTGACTTTTGCAGACAGAATATGTGACATTACTGGTTTAATTTCTCTAAGCATGCCCCCTGTCTTTACATCAGTGAGTGATTACAACAGTGAGTTTGTTTACATGCAATGTTTTGTTGGGTTACAGGTGATATTAGAAAAGGCCCTAATCATCTGTTGCCTGAAAACCAGTGTAACACTGGTCCCAGTTGGCACTATATCATATCTGAGCATTTGATCAGATTTGCCACGACCAGTTGATTCCTCAAATGTGAAACACTGCTTCAGAATATTGACAATAAAGCATATCAGATTTCTAACTTAAATAACATAGTTTTCAATGGATTATCAAAAACACATTTAAGACCCTTTGACAGGATCTGATTTCCAAATGAGCCAGACAGTGATTGAGCTTTCAAGTCACTAATGCTAATGTTATGTAGCTAACTAGCTACAGCTGATCTGTCAGTAGCAGGGAAACTGATGGACCAAAAATTATGACCTGCTTTTGTCCATTTGGATGGTAAACCTGGCAGTGCTATTTTTAACTGCATATGTTGAGTGTGAAATTGTAATGCACTGATTAGTGAATGATCAGTTACAGTTTATTATATTTTAGTTTTAATTCCATAGCTTTGGGCATTATTTCTGCCAGTAATAAACAGTATTGTACTCACTCAACTGTAATTGCTGAGTTCTTGGAACATGCAACTTTGCTACCAGATTATTTCGTCCACTTTATTCGGAGGGAAAACCCCACATTCACCTAAAATGTTGCTGATAATCCCTCATTATTATCTTGTTAAATTGTTTGTACACAATTTACAAGGAAGCTGGTGTGTGTGGAGTTTGACTAACCTCTGGGTTTGTTTACAACCTGTCTGATCGTCACACGCCTCATGCTTCTTGCCCTGCCTGACTAGCAACACAACACATTCTCAGACCTCAACACTGTGAGCATTTAACAACAGAAATGATGCCCAAAATGATTTATATAAAAGTTTCTAAACTGGAATGATTCTTTAATGATATAACAAATGAACACTTTATCTGCAGCCCTGATTTGCATCACCTATGACAGTTAAAACCAGGAAGCATACCGCCATGTCAAATGTAAAACAAATGTTCTAACATTATAATTAACATGTAACACCACAGATACCTGTGGAGATGATGGTGGGCTCTGCGCGGGGACAGGGGGCTGTGGGAGGGGGATAGGGCTGGGGACTGTCCTGGGGAGCTGAGCTGTCTGGTGGTGGTCTTGATGTAGGAGGGGAAGATGGGAGGGTAGGGTTTCACCATGGGACTGGAAGAGGTGGATGAGTGGTTGGACCTGAGGAGTCGTTTGGCCAGCGTGGGGCTCTCCTGGGGAGGCAGCGGGGTGAAGCACACGCTGCTCCTCCTGCACTGCTGATGGGAGGGGGAGGCACTGGTGCTGGCTGTAGCAGCAGAGCGGTTAGATTCAGATCCAGCACTCAGGCAGTCCTCAAGGGAATCTGCGCTGGTACCAGAGCCCATCTGACCCTCACCTTCTTCAAACATGTTCCCTGAGCTCAGTCCTTCAGTGGGTTCGGGACTTTTGTTGTGGCTGTCTGCGGGCGCTGGACTCAGATCCACATCCACCTCGGGCTCCCTCTCATCCTCCTGCTGGGTTTCACCTCTTGCTTCCTCCTCCTCCCCTGGGGCTTCCCCATTACTGTAAAATGTGAGATCAGGGAAGCTGTTACCACCGGTTGTCATGGTGACCGGGCTGACTGCTGCCCCCCCAGCAGTAGCTATGGTGACGGTTGTATGAGGGGGCTGCTGCAGCCAAGCATGCTGGTCTTTTGTGCCTGTGGCAGCACAAAGAGGGGCTTCTCTCTCCCTCTCCCTCTGCCCCATACCATTTAGCTGCAGATGCTCCTCCTTCTCCTTCTCCTCCCTCCTCTCATGCACCTCTGTGTGGAAGGGGATGTGTAGTGTTGGTGGTGGGTCCATGTGTTTGACAGAGCCAGACAGAGGTCCCGTCTCTAGGAATGACAGGGCATCAGAGCCCAGTTCTAACTCTGGGGTCAGGTCAACTACCTCCGGAGGACTTAATTTAACTACCCCATTACTCTGCTTCCTCCTCCCCTCTCCTCCTGCCCAGCTCAAATCCTTTTCTCCCCCTTTCTGTGCTTCCAGAATTGAGGTAACCCCCCCTTGCTGCTGGTGCTGGAGCCTTATAGCGAGCTGGATGTCTGCTAGCAAATCCTCATGGTCAGCTGCTGAGTGGAAGCTGTAGATATCTGTGTCCGACCCCGAGCTCCCCCCTTTCTGCCCTCCATCCTCTGTGGGAGATGTTGCTGCCGTCGAGGCTTTTCGCTGCATCTCCTGCTTCTTCTCTCCTCCATTTCCTTCCTTCTTTCCTTGCTCCACTTTCTTTTTCTTTTCAGGGAAAGCAGCCTCTGTGTCCGACTGTCCAAGCTCATCTGCAGACATTTCAGGTGTTTTTGTGCTGTCCAGTTCGTCATGATGAGATGCTAAAACGTCTTCCTTTGAGCCTGTTACTGACGAACATACGTCTCCTTTCCCTTTCAGGTTGCCCTTTCTCTTCCGGATGGAGAAAACAGAGGACTTGGACTCAGATTTGTTTTTCTTTTTTCCTGGTGCTGTGCCATGCACCCCCCCTCCTCCTCCTCCTCCATTGCTGCCTGCTCCTTTACCTCCATGCTTACCCAGTTTCTTTCCTCCCTTTTTTGCCGTGTCCCCTCCTCCCTCTCTCCATCCTTCATCCAGTGAAGGGTAGCTTCCATTACCCGATGCTGCTGCAGCTTTCTTTTGCTTAGCCTCTTGGTTACCCATGTTGATGGAGAGCGTCTGATGGCTTCCTGCCTCTCCTCTCAGGTCATGTCTGGGAGAGCTCCTCCTGCCTGGGGGAGCTTTAAGATGCCTGCGCACGGGGAAGGTAAAACCGTTCTCTGCTTAATCTGTGGATGCACGTCTGGTGGTGGAGGAGGAGCGGCTGCCGATGGTATTTCTTTTTTTCAGCTCTGTTGTGTGATGATCTTCCTCGTTGTTTTCCGGTGACGAAAGCTGGCGTGGCAGTGATGTTGACGCTGATGCAAGAGAGGGATACAGCGCCTGTTTCCTCCTCCCCTTTTTCTTTCTGTCTTACCCTCCCCCTCCTCCTCCTCTTCTCCATCTGCTGAAAGGAGTGACGCAGGCACTGCATTCTCAGTGGAGATCTGACAGGGAGGCAGACTGAGAGAGATGGAGAGCAACTGGGATGGGGACACAGAGCCAAGGCTGCTGGAAAAAAAGACTAAAAAGACCTGAGAGGAATAAAGATGCTGGGACTGGCGGTTGGGATAGAAATGTCGACCATCCTGTACAGAGCTGCCTACATTACCCATACTGCTAAGTGTGGGCTTGGCTTTGATAAAGGGACCTCTTATGCAGCTTTCCATCACTGCAGGATATTGGCTCTCGAAAGCCCAAAAAGGTTCAATACACACAAATACTTGTTCTTCATACAGAACTATAGGTGAGCCATTTGTTTATTAACAAAACAGGTCCTTCAACAAGACCTTTAGGTATTTAACGCACAGTGTTCACAGATTTTTCATTCTAATTTCTACTGAAAAACAACATCTACTTTTAAGATAAATAAAAAAAAAAACAATCTCACCACAAGCTCCCCTCAGTAGCTGTTCTGGAGATTTCGATCAAATCACATGATCTTCCTCAGCAGAGGGGGTTTGCCCAGCTGTCACAGAAATGTAGATGTTCAAGTTTCCCAATTGCTCTCAAGCACTTTATGGATTACTTTTCCATGCCTGCTTGATTAATGTCATGGTAAATCAGTTTAAACTAGTTGTCAGCTCAATTTGAAGTTAATGTTTTGTATGCCAAGGTTCCATCATTTATTATTTTCTAGTTGCTAGTTGCCTCCCGATGAAATAATAGCTGAGGCACACAGGAACAGAGGGGTGAGAGTTCTTAATGATCCTGTTCAGAAGAAATGTTCATACCTCATTCCCAGTTTTCATGTGAAAGTGTAAAACACAATCACAAATATAGAAACTCTTGACATCCAGAATCCTTAATATTACTGTACAACACTCCATATTTCATTTCACTGGCACTATATGCCAATTTTGTTTCAAAAGTTGTGTGTAGTAAAAATCTGATTAGTGATCAGTTCCATGTAAACATAAGCTTTTACCGTCCATGCAAACACACGGTAAATGAACTGAATATGATAATAACTCAGTCAACTTAACAGAACTGAGGGTATGAATCCTATTTGTTGTTGGATTTGTTGTTCCTCTTGTAAAATATTACTTCTTTTAAGACCTCCTTTCAAAACCTAGCCTCAAGCCTAGAATTTAAGAACTTAAACTGTGTAAAAGTGTCATTTGTCCATGTCATTTCATTGCTGGTAGATACTTAAATAGACAGATAGTATATCCTTACAATGACTCAACATTGGTATTGCAAAGTATATGGAAATGTTTGATCATGATAAAACTGTATTGCTTGTGTTGTTCTTACTGTTCTTTGCCTCTACACCTTAAAACGGCAATGAGGTCAGTTTTTTCTCTATTGTGTAGAAATTTGATGGTGCACTATGATATATATGACATGAAAATTATGTACAGCAACAGCTTGAACCATTACATAAAATCAACTAACAATTCAGCAGCCACTTGGTGGCACTGTTTCACCATTATTACAACAACACGCTGATCCAGAGTTGCAATAGTGTAACACAATAGGCCAGAATGTTTGTTTCTTTACTTCATACTGTAATATTTTCAGTAATCATGGATTTATATGTTCAGACACATACATTTCATTTTGTTGCTCTTCAGCTCATTATACATGTAAACATGAAAGCAAATATGCAGATTTTGCACAGAGTGAGGTTGGACACATTCATTAAAGGTGCCCAAACTGAAGTCATGTCATTCACTGTTCACTGAAGTCATGTCCTTCACTGTTACTCACCAAAATGCACTGTGTGTATCCTTTAAGCCGAACAAACATGCTTAATCATCGGTGCAGGAAATCTCAACAGAGCAACAAAGCTGACAGGGCTTTATTTAACATGTGGTTTCTAGATTGCACAAGACTTTCTCTCTCCAATTTTCATCTCCAACAGTGGATGGGTCTGTGAATATAAAAATCTCAACAAACTACTATAAAATAACAAGGCTGTATCAAACATTCAGGGCTGCTTTAAAAAAAAAATATTACAAGATACACATAGAGAGAGAGCACAGTTTGGATATGGATAAGAAAAAAATATTTATTTAGTCCAATTATTCACCCGGAACACAATTTTCCCAGAATAATTCTTGTTTATAACTGTTTTGCTAATGTTTAGTCATAGTCGATTCGAAGTTGGCCATCATGATGTGCAATGGACAAAACCACGTCTCATAGACGACTACATAATAAATCCAGCAATGCTTTGAGTATGCAATACATTCACACAGGAAAATAACTAAATGTATTCATAAAAAGGCTATCATGTAGTCTTTATAAAAGCATTTCTGGATGAGTATTTTTATGTTATAGATGTTTATGTTGTAGTTGCTGGTTTATTTGGCAGACCTAGGTAAAACTAATTCAGAAAACTAATATTAATGCATTTATTTATATCAGTGATGATTATGTAAATATTAGAAACACCTCTCAAAAGAACACAAAACAATTCCGAAAAGCACAATAAAGATTAATGGACACCTCTCAGAACAGTTTCAACAAATAAGCTGCACCATCATAATTGATGATGATATTTGATGGCAAAGCAATATCTCAATGCAAGCTAAACTTGCTATCAAATCCTTAAAAGCAAAATTGTGACTAATAGTTCAACAACCACAATGTCAGTACTGACTACTGGAAACTGTGTTTTTAGAGGTTATTTATTTATTTGATTGTTTATTTATTAAAATATGCAGAAATGTAAATACTCAAAAATATAATAAGGCACAATTAAACCTCCTGGTAACATCAGTACTAAAACCAAATCAAAGCTGGGTTGCTTTTACTTTGACAAATAGTCCCACAAAGCTATTCACTTCCTTAACTACACCACATTATTGCATTATCCTATTATCAGGGCAGAAAAATATAAATATGTACCATCGTGGATAAATCAATAATAGTTTATCATCTGGCAGCATTCATCTTTTTAGTAAGTTAATTTTAATCTGTCCATTTAATTTAGATCGTTGTTGTGCAGCGTACATTTTGGCCTGAGGATAAAGTTAATGGACCCACCACTGTAATTTATCATCTGGGGACCATGAATATCTTCAACAAACATCAGAGAGATTATTTCCTGAACTATGGTGTCATTGGTGGTCAGTATGAAAAACCAAGTTGAAGGAGTCCCCAGATTATTAGCAGTTGTGCTTTAGGACGAAGAATAGTAAATACATATATGGTTGGTAATTGTCAAGATGTCAATGGAAAGACTACTCTTTAGATCCTCTACTAGCTTGGCAAAACTTGCTGTAAGACTAGAAATAGTTTTGTCTATCAAATTCAGTTCAGGATCTTCTACTTAAATTTGAGGTTTTTATATGGAAATCCACCTCTAAATATAGACCAGGAAATACACAGATCCATCCAGTAGTTAGCCACTCTACACTGGGTCTTTTTTCCTGAAAGTCACAGCCTTCCCCTGATGAAAATGAGGCTTTTTCCTCCTATGATTCCACTGGCACATCAAAATATCCCTAAATGTTGTCCGGAAGGTCTTGTTACACAGGGCATAGCACATGGGATTGACAGTGCTGTTAACATAACACAACCAGTAGCCCAGTGCCCATAGAGTTTCGGGAATACAGACCTGACAAAAAGTGTTGACCAACACCATGATGTTGTACGGTAACCATGTCATAACAAAGGCAAACAGGATGGCGCTCAGTGTCCGTGCTGCTTTCTTCTCATTTGCCTTTTTTTCATTTGTGCGCTTGTTGATCTCTGTCTTGGCCTTAGATGCAAAGCGTTTCGCCATTGCTGCATCTTTCATGGTAAAGGCTGCACGGGACTGGTTAGCAGGTGATGAGGTGACAGGGCTTGATTGTGACCCTTCTGGACGTCTGATAGATGATGAAAGTTGTTTATGCCCAATTTTCTTTGTCGATTTCTCGCGATCTAGATAGATAGATAGATAGATAGATAGATAGATAGATAGATTAGATCAATCATGCATACAAGGTAACTTGTTATATAATTTATACCCAACCTGTTGGAGGCTTTGGTGGAATTGCATCGTCAGTTTCCTCCAACAACCCTGCCTGATTCCCAGGGGCACCAGCTTCATTGTAGTTGAAGCTGTCAGAGCTGCTCTCCTTTGCCTCGCCCGCCGTAGTTGTCGTAGTGTTGACGGACCTCTTGGATGCATATTGACCTGGCAACAGTGTTGAAAATTGGAAGCAGAATGTGCCACACTTCCCTCTGCTTGCCTTTCCTCTTGGCATCCGAGCATTGTCTGTGGTTTTCTCTGAAGTTAGCTGATTTAATTCATAGCTGCTGCAACTTTGAGAGCTAATTTGGCAAAGCATGGCTGGTGAATCTCTTTGGTTGATAGTCACAGCTTCTTCACCAGCTCTTCCACTAGCACTCCCTTGATCATAAGTCTGGCTGTTGCTATTGCCTGACCCAGATCCCTTGAGACCTTGTACATCTTTAGCACGCTTCTCTGTTTCCTGATAAATCTTCCAAAATAGTATTGCCATAATAGTTACTGGCAAATAGAATGCGGCAATAGCAGTGCAGAATGTAATGATGGGCTCAGTCAGGAACTGGATGTAGCACTGATCAGAAGGGACTGTCCGGCTACCCTCAATGTACTGCCAGAACAAGATGGCTGGAGCCCAGAGAACGAAAGAGATCGACCAGGCTAATCCAATCATGGTCATGGCCCGTTTGGTTGTACGCTTGGCCCGGTAGGTCAAAGGTCTGGTCACAGAGAAATACCTGATAGGCACATAAAGAAAGAAGGCAACTGTATAAATTAATAATTGTGCTGGGCATTGTTATCTACAACACTGTCTTTGGTATTAGTACCATGGACAGTTTAAGATTTTACACTAGGGACTTTAGATGTGCATGATTTCCCATGTTACATGGAAATGTATGCTTTTTGTGATTTGCATACTTAACCCATTCAGAAGAAACACTTCCAACAAACTAATCATCTAGTACACATCAGCATCTGCGTGTGTCCTATGTTATATAGAATCATGAGGGTAGAACCAACAGGATATGTAGGTAATAGGTGGTTATCCAGAAAAATTATAATAAATTATGTTGTGTTACCTGTCAAAGCTGATGACGAGGAGGTTCATAACTGAGGCGTTACTGGCCACGTAGTCTATTGCAAGCCACAAGTCACAGACCACTGGCCCCAGAGCCCACTGGTTCATGATAAAGTAGGTGGTATACAGGTTCATTGACAGTGTGCCAATTATCAGGTCAGCAAATGCTAGGCTAAGCAGGTAGTAGTTATTCACTGTCTTCAGTGCCTTATTGATCTTGAATGACACCAACACAAGGATGTTTCCAACAACAGTGACAAGAGAAAGTGATCCAGTGAGGAAGACAATTATGATGACCTAGAAGCACAGAAAGAACCAAAGAAGGTGGTTAAGTGCGCTTACGGATTTTACTATAATGACTCAAAGTCTCAAAACTTATTCCTGGTTCACTGTTTGTGCTCTGAAACTCAAGTGTAAACAGTGTTATTGTTTAAGAGACTGAACTGTGCAAAAATGTGTATGTCTGAATGCTATGACATATCGTGTTTCTTGAAACTGAAACATGACATTGACATTGAGCAGTGAATGCCATTCAATCAATTGGTCCTACTTTCTCTCTTTTTGTATCTCTGCGCTGCTGCAAGATGACAGACGAGGGAAGGAGCTGGGTCGGAATGGGGCGCTTGAAAAAGTGTCCCTTTCCGACGCGGCACGTCCGAGAACAAAACTAAACAGTAGCGGCCACTTGCAGCAGCGCAGGGATACAAAAAGAGAGAAAGTAGGGCCAAGTGATTACGAGGTGGGACTTTTTCGAGAACATCGGTTTTGTGATGAAAATAAATCACTCTTTTGAACACATGCTGTTTTGAGAAGAAAAACTTTTTATTTAAGTGTCCCAGCAAACCTGCCGGACTACTTTCGTTGCTGACCAAACCTGGACAGAACTCGGCCCACAGGACACTGTCGGGGGTAAGTGGGTGTGGATGTGCGACACTACTGACGGGGATGCCATACAGATTCATGTCAAAAATCCCGAACTATCCCTTTAAATTCAATTATTTATCTGACTCCCTAAGTTACAAATTGAGTACTGTAAGTACTGGTCTATTCTAGGCCATCTTCTGTTCATCATTAAACAATAAATAAAGTAAGTCAGTTCTGCCACTCACACGAAATCTGACTTTTATACTTAAAATGGCCATTAAACATCTACAGTCAGGTTCCAATGATTTTCATATTTACTAATGAAAAAAAGATTTTTTAAATGAAGATGATTTGATGTTTGACTCAAATTTAACTACAGTTATGGAATTGCTTATATAACACATAAAGAATCTAGTCATTAATAATTTAGACAAGTCTCATAACTTTCCATCGAAAAAGTTTATCTTGGAACACAAACTGTAAGCCACTGGTTCAAATGAGGCATAAATTCCCTTGAGCTTTGGAGCAGCCATGTGAAGAGCACAGTTGAATGTTTCTCTGGCAGTTCAAATTCTTTGCTACTGAAGCCATGGAATCTACACAGTAAGCCCACAAAGATACCTTGCCGGCTCTCAACCTGCTCTAAACCAAGTGTGCATGTCTAACATGCATATTTATATACTATATTAGTAAGCCCTATGAGGTATCAGTTACTAATATTTTACACATGTAAAAATGTGTCAGTTAACTAAAGTTGGTGATGACTTATTCAGTGCTAGTGTCACCAAAGAACTATAACTGTTGAAAGGTTAATTTGGGGTAAAATAATATCTGATTGTTACCTGCCACATAGTATGTCCTCCTAATGGGTCATCTGCTGGCTGCATTAATGTCCTGTTAACTGGTGAATCAGTGAAGTTTCCTCCTTGCCTTGAATCATCATTGACATTAAACTGCATCCACCCCCCAACACTTTCAGATAATACTGGCTCCTGGTAAGGGCCAACTGAAGATTTGGAGAAAGAAAAACATAAAAAAAAGGACACAATTCAATGCAGGAAATCACAGACCAGGTCTCTTATGAACTTTGTAGAAAGCTGCATGAAATTTAATTACAGATTTGGCGAGTCTGCTGTTACTATCCATGAGAATCACATGCAATTCCACACAATTCTCATCTCATGTTTGGCTTAAATCAGTTTAAATCATTTGAAAAGCTTTACTTGGTGTTAGTGTTTAATTTTTACAAAGATAATTCAAAATATGCATAGAACTTCACAATGTGCTGACCACAGTGTGGCAGTCCCACTATTGATGGTGGCATAAGGCTGATCTGTCATACCAGGAGAACTGTTGATCAGGAAGTGGACAAAATTAGAGCTGGACGTCTGGTTCATGATGACCAATGAACATCTGGAAGAAAAAAGGGTCGCAAAATCAAATATAATGAACTTGGTGTTATAGCTACACCAATGATACAAAACTGTAATCAGCAAATGGATTGATAAGGGTATTTCAATATTAGCCACAGTATCCAGCAAAGAACACTTAAGACTCCTGTTTACAGCACTTGAACTGAGTTGGCAGGAGGAAAGAGAGCAGACCACGGAGAAGCGAGTATTTGCTTGTGAAACAGTTTACTTAAAACCCACACACTTAATGACCCCATCATTTAGTTTGTTCAATCTTAGCCAATATTGCACAGCCTTACAAAAGTTCTCAACAATGAGTGTATCGCATTGTTGCTACATTAGCTGACTATCACAGCACTACATAGATAATAAACAGTGACAAACAAAGTGCATTTCATTTTTTTTTTTTTAGTTATGGAATGTTGCAGGCACTATTCTGACCACTATGATAATCATAATGGTGCCCGAGGTCACAGGATATAGCTGTCACACTTCATAGACACAGTAATTAGGTACATAGAATTGTTGGTCTCTGTAAATAATATTATAAAGAGTACGGTCTAGACCTGCTCTGTAGTAGTCTGTAGTGCTATATAAATAAAACTGAACTGAATAGCCTAGAAGTCTCTACAGAGTCAGATAATGTATGACCACTAAATATACTATATATCTTTGTATATATATATATATATATATATTTCTTTGTTTGTAGATGAATTACTATTTATGGGCATCAAGTAGATAGTTGTGTCACTGTCCTGAGGACATACAGATGATCCAAAAAGGCAACTTCTACAGAATTGAGGTTTGAATTGATCAGCAGATGGATTTAAAAGCAGTTTAGCTTTGGCATTTATTCTAATATACCCTCCCTTTCACACAGTCTCACTTCGTTTATTTTGGACGAGGCTACAATGGAAACACATTAGACATTTTAATGATTGTAAACATTAACATTAACACTTCACATCTAGAGCTTGAATTTTACTCTTTTACTCACTAATTTTGTCAGTTCCAACTTCAATCTTTACCTTGCTGCAGCATTATCAGCACTTGGTAGAGGGTCAGTCAGATGCTATCCACACTGACTTGATGTCTTCATTTTTTTGTGTATTTTGTTCAGTCATGAAACTCTCTCATTTGTGCAGTACTTTTGCACATGAACAAACACAGACTAGCTATTTACATACAACAAGTATAGTCACAGCACCTTAATGAGCGTAAAAGTATTTCCTACTTTTACATGAAGCACTGGAATATCACAGTCTCTGACTCCCATTGCTCTATGAACACAGTGTAGTGTGCGCCTTAATGCTGCAGATGAATTGGAAAACCACTCCAGCAGAGTTCAATCCTCAGTTTTCATTGCATTGCTGATTCTGGCATAGATTAGCATAGCCTGTAAAGAACAGATGACATCACTAATACAGGCTGTACTAATTAAAGCCAGAACCATCATCTCCACAGAAAATGTTTTCAATTCGAACCTTTAGCTCTGATGCATGGTGTTAGAGAAGAGAAAGGTTTCAGACATTACCACACACACACACACACACACACATATATATATATATATATATATATATATATATATATATATATACACACACACACACACACACACACACATATATATATATATAGTTTGTTTTTTCAAATAAAATTTGAAAACACTTTATAATATATATAATTATTTATAATTCTTTTTCCCAAAAAACATCCTTCAGTGAAAACATGTCTTATAAACTTATAAACTAAGTGGGAAACACAAAATGCGGACTAAAAGGACTATAACTCAATACTTTTATTTGTCTAATGAACTTATATCTTTTGTTTTTTGCATTACTAATACTTTGTTGCTTTATATGTGTGTATAGACAGACAGATAGATAGACTAGACCGACAGAATGTTTGATTTCTCTGTAGATATTTAAATTTACATTTATCTCAGGTTAATTTTAACATGTGGATACTGTGTTATAGAGTAATTCTAATGTATGCTCAATATATGTTTGCATGCTGCAACTGGATGTTTGAAATTCCTAAAGTATGTATGTATGTATGTATGTATGTATATCTATCTGTCTGCGTGTGTGTCTATCTATCTATCTATCTATCTATCTATCTATCTATCTTTTTGAAAAAAAAAAGCTAAAGAACATTTAAGGGATTAGCCCCTGCACCACTTTGGACACTGTATATAAAATTTCAAGATAAAGTAAAAAAAAAAGTGTGAGTTTATTCTTATCAAAAGAACTTACCAGTACAGTCTGGTTCCCAGTATCCACTATAGTATCCTGCTCAGAAGCTCAGCTCTGCTCATGCAGCATACTTCTCTCTGTTGTGGCTCAGACTGCTGAGTTCGTGTGTGTCTGGAACCTCCAGCTCCGCCTTTGACTGCTGCTTTTACACTCTCTGTCACGTAACAGACCTGATCTGATCTTCCACAACAGAGGGAGGCCGTAGATGTTTGGTATGACAAACCAAACTAGTCTATGACAATGATTATGATTTGAATTTAATTTAATTTCTTTAAATTAATTTTAATTAAATAAAAAACATATAACTATTGATAAGTCTGATTGTCACAGGAAGACATGAAGAGCAATTTTGCCCTTTCAAGGCCGAAATAGCTCAGCTGGCGGCGCGTATGACTGAAGGTGTAACGGTCTCTGGTTCAATCCTGGGTTTTGGCAACAATCAACTTTGTCTGGGCTGTGGAACTGCCACATTTGTGTTGGGTACAGCAGCACAGTCATGTGGGGCTCACTGTGGTACAACCTCTGAATGGTGACAATGGCCAAATGAGGAAAAGCTTGTGTTGTGTTCATCACGTGCTACAGCAATTTTATACAGAAATTGTAGCATTTTGGGAACCACAGTCTGATGGGGGTTGACTGGCAATTGCTGGTGACTCACCATTGTTTTAAAGTCTCATCTGAGCCACACTGTAACTGGCCAAGATGGTTGCTTTTAAAAGATTTTGAACTACGAGAGAGATATAACAAGCCACAAGCAATACGGGATGCTACCTCAACACATCCACTGGGTTGATGCCAGATTTGAGCAAAGACAAATCTGCGTTCTCTTTGTGAAGCGACCACAACACGGGATCCTGAGTCTGCTTGTTACAAGAAGACATGAAGCCAAATAGAAAAGGTTGCACTTTTACCTGTGCAGCTGCTTTTGTTTTGGAAGGAAGCTCTGGTTGTGCAATGCAGAGCCTAGATAGCTCAGATGGTGGAGCATCAGACTTTTAATTTGAGGGTCCACGTTTCAAGTCCCTGTTCAGGTGCAATCTTTGCCCATCCCTAGGGTTACAAAAGCAAGAACCAAATTGCTGCTCCTTAAAAGAATGATGAGTAACCAGCAATTGTCAGTTCACCCCCATCAAACTGTGGTTCCCAAAATGCCACGTTTTCTGTATAAAATTGTTGTAGCACGTGATGAAGAGACCCACACAACACGAGCTCTTCCTCATTTGGACATTGTCGCCATTCAGAGGTTGCACTACGGTACGCCCTACGACTGTGCTGCAGTACCTGACACCAGTGTGGTGGTTCCACAGCCCAGACATAGTTGGTTGTTGCCGAAACCTGGGATGGAACCAGGGACCTTTAGATCTTCAGTCTAACGCTCTCCCAGCTGGAGAGCTACTTCGGCCTAGACCAGGACAAAATTGGCAGTTTCCCCATCCCCACACCATTTCAGAACCCTGATGCAGACAATGCTCACGTTAAAAAAGTCTTCCTTGCATTTGCAAGAACAAAACATTGGAATTAGGTTTTAAAAGTGCCGTTTTCACTGCCACTTCACCTGGAGATGACAAGTGTACAAAGTACAGCAGACATACATGGTTGTACTATTAAGGAGCAGCTATTTTTTCTTGCTTCCGTAACCCTAGGGATGGGCAAAGATTGCGCCTGAACAGGGACTTGAATCCTGGACCCTCAGATTAAAAGTCTGATGCTCTACCGTCTGAGCTATCCAGGCTCTGCGTTGCACCACCGGAGCTTCCTTCCAAAAGAAAAGCAGCTGCATAGGTAAAAGTGCAACCTTTTCCATTAGCGAACATCTGGCTGTATTTCTAAACTTTCACTGATGATGTCACAGGTCACATGACCTCATCAGTGGGGGCGGGGCTAAACATAAAAAGAGTTTGACATGTGACCTGTGACATCATCAGTGGCATCCTAAAAGTTTATAAATAGGACTCAGTGCACTGCTGTCATTGTTGTGGTGGTTTGGCAATGCAAAGACGCACACGGAGGCAGGACCCTCACACCACCCCTGCCGGCGCAGGCAGACCCATAGGTCCACCGTCAGACGCCGCTGTAGAAGAGTGGACGTGCAAAACCTGAGGTCAGCGTGTGCACACGCAGAGAGGCCTTTCGCCCCCCCCTCGACGGCACAGGCGGACCCATAGGTCCATCGTCAGTCGCCGCCGTAGGAGAGTGGACGTTCGAAACCTGAAGTCAGCGTGTGCATCTTGGCATTGTCAAACCACTTCAACAACGTCACTGATGACTGTGCAGTTTGTCTGACATCAGCAGACACCGTTATATCTTCAGTCTAACGCTCTCCCAGCTGAGCTATTTCTACCTACACCAGCACAAATTTGGCATTTTCCCCATCCCCCACACCATTTCGGAACCCTGACACTGCTCACATTAAAAAAAAAAGTCTTCCTTGCATTTGCAAGAACAAAACCTTGAAATGAGGTTTTAAAAGGGCCCTTTTCACTGCCACTTCACCTGGAGCTGACAAGTGTACAAAGTACAGCAGACATACATGGTTGTATTATTAAGGAGCAGCTATTTTTTCTTGCTTCCGTAACCCTAGGGACTGGCAAAGATTGCGCCTGAACAGGGACTTGAATCCTGGACCCTCAAATTAAGAGACTGATGCTCTACCGTCTGAGCTATACAGACTCTGCATTGCACCAGCGGAGCTTCCTTCCAAAAGAAAAGCAGCTGCATAGGTAAAAGTGTAACCTTTCCATTAGCGAACTCCTGGCTGTATTTATAAACTTTCACTGATGATGTCACAGGTCACATGACCCCGTCAGTGGGGGCGGGGCTAAACATAAAAAGAGCTTGACATGTGACCTGTGACATCACCAGTGGCATCCTAAAAGTTTATCAATAGGACTCAGTGCACTGCTGTCATCGTTGTGGTGGTTTGGCAATACCAAGACGCACACGGAGACAAGCCCCTCGCCCCACCTCTGCCACCACCGTAGGAGAGTGGACATGCGAAACCGAGGTCAACGTGTGCGTCTTGGCATTGTAAAGCCACTACAACAACGTCACTGATGACCTTGCAGTTTGTCTGACATCAGCAGGTGTTAGACAAACTGCACTGCGGTCCCTGTCAACACCAACCTGACTGTAATGCACCCTCTCCCTGTATCGGTAGACCCACAGACACACCTTAATGGACATCACAATAACCGAGATTGGTTCAGGTCGGACCGCTCATGTACCCTCCTCGGCCCCGTCCATTAGAAACGAATGTGCGCTGCCCAGATCATTTCCAAAGACAAACTCTCCTTGAATGGAAGGTTTACGCACTGGTTTGCACTGGAGTTGTGGCGTGCTCTGTTGTGGCATAAAACGCAACAAGAATAACCAAGCTTTTCAAAGCCACAACTTAAAAGCCACAACATCAAAGCAACAACTTCAAAGCCACAACTTCAAAGCCACAACATCAAAGCAACAACTTCAAAGCCACAACATCAAAGCAACAACTTCAAAGCCACAACATCAAAGCCACAACTTAAAAGCCACAACTTCAAGTCCAAACATCAATGCCGCAACTTCAAAGCCACAACATCAAAGCAACAACTTCAAAGCCACAACATCAAAGCAACAACTTCAAAGCCACAACATCAAAGCCACAACTTAAAAGCCACAACTTCAAGTCCAAACATCAATGCCGCAACTTCAAAGCCACAACATCAGAGCCACAACTTCAAAGCCACAACTGCAAAACAACAACTCCTAACATCAAAGCCACAACATCAAAGCCACAAAAACAAAGCCAAAACATCAAAGCCATAACTTCAAAGTCACAACATCAAAGCCACAACTTCAAAGCCACAACATCAAAGCATCAACTTCGAAGCAACAACATCAAAGCAACAACATCAAAGCAACAACATCAAAGCCACAACTTCAAAGCCACAACATCAAAGCAACAACTTCAAATCCAAACATCAAAGCCACAACACCAAAGCAACAACTTCAAAGCCACAACTTCAAAGTCAAAACATCAAAGCCACAACTTCAAATCCAAACATCAAAGCCACAAAATCAAAGCCACAACATCAAAGCCACAACATCAAAGCAACAACTTCAAAGCCACAACATCAAAGCAACAACTTCAAAGCCACAACATCAGATCCACAACATCAAAGCCACAACTTAAAAGCCACAACTTCAAAGTCAAGACATCAAAGCCACAACTTCAAATCCAAACATCAAAGCCACAACACCAAAGCAACAACTTCAAAGCCACAACTTCAAAGTCAAAACATCAAAGCCACAACTTCAAATCCAAACATCAAAGCCACAAAATCAAAGCCACAACATCAAAGCCACAACATCAAAGCAACAACTTCAAAGCCACAACATCAAAGCAACAACTTCAAAGCCACAACTTCAAGTCCAGACATCAAAGCCGCAACTTCAATGCCACAACATCAGAGCCACAACATCAAAGCCACAACTTCAAAGCAACAACACAAAAGCAACAACACAAAAGCCACAACTTCAAAGCCACAACTTAAAAGCCACAACTTCAAAGCAACAACATAAAAGCCACAAAATCAAAGCCACAACTTCAAAGCCACAACTTCAAAGTCACTGCTGTCATTGTTGAGGTGGTTTGGCAATGCCAAGACGCACACGGAGACAGGACCCTCACCCCACCCCTGCCGGCGCAGGCAGACCCATAGGTCCACCGTCAGACGCCACCATAGGAGAGTGGACGTGCGAAACCTGAAGTCATCGTGTGCATCTTGGCATTGTCAAACCACTTCAACAACGTCACTGATGACTGTGCAGTTTGTCTGACATCAGCAGACACCTTTATATCTTCAGTCTAACGCTCTCCCAGCTGAGCTATTTCGACCTACACCAGCACAAATTTGGCATTTTCCCCATCCCCCACACCATTTCGGAACCTTGACACTGCTCACATAAAAAAAAAAAGTCTTCCTTGCAATTGCAAGAACAAAACATTTGAAATGAGGTTTTAAAAGGGACCTTTTCACTGCCACTTCACCTGGAGATGACAAGTGTACAAAGTACAGCAGACATACATGGTTGTACTATTAAGGAGCAGCTATTTTTTCTTGCTTCCGTAACCCTAGGGACTGGCAAAGATTGCACCTGAACAGGGACTTGAATCCTGGACCCTCAGATTAAGAGACTGATGCTCTACCGTCTGAGCTATGCAGACTCTGCATTGCACCAGCGGAGCTTCCTTCCAAAAGAAAAGCAGCTGCATAGGTAAAAGTGTAACCTTTCCATTAGCGAACTCCTGGCTGTATTTATAAACTTTCACTGATGATGTCACAGGTCACATGACCCTGTCAGTGGGGGCGGGGCTAAACAGAAAAAGAGCTTGACATGTGACCTGTGACATCACCAGTGGCATGCTAAAAGTTTATAAATAGGACTCAGTGCACTGCTGTCATTGTTGTGGTGGTTTGGCAATGCAGTCATTGTTGTGGTGGTTTGGCAATGCAAAGACGCACACGGAGACAGGCCCCTCGCCCCACCCCTGCCGGCGCAGGCAGACCCATAGGTCCACCGTCAGACGCCGCCGTAGGAGAGTGGACATGCGAAACCGAGGTCAACGTGTGCGTCTTGGCATTGTCAAGCCACTACAACAACGTCACTGATGACCTTGCAGTTTGTCTGACATCAGCAGGTGTCAGACAAACTGCACTGCGGTCCCTGTCAACACCAACCTGACTGTAATGCACCTTCTCCCTGTATCGGTAGACCCACAGACACACCTTAATGGACATCACAATAACCGAGATTGGTTCAGGTCGGACCGCTCATGTACCCTCCTCGGCCCCGTCCATTAGAAACGAATGTGCGCTGCCCAGATCATTTCCAAAGACAAACTCTCCTTGAATGGAACGTTTACGTTCTGCACTGGAGTTGTGGCGTGCTCTGTTGTGGCATAAAACGCAACAAGGATAACCAAGCTTTTCAAAGCCACAACTTAAAAGCCAGAACATCAAAGTCACAAGATCAAGGCCACAACTTCAAAGCCACAACATCAAAGCCACAACGTCAAAGTCAAAACATCAAAGCCACAACTTCAAAGCCACAACATCAAAGCCACTACTTAAAAACCACAACATGAAAGCCACAACATCAAAGCCACAACATCAAAGCAACAACTTCAAAGCCACAAAACCAACTTCAAAGCAACGACTTCAAAGCCACAACAATAAAGCCCACAACATCAAAGCCACAACTTCAAAGCCACAACATCAAAGCAACAACTTCAAAGCCACAACATCAGATCCACAACATCAAAGCCACAATTTAAAAGCCACAACTTCAAAGCCACAACTTCAAAGTCAAAACATCAAAGCCACAACTTCAAATCCAAACATCAAAACCACAACATCAAAGCCACAACATCAAAGCCACAACTACAAAGTCACAACATCAAAGCCATAACTTCAAAGCCACAACATCAAAGCCACAACTTCAAAGTAACAACATCAAAGCCACAACATAAAAGCAACAACATCAAAGCCACAACTTCAAAGCCACAACATCAAAGCAACAACTTCAAAGCCACAACACCAGATCCACAACATCAAAGCCACAATTTAAAAGCCACAACTTCAAAGCCACAACTTCAAAGTCAAAACATCAAAGCCACAACTTCAAATCCAAACATCAAAACCACAACATCAAAGCAACAACTTCAAAGCCACAACTTCAAAGCCACAACTTCAAAGTCAAAACATCAAAGCCACAACTTCAAATCCAAACATCAAAGCCACAAGCAACAAAATCAAAGCCACAACTTCAAAGCCACAACATCAAAGCAACAACTTCAAAACCACAACATCAGAGCCACAACATCAAAGCCACAACTTTAAAGCAACAACATAAAAGCAACAACACAAAAGCCACAACTTCAAAGCCACAACTTAAAAGCCACAACTTCAAAGCAACAACAGCAACAACATCAAAGCCACAACTTCAAAGCCACAACATCAAAGCAACAACTTCAAAACCACAACATCAGAGCCACAACTTTAAAGCAACAACATAAAAGCAACAACACAAAAGCCACAACTTCAAAGCCACAACTTAAAAGCCACAACTTCAAAGCAACAACATCAAAGCCACAACTTCAAATCCAAACATCAAAGCCACAACATCAAAGCCACAACTACAAAGTCACAACATCAAAGCCATAACTTCAAAGCCACAACTTCAAATCCAAACATCAAAGCCACAACATCAAAGCCACAACTACAAAGTCACAACATCAAAGCCATAACATAAAAGCAACAACATCAAAGCCACAACTTCAAAGCCACAACATCAAAGCAACAACTTCAAAGCCACAACATCAGATCCACAACATCAAAGCCACAATTTAAAAGCCACAACTTCAAATCCAAACATCAAAACCACAACATCAAAGCAACAACTTCAAAGCCACAACTTCAAAGCCACAACTTCAAAGTCAAAACATCAAAGCCACAACTTCAAATCCAAACATCAAAGCCACAAAATCAAAGCCACAAGCAACAACATCAAAGCCACAACTTCAAAGCCACAACTTTAAAGCAACAACATAAAAGCAACAACACAAAAGCCACAACTTCAAAGCCACAACTTAAAAGCCACAACTTCAAAGCAACAACATCAAAGCCACAACTTCAAATCCAAACATCAAAGCCACAACATCAAAGCCACAACTACAAAGTCACAACATCAAAGCCATAACTTCAAAGCCACAACATCAAAGCATTAACTTCAAAGCAACAACATAAAAACAACAACATCAAAGCCACAACTTCAAAGCCACAACATCAAAGCAACAACTTCAAAGCCACAACATCAGATCCACAACATCAAAGCCACAACATCAAAGCCACAACTTCAAAGTCACAACATCAAAGCCACAACATAAAAGCAACAACATCAAAGCCACAACTTCAAAGCCACAACATCAAAGCAACAACTTCAAAGCCACAACTTCAAGTCCAAACATCAAAGCCGCAATTTCAAAACCACAACATCAGAGCCACAACATCAAAGCCACAACTTTAAAGCAACAACATAAAAGCAACAACACAAAAGCCACAACTTCAAAGCCACAACTTAAAAGCCACAACTTCAAAGCAACAACATAAAAGCCACAAAATCAAAGCCACAACTTCAAAGCCACAACTTCAAATCCAAACATCAAAGCCACAACTTCAAAACCAAAACAGGAAAGCAACAACTGCAAAGCCACAACATCAAAGTCACTGCTGTCATTGTTGTGGTGGTTTGGCAATGCCAAGACGCACACGGAGACAGGACCCTCGCCCCACCCCTGCCGGCGCAGGCAGACCCATAGGTCCACCGTCAGACGCCGCCGTAGGAGAGTGGACGTGCGAAACCTGAGGTCAGCGTGTGCATCTTGGCATTGTCAAACCACTTCAACAACGTCACTGATGACCTTGCAGTTTGTCTGACATCAGCAGGTGTCAGTCAAACTGCACTGCGGTCCCTGTCAACACCAACCTGACTGTAATGCACCCTCTCCCTGTATTGGTAGACCCGCTACCCAGATCATTTCCAAAGACAAACTCTCCTTGAATGTAACATTTATGTGCTGCACTGGAGTCGTGGCGTACTCTTTTGTTGCACGAAACACAACAAGGATGTCCAGCCTTTTCACTGCCACTTCACCTGGAGCTGACAAGTGTACAAAGTACAGCAGACATACATGGTTGTACTATTAAGGAGCAGCTATTTTTTCTTGCTTCCGTAACCCTAGGGATTGGCAAAGATTGCGCCTGAACAGGGACTTGAATCCTGGACCCTCAGATTAAGAGACTGATGCTCTACCGTCTGAGCTATCCAGACTCTGCATTGCACCAGCGGAGCTTCCTTCCAAAAGAAAAGCAGCTGCATAGGTAAAAGTGTAACCTTTCCATTAGCGAACTCCTGGCTGTATTTATAAACTTTCACTGATGATGTCACAGGTCACATGACCCCGTCAGTGGGGGCGGGGCTAAACATAAAAAGAGCTTGACATGTGACCTGTGACATCACCAGTGGCATCCTAAGTTTATAAATAGGACTCAGTGCACTGCTGTCATTGTTGTGGTGGTTTGGCAATGCAGTCATTGTTGTGGTGGTTTGGCAATGCAAAGACGCACACGGAGACAGGCCCCTCGCCCCACCCCTGCCGGCGCAGGCAGACCCATAGGTCCACCGTCAGACGCCGCCGTAGGAGAGTGGACATGCGAAACCGAGGTCAACGTGTGCATCTTGGCATTGTCAAACCACTACAACAACGTCACTGATGACCTTGCAGTTTGTGTGACATCAGCAGACACCTTTATATCTTCAGTCTAACGCTCTCCCAACTGAGCTTTTTCGACCTACACCAGCACAAATTTGGCATTTCCCCACCCCCCACACCATTTCGGAACCCTGACACTGCTCACATGAAAAAAAAAGTTTTCCTTGCAATTGCAAGAACAAAACCTTGAAATGAGGTTTTAAAAGGGCTGTTTTCACTTCACCTGGAGCTGACAAGTGTACAAAGTACAGCAGACATACATGGTTGTACTATTAAGGAGCAGCTATTTGTTCTTGCTTCCGTAACCCTAGGGACTGGCAAAGATTGCGCCTGAACAGGGACTTGAATCCTGGACCCTCAGATTAAGAGACTGATGCTCTACCGTCTGAGCTATCCAGACTCTGCATTGCACCAGCGGAGCTTCCTTCCAAAAGAAAAGCAGCTGCATAGGTAAAAGTGTAACCTTTCCATTAGCGAACTCCTGGCTGTATTTATAAACTTTCACTGATGATGTCACAGGTCACATGACCCCGTCAGTGGGGGCGGGGCTAAACATAAAAAGAGCTTGACATGTGACCTGTGACATCACCAGTGGCATCCTAAGTTTATAAATAGGACTCAGTGCACTGCTGTCATTGTTGTGGTGGTTTGGCAATGCAGTCATTGTTGTGGTGGTTTGGCAATGCAAAGACGCACACGGAGACAGGCCCCTCGCCCCACCCCTGCCGGCGCAGGCAGACCCATAGGTCCACCGTCAGACGCCGCCGTAGGAGAGTGGACATGCGAAACCGAGGTCAACGTGTGCATCTTGGCATTGTCAAACCACTACAACAACGTCACTGATGACTGTGCAGTTTGTGTGACATCAGCAGACACCTTTATATCTTCAGTCTAACGCTCTCCCAACTGAGCTTTTTCGACCTACACCAGCACAAATTTGGAATTTCCCTATCCCCCACACCATTTCGGAACCCTGACACTGCTCACATGAAAAAAAAAGTCTTCCTTGCAATTGCAAGAACAAAACCTTGAAATGAGGTTTTAAAAGGGCCGTTTTAACCGCCACTTCACCTGGAGCTGACAAGTGTACAAAGTACAGCAGACATACATGGTTGTACTATTAAGGAGCAGCTATTTTTTCTTGCTTCCGTAACCCTAGGGACTGGCAAAGATTGCGCCTGAACAGGGACTTGAATCCTGGACCCTCAGATTAAGAGACTGATGCTCTCCCGTCTGAGCTATACAGACTCTGCATTGCACCAGCGGAGCTTCCTTCCAAAAGAAAAGCAGCTGCATAGGTAAAAGTGTAACCTTTCCATTAGCGAACTCCTGGCTGTATTTATAAACTTTCACTGATGATGTCACAGGTCACATGACCCCGTCAGTGGGGGCGGGGCTAAACATAAAAAGAGCTTGACATGTGACCTGTGACATCACCAGTGGCATCCTAAGTTTATAAATAGGACTCAGTGCACTGCTGTCATTGTTGTGGTGGTTTGGCAATGCAGTCATTGTTGTGGTGGTTTGGCAATGCAAAGACGCACACGGAGACAGGCCCCTCGCCCCACCCCTGCCGGCGCAGGCAGACCCATAGGTCCACCGTCAGACGCCGCCGTAGGAGAGTGGACATGCGAAACCGAGGTCAACGTGTGCATCTTGGCATTGTCAAACCACTACAACAACGTCACTGATGACCTTGCAGTTTGTCTGACATCAGCAGGTGTCAGTCAAACTGCACTGCGGTCCCTGTCAACACCAACCTGACTGTAATGCACCCTCTCCCTGTATTGGTAGACCCACAGACACACCTTAATGAACATCACAACAACTGAGATTGGTTCAGGTCGGACCGCTTATGTACCCTCCTTGGCCCCGTCCATTAGAAAGTAATGTGCGCTACCCAGATCATTTCCAAAGACAAACTCTCCTTGAATGTAACATTTACGTGCTGCACTGGAGTTGTGGCGTACTCTTTTGTTGCACGAAACACAACAAGGATATCCAGCCTTTTCACTGCCACTTCACCTGGAGCTGACAAGTGTACAAAGTACAGCAGACATACATGGTTGTACTATTAAGGAGCAGCTATTTTTTCTTGCTTCCGTAACCCTAGGGACTGGCAAAGATTGCGCCTGAACAGGGACTTGAATCCTGGACCCTCAAATTAAGAGACTGATGCTCTACCGTCTGAGCTATCCAGACTCTGCATTGCACCAGCGGAGCTTCCTTCCAAAAGAAAAGCAGCTGCATAGGTAAAAGTGTAACCTTTCCATTAGCGAACTCCTGGCTGTATTTATAAACTTTCACTGATGATGTCACAGTTCACATGACCCCGTCAGTGGGGGCGGGGCTAAACAGAAAAAGAGCTTGACATGTGACCTGTGACATCACCAGTGGCATGCTAAAAGTTTATAAATAGGACTCAGTGCACTGCTGTCATTGTTGTGGTGGTTTGGCAATGCAGTCATTGTTGTGGTGGTTTGGCAATGCAAAGACGCACACGGAGACAGGCCCCTCGCCCCACCCCTGCCGGCGCAGGCAGACCCATAGGTCCACCGTCAGACGCCGCCGTAGGAGAGTGGACATGCGAAACCTGAAGTCAGCGCGTGCATCTTGGCATTGTCAAACCACTTCAACGTCACTGATGACTGTGCAGTTTGTCTGACATCAGCAGACACCTTTATATCTTCAGTCTAACGCTCTCCCAACTGAGCTTTTTCGACCTACACCAGCACAAATTTGGCATTTCCCCACCCCCCACACCATTTCGGAACCCTGACACTGCTCACATGAAAAAAAAGTCTTCCTTGCAATTGCAAGAACAAAACCTTGAAATGAGGTTTTAAAAGGGCTGTTTTCACTGCCACTTCACCTGGAGCTGACAAGTGTACAAAGTACAGCAGACATACATGGTTGTACTATTAAGGAGCAGCTATTTTTTCTTGCTTCCGTAACCCTAGGGACTGGCAAAGATTGCGCCTGAACAGGGACTTGAATCCTGGACCCTCAGATTAAGAGACTGATGCTCTACCGTCTGAGCTATCCAGACTCTGCATTGCACCAGCGGAGCTTCCTTCCAAAAGAAAAGCACCTGCATAGGTAAAAGTGTAACCTTTCCATTAGCGAACTCCTGGCTGTATTTATAAACTTTCACTGATGATGTCACAGGTCACATGACCCCGTCAGTGGGGGCGGGGCTAAACATAAAAAGAGCTTGACATGTGACCTGTGACATCACCAGTGGCATCCTAAGTTTATAAATAGGACTCAGTGCACTGCTGTCATTGTTGTGGTGGTTTGGCAATGCAGTCATTGTTGTGGTGGTTTGGCAATGCAGACCCATAGGTCCACCGTCAGACGCCGCCGTAGGAGAGTGGACATGCGAAACCGAGGTCAACGTGTGCATCTTGGCATTGTCAAACCACTACAACAACGTCACTGATGACCTTGCAGTTTGTCTGACATCAGCAGGTGTCAGTCAAACTGCACTGCGGTCCCTGTCAACACCAACCTGACTGTAATGCACCCTCTCCCTGTATTGGTAGACCCACAGACACACCTTAATGAACATCACAACAACTGAGATTGGTTCAGGTCGGACCGCTTATGTACCCTCCTCGGCCCCGTCCATTAGAAAGTAATGTGCGCTACCCAGATCATTTCCAAAGACAAACTCTCCTTGAATGGAACATTTACGTGCTGCACTGGAGTCGTGGCGTACTCTTTTCTTGCATGAAACACAACAAGGATATCCAGCCTTTTCACTGCCACTTCACCTGGAGCTGACAAGTGTACAAAGTACAGCAGACATACATGGTTGTACTATTAAGGAGCAGCTATTTTTTCTTGCTTCCGTAACCCTAGGGACTGACAAAGATTGCGCCTGAACAGGGACTTGAATCCTGGACCCTCAGATTAAGAGACTGATGCTCTACCGTCTGAGCTATCCAGACTCTGCATTGCACCAGCGGAGCTTCCTTCCAAAAGAAAAGCAGCTGCATAGGTAAAAGTGTAACCTTTCCATTAGCGAACTCCTGGCTGTATTCATAAACTTTCACTGATGATGTCACAGGTCACATGACCCCGTCAGTGGGGGCGGGGCTAAACATAAAAGGAGCTTGACATGTGACCTGTGACATCACCAATGGCATCCTAAAAGTTTATAAATAGGACTCAGTGCACTGCTGTCATTGTTGTGGTGGTTTGGCAATGCAGTCATTGTTGTGGTGGTTTGGCAATGCAAAGACGCACACAGAGACAGGCCCCTCGCCCCACCCCTGCCGGCGCAGGCAGAGCCATAGGTCCACCGTCAGACGCTGCCGTAGGAGAGTGGACATGCGAAACCGAGGTCAACGTGTGCATCTTGGCATTGTCAAACCACTACAACAACGTCACTGATGACTGTGCAGTTTGTGTGACATCAGCAGACACCTTTATATCTTCAGTCTAACGCTCTCCCAACTGAGCTTTTTCGACCTACACCAGCACAAATTTGGCATTTCCCCATCCCCCACACCATTTCGGAACCCTGACACTGCTCACATGAAAAAAAAAGTCTTCCTTGCAATTGCAAGAACAAAACCTTGAAATGAGGTTTTAAAAGGGCCGTTTTAACCGCCACTTCACCTGGAGCTGACAAGTGTACAAAGTACAGCAGACATACATGGTTGTACTATTAAGGAGCAGCTATTTTTTCTTGCTTCCGTAACCCTAGGGACTGGCAAAGATTGCGCCTGAACAGGGACTTGAATCCTGGACCCTCAGATTAAGAGACTGATGCTCTCCCGTCTGAGCTATACAGACTCTGCATTGCACCAGCGGAGCTTCCTTCCAAAAGAAAAGCAGCTGCATAGGTAAAAGTGTAACCTTTCCATTAGCGAACTCCTGGCTGTATTTATAAACTTTCACTGATGATGTCACAGGTCACATGACCCCGTCAGTGGGGGCGGGGCTAAACATAAAAAGAGCTTGACATGTGACCTGTGACATCACCAGTGGCATCCTAAGTTTATAAATAGGACTCAGTGCACTGCTGTCATTGTTGTGGTGGTTTGGCAATGCAGTCATTGTTGTGGTGGTTTGGCAATGCAAAGACGCACACGGAGACAGGCCCCTCGCCCCACCCCTGCCGGCGCAGGCACACCCATAGGTCCACCGTCAGACGCCGCCGTAGGAGAGTGGACATGCGAAACCGAGGTCAACGTGTGCATCTTGGCATTGTCAAACCACTACAACAACGTCACTGATGACCTTGCAGTTTGTCTGACATCAGCAGGTGTCAGTCAAACTGCACTGCGGTCCCTGTCAACACCAACCTGACTGTAATGCACCCTCTCCCTGTATTGGTAGACCCACAGACACACCTTAATGAACATCACTACAACTGAGATTGGTTCAGGTCGGACCGCTTATGTACCCTCCTCGGCCCCGTCCATTAGAAAGTAATGTGCGCTACCCAGATCATTTCCAAAGACAAACTCTCCTTGAATGTAACATTTACGTGCTGCACTGGAGTTATTGCGTACTCTTTTGTTGCACGAAACACAACAAGGATATCCAGCCTTTTCACTGCCACTTCACCTGGAGCTGACAAGTGTACAAAGTACAGCAGACATACATGGTTGTACTATTAAGGAGCAGCTATTTTTTCTTGCTTCCGTAACCCTAGGGATGGGCAAAGATTGCGCCTGAACAGGGACTTGAATCCTGGACCCTCAGATTAAGAGACTGATGCTCTACCGTCTGAGCTATCCAGACTCTGCATTGCACCAGAGGAGCTTCCTTCCAAAAGAAAAGCAGCTGCATAGGTAAAAGTGTAACCTTTCCATTAGCGAACTCCTGGCTGTATTTATAAACTTTCACTGATGATGTCACAGGTCACATGACCCCGTCAGTGGGGGCGGGGCTAAACATAAAAAGAGCTTGACATGTGACCTGTGACATCACCAGTGGCATCCTAAAAGTTTATAAATAGGACTCAGTGCACTGCTGTCATTGTTGTGGTGGTTTGGCAATGCAGTCATTGTTGTGGTGGTTTGGCAATGCAGACCCATAGGTCCACCGTCAGACGCCGCCGTAGGAGAGTGGACATGCGAAACCGAGGTCAACGTGTGCATCTTGGCATTGTCAAACCACTACAACAACGTCACTGATGACCTTGCAGTTTGTCTGACATCAGCAGGTGTCAGTCAAACTGCACTGCGGTCCCTGTCAACACCAACCTGACTGTAATGCACCCTCTCCCTGTATTGGTAGACCCACAGACACACCTTAATGAACATCACAACAACTGAGATTGGTTCAGGTCGGACCGCTTATGTACCCTCCTCGGCCCCGTCCATTAGAAAGTAATGTGCGCTACCCAGATCATTTCCAAAGACAAACTCTCCTTGAATGTAACATTTACGTGCTGCACTGGAGTCGTGGCGTACTCTTTTGTTGCACGAAACACAACAAGGATATCCAGCCTTTTCACTGCCACTTCACCTGGAGCTGACAAGTGTACAAAGTACAGCAGACATACATGGTTGTACTATTAAGGAGCAGCTATTTTTTCTTGCTTCCGTAACCCTAGGGACTGGCAAAGATTGCGCCTGAACAGGGACTTGAATCCTGGACCCTCAAATTAAGAGACTGATGCTCTACCGTCTGAGCTATCCAGACTCTGCATTGCACCAGCGGAGCTTCCTTCCAAAAGAAAAGCAGCTGCATAGGTAAAAGTGTAACCTTTCCATTAGCGAACTCCTGGCTGTATTTATAAACTTTCACTGATGATGTCACAGGTCACATGACCCCCGTCAGTGGGGGCGGGGCTAAACATAAAAAGAGCTTGACATGTGACCTGTGACATCACCAGTGGCATGCTAAAAGTTTATAAATAGGACTCAGTGCACTGCTGTCATTGTTGTGGTGGTTTGGCAATGCAGTCATTGTTGTGGTGGTTTGGCAATGCAAAGACGCACACGGAGACAGGCCCCTCGCCCCACCCCTGCCGGCGCAGGCAGACCCATAGGTCCACCGTCAGACGCCGCCGTAGGAGAGTGGACATGCGAAACCTGAAGTCAGCGTGTGCATCTTGGCATTGTCAAACCACTTCAACGTCACTGATGACTGTGCAGTTTGTGTGACATCAGCAGACACCTTTATATCTTCAGTCTAACGCTCTCCCAACTGAGCTTTTTCGACCTACACCAGCACAAATTTGGCATTTCCCCATCCCCCACATCATTTCGGAACCCTGACACTGCTCACATGAAAAAAAAAAGTCTTCCTTGCAATTGCAAGAACAAAACCTTGAAATGAGGTTTTAAAAGGGCCGTTTTCACCGCCACTTCACCTGGAGCTGACAAGTGTACAAAGTACAGCAGACATACATGGTTGTACTATTAAGGAGCAGCTATTTTTTCTTGCTTCCGTAACCCTAGGGATGGGCAAAGATTGCGCCTGAACAGGGACTTGAATCCTGGACCCTCAGATTAAGAGACTGATGCTCTACCGTCTGAGCTATCCAGACTCTGCATTGCACCAGCGGAGCTTCCTTCCAAAAGAAAAGCAGCTGCATAGGTAAAAGTGTAACCTTTCCATTAGCGAACTCCTGGCTGTATTTATAAACTTTCACTGATGATGTCACAGGTCACATGACCCCGTCAGTGGGGGCGGGGCTAAACATAAAAAGAGCTTGACATGTGACCTGTGACATCACCAGTGGCATCCTAAGTTTATAAATAGGACTCAGTGCACTGCTGTCATTGTTGTGGTGGTTTGGCAATGCAGTCATTGTTGTGGTGGTTTGGCAATGCAAAGACGCACACGGAGACAGGCCCCTCGCCCCACCCCTGCCGGCGCAGGCAGACCCATAGGTCCACCGTCAGACGCCGCCGTAGGAGAGTGGACATGCGAAACCGAGGTCAACGTGTGCATCTTGGCATTGTCAAACCACTACAACAACGTCACTGATGACTGTGCAGTTTGTGTGACATCAGCAGACACCTTTATATCTTCAGTCTAACGCTCTCCCAACTGAGCTTTTTCGACCTACACCAGCACAAATTTGGCATTTCCCCATCCCCCACACCATTTCGGAACCCTGACACTGTTCACATGAAAAAAAAAGTCTTCCTTGCAATTGCAAGAACAAAACCTTGAAATGAGGTTTTAAAAGGGCCGTTTTCACCGCCACTTCACCTGGAGCTGACAAGTGTACAAAGTACAGCAGACGTACATGGTTGTACTATTAAGGAGCAGCTATTTTTTCTTGCTTCCGTAACCCTAGGGATTGGCAAAGATTGCACCTGAACAGGGACTTGAATCCTGGGCCCTCAGATTAAGAGACTGATGCTCTACCGTCTGAGCTATGCAGACTCTGCATTGCACCAGCGCAGCTTCCTTCCAAAAGAAAAGCAGCTGCATAGGTAAAAGTGTAACCTTTCCATTAGCGAACTCCTGGCTGTATTTATAAACTTTCACTGATGATGTCACAGGTCACATGACCCCGTCAGTGGGGGCGGGGCTAAACATAAAAAGAGCTTGACATGTGACCTGTGACATCACCAGTGGCATCCTAAGTTTATAAATAGGACTCAGTGCACTGCTGTCATTGTTGTGGTGGTTTGGCAATGCAGTCATTGTTGTGGTGGTTTGGCAATGCAAAGACGCACACGGAGACAGGCCCCTCGCCCCACCCCTGCTGGCGCAGGCAGACCCATAGGTCCACCGTCAGACGCCGCCGTAGGAGAGTGGACATGCGAAACCGAGGTCAACGTGTGCATCTTGGCATTGTCAAACCACTACAACAACGTCACTGATGACTGTGCAGTTTGTGTGACATCAGCAGACACCTTTATATCTTCAGTCTAACGCTCTCCCAACTGAGCTTTTTCGACCTACACCAGCACAAATTTGGCATTTCCCCATCCCCCACACCATTTCGGAACCCTGACACTGTTCACATGAAAAAAAAAGTCTTCCTTGCAATTGCAAGAACAAAACCTTGAAATGAGGTTTTAAAAGGGCCGTTTTCACCGCCACTTCACCTGGAGCTGACAAGTGTACAAAGTACAGCAGACGTACATGGTTGTACTATTAAGGAGCAGCTATTTTTTCTTGCTTCCGTAACCCTAGGGATTGGCAAAGATTGCACCTGAACAGGGACTTGAATCCTGGACCCTCAGATTAAGAGACTGATGCTCTACCGTCTGAGCTATGCAGACTCTGCATTGCACCAGCGCAGCTTCCTTCCAAAAGAAAAGCAGCTGCATAGGTAAAAGTGTAACCTTTCCATTAGCGAACTCCTGGCTGTATTTATAAACTTTCACTGATGATGTCACAGGTCACATGACCCCGTCAGTGGGGGCGGGGCTAAACATAAAAAGAGCTTGACATGTGACCTGTGACATCACCAGTGGCATCCTAAGTTTATAAATAGGACTCAGTGCACTGCTGTCATTGTTGTGGTGGTTTGGCAATGCAGTCATTGTTGTGGTGGTTTGGCAATGCAAAGACGCACACGGAGACAGGCCCCTCGCCCCACCCCTGCCGGCGCAGGCAGACCCATAGGTCCACCGTCAGACGCCGCCGTAGGAGAGTGGACATGCGAAACCGAGGTCAACGTGTGCATCTTGGCATTGTCAAACCACTACAACAACGTCACTGATGACTGTGCAGTTTGTGTGACATCAGCAGACACCTTTATATCTTCAGTCTAACGCTCTCCCAACTGAGCTTTTTCGACCTACACCAGCACAAATTTGGCATTTCCCCATCCCCCACACCATTTCGGAACCCTGACACTGTTCACATGAAAAAAAAAGTCTTCCTTGCAATTGCAAGAACAAAACCTTGAAATGAGGTTTTAAAAGGGCCGTTTTCACCGCCACTTCACCTGGAGCTGACAAGTGTACAAAGTACAGCAGACATACATGGTTGTACTATTAAGGATCAGCTATTTTTTCTTGCTTCCGTAACCCTAGGGATTGGCAAAGATTGCACCTGAACAGGGACTTGAATCCTGGACCCTCAGATTAAGAGACTGATGCTCTACCGTCTGAGCTATGCAGACTCTGCATTGCACCAGCGCAGCTTCCTTCCAAAAGAAAAGCAGCTGCATAGGTAAAAGTGTAACCTTTCCATTAGCGAACTCCTGGCTGTATTTATAAACTTTCACTGATGATGTCACAGGTCACATGACCCCGTCAGTGGGGGCGGGGCTAAACATAAAAAGAGCTTGACACGTTACCTGTGACATCACCAGTGGCATCCTAAGTTTATAAATAGGACTCAGTGCACTGCTGTCATTGTTGTGGTGGTTTGGCAATGCAGTCATTGTTGTGGTGGTTTGGCAATGCAAAGACGCACACGGAGACAGGCCCCTCGCCCCACCCCTGCCGGCGCAGGCAGACCCATAGGTCCACCGTCAGACGCCGCCGTAGGAGAGTGGACATGCGAAACCGAGGTCAACGTGTGCATCTTGGCATTGTCAAACCACTACAACAACGTCACTGATGACCTTGCAGTTTGTCTGACATCAGCAGGTGTCAGTCAAACTGCACTGCGGTCCCTGTCAACACCAACCTGACTGTAATGCACCCTCTCCCTGTATCGGTAGACCCACAGACACACCTTAATGAACATCACAACAACTGAGATTGGTTCAGGTCGGACCGCTTATGTACCCTCCTCGGCCCCGTCCATTAGAAAGTAATGTGCGCTACCCAGATCATTTCCAAAGACAAACTCTCCTTGAATGTAACATTTACGTGCTGCACTGGAGTTGTGGCGTGCTCTTTTGTTGCACGAAACACAACAAGGATATCCAGCCTTTTCACTGCCACTTCACCTGGAGCTGACAAGTGTACAAAGTACAGCAGACATACATGGTTGTACTATTAAGGAGCAGCTATTTTTTCTTGCTTCCGTAACCCTAGGGATGGGCAAAGATTGCGCCTGAACAGGGACTTGAATCCTGGACCCTCAGATTAAGAGACTGATGCTCTACCGTCTGAGCTATCCAGACTCTGCATTGCACCAGCGCAGCTTCCTTCCAAAAGAAAAGCAGCTGCATAGGTAAAAGTGTAACCTTTCCATTAGCGAACTCCTGGCTGTATTTATAAACTTTCACTGATGATGTCACAGGTCACATGACCCCGTCAGTGGGGACGGGGCTAAACATAAAAAGAGCTTGACATGTGACCTGTGACATCACCAGTGGCATCCTAAAAGTTTATAAATAGGACTCAGTGCACTGCTGTCATTGTTGTGGTGGTTTGGCAATGCAGTCATTGTTGTGGTGGTTTGGCAATGCAGACCCATAGGTCCACCGTCAGACGCCGCCGTAGGAGAGTGGACATGCGAAACCGAGGTCAACGTGTGCATCTTGGCATTGTCAAACCACTACAACAACGTCAGTGATGACCTTGCAGTTTGTCTGACATCAGCAGGTGTCAGTCAAACTGCACTGCGGTCCCTGTCAACACCAACCTGACTGTAATGCACCCTCTCCCTGTATTGGTAGACCCACAGACACACCTTAATGAACATCACAACAACTGAGATTGGTTCAGGTCGGACCGCTTATGTACCCTCCTCGGCCCCGTCCATTAGAAAGTAATGTGCGCTACCCAGATCATTTCCAAAGACAAACTCTCCTTGAATGTAACATTTACGTGCTGCACTGGAGTCGTGGCGTACTCTTTTGTTGCACGAAACACAACAAGGATATCCAGCCTTTTCACTGCCACTTCACCTGGAGCTGACAAGTGTACAAAGTACAGCAGACATACATGGTTGTACTATTAAGGAGCAGCTATTTTTTCTTGCTTCCGTAACCCTAGGGACTGGCAAAGATTGCGCCTGAACAGGGACTTGAATCCTGGACCCTCAAATTAAGAGACTGATGCTCTACCGTCTGAGCTATCCAGACTCTGCATTGCACCAGCGGAGCTTCCTTCCAAAAGAAAAGCAGCTGCATAGGTAAAAGTGTAACCTTTCCATTAGCGAACTCCTGGCTGTATTTATAAACTTTCACTGATGATGTCACAGGTCACATGACCCCGTCAGTGGGGGCGGGGCTAAACATAAAAAGAGCTTGACATGTGACCTGTGACATCACCAGTGGCATCCTAAGTTTATAAATAGGACTCAGTGCACTCCTGTCATTGTTGTGGTGGTTTGGCAATGCAGTCATTGTTGTGGTGGTTTGGCAATGCAAAGATGCACACGGAGACAGGCCCCTCGCCCCACCCCTGCCGGCGCAGGCAGACCCATAGGTCCACCGTCAGACGCCGCCGTAGGAGAGTGGACATGCGAAACCGAGGTCAACGTGTGCATCTTGGCATTGTCAAACCACTACAACAACGTCACTGATGACTGTGCAGTTTGTGTGACATCAGCAGACACCTTTATATCTTCAGTCTAACGCTCTCCCAACTGAGCTTTTTCGACCTACACCAGCACAAATTTGGCATTTCCCCATCCCCCACACCATTTCGGAACCCTGACACTGTTCACATGAAAAAAAAAGTCTTCCTTGCAATTGCAAGAACAAAACCTTGAAATGAGGTTTTAAAAGGGCCGTTTTCACCGCCACTTCACCTGGAGCTGACAAGTGTACAAAGTACAGCAGACGTACATGGTTGTACTATTAAGGAGCAGCTATTTTTTCTTGCTTCCGTAACCCTAGGGATTGGCAAAGATTGCACCTGAACAGGGACTTGAATCCTGGACCCTCAGATTAAGAGACTGATGCTCTACCGTCTGAGCTATGCAGACTCTGCATTGCACCAGCGCAGCTTCCTTCCAAAAGAAAAGCAGCTGCATAGGTAAAAGTGTAACCTTTCCATTAGCGAACTCCTGGCTGTATTTATAAACTTTCACTGATGATGTCACAGGTCACATGACCCCGTCAGTGGGGGCGGGGCTAAACATAAAAAGAGCTTGACATGTGACCTGTGACATCACCAGTGGCATCCTAAGTTTATAAATAGGACTCAGTGCACTGCTGTCATTGTTGTGGTGGTTTGGCAATGCAGTCATTGTTGTGGTGGTTTGGCAATGCAAAGACGCACACGGAGACAGGCCCCTCGCCCCACCCCTGCCGGCGCAGGCAGACCCATAGGTCCACCGTCAGACGCCGCCGTAGGAGAGTGGACATGCGAAACCGAGGTCAACGTGTGCATCTTGGCATTGTCAAACCACTACAACAACGTCACTGATGACTGTGCAGTTTGTCTGACATCAGCAGACACCTTTATATCTTCAGTCTAACGCTCTCCCAACTGAGCTTTTTCGACCTACACCAGCACAAATTTGGCATTTCCCCATCCCCCACACCATTTCGGAACCCTGACACTGTTCACATGAAAAAAAAAGTCTTCCTTGCAATTGCAAGAACAAAACCTTGAAATGAGGTTTTAAAAGGGCCGTTTTCACCGCCACTTCACCTGGAGCTGACAAGTGTACAAAGTACAGCAGACGTACATGGTTGTACTATTAAGGAGCAGCTATTTTTTCTTGCTTCCGTAACCCTAGGGATTGGCAAAGATTGCACCTGAACAGGGACTTGAATCCTGGACCCTCAGATTAAGAGACTGATGCTCTACCGTCTGAGCTATGCAGACTCTGCATTGCACCAGCGCAGCTTCCTTCCAAAAGAAAAGCAGCTGCATAGGTAAAAGTGTAACCTTTCCATTAGCGAACTCCTGGCTGTATTTATAAACTTTCACTGATGATGTCACAGGTCACATGACCCCGTCAGTGGGGGCGGGGCTAAACATAAAAAGAGCTTGACATGTGACCTGTGACATCACCAGTGGCATCCTAAAAGTTTATAAATAGGACTCAGTGCACTGCTGTCATTGTTGTGGTGGTTTGGCAATGCAGTCATTGTTGTGGTGGTTTGGCAATGCAAAGATGCACACGGAGACAGGCCCCTCGCCCCACCCCTGCCGGCGCAGGCAGACCCATAGGTCCACCGTCAGACGCCGCCGTAGGAGAGTGGACATGCGAAACCGAGGTCAACGTGTGCATCTTGGCATTGTCAAACCACTACAACAACGTCACTGATGACCTTGCAGTTTGTCTGACATCAGCAGGTGTCAGTCAAACTGCACTGCGGTCCCTGTCAACACCAACCTGACTGTAATGCACCCTCTCCCTGTATTGGTAGACCCACAGACACACCTTAATCAACATCACAACAACTGAGATTGGTTCAGGTCGGACCGCTTATGTACCCTCCTCGGCCCCGTCCATTAGAAAGTAATGTGCGCTACCCAGATCATTTCCAAAGACAAACTCTCCTTGAATGTAACATTTACGTGCTGCACTGGAGTCGTGGCGTACTCTTTTGTTGCACGAAACACAACAAGGATATCCAGCCTTTTCACTGCCACTTCACCTGGAGCTGACAAGTGTACAAAGTACAGCAGACATACATGGTTGTACTATTAAGGAGCAGCTATTTTTTTCTTGCTTCCGTAACCCTAGGGACCGGCAAAGATTGCGCCTGAACAGGGACTTGAATCCTGGACCCTCAAATTAAGAGACTGATGCTCTACCGTCTGAGCTATCCAGACTCTGCATTGCACCAGCGGAGCTTCCTTCCAAAAGAAAAGCAGCTGCATAGGTAAAAGTGTAACCTTTCCATTAGCGAACTCCTGGCTGTATTTATACACTTTCACTGATGATGTCACAGGTCACATGACCCCATCAGTGGGGGCGGGGCTAAACATAAAAAGAGCTTGACATGTGACCTGTGACATCACCAGTGGCATGCTAAAAGTTTATAAATAGGACTCAGTGCACTGCTGTCATTGTTGTGGTGGTTTGGCAATGCAGTCATTGTTGTGGTGGTTTGGCAATGCAAAGACGCACACGGAGACAGGCCCCTCGCCCCACCCCTGCCGGCGCAGGCAGACCCATAGGTCCACCGTCAGACGCCGCCGTAGGAGAGTGGACATGCGAAACCGAGGTCAACGTGTGCATCTTGGCATTGTCAAACCACTACAACAACGTCACTGATGACTGTGCAGTTTGTCTGACATCAGCAGACACCTTTATATCTTCAGTCTAACGCTCTCCCAACTGAGCTTTTTCGAACTACACCAACACAAATTTGGCATTTCCCCATCCCCCACACCATTTCGGAACCCTGACACTGCTCACATGAGAAAAAAAAAGTCTTCCTTGCAATTGCAAGAACAAAACCTTGAAATGAGGTTTTAAAAGGGCCGTTTTCACCGCCACTTCACCTGGAGCTGACAAGTGTACAAAGTACAGCAGACATACATGGTTGTACTATTAAGGAGCAGCTATTTTTTCTTGCTTCCGTAACCCTAGGGACTGGCAAAGATTGCGCCTGAACAGGGACTTGAATCCTGGACCCTCAAATTAAGAGACTGATGCTCTACCGTCTGAGCTATCCAGACTCTGCATTGCACCAGCGGAGCTTCCTTCCAAAAGAAAAGCAGCTGCATAGGTAAAAGTGTAACCTTTCCATTAGCGAACTCCTGGCTGTATTTATAAACTTTCACTGATGATGTCACAGGTCACATGACCCCGTCAGTGGGGGCGGGGCTAAACATAAAAAGAGCTTGACATGTGACCTGTGACATCACCAGTGGCATGCTAAAAGTTTATAAATAGGACTCAGTGCACTGCTGTCATTGTTGTGGTGGTTTGGCAATGCAGTCATTGTTGTGGTGGTTTGGCAATGCAAAGACGCACACGGAGACAGGCCCCTCGCCCCACCCCTGCCGGCGCAGGCAGACCCATAGGTCCACCGTCAGACGCCGCCGTAGGAGAGTGGACATGCAAAACCGAGGTCAACGTGTGCATCTTGGCATTGTCAAACCACTTCAACGTCACTGATGACTGTGCAGTTTGTGTGACATCAGCAGACACCTTTATATCTTCAGTCTAACGCTCTCCCAACTGAGCTTTTTCGACCTACGCCAGCACAAATTTGGCATTTCCCCATCCCCCACACCATTTCGGAACCCTGACACTGCTCACATGAAAAAAAAAAGTCTTCCTTGCAATTGCAAGAACAAAACCTTGAAATGAGGTTTTAAAAGGGCCGTTTTCACCGCCACTTCACCTGGAGCTGACAAGTGTACAAAGTACAGCAGACATACATGGTTGTACTATTAAGGAGCAGCTATTTCTTCTTGCTTCCGTAACCCTAGGGATTGGCAAAGATTGCACCTGAACAGGGACTTGAATCCTGGACCCTCAAATTAAGAGACTGATGCTCTACCGTCTGAGCTATCCAGACTCTGCATTGCACCAGCGGAGCTTCCTTCCAAAAGAAAAGCAGCTGCATAGGTAAAAGTGTAACCTTTCCATTAGCGAACTCCTGGCTGTATTTATAAACTTTCACTGATGATGTCACAGGTCACATGACCCCGTCAGTGGGGGCGGGGCTAAACATAAAAAGAGCTTGACATGTGACCTGTGACATCACCAGTGGCATCCTAAAAGTTTATAAATAGGACTCAGTGCACTGCTGTCATTGTTGTGGTGGTTTGGCAATGCAGTCATTGTTGTGGTGGTTTGGCAATGCAGACCCATAGGTCCACCGTCAGACGCCGCCGTAGGAGAGTGGACATGCGAAACCGAGGTCAACGTGTGCATCTTGGCATTGTCAAACCACTACAACAACGTCACTGATGACCTTGCAGTTTGTCTGACATCAGCAGGTGTCAGTCAAACTGCACTGCGGTCCCTGTCAACACCAACCTGACTGTAATGCACCCTCTCCCTGTATTGGTAGACCCACAGACACACCTTAATGAACATCACAACAACTGAGATTGGTTCAGGTCGGACCGCTTATGTACCTCCTCGGCCCCGTCCATTAGAAAGTAATGTGCGCTACCCAGATCATTTCCAAAGACAAACTCTCCTTGAATGTAACATTTACGTGCTGCACTGGAGTTGTGGCGTGCTCTTTTGTTGCACGAACCACAACAAGGATATCCAGCCTTTTCACTGCCACTTCACCTGGAGCTGACAAGTGTACAAAGTACAGCAGACATACATGGTTGTACTATTAAGGAGCAGCTATTTTTTCTTGCTTCCGTAACACTAGGGACTGGCAAAGATTGCGCCTGAACAGGGACTTGAATCCTGGACCCTCAGATTAAGAGACTGATGCTCTACCGTCTGAGCTATACAGACTCTGCATTGCACCAGCGGAGCTTCCTTCCAAAAGAAAAGCAGCTGCATAGGTAAAAGTGTAACCTTTCCATTAGCGAACTCCTGGCTGTATTTATAAACTTTCACTGATGATGTCACAGGTCACATGACCCCGTCAGTGGGGGCGGGGCTAAACAGAAAAAGAGCTTGACATGTGACCTGTGACATCACCAGTGGCATCCTAAAAGTTTATAAATAGGACTCAGTGCACTGCTGTCATTGTTGTGGTGGTTTGGCAATGCAGTCATTGTTGTGGTGGTTTGGCAATGCAAAGACGCACACGGAGACAGGCCCCTCGCCCCACCCCTGCCGGCGCAGGCAGACCCATAGGTCCACCGTCAGACGCCGCCGTAGGAGAGTGGACATGCAAAACCGAGGTCAACGTGTGCATCTTGGCATTGTCAAACCACTTCAACGTCACTGATGACTGTGCAGTTTGTCTGACATCAGCAGACACCTTTATATCTTCAGTCTAACGCTCTCCCAACTGAGCTTTTTCGACCTACGCCAGCACAAATTTGGCATTTCCCCATCCCCCACACCATTTCGGAACCCTGACACTGCTCACATGAAAAAAAAAAGTCTTCCTTGCAATTGCAAGAACAAAACCTTGAAATGAGGTTTTAAAAGGGCCGTTTTCACCGCCACTTCACCTGGAGCTGACAAGTGTACAAAGTACAGCAGACATACATGGTTGTACTATTAAGGAGCAGCTATTTCTTCTTGCTTCCGTAACCCTAGGGATTGGCAAAGATTGCACCTGAACAGGGACTTGAATCCTGGACCCTCAAATTAAGAGACTGATGCTCTACCGTCTGAGCTATCCAGACTCTGCATTGCACCAGCGGAGCTTCCTTCCAAAAGAAAAGCAGCTGCATAGGTAAAAGTGTAACCTTTCCATTAGCGAACTCCTGGCTGTATTTATAAACTTTCACTGATGATGTCACAGGTCACATGACCCCGTCAGTGGGGGCGGGGCTAAACATAAAAAGAGCTTGACATGTGACCTGTGACATCACCAGTGGCATGCTAAAAGTTTATAAATAGGACTCAGTGCACTGCTGTCATTGTTGTGGTGGTTTGGCAATGCAGTCATTGTTGTGGTGGTTTGGCAATGCAGACCCATAGGTCCACCGTCAGACGCCGCCGTAGGAGAGTGGACATGCGAAACCGAGGTCAACGTGTGCATCTTGGCATTGTCAAACCACTACAACAACGTCACTGATGACCTTGCAGTTTGTCTGACATCAGCAGGTGTCAGTCAAACTGCACTGCGGTCCCTGTCAACACCAACCTGACTGTAATGCACCCTCTCCCTGTATTGGTAGACCCACAGACACACCTTAATGAACATCACAACAACTGAGATTGGTTCAGGTCGGACCGCTTATGTACCCTCCTCGGCCCCGTCCATTAGAAAGTAATGTGCGCTACCCAGATCATTTCCAAAGACAAACTCTCCTTGAATGTAACATTTACGTGCTGCACTGGAGTTGTGGCGTACTCTTTTGTTGCACGAAACACAACAAGGATATCCAGCCTTTTCACTGCCACTTCACCTGGAGCTGACAAGTGTACAAAGTACAGCAGACATACATGGTTGTACTATTAAGGAGCAGCTATTTTTTCTTGCTTCCGTAACCCTAGGGATGGGCAAAGATTGCGCCTGAACAGGGACTTGAATCCTGGACCCTCAGATTAAGAGACTGATGCTCTACCGTCTGAGCTATCCAGACTCTGCATTGCACCAGCGGAGCTTCCTTCCAAAAGAAAAGCAGCTGCATAGGTAAAAGTGTAACCTTTCCATTAGCGAACTCCTGGCTGTATTTATAAACTTTCACTGATGATGTCACAGGTCACATGACCCCGTCAGTGGGGGCGGGGCTAAACATAAAAAGAGCTTGACATGTGACCTGTGACATCACCAGTGGCATCCTAAAAGTTTATAAATAGGACTCAGTGCACTGCTGTCATTGTTGTGGTGGTTTGGCAATGCAGTCATTGTTGTGGTGGTTTGGCAATGCAGACCCATAGGTCCACCGTCAGACGCCGCCGTAGGAGAGTGGACATGCGAAACCGAGGTCAACGTGTGCATCTTGGCATTGTCAAACCACTACAACAACGTCACTGATGACCTTGCAGTTTGTCTGACATCAGCAGGTGTCAGTCAAACTGCACTGCGGTCCCTGTCAACACCAACCTGACTGTAATGCACCCTCTCCCTGTATTGGTAGACCCACAGACACACCTTAATGAACATCACAACAACTGAGATTGGTTCAGGTCGGACCGCTTATGTACCCTCCTCGGCCCCGTCCATTAGAAAGTAATGTGCGCTACCCAGATCATTTCCAAAGACAAACTCTCCTTGAATGTAACATTTACGTGCTGCACTGGAGTCGTGGCGTACTCTTTTGTTGCACGAAACACAACAAGGATGTCCAGCCTTTTCACTGCCACTTCACCTGGAGCTGACAAGTGTACAAAGTACAGCAGACATACATGGTTGTACTATTAAGGAGCAGCTATTTTTTCTTGCTTCCGTAACCCTAGGGATTGGCAAAGATTGCACCTGAACAGGGACTTGAATCCTGGACCCTCAGATTAAGAGACTGATGCTCTACCGTCTGAGCTATCCAGACTCTGCATTGCACCAGCGGAGCTTCCTTCCAAAAGAAAAGCAGCTGCATAGGTAAAAGTGTAACCTTTCCATTAGCGAACTCCTGGCTGTATTTATAAACTTTCACTGATGATGTCACAGGTCACATGACCCCGTCAGTGGGGGCGGGGCTAAACATAAAAAGAGCTTGACATGTGACTTGTGACATCACCAGTGGCATCCTAAAAGTTTATAAATAGGACTCAGTGCACTGCTGTCATTGTTGTGGTGGTTTGGCAATGCAGTCATTGTTGTGGTGGTTTGGCAATGCAAAGACGCACACGGAGACAGGCCCCTCGCCCCACCCCTGCCGGCGCAGGCAGACCCATAGGTCCACCGTCAGACGCCGCCGTAGGAGAGTGGACATGCGAAACCGAGGTCAACGTGTGCATCTTGGCATTGTCAAACCACTACAACAACGTCACTGATGACTGTGCAGTTTGTGTGACATCAGCAGACACCTTTATATCTTCAGTCTAACGCTCTCCCAACTGAGCTTTTTCGACCTACACCAGCACAAATTTGGCATTTCCCCATCCCCCACACCATTTCGGAACCCTGACACTGCTCACATGAAAAAAAAAGTCTTCCTTGCAATTGCAAGAACAAAACCTTGAAATGAGGTTTTAAAAGGGCCGTTTTCACTGCCACTTCACCTGGAGCTGACAAGTGTACAAAGTACAGCAGACGTACATGGTTGTACTATTAAGGAGCAGCTATTTTTTCTTGCTTCCGTAACCCTAGGGATTGGCAAAGATTGCACCTGAACAGGGACTTCAATCCTGGACTCTCAGATTAAGAGACTGATGCTCTACCGTCTGAGCTATACAGACTCTGCATTGCACCAGCGCAGCTTCCTTCCAAAAGAAAAGCAGCTGCATAGGTAAAAGTGTAACCTTTCCATTAGCGAACTCCTGGCTGTATTTATAAACTTTCACTGATGATGTCACAGGTCACATGACCCCGTCAGTGGGGGCGGGGCTAAACATAAAAAGAGCTTGACATGTGACCTGTGACATCACCAGTGGCATCCTAAAAGTTTATAAATAGGACTCAGTGCACTGCTGTCATTGTTGTGGTGGTTTGGCAATGCAAAGACGCACACGGAGACAGGCCCCTCGCCCCACCCCTGCCGGCGCAGGCAGACCCATAGGTCCACCGTCAGACGCCGCCGTAGGAGAGTGGACATGCGAAACCGAGGTCAACGTGTGCATCTTGGCATTGTCAAACCACTACAACAACGTCACTGATGACCTTGCAGTTTGTCTGACATCAGCAGGTGTCAGTCAAACTGCACTGCGGTCCCTGTCAACACCAACCTGACTGTAATGCACCCTCTCCCTGTATTGGTAGACCCACAGACACACCTTAATGAACATCACAACAACTGAGATTGGTTCAGGTCGGACCGCTTATGTACCCTCCTCGGCCCCGTCCATTAGAAAGTAATGTGCGCTAACCAGATCATTTCCAAAGACAAACTCTCCTTGAATGTAACATTTACGTGCTGCACTGGAGTCGTGGCGTACTCTTTTGTTGCACGAAACACAACAAGGATATCCAGCCTTTTCACTGCCACTTCACCTGGAGCTGACAAGTGTACAAAGTACAGCAGACATACATGGTTGTATTATTAAGGAGCTGCTATTTTTTCTTGCTTCCGTAACCCTAGGGACTGGCAAAGATTGCGCCTGAACAGGGACTTGAATCCTGGACCCTCAAATTAAGAGACTGATGCTCTACCGTCTGAGCTATACAGACTCTGCATTGCACCAGCGGAGCTTCCTTCCAAAAGAAAAGCAGCTGCATAGGTAAAAGTGTAACCTTTCCATTAGCGAACTCCTGGCTGTATTTATAAACTTTCACTGATGATGTCACAGGTCACATGACCCCGTCAGTGGGGGCGGGGCTAAACATAAAAAGAGCTTGACATGTGACTTGTGACATCACCAGTGGTATCCTCAAAGTTTATAAATAGGACTCAGTGCACTGCTGTCATTGTTGTGGTGGTTTGGCAATACCAAGACGCACACGGAGACAAGCCCCTCGCCCCACCTCTGCCACCACCGTAGGAGAGTGGACATGCGAAACCGAGGTCAACGTGTGCGTCTTGGCATTGTCAAGCCACTCCAACAACGTCACTGATGACCTTGCAGTTTGTCTGACATCAGCAGGTGTCAGACAAACTGCACTGCGGTCCCTGTCAACACCAACCTGACTGTAATGCACCTTCTCCCTGTATCGGTAGACCCACAGACACACCTTAATGGACATCACAATAACCGAGATTGGTTCAGGTCGGACCGCTCATGTACCCTCCTCGGCCCCGTCCATTAGAAACGAATGTGCGCTGCCCAGATCATTTCCAAAGACAAACTCTCCTTGAATGGAACGTTTACGTTCTGCACTGGAGTTGTGGCGTGCTCTGTTGTGGCATAAAACGCAACAAGGATAACCAAGCTTTTCAAAGCCACAACTTAAAAGCCAGAACATCAAAGTCACAAGATCAAGGCCACAACATCAAAGCCACAACGTCAAAGTCAAAACATCAAAGCCACAACTTCAAAGCCACAACATCAAAGCCACTACTTAAAAACCACAACATGAAAGCCACAACATCAAAGCCACAACATCAAAGCAACAACTTCAAAGCCACAACATCAAAGCCACAAAACCAACTTCAAAGCAACGACTTCAAAGCCACATCAATAAAGCCCACAACATCAAAGCCACAACTTCAAAGCCACAACATCAAAGCAACAACTTCAAAGCCACAACATCAGATCCACAACATCAAAGCCACAATTTAAAAGCCACAACTTCAAAGCCACAACTTCAAAGTCAAAACATCAAAGTCACAACTTCAAATCCAAACATCAAAACCACAACATCAAAGCAACAACTTCAAAGCCACAACTTCAAAGTCAAAACATCAAAGCCACAACTTCAAAGCCACAACATCAAAGCCACTACTTAAAAACCACAACATGAAAGCCACAACATCAAAGCCACAACATCAAAGCAACAACTTCAAAGCCACAACATCAAAGCAACGACTTCAAAGCCACATCAATAAAGCCCACAACATCAAAGCCACAACTTCAAAGCCACAACATCAAAGCAACAACTTCAAAGCCACAACATCAGATCCACAACATCAAAGCCACAACTTCAAAGCCACAACTTCAAAGTCAAAACATCAAAGTCACAACTTCAAATCCAAACATCAAAACCACAACATCAAAGCAACAACTTCAAAGCCACAACTTCAAAGTCAAAACATCAAAGCCACAACTTCAAATCCAAACATCAAAGCCACAAAATCAAAGCCACAAGCAACAACATCAAAGCCACAACATAAAAGCAACAACATCAAAGCCACAACTTCAAAGCCACAACATCAAACCAACAACTTCAAAGCCACAACTTCAAGTCCAAACATCAAAGCCGCAACTTCAAAGCCACAACATCAGAGCCACAACATCAAAGCCACAACTTTAAAGCAACAACATAAAAGCAACAACACAAAAGCCACAACTTCAAAGCCACAACTTCAAAGCAACAACATAAAAGCCACAAAATCAAAGCCACAACTTCAAAGCCACAACTTCAAATCCAAACATCAAAGCCACAACTTCAAAGCCAAAACAGGAAAGCAACAACTGCAAAGCCACAACATCAAAGTCACTGCTGTCATTGTTGTGGTGGTTTGGCAATGCCAAGACGCACACGGAGACAGGACCCTCGCCCCACCCCTGCCGGCGCAGGCAGACCCATAGGTCCACCGTCAGACGCCACCATAGGAGAGTGGACGTGCGAAACCTGAGGTCAGCGTGTGCACGTACAGAGAGGCCTTTCGCCCCCCCCTCGCCCGCGCAGGCGGACCCATAGGTCCACCGTCAGTCGCCGCTGTAGGAGAGTGGACGTGCGAAACCTGAAGTCAGCGTGTGCATCTTGGCATTGTCAAACCACTTCAACAACGTCACTGATGACTGTGCAGTTTGTGTGACATCAGCAGACACCTTTATATCTTCAGTCTAACGCTCTCCCAACTGAGCTTTTTCGACCTACACCAGCACAAATTTGGCATTTCCCCATCCCCCACACCATTTCGGAACCCTGACACTGCTCACATGAAAAAAAAAGTCTTCCTTGCAATTGCAAGAACAAAACCTTGAAATGAGGTTTTAAAAGGGCCGTTTTCACCGCCACTTCACCTGGAGCTGACAAGTGTACAAAGTACAGCAGACGTACATGGTTGTACTATTAAGGAGCAGCTATTTTTTCTTGCTTCCGTAACCCTAGGGATTGGCAAAGATTGCACCTGAACAGGGACTTGAATCCTGGACCCTCAGATTAAGAGACTGATGCTCTACCGTCTGAGCTATGCAGACTCTGCATTGCACCAGCGCAGCTTCCTTCCAAAAGAAAAGCAGCTGCATAGGTAAAAGTGTAACCTTTCCATTAGCGAACTCCTGGCTGTATTTATAAACTTTCACTGATGATGTCACAGGTCACATGACCCCGTCAGTGGGGGCGGGGCTAAACATAAAAAGAGCTTGACATGTGACCTGTGACATCACCAGTGGCATCCTAAAAGTTTATAAATAGGACTCAGTGCACTGCTGTCATTGTTGTGGTGGTTTGGCAATGCAGTCATTGTTGTGGTGGTTTGGCAATGCAAAGATGCACACGGAGACAGGCCCCTCGCCCCACCCCTGCCGGCGCAGGCAGACCCATAGGTCCACCGTCAGACGCCGCCGTAGGAGAGTGGACATGCGAAACCGAGGTCAACGTGTGCATCTTGGCATTGTCAAACCACTACAACAACGTCACTGATGACCTTGCAGTTTGTCTGACATCAGCAGGTGTCAGTCAAACTGCACTGCGGTCCCTGTCAACACCAACCTGACTGTAATGCACCCTCTCCCTGTATTGGTAGACCCACAGACACACCTTAATGAACATCACAACAACTGAGATTGGTTCAGGTCGGACCGCTTATGTACCCTCCTCGGCCCCGTCCATTAGAAAGTAATGTGCGCTACCCAGATCATTTCCAAAGACAAACTCTCCTTGAATGTAACATTTACGTGCTGCACTGGAGTCGTGGCGTACTCTTTTGTTGCACAAAACACAACAAGGATATCCAGCCTTTTCACTGCCACTTCACCTGGAGCTGACAAGTGTACAAAGTACAGCAGACATACATGGTTGTACTATTAAGGAGCAGCTATTTTTTTCTTGCTTCCGTAACCCTAGGGACCGGCAAAGATTGCGCCTGAACAGGGACTTGAATCCTGGACCCTCAAATTAAGAGACTGATGCTCTACCGTCTGAGCTATCCAGACTCTGCATTGCACCAGCGGAGCTTCCTTCCAAAAGAAAAGCAGCTGCATAGGTAAAAGTGTAACCTTTCCATTAGCGAACTCCTGGCTGTATTTATAAACTTTCACTGATGATGTCACAGGTCACATGACCCCGTCAGTGGGGGCGGGGCTAAACATAAAAAGAGCTTGACATGTGACCTGTGACATCACCAGTGGCATGCTAAAAGTTTATAAATAGGACTCAGTGCACTGCTGTCATTGTTGTGGTGGTTTGGCAATGCAGTCATTGTTGTGGTGGTTTGGCAATGCAAAGACGCACACGGAGACAGGCCCCTCGCCCCACCCCTGCCGGCGCAGGCAGACCCATAGGTCCACCGTCAGACGCCGCCGTAGGAGAGTGGACATGCGAAACCGAGGTCAACGTGTGCATCTTGGCATTGTCAAACCACTACAACAACGTCACTGATGACTTTGCAGTTTGTGTGACATCAGCAGACACCTTTATATCTTCAGTCTAACGCTCTCCCAACTGAGCTTTTTCGACCTACACCAGCACAAATTTGGCATTTCCCCATCCCCCACACCATTTCGGAACCCTGACACTGCTCACATGAAAAAAAAAAGTCGTCCTTGCAATTGCAAGAACAAAACCTTGAAGTGAGGTTTTAAAAGGGCCCTTTTCACTGCCACTTCACCTGGAGCTGACAAGTGTACAAAGTACAGCAGACGTACATGGTTGTACTATTAAGGAGCAGCTATTTTTTCTTGCTTCCGTAACCCTAGGGACTGGCAAAGATTGCGCCTGAACAGGGACTTGAATCCTGGACCCTCAGATTAAGAGACTGATGCTCTACCGTCTGAGCTATCCAGACTCTGCATTGCACCAGCGGAGCTTCCTTCCAAAAGAAAAGCAGCTGCATAGGTAAAAGTGTAACCTTTCCATTAGCGAACTCCTGGCTGTATTTATAAACTTTCACTGATGATGTCACAGGTCACATGACCCCGTCAGTGGGGGCGGGGCTAAACATAAAAAGAGCTTGACATGTGACCTGTGACATCACCAGTGGCATCCTAAAAGTTTATAAATAGGACTCAGTGCACTGCTGTCATTGTTGTGGTGGTTTGGCAATGCAAAGACGCACACGGAGACAGGCCCCTCGCCCCACCCCTGCCGGCGCAGGCAGACCCATAGGTCCACCGTCAGATGCCGCCGTAGGAGAGTGGACATGCGAAACCGAGGTCAACGTGTGCATCTTGGCATTGTCAAACCACTACAACAACGTCACTGATGACCTTGCAGTTTGTCTGACATCAGCAGGTGTCAGTCAAACTGCACTGCGGTCCCTGTCAACACCAACCTGACTGTAATGCACCCTCTCCCTGTATTGGTAGACCCACAGACACACCTTAATGAACATCACAACAACTGAGATTGGTTCAGGTCGGACCGCTTATGTACCCTCCTCGGCCCCGTCCATTAGAAAGTAATGTGCGCTACCCAGATCATTTCCAAAGACAAACTCTCCTTGAATGTAACATTTACGTGCTGCACTGGAGTCGTGGCATACTCTTTTGTTGCACGAAACACAAAAAGGATATCCAGCCTTTTCACTGCCACTTCACCTGGAGCTGACAAGTGTACAAAGTACAGCAGACATACATGGTTGTACTATTAAGGAGCAGCTATTTTTTCTTGCTTCCGTAACCCTAGGGACTGGCAAAGATTGCGCCTGAACAGGGACTTGAATCCTGGACCCTCAAATTAAGAGACTGATGCTCTACCGTCTGAGCTATCCAGACTCTGCATTGCACCAGCGGAGCTTCCTTCCAAAAGAAAAGCAGCTGCATAGGTAAAAGTGTAACCTTTCCATTAGCAAACTCCTGGCTGTATTTATAAACTTTCACTGATGATGTCACAGGTCACATGACCCCGTCAGTGGGGGCGGGGCTAAACATAAAAAGAGCTTGACATGTGACCTGTGACATCACCAGTGGCATGCTAAAAGTTTATAAATAGGACTCAGTGCACTGCTGTCATTGTTGTGGTGGTTTGGCAATGCAGTCATTGTTGTGGTGGTTTGGCAATGCAAAGACGCACACGGAGACAGGCCCCTCGCCCCACCCCTGCCGGCGCAGGCAGACCCATAGGTCCACCGTCAGACGCCGCCGTAGGAGAGTGGACATGCGAAACCTGAAGTCAGCGTGTGCATCTTGGAATTGTCAAACCACTTCAACATCACTGATGACTGTGCAGTTTGTGTGACATCAGCAGAGACCTTTATATCTTCAGTCTAACGCTCTCCCAACTGAGCTTTTTCGACCTACACCAGCACAAATTTGGCATTTCCCCATCCCCCACACCATTTCGGAACCCTGACACTGCTCACATGAAAAAAAAAAGTCTTCCTTGCAATTGAAAGAACAAAACCTTGAAATGAGGTTTTAAAAGGGCCGTTTTCACCGCCACTTCACCTGGAGCTGACAAGTGTACAAAGTACAGCAGACATACATGGTTGTACTATTAAGGAGCAGCTATTTTTTCTTGCTTCCGTAACCCTAGGGACTGGCAAAGATTGCGCCTGAACAGGGACTTGAATCCTGGACCCTCAAATTAAGAGACTGATGCTCTACCGTCTGAGCTATACAGACTCTGCATTGCACCAGCGGAGCTTCCTTCCAAAAGAAAAGCAGCTGCATAGGTAAAAGTGTAACCTTTCCATTAGCGAACTCCTGGCTGTATTCATAAACTTTCACTGATGATGTCACAGGTCACATGACCCCGTCAGTGGGGGCGGGGCTAAACATAAAAAGAGCTTGACATGTGACCTGTGACATCACCAGTGGCATGCTAAAAGTTTATAAATAGGACTCAGTGCACTGCTGTCATTGTTGTGGTGGTTTGGCAATGCAGTCATTGTTGTGGTGGTTTGGCAATGCAAAGACGCACACGGAGACAGGCCCCTCGCCCCACCCCTGCCGGCGCAGGCAGACCCATAGGTCCACCGTCAGACGCCGCCGTAGGAGAGTGGACATGCGAAACCGAGGTCAACGTGTGCATCTTGGCATTGTCAAACCACTACAACAACGTCACTGATGACCTTGCAGTTTGTCTGACATCAGCAGGTGTCAGTCAAACTGCACTGCGGTCCCTGTCAACACCAACCTGACTATAATGCACCCTCTCCCTGTATTGGTAGACCCACAGACACACCTTAATGAACATCACAACAACTGAGATTGGTTCAGGTCGGACCGCTTATGTACCCTCCTCGGCCCCGTCCATTAGAAAGTAATGTGCGCTACCCAGATCATTTCCAAAGACAAACTCTCCTTGAATGTAACATTTACGTGCTGCACTGGAGTCGTGGCGTACTCTTTTGTTGCACGAAACACAACAAGGATATCCAGCCTTTTCACTGCCACTTCACCTGGAGCTGACAAGTGTACAAAGTACAGCAGACATACATGGTTGTACTATTAAGGAGCAGCTATTTTTTCTTGCTTCCGTAACCCTAGGGACTGGCAAAGATTGCGCCTGAACAGGGACTTGAATCCTGGACCCTCAAATTAAGAGACTGATGCTCTACCGTCTGAGCTATCCAGACTCTGCATTGCACCAGCGGAGCTTCCTTCCAAAAGAAAAGCAGCTGCATAGGTAAAAGTGTAACCTTTCCATTAGCAAACTCCTGGCTGTATTTATAAACTTTCACTGATGATGTCACAGGTCACATGACCCCGTCAGTGGGGGCGGGGCTAAACAGAAAAAGAGCTTGACATGTGACCTGTGACATCACCAGTGGCATGCTAAAAGTTTATAAATAGGACTCAGTGCACTGCTGTCATTGTTGTGGTGGTTTGGCAATGCAGTCATTGTTGTGGTGGTTTGGCAATGCAAAGACGCACACGGAGACAGGCCCCTCGCCCCACCCCTGCCGGCGCAGGCAGACCCATAGGTCCACCGTCAGACGCCGCCGTAGGAGAGTGGACATGCGAAACCTGAAGTCAGCGTGTGCATCTTGGCATTGTCAAACCACTTCAACGTCACTGATGACTGTGCAGTTTGTCTGACATCAGCAGAGACCTTTATATCTTCAGTCTAACGCTCTCCCAACTGAGCTTTTTCGACCTACACCAGCACAAATTTGGCATTTCCCCATCCCCCACACCATTTCGGAACCCTGACACTGCTCACATGAAAAAAAAAAGTCTTCCTTGCAATTGCAAGAACAAAACCTTGAAATGAGGTTTTAAAAGGGCCGTTTTCACCGCCACTTTACCTGGAGCTGACAAGTGTACAAAGTACAGCAGACATACATGGTTGTACTATTAAGGAGCAGCTATTTTTTCTTGCTTCCGTAACCCTAGGGACTGGCAAAGATTGCGCCTGAACAGGGACTTGAATCCTGGACCCTCAGATTAAGAGACTGATGCTCTACCGTCTGAGCTATACAGACTCTGCATTGCACCAGCGGAGCTTCCTTCCAAAAGAAAAGCAGCTGCATAGGTAAAAGTGTAACCTTTCCATTAGCGAACTCCTGGCTGTATTTATAAACTTTCACTGATGATGTCACAGGTCACATGACCCCGTCAGTGGGGGCGGGGCTAAACAGAAAAAGAGCTTGACATGTGACCTGTGACATCACCAGTGGCATGCTAAAAGTTTATAAATAGGACTCAGTGCACTGCTGTCATTGTTGTGGTGGTTTGGCAATGCAGTCATTGTTGTGGTGGTTTGGCAATGCAAAGACGCACACGGAGACAGGCCCCTCGCCCCACCCCTGCCGGCGCAGGCAGACCCATAGGTCCACCGTCAGACGCCGCCGTAGGAGAGTGGACATGCGAAACCGAGGTCAACGTGTGCATCTTGGCATTGTCAAACCACTTCAACGTCACTGATGACTGTGCAGTTTGTCTGACATCAGCAGACACCTTTATATCTTCAGTCTAACGCTCTCCCAACTGAGCTTTTTCGACCTACACCAGCACAAATTTGGCATTTCCCCATCCCCCACACCATTTCGGAACCCTGACACTGCTCACATGAAAAAAAAAAGTCTTCCTTGCAATTGCAAGAACAAAACCTTGAAATGAGGTTTTAAAAGGGCCGTTTTCACTGCCACTTCACCTGGAGCTGACAAGTGTACAAAGTACAGCAGACATACATGGTTGTACTATTAAGGAGGAGCTATTTTTTCTTGCTTCCGTAACCCTAGGGACTGGCAAAGATTGCGCCTGAACAGGGACTTGAATCCTGGACCCTCAAATTAAGAGACTGATGCTCTACCGTCTGAGCCATCCAGACTCTGCATTGCACCAGCGGAGCTTCCTTCCAAAAGAAAAGCAGCTGCATAGGTAAAAGTGTAACCTTTCCATTAGCGAACTCCTGGCTGTATTTATAAACTTTCACTGATGATGTCACAGGTCACATGACCCCGTCAGTGGGGGCGGGGCTAAACATAAAACATAAAATGAGCTTGACATGTGACCTGTGACATCACCAGTGGCATCCTAAAAGTTTATAAATAGGACTCAGTGCACTGCTGTCATTGTTGTGGTGGTTTGGCAATGCAGTCATTGTTGTGGTGGTTTGGCAATGCAAAGACGCACACGGAGACAGGCCCCTCGCCCCACCCCTGCCGGCGCAGGCAGACCCATAGGTCCGCCGTCAGACGCCGCCGTAAGAGAGTGGACATGCGAAACCGAGGTCAACGTGTGCATCTTGGCATTGTCAAACCACTACAACAACGTCACTGATGACCTTGCAGTTTGTCTGACATCAGCAGGTGTCAGTCAAACTGCACTGCGGTCCCTGTCAACACCAACCTGACTGTAATGCACCCTCTCCCTGTATTGGTAGACCCACAGACACACCTTAATGAACATCACAACAACTGAGATTGGTTCAGGTCGGACCGCTTATGTACCCTCCTCGGCCCCGTCCATTAGAAAGTAATGTGCGCTACCCAGATCATTTCCAAAGACAAACTCTCCTTGAATGTAACATTTACGTGCTGCACTGGAGTCGTGGCATACTCTTTTGTTGCACGAAACACAACAAGGATATCCAGCCTTTTCACTGCCACTTCACCTGGAGCTGACAAGTGTACAAAGTACAGCAGACATACATGGTTGTACTATTAAGGAGCAGCTATTTTTTCTTGCTTCCGTAACCCTAGGGACTGGCAAAGATTGCGCCTGAACAGGGACTTGAATCCTGGACCCTCAGATTAAGAGACTGATGCTCTACCATCTGAGCTATACAGACTCTGCATTGCACCAGCGGAGCTTCCTTCCAAAAGAAAAGCAGCTGCATAGGTAAAAGTGTAACCTTTCCATTAGCGAACTCCTGGCTGTATTTATAAACTTTCACTGATGATGTCACAGGTCACATGACCCCGTCAGTGGGGGCGGGGCTAAACATAAAAAGAGCTTGACATGTGACCTGTGACATCACCAGTGGCATCCTAAGTTTATAAATAGGACTCAGTGCACTGCTGTCATTGTTGTGGTGGTTTGGCAATGCAGTCATTGTTGTGGTGGTTTGGCAATGCAGACCCATAGGTCCACCGTCAGACGCCGCCGTAGGAGAGTGGACATGCGAAACCGAGGTCAACGTGTGCATCTTGGCATTGTCAAACCACTACAACAACGTCACTGATGACTGTGCAGTTTGTCTGACGTCAGCAGACACCTTTATATCTTCAGTCTAAGGCTCTCCCAACTGAGCTTTTTCGACCTACACCAGCACAAATTTGGCATTTCCCCATCCCCCACACCATTTCTGAACCCTGACACTGCTCACATGAAAAAAAAAGTCGTCCTTGCAATTGCAAGAACAAAACCTTGAAATGAGGTTTTAAAAGGGCCGTTTTCACCGCCACTTCACCTGGAGCTGACAAGTGTACAAAGTACAGCAGACGTACATGGTTGTACTATTAAGGAGCAGCTATTTTTTCTTGCTTCCGTAACGCTAGGGATTGGCAAAGATTGCACCTGAACAGGGACTTGAATCCTGGACCCTCAGATTAAGAGACTGATGCTCTACCGTCTGAGCTATGCAGACTCTGCATTGCACCAGCGCAGCTTCCTTCCAAAAGAAAAGCAGCTGCATAGGTAAAAGTGTAACCTTTCCATTAGCGAACTCCTGGCTGTATTTATAAACTTTCACTGATGATGTCACAGGTCACATGACCCCGTCAGTGGGGGCGGGGCTAAACATAAAAGGAGCTTGACATGTGACCTGTGACATCACCAGTGGCATGCTAAAAGTTTATAAATAGGACTCAGTGCACTGCTGTCATTGTTGTGGTGGTTTGGCAATGCAAAGACGCACACGGAGACAGGCCCCTCGCCCCACCCCTGCCGGCGCAGGCAGACCCATAGGTCCACCGTCAGACGCCGCCGTAGGAGAGTGGACATGCGAAACCGAGGTCAACGTGTGCATCTTGGCATTGTCAAACCACTACAACAACGTCACTGATGACCTTGCAGTTTGTCTGACATCAGCAGGTGTCAGTCAAACTGCACTGCGGTCCCTGTCAACACCAACCTGACTGTAATGCACCCTCTCCCTGTATTGGTAGACCCACAGACACACCTTAATGAACATCACAACAACTGAGATTGGTTCAGGTCGGACCGCTTATGTACCCTCCTCGGCCCCGTCCATTAGAAAGTAATGTGCGCTACCCAGATCATTTCCAAAGACAAACTCTCCATGAATGTAACATTTACGTGCTGCACTGGAGTCGTGGCGTACTCTTTTGTTGCACGAAACACAACAAGGATGTCCAGCCTTTTCACTGCCACTTCACCTGGAGCTGACAAGTGTACAAAGTACAGCAGACATACATGGTTGTACTATTAAGGAGCAGCTATTTTTTCTTGCTTCCGTAACCCTAGGGACTGGCAAAGATTGCGCCTGAACAGGGACTTGAATCCTGGACCCTCAGATTAAGAGACTGATGCTCTACCGTCTGAGCTATACAGACTCTGCATTGCACCAGCGGAGCTTCCTTCCAAAAGAAAAGCAGCTGCATAGGTAAAAGTGTAACCTTTCCATTAGCGAACTCCTGGCTGTATTTATAAACTTTCACTGATGATGTCACAGGTCACATGACCCCGTCAGTGGGGGTGGGGCTAAACATAAAAAGAGCTTGACATGTGACCTGTGACATCACCAGTGGCATCCTAAAAGTTTATAAATAGGACTCAGTGCACTGCTGTCATTGTTGTGGTGGTTTGGCAATGCAGTCATTGTTGTGGTGGTTTGGCAATGCAAAGACGCACACGGAGACAGGCCCCTCGCCCCACCCCTGCCGGCGCAGGCAGACCCATAGGTCCACCGTCAGACGCCGCCGTAGGAGAGTGGACATGCGAAACCGAGGTCAACGTGTGCATCTTGGCATTGTCAAACCACTTCAACGTCACTGATGACTGTGCAGTTTGTCTGACATCAGCAGACACCTTTATATCTTCAGTCTAACGCTCTCCCAACTGAGCTTTTTCGACCTACACCAGCACAAATTTGGCATTTCCCCATCCCCCACACCATTTCGGAACCCTGACACTGCTCACATGAAAAAAAAAAGTCTTCCTTGCAATTGCAAGAACAAAACCTTGAAATGAGGTTTTAAAAGGGCCGTTTTCACCGCCACTTCACCTGGAGCTGACAAGTGTACAAAGTACAGCAGACATACATGGTTGTACTATTAAGGAGCAGCTATTTTTTCTTGCTTCCGTAACCCTAGGGATTGGCAAAGATTGCACCTGAACAGGGACTTGAATCCTGGACCCTCAAATTAAGAGACTGATGCTCTACCGTCTGAGCTATCCAGACTCTGCATTGCACCAGCGGAGCTTCCTTCCAAAAGAAAAGCAGCTGCATAGGTAAAAGTGTAACCTTTCCATTAGCGAACTCCTGGCTGTATTTATAAACTTTCACTGATGATGTCACAGGTCACATGACCCCGTCAGTGGGGGCGGGGCTAAACATAAAAAGAGCTTGACATGTGACCTGTGACATCACCAGTGGCATGCTAAAAGTTTATAAATAGGACTCAGTGCACTGCTGTCATTGTTGTGGTGGTTTGGCAATGCAGTCATTGTTGTGGTGGTTTGGCAATGCAAAGACCCATAGGTCCACCGTCAGACGCCGCCGTAGGAGAGTGGACATGCGAAACCGAGGTCAACGTGTGCATCTTGGCATTGTCAAACCACTACAACAACGTCACTGATGACCTTGCAGTTTGTCTGACATCAGCAGGTGTCAGTCAAACTGCACTGCGGTCCCTGTCAACACCAACCTGACTGTAATGCACCCTCTCCCTGTATTGGTAGACCCACAGACACACCTTAATGAACATCACAACAACTGAGATTGGTTCAGGTCGGACCGCTTATGTACCCTCCTCGGCCCCGTCCATTAGAAAGTAATGTGCGCTACCCAGATCATTTCCAAAGACAAACTCTCCTTGAATGTAACATTTACGTGCTGCACTGGAGTCGTGGCGTACTCTTTTGTTGCACGAAACACAACAAGGATATCCAGCCTTTTCACTGCCACTTCACCTGGAGCTGACAAGTGTACAAAGTACAGCAGACATACATGGTTGTATTATTAAGGAGCTGCTATTTTTTCTTGCTTCCGTAACCCTAGGGACTGGCAAAGATTGCGCCTGAACAGGGACTTGAATCCTGGAACCTTCAAATTAAGAGACTGATGCTCTACCGTCTGAGCTATCCAGACTCTGCATTGCACCAGCGGAGCTTCCTTCCAAAAGAAAAGCAGCTGCATAGGTAAAAGTGTAACCTTTCCATTAGCGAACTCCTGGCTGTATTTATAAACTTTCACTGATGATGTCACAGGTCACATGACCCCGTCAGTGGGGGCGGGGCTAAACATAAAAAGAGCTTGACATGTGACCTGTGACATCACCAGTGGCATCCTAAAAGTTTATAAATAGGACTCAGTGCACTGCTGTCATTGTTGTGGTGGTTTGGCAATGCAGTCATTGTTGTGGTGGTTTGGCAATGCAAAGACGCACACGGAGACAGGCCCCTCGCCCCACCCCTGCCGGCGCAGGCAGACCCATAGGTCCACCGTCAGACGCCGCCGTAGGAGAGTGGACATGCGAAACCGAGGTCAACGTGTGCATCTTGGCATTGTCAAACCACTACAACAACGTCACTGATGACTGTGCAGTTTGTGTGACATCAGCAGACACCTTTATATCTTCAGTCTAACGCTCTCCCAACTGAGCTTTTTCGACCTACACCAGCACAAATTTGGCATTTCCCCACCCCCCACACCATTTCGGAACCCTGACACTGCTCACATGAAAAAAAAAGTTTTCCTTGCAATTGCAAGAACAAAACCTTGAAATGAGGTTTTAAAAGGGCTGTTTTCACCGCCACTTCACCTGGAGCTGACAAGTGTACAAAGTACAGCAGACATACATGGTTGTACTATTAAGGAGCAGCTATTTGTTCTTGCTTCCGTAACCCTAGGGACTGACAAAGATTGCGCCTGAACAGGGACTTGAATCCTGGACCCTCAGATTAAGAGACTGATGCTCTACCGTCTGAGCTATCCAGACTCTGCATTGCACCAGCGGAGCTTCCTTCCAAAAGAAAAGCAGCTGCATAGGTAAAAGTGTAACCTTTCCATTAGCGAACTCCTGGCTGTATTTATAAACTTTCACTGATGATGTCACAGGTCACATGACCCCGTCAGTGGGGGCGGGGCTAAACATAAAAGGAGCTTGACATGTGACCTGTGACATCACCAGTGGCATCCTAAAAGTTTATAAATAGGACTCAGTGCACTGCTGTCATTGTTGTGGTGGTTTGGCAATGCAGTCATTGTTGTGGTGCTTTGGCAATGCAAAGACGCACACGGAGACAGGCCCCTCGCCCCACCCCTGCCGGCGCAGGCAGACCCATAGGTCCACCGTCAGACGCCGCCGTAGGAGAGTGGACATGCGAAACCGAGGTCAACGTGTGCATCTTGGCATTGTCAAACCACTACAACAACGTCACTGATGACTGTGCAGTTTGTCTGACATCAGCAGACACCTTTATATCTTCAGTCTAATGCTCTCCCAACTGAGCTTTTTCGACCTACACCAGCACAAATTTGGCATTTCCCCATCCCCCACACCATTTCGGAACCCTGACACTGCTCACATGAAAAAAAAAGTCTTCCTTGCAATTGCAAGAACAAAACCTTGAAATGAGGTTTTAAAAGGGCCGTTTTCACCGCCACTTCACCTGGAGCTGACAAGTGCACAAAGTACAGCAGACGTACATGGTTGTACTATTAAGGAGCAGCTATTTTTTCTTGCTTCCGTAACCCTAGGGATTGGCAAAGATTGCACCTGAACAGGGACTTGAATCCTGGACCCTCAGATTAAGAGACTGATGCTCTACCGTCTGAGCTATGCAGACTCTGCATTGCACCAGCGCAGCTTCCTTCCAAAAGAAAAGCATCTGCATAGGTAAAAGTGTAACCTTTCCATTAGCGAACTCCTGGCTGTATTCATAAACTTTCACTGATGATGTCACAGGTCACATGACCCCGTCAGTGGGGGCGGGGCTAAACAGAAAAAGAGCTTGACATGTGACCTGTGACATCACCAGTGGCATCCTAAAAGTTTATAAATAGGACTCAGTGCACTGCTGTCATTGTTGTGGTGGTTTGGCAATGCAGTCATTGTTGTGGTGGTTTGGCAATGCAGACCCATAGGTCCACCGTCAGACGCCGCCGTAGGAGAGTGGACATGCGAAACCGAGGTCAACGTGTGCATCTTGGCATTGTCAAACCACTACAACAACGTCACTGATGACCTTGCAGTTTGTCTGACATCAGCAGGTGTCAGTCAAACTGCACTGCGGTCCCTGTCAACACCAACCTGACTGTAATGCACCCTCTCCCTGTATTGGTAGACCCACAGACACACCTTAATGAACATCACTACAACTGAGATTGGTTCAGGTCGGACCGCTTATGTACCCTCCTCGGCCCCGTCCATTAGAAAGTAATGTGCGCTACCCAGATCATTTCCAAAGACAAACTCTCCTTGAATGTAACATTTACGTGCTGCACTGGAGTTGTGGCGTACTCTTTTGTTGCACGAAACACAACAAGGATATCCAGCCTTTTCACTGCCACTTCACCTGGAGCTGACAAGTGTACAAAGTACAGCAGACATACATGGTTGTACTATTAAGGAGCAGCTATTTTTTCTTGCTTCCGTAACCCTAGGGATGGGCAAAGATTGCGCCTGAACAGGGACTTGAATCCTGGACCCTCAGATTAAGAGACTGATGCTCTACCGTCTGAGCTATCCAGACTCTGCATTGCACCAGCGCAGCTTCCTTCCAAAAGAAAAGCAGCTGCATAGGTAAAAGTGTAACCTTTCCATTAGCGAACTCCTGGCTGTATTTATAAACTTTCACTGATGATGTCACAGGTCACATGACCCCGTCAGTGGGGGCGGGGCTAAACATAAAAAGAGCTTGACATGTGACCTGTGACATCACCAGTGGCATGCTAAAAGTTTATAAATAGGACTCAGTGCACTGCTGTCATTGTTGTGGTGGTTTGGCAATGCAGTCATTGTTGTGGTGGTTTGGCAATGCAGACCCATAGGTCCACCGTCAGACGCCGCCGTAGGAGAGTGGACATGCGAAACCGAGGTCAACGTGTGCATCTTGGCATTGTCAAACCACTACAACAACGTCACTGATGACCTTGCAGTTTGTCTGACATCAGCAGGTGTCAGTCAAACTGCACTGTGGTCCCTGTCAACACCAACCTGACTGTAATGCACCCTCTCCCTGTATTGGTAGACCCACAGACACACCTTAATGAACATCACAACAACTGAGATTGGTTCAGGTCGGACCGCTTATGTACCCTCCTCGGCCCCGTCCATTAGAAAGTAATGTGCGCTACCCAGATCATTTCCAAAGACAAACTCTCCTTGAATGGAACATTTACGTGCTGCACTGGAGTCGTGGCGTACTCTTTTCTTGCATGAAACACAACAAGGATATCCAGCCTTTTCACTGCCACTTCACCTGGAGCTGACAAGTGTACAAAGTACAGCAGACATACATGGTTGTACTATTAAGGAGCAGCTATTTTTTCTTGCTTCCGTAACCCTAGGGACTGACAAAGATTGCGCCTGAACAGGGACTTGAATCCTGGACCCTCAGATTAAGAGACTGATGCTCTACCGTCTGAGCTATCCAGACTCTGCATTGCACCAGCGGAGCTTCCTTCCAAAAGAAAAGCAGCTGCATAGGTAAAAGTGTAACCTTTCCATTAGCGAACTCCTGGCTGTATTCATAAACTTTCACTGATGATGTCACAGGTCACATGACCCCGTCAGTGGGGGCGGGGCTAAACATAAAAGGAGCTTGACAAGTGACCTGTGACATCACCAGTGGCATCCTAAAAGTTTATAAATAGGACTCAGTGCACTGCTGTCATTGTTGTGGTGGTTTGGCAATGCAGTCATTGTTGTGGTGGTTTGGCAATGCAAAGACGCACACAGAGACAGGCCCCTCGCCCCACCCCTGCCGGCGCAGGCAGACCCATAGGTCCACCGTCAGACGCTGCCGTAGGAGAGTGGACATGCGAAACCGAGGTCAACGTGTGCATCTTGGCATTGTCAAACCACTACAACAACGTCACTGATGACTGTGCAGTTTGTGTGACATCAGCAGACACCTTTATATCTTCAGTCTAACGCTCTCCCAACTGAGCTTTTTCGACCTACACCAGCACAAATTTGGCATTTCCCCATCCCCCACACCATTTCGGAACCCTGACACTGCTCACATGAAAAAAAAAGTCTTCCTTGCAATTGCAAGAACAAAACCTTGAAATGAGGTTTTAAAAGGGCCGTTTTAACCGCCACTTCACCTGGAGCTGACAAGTGTACAAAGTACAGCAGACGTACATGGTTGTACTATTAAGGAGCAGCTATTTTTTCTTGCTTCCGTAACCCTAGGGACTGGCAAAGATTGCGCCTGAACAGGGACTTGAATCCTGGACCCTCAGATTAAGAGACTGATGCTCTCCCGTCTGAGCTATACAGACTCTGCATTGCACCAGCGGAGCTTCCTTCCAAAAGAAAAGCAGCTGCATAGGTAAAAGTGTAACCTTTCCATTAGCGAACTCCTGGCTGTATTTATAAACTTTCACTGATGATGTCACAGGTCACATGACCCCGTCAGTGGGGGCGGGGCTAAACATAAAAAGAGCTTGACATGTGACCTGTGACATCACCAGTGGCATCCTAAGTTTATAAATAGGACTCAGTGCACTGCTGTCATTGTTGTGGTGGTTTGGCAATGCAGTCATTGTTGTGGTGGTTTGGCAATGCAGACCCATAGGTCCACCGTCAGACGCCGCCGTAGGAGAGTGGACATGCGAAACCGAGGTCAACGTGTGCATCTTGGCATTGTCAAACCACTACAACAACGTCACTGATGACCTTGCAGTTTGTCTGACATCAGCAGGTGTCAGTCAAACTGCACTGCGGTCCCTGTCAACACCAACCTGACTGTAATGCACCCTCTCCCTGTATTGGTAGACCCACAGACACACCTTAATGAACATCACTACAACTGAGATTGGTTCAGGTCGGACCGCTTATGTACCCTCCTCGGCCCCGTCCATTAGAAAGTAATGTGCGCTACCCAGATCATTTCCAAAGACAAACTCTCCTTGAATGTAACATTTACGTGCTGCACTGGAGTTGTGGCGTACTCTTTTGTTGCACGAAACACAACAAGGATATCCAGCCTTTTCACTGCCACTTCACCTGGAGCTGACAAGTGTACAAAGTACAGCAGACATACATGGTTGTACTATTAAGGAGCAGCTATTTTTTCTTGCTTCCGTAACCCTAGGGATGGGCAAAGATTGCGCCTGAACAGGGACTTGAATCCTGGACCCTCAGATTAAGAGACTGATGCTCTACCGTCTGAGCTGTACAGACTCTGCATTGCACCAGCGGAGCTTCCTTCCAAAAGAAAAGCAGCTGCATAGGTAAAAGTGTAACCTTTCCATTAGCGAACTCCTGGCTGTATTTATAAACTTTCACTGATGATGTCACAGGTCACATGACCCCGTCAGTGGGGGCGGGGCTAAACATAAAAAGAGCTTGACATGTGACCTGTGACATCACCAGTGGCATCCTAAGTTTATAAATAGGACTCAGTGCACTGCTGTCATTGTTGTGGTGGTTTGGCAATGCAGTCATTGTTGTGGTGGTTTGGCAATGCAAAGACGCACACGGAGACAGGCCCCTCGCCCCACCCCTGCCGGCGCAGGCAGACACATAGGTCCACCGTCAGACGCCGCCGTAGGAGAGTGGACATGCGAAACCGAGGTCAACGTGTGCATCTTGGCATTGTCAAACCACTACAACAACGTCACTGATGACTGTGCAGTTTGTGTGACATCAGCAGACACCTTTATATCTTCAGTCTAACGCTCTCCCAACTGAGCTTTTTCGACCTACACCAGCACAAATTTGGCATTTCCCCATCCCCCACACCATTTCGGAACCCTGACACTGTTCACATGAAAAAAAAAGTCTTCCTTGCAATTGCAAGAACAAAACCTTGAAATGAGGTTTTAAAAGGGCCGTTTTCACCGCCACTTCACCTGGAGCTGACAAGTGTACAAAGTACAGCAGACGTACATGGTTGTACTATTAAGGAGCAGCTATTTTTTCTTGCTTCCGTAACCCTAGGGATTGGCAAAGATTGCACCTGAACAGGGACTTGAATCCTGGACCCTCAGATTAAGAGACTGATGCTCTACCGTCTGAGCTATGCAGACTCTGCATTGCACCAGCGCAGCTTCCTTCCAAAAGAAAAGCAGCTGCATAGGTAAAAGTGTAACCTTTCCATTAGCGAACTCCTGGCTGTATTTATAAACTTTCACTGATGATGTCACAGGTCACATGACCCCGTCAGTGGGGGCGGGGCTAAACATAAAAAGAGCTTGACATGTGACCTGTGACATCACCAGTGGCATCCTAAGTTTATAAATAGGACTCAGTGCACTGCTGTCATTGTTGTGGTGGTTTGGCAATGCAGTCATTGTTGTGGTGGTTTGGCAATGCAAAGACGCACACGGAGACAGGCCCCTCGCCCCACCCCTGCCGGCGCAGGCAGACCCATAGGTCCACCGTCAGACGCCGCCGTAGGAGAGTGGACATGCGAAACCGAGGTCAACGTGTGCATCTTGGCATTGTCAAACCACTACAACAACGTCACTGATGACCTTGCAGTTTGTCTGACATCAGCAGGTGTCAGTCAAACTGCACTGCGGTCCCTGTCAACACCAACCTGACTGTAATGCACCCTCTCCCTGTATTGGTAGACCCACAGACACACCTTAATCAACATCACAACAACTGAGATTGGTTCAGGTCGGACCGCTTATGTACCCTCCTCGGCCCCGTCCATTAGAAAGTAATGTGCGCTACCCAGATCATTTCCAAAGACAAACTCTCCTTGAATGTAACATTTACGTGCTGCACTGGAGTCGTGGCGTACTCTTTTGTTGCACGAAACACAACAAAGATATCCAGCCTTTTCACTGCCACTTCACCTGGAGCTGACAAGTGTACAAAGTACAGCAGACATACATGGTTGTACTATTAAGGAGCAGCTATTTTTTCTTGCTTCCGTAACCCTAGGGATTGGCAAAGATTGCACCTGAACAGGGACTTGAATCCTGGACCCTCAGATTAAGAGACTGATGCTCTACCGTCTGAGCTATGCAGACTCTGCATTGCACCAGCGCAGCTTCCTTCCAAAAGAAAAGCAGCTGCATAGGTAAAAGTGTAACCTTTCCATTAGCGAACTCCTGGCTGTATTTATAAACTTTCACTGATGATGTCACAGGTCACATGACCCCGTCAGTGGGGGCGGGGCTAAACATAAAAAGAGCTTGACATGTGACCTGTGACATCACCAGTGGCATGCTAAAAGTTTATAAATAGGACTCAGTGCACTGCTGTCATTGTTGTGGTGGTTTGGCAATGCAGTCATTGTTGTGGTGGTTTGGCAATGCAAAGACGCACACGGAGACAGGCCCCTCGCCCCACCCCTGCCGGCGCAGGCAGACCCGTAGGTCCACCGTCAGACGCCGCCGTAGGAGAGTGGACATGCGAAACCTGAAGTCAGCGTGTGCATCTTGGCATTGTCAAACCACTTCAACGTCACTGATGACTGTGCAGTTTGTCTGACATCAGCAGACACCTTTATATCTTCAGTCTAACGCTCTCCCAACTGAGCTTTTTCGACCTACACCAGCACAAATTTGGCATTTCCCCATCCCCCACACCATTTCGGAACCCTGACACTGCTCACATGAAAAAAAAAGTCTTCCTTGCAATTGCAAGAACAAAACCTTGAAATGAGGTTTTAAAAGGGCCGTTTTCACCGCCACTTCACCTTGAGATGACAAGTGTACAAAGTACAGCAGACATACATGGTTGTACTATTAAGGAGCAGCTATTTTTTCTTGCTTCCGTAACCCTAGGGATTGGCAAAGATTGCACCTGAACAGGGACTTGAATCCTGGACCCTCAGATTAAGAGACTGATGCTCTACCGTCTGAGCTATGCAGACTCTGCATTGCACCAGCGCAGCTTCCTTCCAAAAGAAAAGCAGCTGCATAGGTAAAAGTGTAACCTTTCCATTAGCGAACTCCTGGCTGTATTTATAAACTTTCACTGATGATGTCACAGGTCACATGACCCCGTCAGTGGGGGCGGGGCTAAACATAAAAAGAGCTTGACATGTGACCTGTGACATCACCAGTGGCATGCTAAAAGTTTATAAATAGGACTCAGTGCACTGCTGTCATTGTTGTGGTGGTTTGGCAATGCAGTCATTGTTGTGGTGGTTTGGCAATGCAAAGACGCACACGGAGACAGGCCCCTCGCCCCACCCCTGCCGGCGCAGGCAGACCCGTAGGTCCACCGTCAGACGCCGCCGTAGGAGAGTGGACATGCGAAACCTGAAGTCAGCGTGTGCATCTTGGCATTGTCAAACCACTTCAACGTCACTGATGACTGTGCAGTTTGTCTGACATCAGCAGACACCTTTATATCTTCAGTCTAACGCTCTCCCAACTGAGCTTTTTCGACCTACACCAGCACAAATTTGGCATTTCCCCATCCCCCACACCATTTCTGAACCCTGACACTGCTCACATGAAAAAAAAAGTCTTCCTTGCAATTGCAAGAACAAAACCTTGAAATGAGGTTTTAAAAGGGCCGTTTTCACCGCCACTTCACCTTGAGATGACAAGTGTACAAAGTACAGCAGACATACATGGTTGTACTATTAAGGAGCAGCTATTTTTTCTTGCTTCCGTAACCCTAGGGATTGGCAAAGATTGCACCTGAACAGGGACTTGAATCCTGGACCCTCAGATTAAGAGACTGATGCTCTACCGTCTGAGCTATGCAGACTCTGCATTGCACCAGCGCAGCTTCCTTCCAAAAGAAAAGCAGCTGCATAGGTAAAAGTGTAACCTTTCCATTAGCGAACTCCTGGCTGTATTTATAAACTTTCACTGATGATGTCACAGGTCACATGACCCCGTCAGTGGGGGCGGGGCTAAACATAAAAAGAGCTTGACATGTGACCTGTGACATCACCAGTGGCATGCTAAAAGTTTATAAATAGGACTCAGTGCACTGCTGTCATTGTTGTGGTGGTTTGGCAATGCAGTCATTGTTGTGGTGGTTTGGCAATGCAAAGACGCACACGGAGACAGGCCCCTCGCCCCACCCCTGCCGGCGCAGGCAGACCCATAGGTCCACCGTCAGACGCCGCCGTAGGAGAGTGGACATGCGAAACCGAGGTCAACGTGTGCATCTTGGCATTGTCAAACCACTACAACAACGTCACTGATGACCTTGCAGTTTGTCTGACATCAGCAGGTGTCAGTCAAACTGCACTGCGGTCCCTGTCAACACCAACCTGACTGTAATGCACCCTCTCCCTGTATTGGTAGACCCACAGACACACCTTAATGAACATCACAACAACTGAGATTGGTTCAGGTCGGACCGCTTATGTACCCTCCTCGGCCCCGTCCATTAGAAAGTAATGTGCGCTACCCAGATCATTTCCAAAGACAAACTCTCCTTGAATGTAACATTTACGTGCTGCACTGGAGTTGTGGCGTACTCTTTTGTTGCACGAAACACAACAAGGATATCCAGCCTTTTCACTGCCACTTCACCTGGAGCTGACAAGTGTACAAAGTACAGCAGACATACATGGTTGTACTATTAAGGAGCAGCTATTTTTTTTTGCTTCCGTAACCCTAGGGATGGGCAAAGATTGCGCCTGAACAGGGACTTGAATCCTGGACCCTCAGATTAAGAGACTGATGCTCTACCGTCTGAGCTATCCAGACTCTGCATTGCACCAGCGGAGCTTCCTTCCAAAAGAAAAGCAGCTGCATAGGTAAAAGTGTAACCTTTCCATTAGCGAACTCCTGGCTGTATTTATAAACTTTCACTGATGATGTCACAGGTCACATGACCCCGTCAGTGGGGGCGGGGCTAAACATAAAAAGAGCTTGACATGTGACCTGTGACATCACCAGTGGCATGCTAAAAGTTTATAAATAGGACTCAGTGCACTGCTGTCATTGTTGTGGTGGTTTGGCAATGCAGTCATTGTTGTGGTGGTTTGGCAATGCAAAGACGCACACGGAGACAGGCCCCTCGCCCCACCCCTGCCGGCGCAGGCAGACCCATAGGTCCACCGTCAGACGCCGCCGTAGGAGAGTGGACATGCGAAACCGAGGTCAACGTGTGCATCTTGGCATTGTCAAACCACTACAAAAACGTCACTGATGACTGTGCAGTTTGTCTGACATCAGCAGACACCTTTATATCTTCAGTCTAACGCTCTCCCAACTGAGCTTTTTCGACCTACACCAGCACAAATTTGGCATTTCCCCATCCCCCACACCATTTCTGAACCCTGACACTGCTCACATGAAAAAAAAAGTCTTCCTTGCAATTGCAAGAACAAAACCTTGAAATGAGGTTTTAAAAGGGCTGTTTTCACCGCCACTTCACCTGGAGCTGACAAGTGTACAAAGTACAGCAGACGTACATGGTTGTACTATTAAGGAGCAGCTATTTTTTCTTGCTTCCGTAACCCTAGGGATTGGCAAAGATTGCACCTGAACAGGGACTTGACTCCTGGACCCTCAGATTAAGAGACTGATGCTCTACCGTCTGAGCTATACAGACTCTGCATTGCACCAGCACAGCTTCCTTCCAAAAGAAAAGCAGCTGCATAGGTAAAAGTGTAACCTTTCCATTAGCGAACTCCTGGCTGTATTCATAAACTTTCACTGATGATGTCACAGGTCACATGACCCCGTCAGTGGGGGCGGGGCTAAACATAAAAAGAGCTTGACATGTGACCTGTGACATCACCAGTGGCATGCTAAAAGTTTATAAATAGGACTCAGTGCACTGCTGTCATTGTTGTGGTGGTTTGGCAATGCAAAGACGCACACGGAGACAGGCCCCTCGCCCCACCCCTGCCGGCGCAGGCAGACCCATAGGTCCACCGTCAGACGCCGCCGTAGGAGAGTGGACATGCGAAACCGAGGTCAACGTGTGCATCTTGGCATTGTCAAACCACTACAACAACGTCACTGATGACTTTGCAGTTTGTGTGACATCAGCAGACACCTTTATATCTTCAGTCTAACGCTCTCCCAACTGAGCTTTTTCGACCTACACCAGCACAAATTTGGCATTTCCCCATCCCCCACACCATTTCTGAACCCTGACACTGCTCACATGAAAAAAAAAGTCGTCCTTGCAATTGCAAGAACAAAACCTTGAAATGAGGTTTTAAAAGGGCCGTTTTCACCGCCACTTCACCTGGAGCTGACAAGTGTACAAAGTACAGCAGACGTACATGGTTGTACTATTAAGGAGCAGCTATTTTTTCTTGCTTCCGTAACCCTAGGGATTGGCAAAGATTGCACCTGAACAGGGACTTGAATCCTGGACCCTCAGATTAAGAGACTGATGCTCTACCGTCTGAGCTATCCAGACTCTGCATTGCACCAGCGGAGCTTCCTTCCAAAAGAAAAGCAGCTGCATAGGTAAAAGTGTAACCTTTCCATTAGCGAACTCCTGGCTGTATTTATAAACTTTCACTGATGATGTCACAGGTCACATGACCCCGTCAGTGGGGGCGGGGCTAAACATAAAAAGAGCTTGACATGTGACCTGTGACATCACCAGTGGCATGCTAAAAGTTTATAAATAGGACTCAGTGCACTGCTGTCATTGTTGTGGTGGTTTGGCAATGCAGTCATTGTTGTGGTGGTTTGGCAATGCAAAGACGCACACGGAGACAGGCCCCTCGCCCCACCCCTGCCGGCGCAGGCAGACCCATAGGTCCACCGTCAGACGCCGCCGTAGGAGAGTGGACATGCGAAACCTGAAGTCAGCGCGTGCATCTTGGCATTGTCAAACCACTTCAACGTCACTGATGACTGTGCAGTTTGTCTGACATCAGCAGACACCTTTATATCTTCAGTCTAACGCTCTCCCAACTGAGCTTTTTCGACCTACACCAGCACAAATTTGGCATTTCCCCATCCCCCACACCATTTCGGAACCCTGAAACTGCTCACATGAAAAAAAAAAGTCTTCCTTGCAATTGCAAGAACAAAACCTTGAAATGAGGTTTTAAAAGGGCCGTTTTCACCGCCACTTCACCTGGAGCTGACAAGTGTACAAAGTACAGCAGACATACATGGTTGTACTATTAAGGATCAGCTATTTTTTCTTGCTTCCGTAACGCTAGGGATTGGCAAAGATTGCACCTGAACAGGGACTTGAATCCTGGACCCTCAGATTAAGAGACTGATGCTCTACCGTCTGAGCTATGCAGACTCTGCATTGCACCAGCGCAGCTTCCTTCCAAAAGAAAAGCAGCTGCATAGGTAAAAGTGTAACCTTTCCATTAGCGAACTCCTGGCTGTATTTATAAACTTTCACTGATGATGTCACAGGTCACATGACCCCGTCAGTGGGGGTGGGGCTAAACAGAAAAAGAGCTTGACATGTGACCTGTGACATCACCAGTGGCATCCTAAAAGTTTATAAATAGGACTCAGTGCACTGCTGTCATTGTTGTGGTGGTTTGGCAATGCAGTCATTGTTGTGGTGGTTTGGCAATGCAAAGACGCACACAGAGACAGGCCCCTCGCCCCACCCCTGCCGGCGCAGGCAGACCCATAGGTCCACCGTCAGACGCCTCCGTAGGAGAGTGGACATGCGAAACCGAGGTCAACGTGTGCATCTTGGCATTGTCAAACCACTACAACAACGTCACTGATGACCTTGCAGTTTGTCTGACATCAGCAGGTGTCAGTCAAACTGCACTGCGGTCCCTGTCAACACCAACCTGACTGTAATGCACCCTCTCCCTGTATTGGTAGACCCACAGACACACCTTAATGAACATCACAACAACTGAGATTGGTTCAGGTCGGACCGCTTATGTACCCTCCTCGGCCCCGTCCATTAGAAAGTAATGTGCGCTACCCAGATCATTTCCAAAGACAAACTCTCCTTGAATGTAACATTTACGTGCTGCACTGGAGTTGTGGCGTACTCTTTTGTTGCACGAAACACAACAAGGATATCCAGCCTTTTCACTGCCACTTCACCTGGAGCTGACAAGTGTACAAAGTACAGCAGACATACATGGTTGTACTATTAAGGAGCAGCTATTTTTTCTTGCTTCCGTAACCCTAGGGATGGGCAAAGATTGCGCCTGAACAGGGACTTGAATCCTGGACCCTCAGATTAAGAGACTGATGCTCTACCGTCTGAGCTATCCAGACTCTGCATTGCACCAGCGGAGCTTCCTTCCAAAAGAAAAGCAGCTGCATAGGTAAAAGTGTAACCTTTCCATTAGCGAACTCCTGGCTGTATTTATAAACTTTCACTGATGATGTCACAGGTCACATGACCCCGTCAGTGGGGGCGGGGCTAAACATAAAAGGAGCTTGACATGTGACCTGTGACATCACCAGTGGCATGCTAAAAGTTTATAAATAGGACTCAGTGCACTGCTGTCATTGTTGTGGTGGTTTGGCAATGCAAAGACGCACACGGAGACAGGCCCCTCGCCCCACCCCTGCCGGCGCAGGCAGACCCATAGGTCCACCGTCAGACGCCGCCGTAGGAGAGTGGACATGCGAAACCGAGGTCAACGTGTGCATCTTGGCATTGTCAAACCACTACAACAACGTCACTGATGACCTTGCAGTTTGTCTGACATCAGCAGGTGTCAGTCAAACTGCACTGCGGTCCCTGTCAACACCAACCTGACTGTAATGCACCCTCTCCCTGTATTGGTAGACCCACAGACACACCTTAATGAACATCACAACAACTGAGATTGGTTCAGGTCGGACCGCTTATGTACCCTCCTCTGCCCCGTCCATTAGAAAGTAATGTGCGCTACCCAGATCATTTCCAAAGACAAACTCTCCTTGAATGTAACATTTACGTGCTGCACTGGAGTCGTGGCGTACTCTTTTGTTGCACGAAACACAACAAGGATATCCAGCCTTTTCACTGCCACTTCACCTGGAGCTGACAAGTGTACAAAGTACAGCAGACATACATGGTTGTACTATTAAGGAGGAGCTATTTTTTCTTGCTTCCGTAACCCTAGGGACTGGCAAAGATTGCGCCTGAACAGGGACTTGAATCCTGGACCCTCAAATTCAGAGACTGATGCTCTACCGTCTGAGCCATCCAGACTCTGCATTGCACCAGCGGAGCTTCCCTCCAAAAGAAAAGCAGCTGCATAGGTAAAAGTGTAACCTTTCCATTAGCGAACTCCTGGCTGTATTTATAAACTTTCACTGATGATGTCACAGGTCACATGACCCCGTCAGTGGGGGCGGGGCTAAACATAAAACATAAAATGAGCTTGACATGTGACCTGTGACATCACCAGTGGCATCCTAAAAGTTTATAAATAGGACTCAGTGCACTGCTGTCATTGTTGTGGTGGTTTGGCAATGCAGTCATTGTTGTGGTGGTTTGGCAATGCAAAGACGCACACGGAGACAGGCCCCTCGCCCCACCCCTGCCGGCGCAGGCAGACCCATAGGTCCACCGTCAGACGCCGCCGTAGGAGAGTGGACATGCGAAACCGAGGTCAACGTGTGCATCTTGGCATTGTCAAACCACTACAACAACGTCACTGATGACCTTGCAGTTTGTCTGACATCAGCAGGTGTCAGTCAAACTGCACTGCGGTCCCTGTCAACACCAACCTGACTGTAATGCACCCTCTCCCTGTATTGGTAGACCCACAGACACACCTTAATGAACATCACAACAACTGAGATTGGTTCAGGTCGGACCGCTTATGTACCCTCCTCGGCCCCGTCCATTAGAAAGTAATGTGCGCTACCCAGATCATTTCCAAAGACAAACTCTCCATGAATGTAACATTTACGTGCTGCACTGGAGTCGTGGCGTACTCTTTTGTTGCACGAAACACAACAAGGATGTCCAGCCTTTTCACTGCCACTTCACCTGGAGCTGACAAGTGTACAAAGTACAGCAGACATACATGGTTGTACTATTAAGGAGCAGCTATTTTTTCTTGCTTCCGTAACCCTAGGGACTGGCAAAGATTGCGCCTGAACAGGGACTTGAATCCTGGACCCTCAGATTAAGAGACTGATGCTCTACCGTCTGAGCTATACAGACTCTGCATTGCACCAGCGGAGCTTCCTTCCAAAAGAAAAGCAGCTGCATAGGTAAAAGTGTAACCTTTCCATTAGCGAACTCCTGGCTGTATTTATAAACTTTCACTGATGATGTCACAGGTCACATGACCCCGTCAGTGGGGGCGGGGCTAAACATAAAAAGAGCTTGACATGTGACCTGTGACATCACCAGTGGCATCCTAAAAGTTTATAAATAGGACTCAGTGCACTGCTGTCATTGTTGTGGTGGTTTGGCAATGCAGTCATTGTTGTGGTGGTTTGGCAATGCAAAGACGCACACGGAGACAGGCCCCTCGCCCCACCCCTGCCGGCGCAGGCAGACCCATAGGTCCACCGTCAGACGCCGCCGTAGGAGAGTGGACATGCGAAACCGAGGTCAACGTGTGCATCTTGGCATTGTCAAACCACTTCAACGTCACTGATGACTGTGCAGTTTGTCTGACATCAGCAGACACCTTTATATCTTCAGTCTAACGCTCTCCCAACTGAGCTTTTTCGACCTACACCAGCACAAATTTGGCATTTCCCCATCCCCCACACCATTTCGGAACCCTGACACTGCTCACATGAAAAAAAAAAGTCTTCCTTGCAATTGCAAGAACAAAACCTTGAAATGAGGTTTTAAAAGGGCCGTTTTCACCGCCACTTCACCTGGAGCTGACAAGTGTACAAAGTACAGCAGACATACATGGTTGTACTATTAAGGAGCAGCTATTTTTTCTTGCTTCCGTAACCCTAGGGATTGGCAAAGATTGCACCTGAACAGGGACTTGAATCCTGGACCCTCAAATTAAGAGACTGATGCTCTACCGTCTGAGCTATCCAGACTCTGCATTGCACCAGCGGAGCTTCCTTCCAAAAGAAAAGCAGCTGCATAGGTAAAAGTGTAACCTTTCCATTAGCGAACTCCTGGCTGTATTTATAAACTTTCACTGATGATGTCACAGGTCACATGACCCCGTCAGTGGGGGCGGGGCTAAACATAAAAAGAGCTTGACATGTGACCTGTGACATCACCAGTGGCATGCTAAAAGTTTATAAATAGGACTCAGTGCACTGCTGTCATTGTTGTGGTGGTTTGGCAATGCAGTCATTGTTGTGGTGGTTTGGCAATGCAAAGACCCATAGGTCCACCGTCAGACGCCGCCGTAGGAGAGTGGACATGCGAAACCGAGGTCAACGTGTGCATCTTGGCATTGTCAAACCACTACAACAACGTCACTGATGACCTTGCAGTTTGTCTGACATCAGCAGGTGTCAGTCAAACTGCACTGCGGTCCCTGTCAACACCAACCTGACTGTAATGCACCCTCTCCCTGTATTGGTAGACCCACAGACACACCTTAATGAACATCACAACAACTGAGATTGGTTCAGGTCGGACCGCTTATGTACCCTCCTCGGCCCCGTCCATTAGAAAGTAATGTGCGCTACCCAGATCATTTCCAAAGACAAACTCTCCTTGAATGTAACATTTACGTGCTGCACTGGAGTCGTGGCGTACTCTTTTGTTGCACGAAACACAACAAGGATATCCAGCCTTTTCACTGCCACTTCACCTGGAGCTGACAAGTGTACAAAGTACAGCAGACATACATGGTTGTATTATTAAGGAGCTGCTATTTTTTCTTGCTTCCGTAACCCTAGGGACTGGCAAAGATTGCGCCTGAACAGGGACTTGAATCCTGGAACCTTCAAATTAAGAGACTGATGCTCTACCGTCTGAGCTATACAGACTCTGCATTGCACCAGCGGAGCTTCCTTCCAAAAGAAAAGCAGCTGCATAGGTAAAAGTGTAACCTTTCCATTAGCGAACTCCTGGCTGTATTTATAAACTTTCACTGATGATGTCACAGGTCACATGACCCCGTCAGTGGGGGCGGGGCTAAACATAAAAAGACCTTGACATGTGACTTGTGACATCACCAGTGGTATCCTCAAAGTTTATAAATAGGACTCAGTGCACTGCTGTCATTGTTGTGGTGGTTTGGCAATGCCAAGACGCACACGGAGACAAGCCCCTCGCCCCACCTCTGCCACCACCGTAGGAGAGTGGACATGCGAAACCGAGGTCAACGTGTGCGTCTTGGCATTGTCAAGCCACTACAACAACGTCACTGATGACCTTGCAGTTTGTCTGACATCAGCAGGTGTCAGACAAACTGCACTGCGGTCCCTGTCAACACCAACCTGACTGTAATGCACCTTCTCCCTGTATCGGTAGACCCACAGACACACCTTAATGGACATCACAATAACCGAGATTGGTTCAGGTCGGACCGCTCATGTACCCTCCTCGGCCCCGTCCATTAGAAACGAATGTGCTCTGCCCAGATCATTTCCAAAGACAAACTCTCCTTGAATGGAACGTTTACGTTCTGCACTGGAGTTGTGGCGTGCTCTGTTGTGGCATAAAACGCAACAAGGATAACCAAGCTTTTCAAAGCCACAACTTAAAAGCCAGAACATCAAAGTCACAAGATCAAGGCCACAACATCAAAGCCACAACGTCAAAGTCAACACATCAAAGCCACAACATCAAAGCCACTACTTAAAAACCACAACATGAAAGCCACAACATCAAAGCCACAACATCAAAGCAACAACTTCAAAGCCACAACATCAAAGCCACAAAACCAACTTCAAAGCAACGACTTCAAAGCCACAACAATAAAGCCCACAACATCAAAGCCACAACTTCAAAGCCACAACATCAAAGCAACAACATCAAAGCCACAACATCAGATCCACAACATCAAAGCCACAATTTAAAAGCCACAACTTCAAAGCCACAACTTCAAAGTCAAAACATCAAAGCCACAACTTCAAATCCAAACATCAAAGCCACAAAATCAAAGCCACAAGCAACAACATCAAAGCCACAACATCAAAGCATCAACTTCAAAGCAACAACATAAAAGCAACAACATCAAAGCCACAACTTCAAAGCCACAACATCAAACCAACAACTTCAAAGCCACAACTTCAAGTCCAAACATCAAAGCCGCAACTTCAAAGCCACAACATCAGAGCCACAACATCAAAGCCACAACTTTAAAGCAACAACATAAAAGCAACAACACAAAAGCCACAACTTCAAAGCCACAACTTCAAAGCAACAACATAAAAGCCACAACTTCAAAGCCACAACTTCAAATCCAAACATCAAAGCCACAACTTCAAAGCCAAAACAGGAAAGCAACAACTGCAAAGCCACAACATCAAAGTCATTGCTGTCATTGTTGTGGTGGTTTGGCAATGCCAAGACGCACACGGAGACATGACCCTCGCCCCACCCCTGCCGGCGCAGGCAGACCCATAGGTCCACCGTCAGACGCCACCATAGGAGAGTGGACGTGCGAAACCTGAGGTCAGCGTGTGCACGTACAGAGAGGCCTTTCGCCCCCCCCTCGCCCGCGCAGGTGGACCCATAGGTCCACCGTCAGTCGCCGCTGTAGGAGAGTGGACGTGCGAAACCTGAAGTCAGCGTGTGCATCTTGGCATTGTCAAACCACTTCAACAACGTCACTGATGACTGTGCAGTTTGTGTGACATCAGCAGACACCTTTATATCTTCAGTCTAACGCTCTCCCAACTGAGCTTTTTCGACCTACACCAGCACAAATTTGGCATTTCCCCATCCCCCACACCATTTCGGAACCCTGACACTGCTCACATGAAAAAAAAAAATCTTACTTGCAATTGCAAGAACAAAACCTTGAAGTGAGGTTTTAAAAGGGCCCTTTTCACTGCCACTTCACCTGGAGCTGACAAGTGTACAAAGTACAGCAGACATACATGGTTGTACTATTAAGGAGCAGCTATTTTTTCTTGCTTCCGTAACCCTAGGGACTGGCAAAGATTGCGCCTGAACAGGGACTTGAATCCTGGACCCTCAGATTAAGAGACTGATGCTCTACCGTCTGAGCTATCCAGACTCTGCATTGCACCAGCGGAGCTTCCTTCCAAAAGAAAAGCAGCTGCATAGGTAAAAGTGTAACCTTTCCATTAGCGAACTCCTGGCTGTATTTATAAACTTTCACTGATGATGTCACAGGTCACATGACCCCGTCAGTGGGGGCGGGGCTAAACATAAAAAGAGCTTGACATGTGACCTGTGACATCACCAGTGGCATCCTAAAAGTTTATAAATAGGACTCAGTGCACTGCTGTCATTGTTGTGGTGGTTTGGCAATGCAGTCATTGTTGTGGTGGTTTGGCAATGCAAAGACGCACACGGAGACAGGCCCCTCGCCCCACCCCTGCCGGCGCAGGCAGACCCATAGGTCCACCGTCAGACGCCGCCGTAGGAGAGTGGACATGCGAAACCGAGGTCAACGTGTGCATCTTGGCATTGTCAAACCACTACAACAACGTCACTGATGACTGTGCAGTTTGTCTGACATCAGCAGACACCTTTATATCTTCAGTCTAACGCTCTCCCAACTGAGCTTTTTCGACCTACACCAGCACAAATTTGGCATTTCCCCATCCCCCACACCATTTCGGAACCCTGACACTGTTCACATGAAAAAAAAAGTCTTCCTTGCAATTGCAAGAACAAAACCTTGAAATGAGGTTTTAAAAGGGCCGTTTTCACTGCCACTTCACCTGGAGCTGACAAGTGTACAAAGTACAGCAGACGTACATGGTTGTACGATTAAGGAGCAGCTATTTTTTCTTGCTTCCGTAACCCTAGGGATTGGCAAAGATTGCACCTGAACAGGGACTTGAATCCTGGACCCTCAGATTAAGAGACTGATGCTCTACCGTCTGAGCTATGCAGACTCTGCATTGCACCAGCGCAGCTTCCTTCCAAAAGAAAAGCAGCTGCATAGGTAAAAGTGTAACCTTTCCATTAGCGAACTCCTGGCTGTATTTATAAACTTTCACTGATGATGTCACAGGTCACATGACCCCGTCAGTGGGGGCGGGGCTAAACATAAAAAGAGCTTGACATGTGACCTGTGACATCACCAGTGGCATGCTAAAAGTTTATAAATAGGACTCAGTGCACTGCTGTCATTGTTGTGGTGGTTTGGCAATGCAGTCATTGTTGTGGTGGTTTGGCAATGCAAAGATGCACACGGAGACAGGCCCCTCGCCCCACCCCTGCCGGCGCAGGCAGACCCATAGGTCCGCCGTCAGACGCCGCCGTAGGAGAGTGGACATGCGAAACCGAGGTCAACGTGTGCATCTTGGCATTGTCAAACCACTACAACAACGTCACTGATGACCTTGCAGTTTGTCTGACATCAGCAGGTGTCAGTCAAACTGCACTGCGGTCCCTGTCAACACCAACCTGACTGTAATGCACCCTCTCCCTGTATTGGTAGACCCACAGACACACCTTAATGAACATCACAACAACTGAGATTGGTTCAGGTCGGACCGCTTATGTACCCTCCTCGGCCCCGTCCATTAGAAAGTAATGTGCGCTACCCAGATCATTTCCAAAGACAAACTCTCCTTGAATGTAACATTTACGTACTGCACTGGAGTCGTGGCGTACTCTTTTGTTGCACGAAACACAACAAGGATATCCAGCCTTTTCACTGCCACTTCACCTGGAGCTGACAAGTGTACAAAGTACAGCAGACATACATGGTTGTACTATTAAGGAGCAGCTATTTTTTCTTGCTTCCGTAACCCTAGGGACTGGCAAAGATTGCGCCTGAACAGGGACTTGAATCCTGGACCCTCAAATTAAGAGACTGATGCTCTACCGTCTGAGCTATCCAGACTCTGCATTGCACCAGCGGACCTTCCTTCCAAAAGAAAAGCAGCTGCATAGGTAAAAGTGTAACCTTTCCATTAGCGAACTCCTGGCTGTATTTATAAACTTTCACTGATGATGTCACAGGTCACATGACCCCGTCAGTGGGGGCGGGGCTAAACATAAAAAGAGCTTGACATGTGACCTGTGACATCACCAGTGGCATGCTAAAAGTTTATAAATAGGACTCAGTGCACTGCTGTCATTGTTGTGGTGGTTTGGCAATGCAGTCATTGTTGTGGTGGTTTGGCAATGCAAAGACGCACACGGAGACAGGCCCCTCGCCCCACCCCTGCCGGCGCAGGCAGACCCATAGGTCCACCGTCAGACGCCGCCGTAGGAGAGTGGACATGCGAAACCGAGGTCAACGTGTGCATCTTGGCATTGTCAAACCACTACAACAATGTCACTGATGACCTTGCAGTTTGTCTGACATCAGCAGGTGTCAGTCAAACTGCACTGCGGTCCCTGTCAACACCAACCTGACTGTAATGCACCCTCTCCCTGTATTGGTAGACCCACAGACACACCTTAATGAACATCACAACAACTGAGATTGGTTCAGGTCGGACCGCTTATGTACCCTCCTCGGCCCCGTCCATTAGAAAGTAATGTGCGCTATCCAGATCATTTCCAAAGACAAACTCTCCTTGAATGTAACATTTACGTGCTGCACTGGAGTCGTGGCGTACTCTTTTGTTGCACGAAACACAACAAGGATATCCAGCCTTTTCACTGCCACTTCACCTGGAGCTGACAAGTGTACAAAGTACAGCAGACATACATGGTTGTACTATTAAGGAGCAGCTATTTTTTCTTGCTTCCGTAACCCTAGGGACTGGCAAAGATTGCGCCTGAACAGGGACTTGAATCCTGGACCCTCAAATTAAGAGACTGATGCTCTACCGTCTGAGCTATCCAGACTCTGCATTGCACCAGCGGAGCTTCCTTCCAAAAGAAAAGCAGCTGCATAGGTAAAAGTGTAACCTTTCCATTAGCGAACTCCTGGCTGTATTTATAAACTTTCACTGATGATGTCACAGGTCACATGACCCCGTCAGTGGGGGCGGGGCTAAACATAAAAAGAGCTTGACATGTGACCTGTGACATCACCAGTGGCATCCTAAGTTTATAAATAGGACTCAGTGCACTGCTGTCATTGTTGTGGTGGTTTGGCAATGCAGTCATTGTTGTGGTGGTTTGGCAATGCAAAGACGCACACGGAGACAGGCCCCTCGCCCCACCCCTGCCGGCGCAGGCAGACCCATAGGTCCACCGTCAGACGCCGCCGTAGGAGAGTGGACATGCGAAACCGAGGTCAACGTGTGCATCTTGGCATTGTCAAACCACTACAACAACGTCACTGATGACTGTGCAGTTTGTGTGACATCAGCAGACACCTTTATATCTTCAGTCTAACGCTCTCCCAACTGAGCTTTTTCGACCTACACCAGCACAAATTTGGCATTTCCCCATCCCCCACACCATTTCGGAACCCTGACACTGTTCACATGAAAAAAAAAGTCTTCCTTGCAATTGCAAGAACAAAACCTTGAAATGAGGTTTTAAAAGGGCCGTTTTCACCGCCACTTCACCTGGAGCTGACAAGTGTACAAAGTACAGCAGACGTACATGGTTGTACTATTAAGGAGCAGCTATTTTTTCTTGCTTCCGTAACCCTAGGGATTGGCAAAGATTGCACCTGAACAGGGACTTGAATCCTGGACCCTCAGATTAAGAGACTGATGCTCTACCGTCTGAGCTATGCAGACTCTGCATTGCACCAGCGCAGCTTCCTTCCAAAAGAAAAGCAGCTGCATAGGTAAAAGTGTAACCTTTCCATTAGCGAACTCCTGGCTGTATTTATAAACTTTCACTGATGATGTCACAGGTCACATGACCCCGTCAGTGGGGGCGGGGCTAAACAGAAAAAGAGCTTGACATGTGACCTGTGACATCACCAGTGGCATCCTAAGTTTATAAATAGGACTCAGTGCACTGCTGTCATTGTTGTGGTGGTTTGGCAATGCAGTCATTGTTGTGGTGGTTTGGCAATGCAAAGACGCACACGGAGACAGGCCCCTCGCCCCACCCCTGCCGGCGCAGGCAGACCCATAGGTCCACCGTCAGACGCCGCCGTAGGAGAGTGGACATGCGAAACCGAGGTCAACGTGTGCATCTTGGCATTGTCAAACCACTACAACAACGTCACTGATGACTGTGCAGTTTGTCTGACATCAGCAGACACCTTTATATCTTCAGTCTAACGCTCTCCCAACTGAGCTTTTTCGAACTACACCAGCACAAATTTGGCATTTCCCCATCCCCCACACCATTTCGGAACCCTGACACTGCTCACATGAGAAAAAAAAAGTCTTCCTTGCAATTGCAAGAACAAAACCTTGAAATGAGGTTTTAAAAGGGCCGTTTTCACCGCCACTTCACCTGGAGCTGACAAGTGTACAAAGTACAGCAGACATACATGGTTGTACTATTAAGGAGCAGCTATTTTTTCTTGCTTCCGTAACCCTAGGGACTGGCAAAGATTGCGCCTGAACAGGGACTTGAATCCTGGACCCTCAAATTAAGAGACTGATGCTCTACCGTCTGAGCTATCCAGACTCTGCATTGCACCAGCGGAGCTTCCTTCCAAAAGAAAAGCAGCTGCATAGGTAAAAGTGTAACCTTTCCATTAGCGAACTCCTGGCTGTATTTATAAACTTTCACTGATGATGTCACAGGTCACATGACCCCGTCAGTGGGGGCGGGGCTAAACATAAAACATAAAATGAGCTTGACATGTGACCTGTGACATCACCAGTGGCATCCTAAAAGTTTATAAATAGGACTCAGTGCACTGCTGTCATTGTTGTGGTGGTTTGGCAATGCAGTCATTGTTGTGGTGGTTTGGCAATGCAAAGACGCACACGGAGACAGGCCCCTCGCCCCACCCCTGCCGGCGCAGGCAGACCCATAGGTCCGCCGTCAGACGCCGCCGTAAGAGAGTGGACATGCGAAACCGAGGTCAACGTGTGCATCTTGGCATTGTCAAACCACTACAACAACGTCACTGATGACCTTGCAGTTTGTCTGACATCAGCAGGTGTCAGTCAAACTGCACTGCGGTCCCTGTCAACACCAACCTGACTGTAATGCACCCTCTCCCTGTATTGGTAGACCCACAGACACACCTTAATGAACATCACAACAACTGAGATTGGTTCAGGTCGGACCGCTTATGTACCCTCCTCGGCCCCGTCCATTAGAAAGTAATGTGCGCTACCCAGATCATTTCCAAAGACAAACTCTCCTTGAATGTAACATTTACGTGCTGCACTGGAGTCGTGGCGTACTCTTTTGTTGCACGAAACACAACAAGGATATCCAGCCTTTTCACTGCCACTTCACCTGGAGCTGACAAGTGTACAAAGTACAGCAGACATACATGGTTGTATTATTAAGGAGCTGCTATTTTTTCTTGCTTCCGTAACCCTAGGGACTGGCAAAGATTGCGCCTGAACAGGGACTTGAATCCTGGAACCTTCAAATTAAGAGACTGATGCTCTACCGTCTGAGCTATACAGACTCTGCATTGCACCAGCGGAGCTTCCTTCCAAAAGAAAAGCAGCTGCATAGGTAAAAGTGTAACCTTTCCATTAGCGAACTCCTGGCTGTATTTATAAACTTTCACTGATGATGTCACAGGTCACATGACCCCGTCAGTGGGGGCGGGGCTAAACATAAAAAGAGCTTGACATGTGACTTGTGACATCACCAGTGGTATCCTCAAAGTTTATAAATAGGACTCAGTGCACTGCTGTCATTGTTGTGGTGGTTTGGCAATGCCAAGACGCACACGGAGACAAGCCCCTCGCCCCACCTCTGCCACCACCGTAGGAGAGTGGACATGCGAAACCGAGGTCAACGTGTGCGTCTTGGCATTGTCAAGCCACTACAACAACGTCACTGATGACCTTGCAGTTTGTCTGACATCAGCAGGTGTCAGACAAACTGCACTGCGGTCCCTGTCAACACCAACCTGACTGTAATGCACCTTCTCCCTGTATCGGTAGACCCACAGACACACCTTAATGGACATCACAATAACCGAGATTGGTTCAGGTCGGACCGCTCATGTACCCTCCTCGGCCCCGTCCATTAGAAACGAATGTGCTCTGCCCAGATCATTTCCAAAGACAAACTCTCCTTGAATGGAACGTTTACGTTCTGCACTGGAGTTGTGGCGTGCTCTGTTGTGGCATAAAACGCAACAAGGATAACCAAGCTTTTCAAAGCCACAACTTAAAAGCCAGAACATCAAAGTCACAAGATCAAGGCCACAACATCAAAGCCACAACGTCAAAGTCAACACATCAAAGCCACAACATCAAAGCCACTACTTAAAAACCACAACATGAAAGCCACAACATCAAAGCCACAACATCAAAGCAACAACTTCAAAGCCACAACATCAAAGCCACAAAACCAACTTCAAAGCAACGACTTCAAAGCCACAACAATAAAGCCCACAACATCAAAGCCACAACTTCAAAGCCACAACATCAAAGCAACAACATCAACGCCACAACATCAGATCCACAACATCAAAGCCACAATTTAAAAGCCACAACTTCAAAGCCACAACTTCAAAGTCAAAACATCAAAGCCACAACTTCAAATCCAAACATCAAAACCACAACATCAAAGCAACAACTTCAAAGCCACAACTTCAAAGTCAAAACATCAAAGCCACAACTTCAAATCCAAACATCAAAGCCACAAAATCAAAGCCACAAGCAACAACATCAAAGCCACAACATCAAAGCATCAACTTCAAAGCAACAACATAAAAGCAACAACATCAAAGCCACAACTTCAAAGCCACAACATCAAACCAACAACTTCAAAGCCACAACTTCAAGTCCAAACATCAAAGCCGCAACTTCAAAGCCACAACATCAGAGCCACAACATCAAAGCCACAACTTTAAAGCAACAACATAAAAGCAACAACACAAAAGCCACAACTTCAAAGCCACAACTTCAAAGCAACAACATAAAAGCCACAACTTCAAAGCCACAACTTCAAATCCAAACATCAAAGCCACAACTTCAAAGCCAAAACAGGAAAGCAACAACTGCAAAGCCACAACATCAAAGTCACTGCTGTCATTGTTGTGGTGGTTTGGCAATGCCAAGACGCACACGGAGACAGGACCCTCGCCCCACCCCTGCCGGCGCAGGCAGACCCATAGGTCCACCGTCAGACGCCACCATAGGAGAGTGGACGTGCGAAACCTGAGGTCAGCGTGTGCACGTACAGAGAGGCCTTTCGCCCCCCCCTCGCCCGCGCAGGTGGACCCATAGGTCCACCGTCAGTCGCCGCTGTAGGAGAGTGGACGTGCGAAACCTGAAGTCAGCGTGTGCATCTTGGCATTGTCAAACCACTTCAACAACGTCACTGATGACTGTGCAGTTTGTGTGACATCAGCAGACACCTTTATATCTTCAGTCTAACGCTCTCCCAACTGAGCTTTTTCGACCTACACCAGCACAAATTTGGCATTTCCCCATCCCCCACACCATTTCGGAACCCTGACACTGCTCACATGAAAAAAAAAAATCTTACTTGCAATTGCAAGAACAAAACCTTGAAGTGAGGTTTTAAAAGGGCCCTTTTCACTGCCACTTCACCTGGAGCTGACAAGTGTACAAAGTACAGCAGACATACATGGTTGTACTATTAAGGAGCAGCTATTTTTTCTTGCTTCCGTAACCCTAGGGACTGGCAAAGATTGCGCCTGAACAGGGACTTGAATCCTGGACCCTCAGATTAAGAGACTGATGCTCTACCGTCTGAGCTATCCAGACTCTGCATTGCACCAGCGGAGCTTCCTTCCAAAAGAAAAGCAGCTGCATAGGTAAAAGTGTAACCTTTCCATTAGCGAACTCCTGGCTGTATTTATAAACTTTCACTGATGATGTCACAGGTCACATGACCCCGTCAGTGGGGGCGGGGCTAAACATAAAAAGAGCTTGACATGTGACCTGTGACATCACCAGTGGCATCCTAAAAGTTTATAAATAGGACTCAGTGCACTGCTGTCATTGTTGTGGTGGTTTGGCAATGCAGTCATTGTTGTGGTGGTTTGGCAATGCAAAGACGCACACGGAGACAGGCCCCTCGCCCCACCCCTGCCGGCACAGGCAGACCCATAGGTCCACCGTCAGACGCCGCCGTAGGAGAGTGGACATGCGAAACCGAGGTCAACGTGTGCATCTTGGCATTGTCAAACCACTACAACAACGTCACTGATGACCTTGCAGTTTGTCTGACATCAGCAGGTGTCAGTCAAACTGCACTGCGGTCCCTGTCAACACCAACCTGACTGTAATGCACCCTCTCCCTGTATTGGTAGACCCACAGACACACCTTAATGAACATCACAACAACTGAGATTGGTTCAGGTCGGACCGCTTATGTACCCTCCTCGGCCCCGTCCATTAGAAAGTAATGTGCGCTACCCAGATCATTTCCAAAGACAAACTCTCCTTGAATGTAACATTTACGTGCTGCACTGGAGTCGTGGCGTACTCTTTTGTTGCACGAAACACAACAAGGATATCCAGCCTTTTCACTGCCACTTCACCTGGAGCTGACAAGTGTACAAAGTACAGCAGACATACATGGTTGTACTATTAAGGAGCAGCTATTTTTTCTTGCTTCCGTAACCCTAGGGATTGGCAAAGATTGCACCTGAACAGGGACTTGAATCCTGGACCCTCAGATTAAGAGACTGATGCTCTACCGTCTGAGCTATGCAGACTCTGCATTGCACCAGCGCAGCTTCCTTCCAAAAGAAAAGCAGCTGCATAGGTAAAAGTGTAACCTTTCCATTAGCGAACTCCTGGCTGTATTTATAAACTTTCACTGATGATGTCACAGGTCACATGACCCCGTCAGTGGGGGCGGGGCTAAACATAAAAAGAGCTTGACATGTGACCTGTGACATCACCAGTGGCATGCTAAAAGTTTATAAATAGGACTCAGTGCACTGCTGTCATTGTTGTGGTGGTTTGGCAATGCAGTCATTGTTGTGGTGGTTTGGCAATGCAAAGACGCACACGGAGACAGGCCCCTCGCCCCACCCCTGCCGGCGCAGGCAGACCCGTAGGTCCACCGTCAGACGCCGCCGTAGGAGAGTGGACATGCGAAACCTGAAGTCAGCGTGTGCATCTTGGCATTGTCAAACCACTTCAACGTCACTGATGACTGTGCAGTTTGTCTGACATCAGCAGACACCTTTATATCTTCAGTCTAACGCTCTCCCAACTGAGCTTTTTCGACCTACACCAGCACAAATTTGGCATTTCCCCATCCCCCACACCATTTCGGAACCCTGACACTGCTCACATGAAAAAAAAAGTCTTCCTTGCAATTGCAAGAACAAAACCTTGAAATGAGGTTTTAAAAGGGCCGTTTTCACCGCCACTTCACCTTGAGCTGACAAGTGTACAAAGTACAGCAGACATACATGGTTGTACTATTAAGGAGCAGCTATTTTTTCTTGCTTCCGTAACCCTAGGGATTGGCAAAGATTGCACCTGAACAGGGACTTGAATCCTGGACCCTCAGATTAAGAGACTGATGCTCTACCGTCTGAGCTATGCAGACTCTGCATTGCACCAGCGCAGCTTCCTTCCAAAAGAAAAGCAGCTGCATAGGTAAAAGTGTAACCTTTCCATTAGCGAACTCCTGGCTGTATTTATAAACTTTCACTGATGATGTCACAGGTCACATGACCCCGTCAGTGGGGGCGGGGCTAAACATAAAAAGAGCTTGACATGTGACCTGTGACATCACCAGTGGCATGCTAAAAGTTTATAAATAGGACTCAGTGCACTGCTGTCATTGTTGTGGTGGTTTGGCAATGCAGTCATTGTTGTGGTGGTTTGGCAATGCAAAGACGCACACGGAGACAGGCCCCTCGCCCCACCCCTGCCGGCGCAGGCAGACCCGTAGGTCCACCGTCAGACGCCGCCGTAGGAGAGTGGACATGCGAAACCTGAAGTCAGCGTGTGCATCTTGGCATTGTCAAACCACTTCAACGTCACTGATGACTGTGCAGTTTGTCTGACATCAGCAGACACCTTTATATCTTCAGTCTAACGCTCTCCCAACTGAGCTTTTTCGACCTACACCAGCACAAATTTGGCATTTCCCCATCCCCCACACCATTTCGGAACCCTGACACTGCTCACATGAAAAAAAAAGTCTTCCTTGCAATTGCAAGAACAAAACCTTGAAATGAGGTTTTAAAAGGGCCGTTTTCACCGCCACTTCACCTTGAGCTGACAAGTGTACAAAGTACAGCAGACATACATGGTTGTACTATTAAGGAGCAGCTATTTTTTCTTGCTTCCGTAACCCTAGGGATTGGCAAAGATTGCACCTGAACAGGGACTTGAATCCTGGACCCTCAGATTAAGAGACTGATGCTCTACCGTCTGAGCTATGCAGACTCTGCATTGCACCAGCGCAGCTTCCTTCCAAAAGAAAAGCAGCTGCATAGGTAAAAGTGTAACCTTTCCATTAGCGAACTCCTGGCTGTATTTATAAACTTTCACTGATGATGTCACAGGTCACATGACCCCGTCAGTGGGGGCGGGGCTAAACATAAAAAGAGCTTGACATGTGACCTGTGACATCACCAGTGGCATGCTAAAAGTTTATAAATAGGACTCAGTGCACTGCTGTCATTGTTGTGGTGGTTTGGCAATGCAGTCATTGTTGTGGTGGTTTGGCAATGCAAAGACGCACACGGAGACAGGCCCCTCGCCCCACCCCTGCCGGCGCAGGCAGACCCATAGGTCCACCGTCAGACGCCGCCGTAGGAGAGTGGACATGCGAAACCGAGGTCAACGTGTGCATCTTGGCATTGTCAAACCACTACAACAACGTCACTGATGACCTTGCAGTTTGTCTGACATCAGCAGGTGTCAGTCAAACTGCACTGCGGTCCCTGTCAACACCAACCTGACTGTAATGCACCCTCTCCCTGTATTGGTAGACCCACAGACACACCTTAATGAACATCACAACAACTGAGATTGGTTCAGGTCGGACCGCTTATGTACCCTCCTCGGCCCCGTCCATTAGAAAGTAATGTGCGCTACCCAGATCATTTCCAAAGACAAACTCTCCTTGAATGTAACATTTACGTGCTGCACTGGAGTCGTGGCGTACTCTTTTGTTGCACGAAACACAACAAGGATATCCAGCCTTTTCACTGCCACTTCACCTGGAGCTGACAAGTGTACAAAGTACAGCAGACATACATGGTTGTACTATTAAGGAGCAGCTATTTTTTCTTGCTTCCGTAACCCTAGGGACTGGCAAAGATTGCGCCTGAACAGGGACTTGAATCCTGGACCCTCAGATTAAGAGACTGATGCTCTACCATCTGAGCTATACAGACTCTGCATTGCACCAGCGGAGCTTCCTTCCAAAAGAAAAGCAGCTGCATAGGTAAAAGTGTAACCTTTCCATTAGCGAACTCCTGGCTGTATTTATAAACTTTCACTGATGATGTCACAGGTCACATGACCCCGTCAGTGGGGGCGGGGCTAAACATAAAACATAAAATGAGCTTGACATGTGACCTGTGACATCACCAGTGGCATCCTAAAAGTTTATAAATAGGACTCAGTGCACTGCTGTCATTGTTGTGGTGGTTTGGCAATGCAGTCATTGTTGTGGTGGTTTGGCAATGCAAAGACGCACACGGAGACAGGCCCCTCGCCCCACCCCTGCCGGCGCAGGCAGACCCATAGGTCCGCCGTCAGACGCCGCCGTAAGAGAGTGGACATGCGAAACCGAGGTCAACGTGTGCATCTTGGCATTGTCAAACCACTACAACAACGTCACTGATGACCTTGCAGTTTGTCTGACATCAGCAGGTGTCAGTCAAACTGCACTGCGGTCCCTGTCAACACCAACCTGACTGTAATGCACCCTCTCCCTGTATTGGTAGACCCACAGACACACCTTAATGAACATCACAACAACTGAGATTGGTTCAGGTCGGACCGCTTATGTACCCTCCTCGGCCCCGTCCATTAGAAAGTAATGTGCGCTACCCAGATCATTTCCAAAGACAAACTCTCCTTGAATGTAACATTTACGTGCTGCACTGGAGTCGTGGCGTACTCTTTTGTTGCACGAAACACAACAAGGATATCCAGCCTTTTCACTGCCACTTCACCTGGAGCTGACAAGTGTACAAAGTACAGCAGACATACATGGTTGTACTATTAAGGAGCAGCTATTTTTTCTTGCTTCCGTAACCCTAGGGACGGGCAAAGATTGCGCCTGAACAGGGACTTGAATCCTGGACCCTCAGATTAAGAGACTGATGCTCTACCATCTGAGCTATACAGACTCTGCATTGCACCAGCGGAGCTTCCTTCCAAAAGAAAAGCAGCTGCATAGGTAAAAGTGTAACCTTTCCATTAGCGAACTCCTGGCTGTATTTATAAACTTTCACTGATGATGTCACAGGTCACATGACCCCGTCAGTGGGGGCGGGGCTAAACATAAAAAGAGCTTGACATGTGACCTGTGACATCACCAGTGGCATCCTAAGTTTATAAATAGGACTCAGTGCACTGCTGTCATTGTTGTGGTGGTTTGGCAATGCAGTCATTGTTGTGGTGGTTTGGCAATGCAGACCCATAGGTCCACCGTCAGACGCCGCCGTAGGAGAGTGGACATGCGAAACCGAGGTCAACGTGTGCATCTTGGCATTGTCAAACCACTACAACAACGTCACTGATGACTGTGCAGTTTGTCTGACGTCAGCAGACACCTTTATATCTTCAGTCTAAGGCTCTCCCAACTGAGCTTTTTCGACCTACACCAGCACAAATTTGGCATTTCCCCATCCCCCACACCATTTCTGAACCCTGACACTGCTCACATGAAAAAAAAAGTCGTCCTTGCAATTGCAAGAACAAAACCTTGAAATGAGGTTTTAAAAGGGCCGTTTTCACCGCCACTTCACCTGGAGCTGACAAGTGTACAAAGTACAGCAGACGTACATGGTTGTACTATTAAGGAGCAGCTATTTTTTCTTGCTTCCGTAACGCTAGGGATTGGCAAAGATTGCACCTGAACAGGGACTTGAATCCTGGACCCTCAGATTAAGAGACTGATGCTCTACCGTCTGAGCTATGCAGACTCTGCATTGCACCAGCGCAGCTTCCTTCCAAAAGAAAAGCAGCTGCATAGGTAAAAGTGTAACCTTTCCATTAGCGAACTCCTGGCTGTATTTATAAACTTTCACTGATGATGTCACAGGTCACATGACCCCGTCAGTGGGGGCGGGGCTAAACATAAAAGGAGCTTGACATGTGACCTGTGACATCACCAGTGGCATGCTAAAAGTTTATAAATAGGACTCAGTGCACTGCTGTCATTGTTGTGGTGGTTTGGCAATGCAAAGACGCACACGGAGACAGGCCCCTCGCCCCACCCCTGCCGGCGCAGGCAGACCCATAGGTCCACCGTCAGACGCCGCCGTAGGAGAGTGGACATGCGAAACCGAGGTCAACGTGTGCATCTTGGCATTGTCAAACCACTACAACAACGTCACTGATGACCTTGCAGTTTGTCTGACATCAGCAGGTGTCAGTCAAACTGCACTGCGGTCCCTGTCAACACCAACCTGACTGTAATGCACCCTCTCCCTGTATTGGTAGACCCACAGACACACCTTAATGAACATCACAACAACTGAGATTGGTTCAGGTCGGATCGCTTATGTACCCTCCTCGGCCCCGTCCATTAGAAAGTAATGTGCGCTACCCAGATCATTTCCAAAGACAAACTCTCCATGAATGTAACATTTACGTGCTGCACTGGAGTCGTGGCGTACTCTTTTGTTGCACGAAACACAACAAGGATGTCCAGCCTTTTCACTGCCACTTCACCTGGAGCTGACAAGTGTACAAAGTACAGCAGACATACATGGTTGTACTATTAAGGAGCAGCTATTTTTTCTTGCTTCCGTAACCCTAGGGACTGGCAAAGATTGCGCCTGAACAGGGACTTGAATCCTGGACCCTCAGATTAAGAGACTGATGCTCTACCGTCTGAGCTATACAGACTCTGCATTGCACCAGCGGAGCTTCCTTCCAAAAGAAAAGCAGCTGCATAGGTAAAAGTGTAACCTTTCCATTAGCGAACTCCTGGCTGTATTTACAAACTTTCACTGATGATGTCACAGGTCACATGACCCCGTCAGTGGGGGCGGGGCTAAACATAAAAAGAGCTTGACATGTGACCTGTGACATCACCAGTGGCATCCTAAAAGTTTATAAATAGGACTCAGTGCACTGCTGTCATTGTTGTGGTGGTTTGGCAATGCAGTCATTGTTGTGGTGGTTTGGCAATGCAAAGACGCACACGGAGACAGGCCCCTCGCCCCACCCCTGCCGGCGCAGGCAGACCCATAGGTCCACCGTCAGACGCCGCCGTAGGAGAGTGGACATGCGAAACCGAGGTCAACGTGTGCATCTTGGCATTGTCAAACCACTTCAACGTCACTGATGACTGTGCAGTTTGTCTGACATCAGCAGACACCTTTATATCTTCAGTCTAACGCTCTCCCAACTGAGCTTTTTCGACCTACACCAGCACAAATTTGGCATTTCCCCATCCCCCACACCATTTCGGAACCCTGACACTGCTCACATGAAAAAAAAAAGTCTTCCTTGCAATTGCAAGAACAAAACCTTGAAATGAGGTTTTAAAAGGGCCGTTTTCACCGCCACTTCACCTGGAGCTGACAAGTGTACAAAGTACAGCAGACATACATGGTTGTACTATTAAGGAGCAGCTATTTTTTCTTGCTTCCGTAACCCTAGGGATTGGCAAAGATTGCACCTGAACAGGGACTTGAATCCTGGACCCTCAAATTAAGAGACTGATGCTCTACCGTCTGAGCTATCCAGACTCTGCATTGCACCAGCGGAGCTTCCTTCCAAAAGAAAAGCAGCTGCATAGGTAAAAGTGTAACCTTTCCATTAGCGAACTCCTGGCTGTATTTATAAACTTTCACTGATGATGTCACAGGTCACATGACCCCGTCAGTGGGGGCGGGGCTAAACATAAAAAGAGCTTGACATGTGACCTGTGACATCACCAGTGGCATGCTAAAAGTTTATAAATAGGACTCAGTGCACTGCTGTCATTGTTGTGGTGGTTTGGCAATGCAGTCATTGTTGTGGTGGTTTGGCAATGCAAAGACCCATAGGTCCACCGTCAGACGCCGCCGTAGGAGAGTGGACATGCGAAACCGAGGTCAACGTGTGCATCTTGGCATTGTCAAACCACTACAACAACGTCACTGATGACCTTGCAGTTTGTCTGACATCAGCAGGTGTCAGTCAAACTGCACTGCGGTCCCTGTCAACACCAACCTGACTGTAATGCACCCTCTCCCTGTATTGGTAGACCCACAGACACACCTTAATGAACATCACAACAACTGAGATTGGTTCAGGTCGGACCGCTTATGTACCCTCCTCGGCCCCGTCCATTAGAAAGTAATGTGCGCTACCCAGATCATTTCCAAAGACAAACTCTCCTTGAATGTAACATTTACGTGCTGCACTGGAGTCGTGGCGTACTCTTTTGTTGCACGAAACACAACAAGGATATCCAGCCTTTTCACTGCCACTTCACCTGGAGCTGACAAGTGTACAAAGTACAGCAGACATACATGGTTGTATTATTAAGGAGCTGCTATTTTTTCTTGCTTCCGTAACCCTAGGGACTGGCAAAGATTGCGCCTGAACAGGGACTTGAATCCTGGAACCTTCAAATTAAGAGACTGATGCTCTACCGTCTGAGCTATACAGACTCTGCATTGCACCAGCGGAGCTTCCTTCCAAAAGAAAAGCAGCTGCATAGGTAAAAGTGTAACCTTTCCATTAGCGAACTCCTGGCTGTATTTATAAACTTTCACTGATGATGTCACAGGTCACATGACCCCGTCAGTGGGGGCGGGGCTAAACATAAAAAGAGCTTGACATGTGACTTGTGACATCACCAGTGGTATCCTCAAAGTTTATAAATAGGACTCAGTGCACTGCTGTCATTGTTGTGGTGGTTTGGCAATGCCAAGACGCACACGGAGACAAGCCCCTCGCCCCACCTCTGCCACCACCGTAGGAGAGTGGACATGCGAAACCGAGGTCAACGTGTGCGTCTTGGCATTGTCAAGCCACTACAACAACGTCACTGATGACCTTGCAGTTTGTCTGACATCAGCAGGTGTCAGACAAACTGCACTGCGGTCCCTGTCAACACCAACCTGACTGTAATGCACCTTCTCCCTGTATCGGTAGACCCACAGACACACCTTAATGGACATCACAATAACCGAGATTGGTTCAGGTCGGACCGCTCATGTACCCTCCTCGGCCCCGTCCATTAGAAACGAATGTGCTCTGCCCAGATCATTTCCAAAGACAAACTCTCCTTGAATGGAACGTTTACGTTCTGCACTGGAGTTGTGGCGTGCTCTGTTGTGGCATAAAACGCAACAAGGATAACCAAGCTTTTCAAAGCCACAACTTAAAAGCCAGAACATCAAAGTCACAAGATCAAGGCCACAACATCAAAGCCACAACGTCAAAGTCAACACATCAAAGCCACAACATCAAAGCCACTACTTAAAAACCACAACATGAAAGCCACAACATCAAAGCCACAACATCAAAGCAACAACTTCAAAGCCACAACTTCAAATCCAAACATCAAAACCACAACATCAAAGCAACAACTTCAAAGCCACAACTTCAAAGTCAAAACATCAAAGCCACAACTTCAAATCCAAACATCAAAGCCACAAAATCAAAGCCACAAGCAACAACATCAAAGCCACAACATCAAAGCATCAACTTCAAAGCAACAACATAAAAGCAACAACATCAAAGCCACAACTTCAAAGCCACAACATCAAACCAACAACTTCAAAGCCACAACTTCAAGTCCAAACATCAAAGCCGCAACTTCAAAGCCACAACATCAGAGCCACAACATCAAAGCCACAACTTTAAAGCAACAACATAAAAGCAACAACACAAAAGCCACAACTTCAAAGCCACAACTTCAAAGCAACAACATAAAAGCCACAACTTCAAAGCCACAACTTCAAATCCAAACATCAAAGCCACAACTTCAAAGCCAAAACAGGAAAGCAACAACTGCAAAGCCACAACATCAAAGTCACTGCTGTCATTGTTGTGGTGGTTTGGCAATGCCAAGACGCACACGGAGACAGGACCCTCGCCCCACCCCTGCCGGCGCAGGCAGACCCATAGGTCCACCGTCAGACGCCACCATAGGAGAGTGGACGTGCGAAACCTGAGGTCAGCGTGTGCACGTACAGAGAGGCCTTTCGCCCCCCCCTCGCCCGCGCAGGTGGACCCATAGGTCCACCGTCAGTCGCCGCTGTAGGAGAGTGGACGTGCGAAACCTGAAGTCAGCGTGTGCATCTTGGCACTGTCAAACCACTTCAACAACGTCACTGATGACTGTGCAGTTTGTGTGACATCAGCAGACACCTTTATATCTTCAGTCTAACGCTCTCCCAACTGAGCTTTTTCGACCTACACCAGCACAAATTTGGCATTTCCCCATCCCCCACACCATTTCGGAACCCTGACACTGCTCACATGAAAAAAAAAAATCTTACTTGCAATTGCAAGAACAAAACCTTGAAGTGAGGTTTTAAAAGGGCCCTTTTCACTGCCACTTCACCTGGAGCTGACAAGTGTACAAAGTACAGCAGACATACATGGTTGTACTATTAAGGAGCAGCTATTTTTTCTTGCTTCCGTAACCCTAGGGACTGGCAAAGATTGCGCCTGAACAGGGACTTGAATCCTGGACCCTCAGATTAAGAGACTGATGCTCTACCGTCTGAGCTATCCAGACTCTGCATTGCACCAGCGGAGCTTCCTTCCAAAAGAAAAGCAGCTGCATAGGTAAAAGTGTAACCTTTCCATTAGCGAACTCCTGGCTGTATTTATAAACTTTCACTGATGATGTCACAGGTCACATGACCCCGTCAGTGGGGGCGGGGCTAAACATAAAAAGAGCTTGACATGTGACCTGTGACATCACCAGTGGCATCCTAAAAGTTTATAAATAGGACTCAGTGCACTGCTGTCATTGTTGTGGTGGTTTGGCAATGCAGTCATTGTTGTGGTGGTTTGGCAATGCAAAGACGCACACGGAGACAGGCCCCTCGCCCTACCCCTGCCGGCGCAGGCAGACCCATAGGTCCACCGTCAGACGCCGCCGTAGGAGAGTGGACATGCGAAACCGAGGTCAACGTGTGCATCTTGGCATTGTCAAACCACTACAACAACGTCACTGATGACTGTGCAGTTTGTGTGACATCAGCAGACACCTTTATATCTTCAGTCTAACGCTCTCCCAACTGAGCTTTTTCGACCTACACCAGCACAAATTTGGCATTTCCCCACCCCCCACACCATTTCGGAACCCTGACACTGCTCACATGAAAAAAAAAATTTTCCTTGCAATTGCAAGAACAAAACCTTGAAATGAGGTTTTAAAAGGGCTGTTTTCACCGCCACTTCACCTGGAGCTGACAAGTGTACAAAGTACAGCAGACATACATGGTTGTACTATTAAGGAGCAGCTATTTGTTCTTGCTTCCGTAACCCTAGGGACTGACAAAGATTGCGCCTGAACAGGGACTTGAATCCTGGACCCTCAGATTAAGAGACTGATGCTCTACCGTCTGAGCTATCCAGACTCTGCATTGCACCAGCGGAGCTTCCTTCCAAAAGAAAAGCAGCTGCATAGGTAAAAGTGTAACCTTTCCATTAGCGAACTCCTGGCTGTATTTATAAACTTTCACTGATGATGTCACAGGTCACATGACCCCGTCAGTGGGGGCGGGGCTAAACATAAAAGGAGCTTGACATGTGACCTGTGACATCACCAGCGGCATCCTAAAAGTTTATAAATAGGACTCAGTGCACTGCTGTCATTGTTGTGGTGGTTTGGCAGTGCAGTCATTGTTGTGGTGCTTTGGCAATGCAAAGACGCACACGGAGACAGGCCCCTCGCCCCACCCCTGCCGGCGCAGGCAGACCCATAGGTCCACCGTCAGACGCCGCCGTAGGAGAGTGGACATGCGAAACCGAGGTCAACGTGTGCATCTTGGCATTGTCAAACCACTACAACAACGTCACTGATGACTGTGCAGTTTGTCTGACATCAGCAGACACCTTTATATCTTCAGTCTAACGCTCTCCCAACTGAGCTTTTTCGACCTACACCAGCACAAATTTGGCATTTCCCCATCCCCCACACCATTTCGGAACCCTGACACTGCTCACATGAAAAAAAAAGTCTTCCTTGCAATTGCAAGAACAAAACCTTGAAATGAGGTTTTAAAAGGGCCGTTTTCACCGCCACTTCACCTGGAGCTGACAAGTGCACAAAGTACAGCAGACGTACATGGTTGTACTATTAAGGAGCAGCTATTTTTTCTTGCTTCCGTAACCCTAGGGATTGGCAAAGATTGCACCTGAACAGGGACTTGAATCCTGGACCCTCAGATTAAGAGACTGATGCTCTACCGTCTGAGCTATGCAGACTCTGCATTGCACCAGCGCAGCTTCCTTCCAAAAGAAAAGCATCTGCATAGGTAAAAGTGTAACCTTTCCATTAGCGAACTCCTGGCTGTATTCATAAACGTTCACTGATGATGTCACAGGTCACATGACCCCGTCAGTGGGGGCGGGGCTAAACAGAAAAAGAGCTTGACATGTGACCTGTGACATCACCAGTGGCATCCTAAAAGTTTATAAATAGGACTCAGTGCACTGCTGTCATTGTTGTGGTGGTTTGGCAATGCAGTCATTGTTGTGGTGGTTTGGCAATGCAGACCCATAGGTCCACCGTCAGACGCCGCCGTAGGAGAGTGGACATGCGAAACCGAGGTCAACGTGTGCATCTTGGCATTGTCAAACCACTACAACAACGTCACTGATGACCTTGCAGTTTGTCTGACATCAGCAGGTGTCAGTCAAACTGCACTGCGGTCCCTGTCAACACCAACCTGACTGTAATGCACCCTCTCCCTGTATTGGTAGACCCACAGACACACCTTAATGAACATCACAACAACTGAGATTGGTTCAGGTCGGACCGCTTATGTACCCTCCTCGGCCCCGTCCATTAGAAAGTAATGTGCGCTACCCAGATCATTTCCAAAGACAAACTCTCCTTGAATGTAACATTTACGTGCTGCACTGGAGTTGTGGCGTACTCTTTTGTTGCACGAAACACAACAAGGATATCCAGCCTTTTCACTGCCACTTCACCTGGAGCTGACAAGTGTACAAAGTACAGCAGACATAGATGGTTGTACTATTAAGGAGCAGCTATTTTTTCTTGCTTCCGTAACCCTAGGGATGGGCAAAGATTGCGCCTGAACAGGGACTTGAATCCTGGACCCTCAGATTAAGAGACTGATGCTCTACCGTCTGAGCTATCCAGACTCTGCATTGCACCAGCGGAGCTTCCTTCCAAAAGAAAAGCAGCTGCATAGGTAAAAGTGTAACCTTTCCATTAGCGAACTCCTGGCTGTATTTATAAACTTTCACTGATGATGTCACAGGTCACATGACCCCGTCAGTGGGGGCGGGGCTAAACATAAAAAGAGCTTGACATGTGACCTGTGACATCACCAGTGGCATCCTAAAAGTTTATAAATAGGACTCAGTGCACTGCTGTCATTGTTGTGGTGGTTTGGCAATGCAGTCATTGTTGTGGTGGTTTGGCAATGCAAAGACGCACACGGAGACAGGCCCCTCGCCCCACCCCTGCCGGCGCAGGCAGACCCATAGGTCCACCGTCAGACGCCGCCGTAGGAGAGTGGACATGCGAAACCGAGGTCAACGTGTGCATCTTGGCATTGTCAAACCACTTCAACGTCACTGATGACTGTGCAGTTTGTCTGACATCAGCAGACACCTTTATATCTTCAGTCTAACGCTCTCCCAACTGAGCTTTTTCGACCTACACCAGCACAAATTTGGCATTTCCCCATCCCCCACACCATTTCGGAACCCTGACACTGCTCACATGAAAAAAAAAAGTCTTCCTTGCAATTGCAAGAACAAAACCTTGAAATGAGGTTTTAAAAGGGCCGTTTTCACCGCCACTTCACCTGGAGCTGACAAGTGCACAAAGTACAGCAGACGTACATGGTTGTACTATTAAGGAGCAGCTATTTTTTCTTGCTTCCGTAACCCTAGGGATTGGCAAAGATTGCACCTGAACAGGGACTTGAATCCTGGACCCTCAGATTAAGAGACTGATGCTCTACCGTCTGAGCTATGCAGACTCTGCATTGCACCAGCGCAGCTTCCTTCCAAAAGAAAAGCATCTGCATAGGTAAAAGTGTAACCTTTCCATTAGCGAACTCCTGGCTGTATTCATAAACGTTCACTGATGATGTCACAGGTCACATGACCCCGTCAGTGGGGGCGGGGCTAAACAGAAAAAGAGCTTGACATGTGACCTGTGACATCACCAGTGGCATCCTAAAAGTTTATAAATAGGACTCAGTGCACTGCTGTCATTGTTGTGGTGGTTTGGCAATGCAGTCATTGTTGTGGTGGTTTGGCAATGCAGACCCATAGGTCCACCGTCAGACGCCGCCGTAGGAGAGTGGACATGCGAAACCGAGGTCAACGTGTGCATCTTGGCATTGTCAAACCACTACAACAACGTCACTGATGACCTTGCAGTTTGTCTGACATCAGCAGGTGTCAGTCAAACTGCACTGCGGTCCCTGTCAACACCAACCTGACTGTAATGCACCCTCTCCCTGTATTGGTAGACCCACAGACACACCTTAATGAACATCACAACAACTGAGATTGGTTCAGGTCGGACCGCTTATGTACCCTCCTCGGCCCCGTCCATTAGAAAGTAATGTGCGCTACCCAGATCATTTCCAAAGACAAACTCTCCTTGAATGTAACATTTACGTGCTGCACTGGAGTTGTGGCGTACTCTTTTGTTGCACGAAACACAACAAGGATATCCAGCCTTTTCACTGCCACTTCACCTGGAGCTGACAAGTGTACAAAGTACAGCAGACATAGATGGTTGTACTATTAAGGAGCAGCTATTTTTTCTTGCTTCCGTAACCCTAGGGATGGGCAAAGATTGCGCCTGAACAGGGACTTGAATCCTGGACCCTCAGATTAAGAGACTGATGCTCTACCGTCTGAGCTATCCAGACTCTGCATTGCACCAGCGGAGCTTCCTTCCAAAAGAAAAGCAGCTGCATAGGTAAAAGTGTAACCTTTCCATTAGCGAACTCCTGGCTGTATTTATAAACTTTCACTGATGATGTCACAGGTCACATGACCCCGTCAGTGGGGGCGGGGCTAAACATAAAAAGAGCTTGACATGTGACCTGTGACATCACCAGTGGCATCCTAAAAGTTTATAAATAGGACTCAGTGCACTGCTGTCATTGTTGTGGTGGTTTGGCAATGCAGTCATTGTTGTGGTGGTTTGGCAATGCAAAGACGCACACGGAGACAGGCCCCACCCCTGCCGGCGCAGGCAGACCCATAGGTCCACCGTCAGACGCCGCCGTAGGAGAGTGGACATGCGAAACCGAGGTCAACGTGTGCATCTTGGCATTGTCAAACCACTTCAACGTCACTGATGACTGTGCAGTTTGTCTGACATCAGCAGACACCTTTATATCTTCAGTCTAACGCTCTCCCAACTGAGCTTTTTCGACCTACACCAGCACAAATTTGGCATTTCCCCATCCCCCACACCATTTCGGAACCCTGACACTGCTCACATGAAAAAAAAAAGTCTTCCTTGCAATTGCAAGAACAAAACCTTGAAATGAGGTTTTAAAAGGGCCGTTTTCACCGCCACTTCACCTGGAGCTGACAAGTGTACAAAGTACAGCAGACATACATGGTTGTACTATTAAGGAGCAGCTATTTTTTCTTGCTTCCGTAACCCTAGGGATTGGCAAAGATTGCACCTGAACAGGGACTTGAATCCTGGACCCTCAAATTAAGAGACTGATGCTCTACCGTCTGAGCTATCCAGACTCTGCATTGCACCAGCGGAGCTTCCTTCCAAAAGAAAAGCAGCTGCATAGGTAAAAGTGTAACCTTTCCATTAGCGAACTCCTGGCTGTATTTATAAACTTTCACTGATGATGTCACAGGTCACATGACCCCGTCAGTGGGGGCGGGGCTAAACATAAAAAGAGCTTGACATGTGACCTGTGACATCACCAGTGGCATGCTAAAAGTTTATAAATAGGACTCAGTGCACTGCTGTCATTGTTGTGGTGGTTTGGCAATGCAGTCATTGTTGTGGTGGTTTGGCAATGCAAAGACCCATAGGTCCACCGTCAGACGCCGCCGTAGGAGAGTGGACATGCGAAACCGAGGTCAACGTGTGCATCTTGGCATTGTCAAACCACTACAACAACGTCACTGATGACCTTGCAGTTTGTCTGACATCAGCAGGTGTCAGTCAAACTGCACTGCGGTCCCTGTCAACACCAACCTGACTGTAATGCACCCTCTCCCTGTATTGGTAGACCCACAGACACACCTTAATGAACATCACAACAACTGAGATTGGTTCAGGTCGGACCGCTTATGTACCCTCCTCGGCCCCGTCCATTAGAAAGTAATGTGCGCTACCCAGATCATTTCCAAAGACAAACTCTCCTTGAATGTAACATTTACGTGCTGCACTGGAGTCGTGGCGTACTCTTTTGTTGCACGAAACACAACAAGGATATCCAGCCTTTTCACTGCCACTTCACCTGGAGCTGACAAGTGTACAAAGTACAGCAGACATACATGGTTGTATTATTAAGGAGCTGCTATTTTTTCTTGCTTCCGTAACCCTAGGGACTGGCAAAGATTGCGCCTGAACAGGGACTTGAATCCTGGAACCTTCAAATTAAGAGACTGATGCTCTACCGTCTGAGCTATACAGACTCTGCATTGCACCAGCGGAGCTTCCTTCCAAAAGAAAAGCAGCTGCATAGGTAAAAGTGTAACCTTTCCATTAGCGAACTCCTGGCTGTATTTATAAACTTTCACTGATGATGTCACAGGTCACATGACCCCGTCAGTGGGGGCGGGGCTAAACATAAAAAGAGCTTGACATGTGACTTGTGACATCACCAGTGGTATCCTCAAAGTTTATAAATAGGACTCAGTGCACTGCTGTCATTGTTGTGGTGGTTTGGCAATGCCAAGACGCACACGGAGACAAGCCCCTCGCCCCACCTCTGCCACCACCGTAGGAGAGTGGACATGCGAAACCGAGGTCAACGTGTGCGTCTTGGCATTGTCAAGCCACTACAACAACGTCACTGATGACCTTGCAGTTTGTCTGACATCAGCAGGTGTCAGACAAACTGCACTGCGGTCCCTGTCAACACCAACCTGACTGTAATGCACCTTCTCCCTGTATCGGTAGACCCACAGACACACCTTAATGGACATCACAATAACCGAGATTGGTTCAGGTCGGACCGCTCATGTACCCTCCTCGGCCCCGTCCATTAGAAACGAATGTGCTCTGCCCAGATCATTTCCAAAGACAAACTCTCCTTGAATGGAACGTTTACGTTCTGCACTGGAGTTGTGGCGTGCTCTGTTGTGGCATAAAACGCAACAAGGATAACCAAGCTTTTCAAAGCCACAACTTAAAAGCCAGAACATCAAAGTCACAAGATCAAGGCCACAACATCAAAGCCACAACGTCAAAGTCAACACATCAAAGCCACAACATCAAAGCCACTACTTAAAAACCACAACATGAAAGCCACAACATCAAAGCCACAACATCAAAGCAACAACTTCAAAGCCACAACATCAAAGCCACAAAACCAACTTCAAAGCAACGACTTCAAAGCCACAACAATAAAGCCCACAACATCAAAGCCACAACTTCAAAGCCACAACATCAAAGCAACAACATCAAAGCCACAACATCAGATCCACAACATCAAAGCCACAATTTAAAAGCCACAACTTCAAAGCCACAACTTCAAAGTCAAAACATCAAAGCCACAACTTCAAATCCAAACATCAAAGCCACAAAATCAAAGCCACAAGCAACAACATCAAAGCCACAACATCAAAGCATCAACTTCAAAGCAACAACATAAAAGCAACAACATCAAAGCCACAACTTCAAAGCCACAACATCAAACCAACAACTTCAAAGCCACAACTTCAAGTCCAAACATCAAAGCCGCAACTTCAAAGCCACAACATCAGAGCCACAACATCAAAGCCACAACTTTAAAGCAACAACATAAAAGCAACAACACAAAAGCCACAACTTCAAAGCCACAACTTCAAAGCAACAACATAAAAGCCACAACTTCAAAGCCACAACTTCAAATCCAAACATCAAAGCCACAACTTCAAAGCCAAAACAGGAAAGCAACAACTGCAAAGCCACAACATCAAAGTCATTGCTGTCATTGTTGTGGTGGTTTGGCAATGCCAAGACGCACACGGAGACAGGACCCTCGCCCCACCCCTGCCGGCGCAGGCAGACCCATAGGTCCACCGTCAGACGCCACCATAGGAGAGTGGACGTGCGAAACCTGAGGTCAGCGTGTGCACGTACAGAGAGGCCTTTCGCCCCCCCCTCGCCCGCGCAGGTGGACCCATAGGTCCACCGTCAGTCGCCGCTGTAGGAGAGTGGACGTGCGAAACCTGAAGTCAGCGTGTGCATCTTGGCATTGTCAAACCACTTCAACAACGTCACTGATGACTGTGCAGTTTGTGTGACATCAGCAGACACCTTTATATCTTCAGTCTAACGCTCTCCCAACTGAGCTTTTTCGACCTACACCAGCACAAATTTGGCATTTCCCCATCCCCCACACCATTTCGGAACCCTGACACTGCTCACATGAAAAAAAAAAATCTTACTTGCAATTGCAAGAACAAAACCTTGAAGTGAGGTTTTAAAAGGGCCCTTTTCACTGCCACTTCACCTGGAGCTGACAAGTGTACAAAGTACAGCAGACATACATGGTTGTACTATTAAGGAGCAGCTATTTTTTCTTGCTTCCGTAACCCTAGGGACTGGCAAAGATTGCGCCTGAACAGGGACTTGAATCCTGGACCCTCAGATTAAGAGACTGATGCTCTACCGTCTGAGCTATCCAGACTCTGCATTGCACCAGCGGAGCTTCCTTCCAAAAGAAAAGCAGCTGCATAGGTAAAAGTGTAACCTTTCCATTAGCGAACTCCTGGCTGTATTTATAAACTTTCACTGATGATGTCACAGGTCACATGACCCCGTCAGTGGGGGCGGGGCTAAACATAAAAAGAGCTTGACATGTGACCTGTGACATCACCAGTGGCATCCTAAAAGTTTATAAATAGGACTCAGTGCACTGCTGTCATTGTTGTGGTGGTTTGGCAATGCAGTCATTGTTGTGGTGGTTTGGCAATGCAAAGACGCACACGGAGACAGGCCCCTCGCCCCACCCCTGCCGGCGCAGGCAGACCCATAGGTCCACCGTCAGACGCCGCCGTAGGAGAGTGGACATGCGAAACCGAGGTCAACGTGTGCATCTTGGCATTGTCAAACCACTACAACAACGTCACTGATGACTGTGCAGTTTGTGTGACATCAGCAGACACCTTTATATCTTCAGTCTAACGCTCTCCCAACTGAGCTTTTTCGACCTACACCAGCACAAATTTGGCATTTCCCCACCCCCCACACCATTTCGGAACCCTGACACTGCTCACATGAAAAAAAAAATTTTCCTTGCAATTGCAAGAACAAAACCTTGAAATGAGGTTTTAAAAGGGCTGTTTTCACCGCCACTTCACCTGGAGCTGACAAGTGTACAAAGTACAGCAGACATACATGGTTGTACTATTAAGGAGCAGCTATTTGTTCTTGCTTCCGTAACCCTAGGGACTGACAAAGATTGCGCCTGAACAGGGACTTGAATCCTGGACCCTCAGATTAAGAGACTGATGCTCTACCGTCTGAGCTATCCAGACTCTGCATTGCACCAGCGGAGCTTCCTTCCAAAAGAAAAGCAGCTGCATAGGTAAAAGTGTAACCTTTCCATTAGCGAACTCCTGGCTGTATTTATAAACTTTCACTGATGATGTCACAGGTCACATGACCCCGTCAGTGGGGGCGGGGCTAAACATAAAAGGAGCTTGACATGTGACCTGTGACATCACCAGCGGCATCCTAAAAGTTTATAAATAGGACTCAGTGCACTGCTGTCATTGTTGTGGTGGTTTGGCAATGCAGTCATTGTTGTGGTGCTTTGGCAATGCAAAGACGCACACGGAGACAGGCCCCTCGCCCCACCCCTGCCGGCGCAGGCAGACCCATAGGTCCACCGTCAGACGCCGCCGTAGGAGAGTGGACATGCGAAACCGAGGTCAACGTGTGCATCTTGGCATTGTCAAACCACTACAACAACGTCACTGATGACTGTGCAGTTTGTCTGACATCAGCAGACACCTTTATATCTTCAGTCTAACGCTCTCCCAACTGAGCTTTTTCGACCTACACCAGCACAAATTTGGCATTTCCCCATCCCCCACACCATTTCGGAACCCTGACACTGCTCACATGAAAAAAAAAGTCTTCCTTGCAATTGCAAGAACAAAACCTTGAAATGAGGTTTTAAAAGGGCCGTTTTCACCGCCACTTCACCTGGAGCTGACAAGTGCACAAAGTACAGCAGACGTACATGGTTGTCCTATTAAGGAGCAGCTATTTTTTCTTGCTTCCGTAACCCTAGGGATTGGCAAAGATTGCACCTGAACAGGGACTTGAATCCTGGACCCTCAGATTAAGAGACTGATGCTCTACCGTCTGAGCTATGCAGACTCTGCATTGCACCAGCGCAGCTTCCTTCCAAAAGAAAAGCATCTGCATAGGTAAAAGTGTAACCTTTCCATTAGCGAACTCCTGGCTGTATTCATAAACTTTCACTGATGATGTCACAGGTCACATGACCCCGTCAGTGGGGGCGGGGCTAAACAGAAAAAGAGCTTGACATGTGACCTGTGACATCACCAGTGGCATCCTAAAAGTTTATAAATAGGACTCAGTGCACTGCTGTCATTGTTGTGGTGGTTTGGCAATGCAGTCATTGTTGTGGTGGTTTGGCAATGCAGACCCATAGGTCCACCGTCAGACGCCGCCGTAGGAGAGTGGACATGCGAAACCGAGGTCAACGTGTGCATCTTGGCATTGTCAAACCACTACAACAACGTCACTGATGACCTTGCAGTTTGTCTGACATCAGCAGGTGTCAGTCAAACTGCACTGCGGTCCCTGTCAACACCAACCTGACTGTAATGCACCCTCTCCCTGTATTGGTAGACCCACAGACACACCTTAATGAACATCACAACAACTGAGATTGGTTCAGGTCGGACCGCTTATGTACCCTCCTCGGCCCCGTCCATTAGAAAGTAATGTGCGCTACCCAGATCATTTCCAAAGACAAACTCTCCTTGAATGTAACATTTACGTGCTGCACTGGAGTTGTGGCGTACTCTTTTGTTGCACGAAACACAACAAGGATATCCAGCCTTTTCACTGCCACTTCACCTGGAGCTGACAAGTGTACAAAGTACAGCAGACATACATGGTTGTACTATTAAGGAGCAGCTATTTTTTCTTGCTTCCGTAACCCTAGGGATGGGCAAAGATTGCGCCTGAACAGGGACTTGAATCCTGGACCCTCAGATTAAGAGACTGATGCTCTACCGTCTGAGCTATCCAGACTCTGCATTGCACCAGCGGAGCTTCCTTCCAAAAGAAAAGCAGCTGCATAGGTAAAAGTGTAACCTTTCCATTAGCGAACTCCTGGCTGTATTTATAAACTTTCACTGATGATGTCACAGGTCACATGACCCCGTCAGTGGGGGCGGGGCTAAACATAAAAAGAGCTTGACATGTGACCTGTGACATCACCAGTGGCATCCTAAAAGTTTATAAATAGGACTCAGTGCACTGCTGTCATTGTTGTGGTGGTTTGGCAATGCAGTCATTGTTGTGGTGGTTTGGCAATGCAAAGACGCACACGGAGACAGGCCCCTCGCCCCACCCCTGCCGGCGCAGGCAGACCCATAGGTCCACCGTCAGACGCCGCCGTAGGAGAGTGGACATGCGAAACCGAGGTCAACGTGTGCATCTTGGCATTGTCAAACCACTTCAACGTCACTGATGACTGTGCAGTTTGTCTGACATCAGCAGACACCTTTATATCTTCAGTCTAACGCTCTCCCAACTGAGCTTTTTCGACCTACACCAGCACAAATTTGGCATTTCCCCATCCCCCACACCATTTCGGAACCCTGACACTGCTCACATGAAAAAAAAAAGTCTTCCTTGCAATTGCAAGAACAAAACCTTGAAATGAGGTTTTAAAAGGGCCGTTTTCACCGCCACTTCACCTGGAGCTGACAAGTGTACAAAGTACAGCAGACATACATGGTTGTACTATTAAGGAGCAGCTATTTTTTCTTGCTTCCGTAACCCTAGGGATTGGCAAAGATTGCACCTGAACAGGGACTTGAATCCTGGACCCTCAAATTAAGAGACTGATGCTCTACCGTCTGAGCTATCCAGACTCTGCATTGCACCAGCGGAGCTTCCTTCCAAAAGAAAAGCAGCTGCATAGGTAAAAGTGTAACCTTTCCATTAGCGAACTCCTGGCTGTATTTATAAACTTTCACTGATGATGTCACAGGTCACATGACCCCGTCAGTGGGGGCGGGGCTAAACATAAAAAGAGCTTGACATGTGACCTGTGACATCACCAGTGGCATGCTAAAAGTTTATAAATAGGACTCAGTGCACTGCTGTCATTGTTGTGGTGGTTTGGCAATGCAGTCATTGTTGTGGTGGTTTGGCAATGCAAAGACCCATAGGTCCACCGTCAGACGCCGCCGTAGGAGAGTGGACATGCGAAACCGAGGTCAACGTGTGCATCTTGGCATTGTCAAACCACTACAACAACATCACTGATGACCTTGCAGTTTGTCTGACATCAGCAGGTGTCAGTCAAACTGCACTGCGGTCCCTGTCAACACCAACCTGACTGTAATGCACCCTCTCCCTGTATTGGTAGACCCACAGACACACCTTAATGAACATCACAACAACTGAGATTGGTTCAGGTCGGACCGCTTATGTACCCTCCTCGGCCCCGTCCATTAGAAAGTAATGTGCGCTACCCAGATCATTTCCAAAGACAAACTCTCCTTGAATGTAACATTTACGTGCTGCACTGGAGTCGTGGCGTACTCTTTTGTTGCACGAAACACAACAAGGATATCCAGCCTTTTCACTGCCACTTCACCTGGAGCTGACAAGTGTACAAAGTACAGCAGACATACATGGTTGTATTATTAAGGAGCTGCTATTTTTTCTTGCTTCCGTAACCCTAGGGACTGGCAAAGATTGCGCCTGAACAGGGACTTGAATCCTGGAACCTTCAAATTAAGAGACTGATGCTCTACCGTCTGAGCTATACAGACTCTGCATTGCACCAGCGGAGCTTCCTTCCAAAAGAAAAGCAGCTGCATAGGTAAAAGTGTAACCTTTCCATTAGCGAACTCCTGGCTGTATTTATAAACTTTCACTGATGATGTCACAGGTCACATGACCCCGTCAGTGGGGGCGGGGCTAAACATAAAAAGAGCTTGACATGTGACTTGTGACATCACCAGTGGTATCCTCAAAGTTTATAAATAGGACTCAGTGCACTGCTGTCATTGTTGTGGTGGTTTGGCAATGCCAAGACGCACACGGAGACAAGCCCCTCGCCCCACCTCTGCCACCACCGTAGGAGAGTGGACATGCGAAACCGAGGTCAACGTGTGCGTCTTGGCATTGTCAAGCCACTACAACAACGTCACTGATGACCTTGCAGTTTGTCTGACATCAGCAGGTGTCAGACAAACTGCACTGCGGTCCCTGTCAACACCAACCTGACTGTAATGCACCTTCTCCCTGTATCGGTAGACCCACAGACACACCTTAATGGACATCACAATAACCGAGATTGGTTCAGGTCGGACCGCTCATGTACCCTCCTCGGCCCCGTCCATTAGAAACGAATGTGCTCTGCCCAGATCATTTCCAAAGACAAACTCTCCTTGAATGGAACGTTTACGTTCTGCACTGGAGTTGTGGCGTGCTCTGTTGTGGCATAAAACGCAACAAGGATAACCAAGCTTTTCAAAGCCACAACTTAAAAGCCAGAACATCAAAGTCACAAGATCAAGGCCACAACATCAAAGCCACAACGTCAAAGTCAACACATCAAAGCCACAACATCAAAGCCACTACTTAAAAACCACAACATGAAAGCCACAACATCAAAGCCACAACATCAAAGCAACAACTTCAAAGCCACAACTTCAAATCCAAACATCAAAACCACAACATCAAAGCAACAACTTCAAAGCCACAACTTCAAAGTCAAAACATCAAAGCCACAACTTCAAATCCAAACATCAAAGCCACAAAATCAAAGCCACAAGCAACAACATCAAAGCCACAACATCAAAGCATCAACTTCAAAGCAACAACATAAAAGCAACAACATCAAAGCCACAACTTCAAAGCCACAACATCAAACCAACAACTTCAAAGCCACAACTTCAAGTCCAAACATCAAAGCCGCAACTTCAAAGCCACAACATCAGAGCCACAACATCAAAGCCACAACTTTAAAGCAACAACATAAAAGCAACAACACAAAAGCCACAACTTCAAAGCCACAACTTCAAAGCAACAACATAAAAGCCACAACTTCAAAGCCACAACTTCAAATCCAAACATCAAAGCCACAACTTCAAAGCCAAAACAGGAAAGCAACAACTGCAAAGCCACAACATCAAAGTCACTGCTGTCATTGTTGTGGTGGTTTGGCAATGCCAAGACGCACACGGAGACAGGACCCTCGCCCCACCCCTGCCGGCGCAGGCAGACCCATAGGTCCACCGTCAGACGCCACCATAGGAGAGTGGACGTGCGAAACCTGAGGTCAGCGTGTGCACGTACAGAGAGGCCTTTCGCCCCCCCCTCGCCCGCGCAGGTGGACCCATAGGTCCACCGTCAGTCGCCGCTGTAGGAGAGTGGACGTGCGAAACCTGAAGTCAGCGTGTGCATCTTGGCACTGTCAAACCACTTCAACAACGTCACTGATGACTGTGCAGTTTGTGTGACATCAGCAGACACCTTTATATCTTCAGTCTAACGCTCTCCCAACTGAGCTTTTTCGACCTACACCAGCACAAATTTGGCATTTCCCCATCCCCCACACCATTTCGGAACCCTGACACTGCTCACATGAAAAAAAAAAATCTTACTTGCAATTGCAAGAACAAAACCTTGAAGTGAGGTTTTAAAAGGGCCCTTTTCACTGCCACTTCACCTGGAGCTGACAAGTGTACAAAGTACAGCAGACATACATGGTTGTACTATTAAGGAGCAGCTATTTTTTCTTGCTTCCGTAACCCTAGGGACTGGCAAAGATTGCGCCTGAACAGGGACTTGAATCCTGGACCCTCAGATTAAGAGACTGATGCTCTACCGTCTGAGCTATCCAGACTCTGCATTGCACCAGCGGAGCTTCCTTCCAAAAGAAAAGCAGCTGCATAGGTAAAAGTGTAACCTTTCCATTAGCGAACTCCTGGCTGTATTTATAAACTTTCACTGATGATGTCACAGGTCACATGACCCCGTCAGTGGGGGCGGGGCTAAACATAAAAAGAGCTTGACATGTGACCTGTGACATCACCAGTGGCATCCTAAAAGTTTATAAATAGGACTCAGTGCACTGCTGTCATTGTTGTGGTGGTTTGGCAATGCAGTCATTGTTGTGGTGGTTTGGCAATGCAAAGACGCACACGGAGACAGGCCCCTCGCCCTACCCCTGCCGGCGCAGGCAGACCCATAGGTCCACCGTCAGACGCCGCCGTAGGAGAGTGGACATGCGAAACCGAGGTCAACGTGTGCATCTTGGCATTGTCAAACCACTACAACAACGTCACTGATGACTGTGCAGTTTGTGTGACATCAGCAGACACCTTTATATCTTCAGTCTAACGCTCTCCCAACTGAGCTTTTTCGACCTACACCAGCACAAATTTGGCATTTCCCCACCCCCCACACCATTTCGGAACCCTGACACTGCTCACATGAAAAAAAAAATTTTCCTTGCAATTGCAAGAACAAAACCTTGAAATGAGGTTTTAAAAGGGCTGTTTTCACCGCCACTTCACCTGGAGCTGACAAGTGTACAAAGTACAGCAGACATACATGGTTGTACTATTAAGGAGCAGCTATTTGTTCTTGCTTCCGTAACCCTAGGGACTGACAAAGATTGCGCCTGAACAGGGACTTGAATCCTGGACCCTCAGATTAAGAGACTGATGCTCTACCGTCTGAGCTATCCAGACTCTGCATTGCACCAGCGGAGCTTCCTTCCAAAAGAAAAGCAGCTGCATAGGTAAAAGTGTAACCTTTCCATTAGCGAACTCCTGGCTGTATTTATAAACTTTCACTGATGATGTCACAGGTCACATGACCCCGTCAGTGGGGGCGGGGCTAAACATAAAAGGAGCTTGACATGTGACCTGTGACATCACCAGCGGCATCCTAAAAGTTTATAAATAGGACTCAGTGCACTGCTGTCATTGTTGTGGTGGTTTGGCAATGCAGTCATTGTTGTGGTGCTTTGGCAATGCAAAGACGCACACGGAGACAGGCCCCTCGCCCCACCCCTGCCGGCGCAGGCAGACCCATAGGTCCACCGTCAGACGCCGCCGTAGGAGAGTGGACATGCGAAACCGAGGTCAACGTGTGCATCTTGGCATTGTCAAACCACTACAACAACGTCACTGATGACTGTGCAGTTTGTCTGACATCAGCAGACACCTTTATATCTTCAGTCTAACGCTCTCCCAACTGAGCTTTTTCGACCTACACCAGCACAAATTTGGCATTTCCCCATCCCCCACACCATTTCGGAACCCTGACACTGCTCACATGAAAAAAAAAGTCTTCCTTGCAATTGCAAGAACAAAACCTTGAAATGAGGTTTTAAAAGGGCCGTTTTCACCGCCACTTCACCTGGAGCTGACAAGTGCACAAAGTACAGCAGACGTACATGGTTGTCCTATTAAGGAGCAGCTATTTTTTCTTGCTTCCGTAACCCTAGGGATTGGCAAAGATTGCACCTGAACAGGGACTTGAATCCTGGACCCTCAGATTAAGAGACTGATGCTCTACCGTCTGAGCTATGCAGACTCTGCATTGCACCAGCGCAGCTTCCTTCCAAAAGAAAAGCATCTGCATAGGTAAAAGTGTAACCTTTCCATTAGCGAACTCCTGGCTGTATTCATAAACTTTCACTGATGATGTCACAGGTCACATGACCCCGTCAGTGGGGGCGGGGCTAAACAGAAAAAGAGCTTGACATGTGACCTGTGACATCACCAGTGGCATCCTAAAAGTTTATAAATAGGACTCAGTGCACTGCTGTCATTGTTGTGGTGGTTTGGCAATGCAGTCATTGTTGTGGTGGTTTGGCAATGCAGACCCATAGGTCCACCGTCAGACGCCGCCGTAGGAGAGTGGACATGCGAAACCGAGGTCAACGTGTGCATCTTGGCATTGTCAAACCACTACAACAACGTCACTGATGACCTTGCAGTTTGTCTGACATCAGCAGGTGTCAGTCAAACTGCACTGCGGTCCCTGTCAACACCAACCTGACTGCAATGCACCCTCTCCCTGTATTGGTAGACCCACAGACACACCTTAATGAACATCACAACAACTGAGATTGGTTCAGGTCGGACCGCTTATGTACCCTCCTCGGCCCCGTCCATTAGAAAGTAATGTGCGCTACCCAGATCATTTCCAAAGACAAACTCTCCTTGAATGTAACATTTACGTGCTGCACTGGAGTTGTGGCGTACTCTTTTGTTGCACGAAACACAACAAGGATATCCAGCCTTTTCACTGCCACTTCACCTGGAGCTGACAAGTGTACAAAGTACAGCAGACATACATGGTTGTACTATTAAGGAGCAGCTATTTGTTCTTGCTTCCGTAACCCTAGGGACTGACAAAGATTGCGCCTGAACAGGGACTTGAATCCTGGACCCTCAGATTAAGAGACTGATGCTCTACCGTCTGAGCTATCCAGACTCTGCATTGCACCAGCGGAGCTTCCTTCCAAAAGAAAAGCAGCTGCATAGGTAAAAGTGTAACCTTTCCATTAGCGAACTCCTGGCTGTATTTATAAACTTTCACTGATGATGTCACAGGTCACATGACCCCGTCAGTGGGGGCGGGGCTAAACATAAAAGGAGCTTGACATGTGACCTGTGACATCACCAGCGGCATCCTAAAAGTTTATAAATAGGACTCAGTGCACTGCTGTCATTGTTGTGGTGGTTTGGCAATGCAGTCATTGTTGTGGTGCTTTGGCAATGCAAAGACGCACACGGAGACAGGCCCCTCGCCCCACCCCTGCCGGCGCAGGCAGACCCATAGGTCCACCGTCAGACGCCGCCGTAGGAGAGTGGACATGCGAAACCGAGGTCAACGTGTGCATCTTGGCATTGTCAAACCACTACAACAACGTCACTGATGACTGTGCAGTTTGTCTGACATCAGCAGACACCTTTATATCTTCAGTCTAACGCTCTCCCAACTGAGCTTTTTCGACCTACACCAGCACAAATTTGGCATTTCCCCATCCCCCACACCATTTCGGAACCCTGACACTGCTCACATGAAAAAAAAAGTCTTCCTTGCAATTGCAAGAACAAAACCTTGAAATGAGGTTTTAAAAGGGCCGTTTTCACCGCCACTTCACCTGGAGCTGACAAGTGCACAAAGTACAGCAGACGTACATGGTTGTCCTATTAAGGAGCAGCTATTTTTTCTTGCTTCCGTAACCCTAGGGATTGGCAAAGATTGCACCTGAACAGGGACTTGAATCCTGGACCCTCAGATTAAGAGACTGATGCTCTACCGTCTGAGCTATGCAGACTCTGCATTGCACCAGCGCAGCTTCCTTCCAAAAGAAAAGCATCTGCATAGGTAAAAGTGTAACCTTTCCATTAGCGAACTCCTGGCTGTATTCATAAACTTTCACTGATGATGTCACAGGTCACATGACCCCGTCAGTGGGGGCGGGGCTAAACAGAAAAAGAGCTTGACATGTGACCTGTGACATCACCAGTGGCATCCTAAAAGTTTATAAATAGGACTCAGTGCACTGCTGTCATTGTTGTGGTGGTTTGGCAATGCAGTCATTGTTGTGGTGGTTTGGCAATGCAGACCCATAGGTCCACCGTCAGACGCCGCCGTAGGAGAGTGGACATGCGAAACCGAGGTCAACGTGTGCATCTTGGCATTGTCAAACCACTACAACAACGTCACTGATGACCTTGCAGTTTGTCTGACATCAGCAGGTGTCAGTCAAACTGCACTGCGGTCCCTGTCAACACCAACCTGACTGTAATGCACCCTCTCCCTGTATTGGTAGACCCACAGACACACCTTAATGAACATCACAACAACTGAGATTGGTTCAGGTCGGACCGCTTATGTACCCTCCTCGGCCCCGTCCATTAGAAAGTAATGTGCGCTACCCAGATCATTTCCAAAGACAAACTCTCCTTGAATGTAACATTTACGTGCTGCACTGGAGTTGTGGCGTACTCTTTTGTTGCACGAAACACAACAAGGATATCCAGCCTTTTCACTGCCACTTCACCTGGAGCTGACAAGTGTACAAAGTACAGCAGACATACATGGTTGTACTATTAAGGAGCAGCTATTTTTTCTTGCTTCCGTAACCCTAGGGATGGGCAAAGATTGCGCCTGAACAGGGACTTGAATCCTGGACCCTCAGATTAAGAGACTGATGCTCTACCGTCTGAGCTATCCAGACTCTGCATTGCACCAGCGGAGCTTCCTTCCAAAAGAAAAGCAGCTGCATAGGTAAAAGTGTAACCTTTCCATTAGCGAACTCCTGGCTGTATTTATAAACTTTCACTGATGATGTCACAGGTCACATGACCCCGTCAGTGGGGGCGGGGCTAAACATAAAAAGAGCTTGACATGTGACCTGTGACATCACCAGTGGCATCCTAAAAGTTTATAAATAGGACTCAGTGCACTGCTGTCATTGTTGTGGTGGTTTGGCAATGCAGTCATTGTTGTGGTGGTTTGGCAATGCAAAGACGCACACGGAGACAGGCCCCTCGCCCCACCCCTGCCGGCGCAGGCAGACCCATAGGTCCACCGTCAGACGCCGCCGTAGGAGAGTGGACATGCGAAACCGAGGTCAACGTGTGCATCTTGGCATTGTCAAACCACTTCAACGTCACTGATGACTGTGCAGTTTGTCTGACATCAGCAGACACCTTTATATCTTCAGTCTAACGCTCTCCCAACTGAGCTTTTTCGACCTACACCAGCACAAATTTGGCATTTCCCCATCCCCCACACCATTTCGGAACCCTGACACTGCTCACATGAAAAAAAAAAAGTCTTCCTTGCAATTGCAAGAACAAAACCTTGAAATGAGGTTTTAAAAGGGCCGTTTTCACCGCCACTTCACCTGGAGCTGACAAGTGTACAAAGTACAGCAGACATACATGGTTGTACTATTAAGGAGCAGCTATTTTTTCTTGCTTCCGTAACCCTAGGGATTGGCAAAGATTGCACCTGAACAGGGACTTGAATCCTGGACCCTCAAATTAAGAGACTGATGCTCTACCGTCTGAGCTATCCAGACTCTGCATTGCACCAGCGGAGCTTCCTTCCAAAAGAAAAGCAGCTGCATAGGTAAAAGTGTAACCTTTCCATTAGCGAACTCCTGGCTGTATTTATAAACTTTCACTGATGATGTCACAGGTCACATGACCCCGTCAGTGGGGGCGGGGCTAAACATAAAAAGAGCTTGACATGTGACCTGTGACATCACCAGTGGCATGCTAAAAGTTTATAAATAGGACTCAGTGCACTGCTGTCATTGTTGTGGTGGTTTGGCAATGCAGTCATTGTTGTGGTGGTTTGGCAATGCAAAGACCCATAGGTCCACCGTCAGACGCCGCCGTAGGAGAGTGGACATGCGAAACCGAGGTCAACGTGTGCATCTTGGCATTGTCAAACCACTACAACAACGTCACTGATGACCTTGCAGTTTGTCTGACATCAGCAGGTGTCAGTCAAACTGCACTGCGGTCCCTGTCAACACCAACCTGACTGTAATGCACCCTCTCCCTGTATTGGTAGACCCACAGACACACCTTAATGAACATCACAACAACTGAGATTGGTTCAGGTCGGACCGCTTATGTACCCTCCTCGGCCCCGTCCATTAGAAAGTAATGTGCGCTACCCAGATCATTTCCAAAGACAAACTCTCCTTGAATGTAACATTTACGTGCTGCACTGGAGTCGTGGCGTACTCTTTTGTTGCACGAAACACAACAAGGATATCCAGCCTTTTCACTGCCACTTCACCTGGAGCTGACAAGTGTACAAAGTACAGCAGACATACATGGTTGTATTATTAAGGAGCTGCTATTTTTTCTTGCTTCCGTAACCCTAGGGACTGGCAAAGATTGCGCCTGAACAGGGACTTGAATCCTGGAACCTTCAAATTAAGAGACTGATGCTCTACCGTCTGAGCTATACAGACTCTGCATTGCACCAGCGGAGCTTCCTTCCAAAAGAAAAGCAGCTGCATAGGTAAAAGTGTAACCTTTCCATTAGCGAACTCCTGGCTGTATTTATAAACTTTCACTGATGATGTCACAGGTCACATGACCCCGTCAGTGGGGGCGGGGCTAAACATAAAAAGAGCTTGACATGTGACTTGTGACATCACCAGTGGTATCCTCAAAGTTTATAAATAGGACTCAGTGCACTGCTGTCATTGTTGTGGTGGTTTGGCAATGCCAAGACGCACACGGAGACAAGCCCCTCGCCCCACCTCTGCCACCACCGTAGGAGAGTGGACATGCGAAACCGAGGTCAACGTGTGCGTCTTGGCATTGTCAAGCCACTACAACAACGTCACTGATGACCTTGCAGTTTGTCTGACATCAGCAGGTGTCAGACAAACTGCACTGCGGTCCCTGTCAACACCAACCTGACTGTAATGCACCTTCTCCCTGTATCGGTAGACCCACAGACACACCTTAATGGACATCACAATAACCGAGATTGGTTCAGGTCGGACCGCTCATGTACCCTCCTCGGCCCCGTCCATTAGAAACGAATGTGCTCTGCCCAGATCATTTCCAAAGACAAACTCTCCTTGAATGGAACGTTTACGTTCTGCACTGGAGTTGTGGCGTGCTCTGTTGTGGCATAAAACGCAACAAGGATAACCAAGCTTTTCAAAGCCACAACTTAAAAGCCAGAACATCAAAGTCACAAGATCAAGGCCACAACATCAAAGCCACAACGTCAAAGTCAACACATCAAAGCCACAACATCAAAGCCACTACTTAAAAACCACAACATGAAAGCCACAACATCAAAGCCACAACATCAAAGCAACAACTTCAAAGCCACAACTTCAAATCCAAACATCAAAACCACAACATCAAAGCAACAACTTCAAAGCCACAACTTCAAAGTCAAAACATCAAAGCCACAACTTCAAATCCAAACATCAAAGCCACAAAATCAAAGCCACAAGCAACAACATCAAAGCCACAACATCAAAGCATCAACTTCAAAGCAACAACATAAAAGCAACAACATCAAAGCCACAACTTCAAAGCCACAACATCAAACCAACAACTTCAAAGCCACAACTTCAAGTCCAAACATCAAAGCCGCAACTTCAAAGCCACAACATCAGAGCCACAACATCAAAGCCACAACTTTAAAGCAACAACATAAAAGCAACAACACAAAAGCCACAACTTCAAAGCCACAACTTCAAAGCAACAACATAAAAGCCACAACTTCAAAGCCACAACTTCAAATCCAAACATCAAAGCCACAACTTCAAAGCCAAAACAGGAAAGCAACAACTGCAAAGCCACAACATCAAAGTCACTGCTGTCATTGTTGTGGTGGTTTGGCAATGCCAAGACGCACACGGAGACAGGACCCTCGCCCCACCCCTGCCGGCGCAGGCAGACCCATAGGTCCACCGTCAGACGCCACCATAGGAGAGTGGACGTGCGAAACCTGAGGTCAGCGTGTGCACGTACAGAGAGGCCTTTCGCCCCCCCCTCGCCCGCGCAGGTGGACCCATAGGTCCACCGTCAGTCGCCGCTGTAGGAGAGTGGACGTGCGAAACCTGAAGTCAGCGTGTGCATCTTGGCACTGTCAAACCACTTCAACAACGTCACTGATGACTGTGCAGTTTGTGTGACATCAGCAGACACCTTTATATCTTCAGTCTAACGCTCTCCCAACTGAGCTTTTTCGACCTACACCAGCACAAATTTGGCATTTCCCCATCCCCCACACCATTTCGGAACCCTGACACTGCTCACATGAAAAAAAAAAATCTTACTTGCAATTGCAAGAACAAAACCTTGAAGTGAGGTTTTAAAAGGGCCCTTTTCACTGCCACTTCACCTGGAGCTGACAAGTGTACAAAGTACAGCAGACATACATGGTTGTACTATTAAGGAGCAGCTATTTTTTCTTGCTTCCGTAACCCTAGGGACTGGCAAAGATTGCGCCTGAACAGGGACTTGAATCCTGGACCCTCAGATTAAGAGACTGATGCTCTACCGTCTGAGCTATCCAGACTCTGCATTGCACCAGCGGAGCTTCCTTCCAAAAGAAAAGCAGCTGCATAGGTAAAAGTGTAACCTTTCCATTAGCGAACTCCTGGCTGTATTTATAAACTTTCACTGATGATGTCACAGGTCACATGACCCCGTCAGTGGGGGCGGGGCTAAACATAAAAAGAGCTTGACATGTGACCTGTGACATCACCAGTGGCATCCTAAAAGTTTATAAATAGGACTCAGTGCACTGCTGTCATTGTTGTGGTGGTTTGGCAATGCAGTCATTGTTGTGGTGGTTTGGCAATGCAAAGACGCACACGGAGACAGGCCCCTCGCCCTACCCCTGCCGGCGCAGGCAGACCCATAGGTCCACCGTCAGACGCCGCCGTAGGAGAGTGGACATGCGAAACCGAGGTCAACGTGTGCATCTTGGCATTGTCAAACCACTACAACAACGTCACTGATGACTGTGCAGTTTGTGTGACATCAGCAGACACCTTTATATCTTCAGTCTAACGCTCTCCCAACTGAGCTTTTTCGACCTACACCAGCACAAATTTGGCATTTCCCCACCCCCCACACCATTTCGGAACCCTGACACTGCTCACATGAAAAAAAAAATTTTCCTTGCAATTGCAAGAACAAAACCTTGAAATGAGGTTTTAAAAGGGCTGTTTTCACCGCCACTTCACCTGGAGCTGACAAGTGTACAAAGTACAGCAGACATACATGGTTGTACTATTAAGGAGCAGCTATTTGTTCTTGCTTCCGTAACCCTAGGGACTGACAAAGATTGCGCCTGAACAGGGACTTGAATCCTGGACCCTCAGATTAAGAGACTGATGCTCTACCGTCTGAGCTATCCAGACTCTGCATTGCACCAGCGGAGCTTCCTTCCAAAAGAAAAGCAGCTGCATAGGTAAAAGTGTAACCTTTCCATTAGCGAACTCCTGGCTGTATTTATAAACTTTCACTGATGATGTCACAGGTCACATGACCCCGTCAGTGGGGGCGGGGCTAAACATAAAAGGAGCTTGACATGTGACCTGTGACATCACCAGCGGCATCCTAAAAGTTTATAAATAGGACTCAGTGCACTGCTGTCATTGTTGTGGTGGTTTGGCAATGCAGTCATTGTTGTGGTGCTTTGGCAATGCAAAGACGCACACGGAGACATGCCCCTCGCCCCACCCCTGCCGGCGCAGGCAGACCCATAGGTCCACCGTCAGACGCCGCCGTAGGAGAGTGGACATGCGAAACCGAGGTCAACGTGTGCATCTTGGCATTGTCAAACCACTACAACAACGTCACTGATGACTGTGCAGTTTGTCTGACATCAGCAGACACCTTTATATCTTCAGTCTAACGCTCTCCCAACTGAGCTTTTTCGACCTACACCAGCACAAATTTGGCATTTCCCCATCCCCCACACCATTTCGGAACCCTGACACTGCTCACATGAAAAAAAAAGTCTTCCTTGCAATTGCAAGAACAAAACCTTGAAATGAGGTTTTAAAAGGGCCGTTTTCACCGCCACTTCACCTGGAGCTGACAAGTGCACAAAGTACAGCAGACGTACATGGTTGTCCTATTAAGGAGCAGCTATTTTTTCTTGCTTCCGTAACCCTAGGGATTGGCAAAGATTGCACCTGAACAGGGACTTGAATCCTGGACCCTCAGATTAAGAGACTGATGCTCTACCGTCTGAGCTATGCAGACTCTGCATTGCACCAGCGCAGCTTCCTTCCAAAAGAAAAGCATCTGCATAGGTAAAAGTGTAACCTTTCCATTAGCGAACTCCTGGCTGTATTCATAAACTTTCACTGATGATGTCACAGGTCACATGACCCCGTCAGTGGGGGCGGGGCTAAACAGAAAAAGAGCTTGACATGTGACCTGTGACATCACCAGTGGCATCCTAAAAGTTTATAAATAGGACTCAGTGCACTGCTGTCATTGTTGTGGTGGTTTGGCAATGCAGTCATTGTTGTGGTGGTTTGGCAATGCAGACCCATAGGTCCACCGTCAGACGCCGCCGTAGGAGAGTGGACATGCGAAACCGAGGTCAACGTGTGCATCTTGGCATTGTCAAACCACTACAACAACGTCACTGATGACCTTGCAGTTTGTCTGACATCAGCAGGTGTCAGTCAAACTGCACTGCGGTCCCTGTCAACACCAACCTGACTGCAATGCACCCTCTCCCTGTATTGGTAGACCCACAGACACACCTTAATGAACATCACAACAACTGAGATTGGTTCAGGTCGGACCGCTTATGTACCCTCCTCGGCCCCGTCCATTAGAAAGTAATGTGCGCTACCCAGATCATTTCCAAAGACAAACTCTCCTTGAATGTAACATTTACGTGCTGCACTGGAGTTGTGGCGTACTCTTTTGTTGCACGAAACACAACAAGGATATCCAGCCTTTTCACTGCCACTTCACCTGGAGCTGACAAGTGTACAAAGTACAGCAGACATACATGGTTGTACTATTAAGGAGCAGCTATTTTTTCTTGCTTCCGTAACCCTAGGGATGGGCAAAGATTGCGCCTGAACAGGGACTTGAATCCTGGACCCTCAGATTAAGAGACTGATGCTCTACCGTCTGAGCTATCCAGACTCTGCATTGCACCAGCGGAGCTTCCTTCCAAAAGAAAAGCAGCTGCATAGGTAAAAGTGTAACCTTTCCATTAGCGAACTCCTGGCTGTATTTATAAACTTTCACTGATGATGTCACAGGTCACATGACCCCGTCAGTGGGGGCGGGGCTAAACATAAAAAGAGCTTGACATGTGACCTGTGACATCACCAGTGGCATCCTAAAAGTTTATAAATAGGACTCAGTGCACTGCTGTCATTGTTGTGGTGGTTTGGCAATGCAGTCATTGTTGTGGTGGTTTGGCAATGCAAAGACGCACACGGAGACAGGCCCCTCGCCCCACCCCTGCCGGCGCAGGCAGACCCATAGGTCCACCGTCAGACGCCGCCGTAGGAGAGTGGACATGCGAAACCGAGGTCAACGTGTGCATCTTGGCATTGTCAAACCACTTCAACGTCACTGATGACTGTGCAGTTTGTCTGACATCAGCAGACACCTTTATATCTTCAGTCTAACGCTCTCCCAACTGAGCTTTTTCGACCTACACCAGCACAAATTTGGCATTTCCCCATCCCCCACACCATTTCGGAACCCTGACACTGCTCACATGAAAAAAAAAAGTCTTCCTTGCAATTGCAAGAACAAAACCTTGAAATGAGGTTTTAAAAGGGCCGTTTTCACCGCCACTTCACCTGGAGCTGACAAGTGTACAAAGTACAGCAGACATACATGGTTGTACTATTAAGGAGCAGCTATTTTTTCTTGCTTCCGTAACCCTAGGGATTGGCAAAGATTGCACCTGAACAGGGACTTGAATCCTGGACCCTCAAATTAAGAGACTGATGCTCTACCGTCTGAGCTATCCAGACTCTGCATTGCACCAGCGGAGCTTCCTTCCAAAAGAAAAGCAGCTGCATAGGTAAAAGTGTAACCTTTCCATTAGCGAACTCCTGGCTGTATTTATAAACTTTCACTGATGATGTCACAGGTCACATGACCCCGTCAGTGGGGGCGGGGCTAAACAGAAAAAGAGCTTGACATGTGACCTGTGACATCACCAGTGGCATGCTAAAAGTTTATAAATAGGACTCAGTGCACTGCTGTCATTGTTGTGGTGGTTTGGCAATGCAGTCATTGTTGTGGTGGTTTGGCAATGCAAAGACCCATAGGTCCACCGTCAGACGCCGCCGTAGGAGAGTGGACATGCGAAACCGAGGTCAACGTGTGCATCTTGGCATTGTCAAACCACTACAACAACGTCACTGATGACCTTGCAGTTTGTCTGACATCAGCAGGTGTCAGTCAAACTGCACTGCGGTCCCTGTCAACACCAACCTGACTGTAATGCACCCTCTCCCTGTATTGGTAGACCCACAGACACACCTTAATGAACATCACAACAACTGAGATTGGTTCAGGTCGGACCGCTTATGTACCCTCCTCGGCCCCGTCCATTAGAAAGTAATGTGCGCTACCCAGATCATTTCCAAAGACAAACTCTCCTTGAATGTAACATTTACGTGCTGCACTGGAGTCGTGGCGTACTCTTTTGTTGCACGAAACACAACAAGGATATCCAGCCTTTTCACTGCCACTTCACCTGGAGCTGACAAGTGTACAAAGTACAGCAGACATACATGGTTGTATTATTAAGGAGCTGCTATTTTTTCTTGCTTCCGTAACCCTAGGGACTGGCAAAGATTGCGCCTGAACAGGGACTTGAATCCTGGAACCTTCAAATTAAGAGACTGATGCTCTACCGTCTGAGCTATACAGACTCTGCATTGCACCAGCGGAGCTTCCTTCCAAAAGAAAAGCAGCTGCATAGGTAAAAGTGTAACCTTTCCATTAGCGAACTCCTGGCTGTATTTATAAACTTTCACTGATGATGTCACAGGTCACATGACCCCGTCAGTGGGGGCGGGGCTAAACATAAAAAGAGCTTGACATGTGACTTGTGACATCACCAGTGGTATCCTCAAAGTTTATAAATAGGACTCAGTGCACTGCTGTCATTGTTGTGGTGGTTTGGCAATGCCAAGACGCACACGGAGACAAGCCCCTCGCCCCACCTCTGCCACCACCGTAGGAGAGTGGACATGCGAAACCGAGGTCAACGTGTGCGTCTTGGCATTGTCAAGCCACTACAACAACGTCACTGATGACCTTGCAGTTTGTCTGACATCAGCAGGTGTCAGACAAACTGCACTGCGGTCCCTGTCAACACCAACCTGACTGTAATGCACCTTCTCCCTGTATCGGTAGACCCACAGACACACCTTAATGGACATCACAATAACCGAGATTGGTTCAGGTCGGACCGCTCATGTACCCTCCTCGGCCCCGTCCATTAGAAACGAATGTGCTCTGCCCAGATCATTTCCAAAGACAAACTCTCCTTGAATGGAACGTTTACGTTCTGCACTGGAGTTGTGGCGTGCTCTGTTGTGGCATAAAACGCAACAAGGATAACCAAGCTTTTCAAAGCCACAACTTAAAAGCCAGAACATCAAAGTCACAAGATCAAGGCCACAACATCAAAGCCACAACGTCAAAGTCAACACATCAAAGCCACAACATCAAAGCCACTACTTAAAAACCACAACATGAAAGCCACAACATCAAAGCCACAACATCAAAGCAACAACTTCAAAGCCACAACATCAAAGCCACAAAACCAACTTCAAAGCAACGACTTCAAAGCCACAACAATAAAGCCCACAACATCAAAGCCACAACTTCAAAGCCACAACATCAAAGCAACAACATCAAAGCCACAACATCAGATCCACAACATCAAAGCCACAATTTAAAAGCCACAACTTCAAAGCCACAACTTCAAAGTCAAAACATCAAAGCCACAACTTCAAATCCAAACATCAAAGCCACAAAATCAAAGCCACAAGCAACAACATCAAAGCCACAACATCAAAGCATCAACTTCAAAGCAACAACATAAAAGCAACAACATCAAAGCCACAACTTCAAAGCCACAACATCAAACCAACAACTTCAAAGCCACAACTTCAAGTCCAAACATCAAAGCCGCAACTTCAAAGCCACAACATCAGAGCCACAACATCAAAGCCACAACTTTAAAGCAACAACATAAAAGCAACAACACAAAAGCCACAACTTCAAAGCCACAACTTCAAAGCAACAACATAAAAGCCACAACTTCAAAGCCACAACTTCAAATCCAAACATCAAAGCCACAACTTCAAAGCCAAAACAGGAAAGCAACAACTGCAAAGCCACAACATCAAAGTCATTGCTGTCATTGTTGTGGTGGTTTGGCAATGCCAAGACGCACACGGAGACAGGACCCTCGCCCCACCCCTGCCGGCGCAGGCAGACCCATAGGTCCACCGTCAGACGCCACCATAGGAGAGTGGACGTGCGAAACCTGAAGTCAGCGTGTGCATCTTGGCATTGTCAAACCACTTCAACAACGTCACTGATGACTGTGCAGTTTGTGTGACATCAGCAGACACCTTTATATCTTCAGTCTAACGCTCTCCCAACTGAGCTTTTTCGACCTACACCAGCACAAATTTGGCATTTCCCCATCCCCCACACCATTTCGGAACCCTGACACTGCTCACATGAAAAAAAAAAATCTTACTTGCAATTGCAAGAACAAAACCTTGAAGTGAGGTTTTAAAAGGGCCCTTTTCACTGCCACTTCACCTGGAGCTGACAAGTGTACAAAGTACAGCAGACATACATGGTTGTACTATTAAGGAGCAGCTATTTTTTCTTGCTTCCGTAACCCTAGGGACTGGCAAAGATTGCGCCTGAACAGGGACTTGAATCCTGGACCCTCAGATTAAGAGACTGATGCTCTACCGTCTGAGCTATCCAGACTCTGCATTGCACCAGCGGAGCTTCCTTCCAAAAGAAAAGCAGCTGCATAGGTAAAAGTGTAACCTTTCCATTAGCGAACTCCTGGCTGTATTTATAAACTTTCACTGATGATGTCACAGGTCACATGACCCCGTCAGTGGGGGCGGGGCTAAACATAAAAAGAGCTTGACATGTGACCTGTGACATCACCAGTGGCATCCTAAAAGTTTATAAATAGGACTCAGTGCACTGCTGTCATTGTTGTGGTGGTTTGGCAATGCAGTCATTGTTGTGGTGGTTTGGCAATGCAAAGACGCACACGGAGACAGGCCCCTCGCCCCACCCCTGCCGGCGCAGGCAGACCCATAGGTCCACCGTCAGACGCCGCCGTAGGAGAGTGGACATGCGAAACCGAGGTCAACGTGTGCATCTTGGCATTGTCAAACCACTACAACAACGTCACTGATGACTGTGCAGTTTGTGTGACATCAGCAGACACCTTTATATCTTCAGTCTAACGCTCTCCCAACTGAGCTTTTTCGACCTACACCAGCACAAATTTGGCATTTCCCCACCCCCCACACCATTTCGGAACCCTGACACTGCTCACATGAAAAAAAAAATTTTCCTTGCAATTGCAAGAACAAAACCTTGAAATGAGGTTTTAAAAGGGCTGTTTTCACCGCCACTTCACCTGGAGCTGACAAGTGTACAAAGTACAGCAGACATACATGGTTGTACTATTAAGGAGCAGCTATTTGTTCTTGCTTCCGTAACCCTAGGGACTGACAAAGATTGCGCCTGAACAGGGACTTGAATCCTGGACCCTCAGATTAAGAGACTGATGCTCTACCGTCTGAGCTATCCAGACTCTGCATTGCACCAGCGGAGCTTCCTTCCAAAAGAAAAGCAGCTGCATAGGTAAAAGTGTAACCTTTCCATTAGCGAACTCCTGGCTGTATTTATAAACTTTCACTGATGATGTCACAGGTCACATGACCCCGTCAGTGGGGGCGGGGCTAAACATAAAAGGAGCTTGACATGTGACCTGTGACATCACCAGCGGCATCCTAAAAGTTTATAAATAGGACTCAGTGCACTGCTGTCATTGTTGTGGTGGTTTGGCAATGCAGTCATTGTTGTGGTGCTTTGGCAATGCAAAGACGCACACGGAGACAGGCCCCTCGCCCCACCCCTGCCGGCACAGGCAGACCCATAGGTCCACCGTCAGACGCCGCCGTAGGAGAGTGGACATGCGAAACCGAGGTCAACGTGTGCATCTTGGCATTGTCAAACCACTACAACAACGTCACTGATGACTGTGCAGTTTGTCTGACATCAGCAGACACCTTTATATCTTCAGTCTAACGCTCTCCCAACTGAGCTTTTTCGACCTACACCAGCACAAATTTGGCATTTCCCCATCCCCCACACCATTTCGGAACCCTGACACTGCTCACATGAAAAAAAAAGTCTTCCTTGCAATTGCAAGAACAAAACCTTGAAATGAGGTTTTAAAAGGGCCGTTTTCACCGCCACTTCACCTGGAGCTGACAAGTGCACAAAGTACAGCAGACGTACATGGTTGTCCTATTAAGGAGCAGCTATTTTTTCTTGCTTCCGTAACCCTAGGGATTGGCAAAGATTGCACCTGAACAGGGACTTGAATCCTGGACCCTCAGATTAAGAGACTGATGCTCTACCGTCTGAGCTATGCAGACTCTGCATTGCACCAGCGCAGCTTCCTTCCAAAAGAAAAGCATCTGCATAGGTAAAAGTGTAACCTTTCCATTAGCGAACTCCTGGCTGTATTCATAAACTTTCACTGATGATGTCACAGGTCACATGACCCCGTCAGTGGGGGCGGGGCTAAACAGAAAAAGAGCTTGACATGTGACCTGTGACATCACCAGTGGCATCCTAAAAGTTTATAAATAGGACTCAGTGCACTGCTGTCATTGTTGTGGTGGTTTGGCAATGCAGTCATTGTTGTGGTGGTTTGGCAATGCAGACCCATAGGTCCACCGTCAGACGCCGCCGTAGGAGAGTGGACATGCGAAACCGAGGTCAACGTGTGCATCTTGGCATTGTCAAACCACTACAACAACGTCACTGATGACCTTGCAGTTTGTCTGACATCAGCAGGTGTCAGTCAAACTGCACTGCGGTCCCTGTCAACACCAACCTGACTGTAATGCACCCTCTCCCTGTATTGGTAGACCCACAGACACACCTTAATGAACATCACAACAACTGAGATTGGTTCAGGTCGGACCGCTTATGTACCCTCCTCGGCCCCGTCCATTAGAAAGTAATGTGCGCTACCCAGATCATTTCCAAAGACAAACTCTCCTTGAATGTAACATTTACGTGCTGCACTGGAGTTGTGGCGTACTCTTTTGTTGCACGAAACACAACAAGGATATCCAGCCTTTTCACTGCCACTTCACCTGGAGCTGACAAGTGTACAAAGTACAGCAGACATACATGGTTGTACTATTAAGGAGCAGCTATTTTTTCTTGCTTCCGTAACCCTAGGGATGGGCAAAGATTGCGCCTGAACAGGGACTTGAATCCTGGACCCTCAGATTAAGAGACTGATGCTCTACCGTCTGAGCTATCCAGACTCTGCATTGCACCAGCGGAGCTTCCTTCCAAAAGAAAAGCAGCTGCATAGGTAAAAGTGTAACCTTTCCATTAGCGAACTCCTGGCTGTATTTATAAACTTTCACTGATGATGTCACAGGTCACATGACCCCGTCAGTGGGGGCGGGGCTAAACATAAAAAGAGCTTGACATGTGACCTGTGACATCACCAGTGGCATCCTAAAAGTTTATAAATAGGACTCAGTGCACTGCTGTCATTGTTGTGGTGGTTTGGCAATGCAGTCATTGTTGTGGTGGTTTGGCAATGCAAAGACGCACACGGAGACAGGCCCCTCGCCCCACCCCTGCCGGCGCAGGCAGACCCATAGGTCCACCGTCAGACGCCGCCGTAGGAGAGTGGACATGCGAAACCGAGGTCAACGTGTGCATCTTGGCATTGTCAAACCACTTCAACGTCACTGATGACTGTGCAGTTTGTCTGACATCAGCAGACACCTTTATATCTTCAGTCTAACGCTCTCCCAACTGAGCTTTTTCGACCTACACCAGCACAAATTTGGCATTTCCCCATCCCCCACACCATTTCGGAACCCTGACACTGCTCACATGAAAAAAAAAAGTCTTCCTTGCAATTGCAAGAACAAAACCTTGAAATGAGGTTTTAAAAGGGCCGTTTTCACCGCCACTTCACCTGGAGCTGACAAGTGTACAAAGTACAGCAGACATACATGGTTGTACTATTAAGGAGCAGCTATTTTTTCTTGCTTCCGTAACCCTAGGGATTGGCAAAGATTGCACCTGAACAGGGACTTGAATCCTGGACCCTCAAATTAAGAGACTGATGCTCTACCGTCTGAGCTATCCAGACTCTGCATTGCACCAGCGGAGCTTCCTTCCAAAAGAAAAGCAGCTGCATAGGTAAAAGTGTAACCTTTCCATTAGCGAACTCCTGGCTGTATTTATAAACTTTCACTGATGATGTCACAGGTCACATGACCCCGTCAGTGGGGGCGGGGCTAAACATAAAAAGAGCTTGACATGTGACCTGTGACATCACCAGTGGCATGCTAAAAGTTTATAAATAGGACTCAGTGCACTGCTGTCATTGTTGTGGTGGTTTGGCAATGCAGTCATTGTTGTGGTGGTTTGGCAATGCAAAGACCCATAGGTCCACCGTCAGACGCCGCCGTAGGAGAGTGGACATGCGAAACCGAGGTCAACGTGTGCATCTTGGCATTGTCAAACCACTACAACAACGTCACTGATGACCTTGCAGTTTGTCTGACATCAGCAGGTGTCAGTCAAACTGCACTGCGGTCCCTGTCAACACCAACCTGACTGTAATGCACCCTCTCCCTGTATTGGTAGACCCACAGACACACCTTAATGAACATCACAACAACTGAGATTGGTTCAGGTCGGACCGCTTATGTACCCTCCTCGGCCCCGTCCATTAGAAAGTAATGTGCGCTACCCAGATCATTTCCAAAGACAAACTCTCCTTGAATGTAACATTTACGTGCTGCACTGGAGTCGTGGCGTACTCTTTTGTTGCACGAAACACAACAAGGATATCCAGCCTTTTCACTGCCACTTCACCTGGAGCTGACAAGTGTACAAAGTACAGCAGACATACATGGTTGTATTATTAAGGAGCTGCTATTTTTTCTTGCTTCCGTAACCCTAGGGACTGGCAAAGATTGCGCCTGAACAGGGACTTGAATCCTGGAACCTTCAAATTAAGAGACTGATGCTCTACCGTCTGAGCTATACAGACTCTGCATTGCACCAGCGGAGCTTCCTTCCAAAAGAAAAGCAGCTGCATAGGTAAAAGTGTAACCTTTCCATTAGCGAACTCCTGGCTGTATTTATAAACTTTCACTGATGATGTCACAGGTCACATGACCCCGTCAGTGGGGGCGGGGCTAAACATAAAAAGAGCTTGACATGTGACTTGTGACATCACCAGTGGTATCCTCAAAGTTTATAAATAGGACTCAGTGCACTGCTGTCATTGTTGTGGTGGTTTGGCAATGCCAAGACGCACACGGAGACAAGCCCCTCGCCCCACCTCTGCCACCACCGTAGGAGAGTGGACATGCGAAACCGAGGTCAACGTGTGCGTCTTGGCATTGTCAAGCCACTACAACAACGTCACTGATGACCTTGCAGTTTGTCTGACATCAGCAGGTGTCAGACAAACTGCACTGCGGTCCCTGTCAACACCAACCTGACTGTAATGCACCTTCTCCCTGTATCGGTAGACCCACAGACACACCTTAATGGACATCACAATAACCGAGATTGGTTCAGGTCGGACCGCTCATGTACCCTCCTCGGCCCCGTCCATTAGAAACGAATGTGCTCTGCCCAGATCATTTCCAAAGACAAACTCTCCTTGAATGGAACGTTTACGTTCTGCACTGGAGTTGTGGCGTGCTCTGTTGTGGCATAAAACGCAACAAGGATAACCAAGCTTTTCAAAGCCACAACTTAAAAGCCAGAACATCAAAGTCACAAGATCAAGGCCACAACATCAAAGCCACAACGTCAAAGTCAACACATCAAAGCCACAACATCAAAGCCACTACTTAAAAACCACAACATGAAAGCCACAACATCAAAGCCACAACATCAAAGCAACAACTTCAAAGCCACAACATCAAAGCCACAAAACCAACTTCAAAGCAACGACTTCAAAGCCACAACAAAAGCCACAACTTCAAAGTCAAAACATCAAAGCCACAACTTCAAATCCAAACATCAAAACCACAACATCAAAGCAACAACTTCAAAGCCACAACTTCAAAGTCAAAACATCAAAGCCACAACTTCAAATCCAAACATCAAAGCCACAAAATCAAAGCCACAAGCAACAACATCAAAGCCACAACATCAAAGCATCAACTTCAAAGCAACAACATAAAAGCAACAACATCAAAGCCACAACTTCAAAGCCACAACATCAAACCAACAACTTCAAAGCCACAACTTCAAGTCCAAACATCAAAGCCGCAACTTCAAAGCCACAACATCAGAGCCACAACATCAAAGCCACAACTTTAAAGCAACAACATAAAAGCAACAACACAAAAGCCACAACTTCAAAGCCACAACTTCAAAGCAACAACATAAAAGCCACAACTTCAAAGCCACAACTTCAAATCCAAACATCAAAGCCACAACTTCAAAGCCAAAACAGGAAAGCAACAACTGCAAAGCCACAACATCAAAGTCACTGCTGTCATTGTTGTGGTGGTTTGGCAATGCCAAGACGCACACGGAGACAGGACCCTCGCCCCACCCCTGCCGGCGCAGGCAGACCCATAGGTCCACCGTCAGACGCCACCATAGGAGAGTGGACGTGCGAAACCTGAGGTCAGCGTGTGCACGTACAGAGAGGCCTTTCGCCCCCCCCTCGCCCGCGCAGGTGGACCCATAGGTCCACCGTCAGTCGCCGCTGTAGGAGAGTGGACGTGCGAAACCTGAAGTCAGCGTGTGCATCTTGGCATTGTCAAACCACTTCAACAACGTCACTGATGACTGTGCAGTTTGTGTGACATCAGCAGACACCTTTATATCTTCAGTCTAACGCTCTCCCAACTGAGCTTTTTCGACCTACACCAGCACAAATTTGGCATTTCCCCATCCCCCACACCATTTCGGAACCCTGACACTGCTCACATGAAGAAAAAAAATCTTACTTGCAATTGCAAGAACAAAACCTTGAAGTGAGGTTTTAAAAGGGCCCTTTTCACTGCCACTTCACCTGGAGCTGACAAGTGTACAAAGTACAGCAGACATACATGGTTGTACTATTAAGGAGCAGCTATTTTTTCTTGCTTCCGTAACCCTAGGGACTGGCAAAGATTGCGCCTGAACAGGGACTTGAATCCTGGACCCTCAGATTAAGAGACTGATGCTCTACCGTCTGAGCTATCCAGACTCTGCATTGCACCAGCGGAGCTTCCTTCCAAAAGAAAAGCAGCTGCATAGGTAAAAGTGTAACCTTTCCATTAGCGAACTCCTGGCTGTATTTATAAACTTTCACTGATGATGTCACAGGTCACATGACCCCGTCAGTGGGGGCGGGGCTAAACATAAAAAGAGCTTGACATGTGACCTGTGACATCACCAGTGGCATCCTAAAAGTTTATAAATAGGACTCAGTGCACTGCTGTCATTGTTGTGGTGGTTTGGCAATGCAGTCATTGTTGTGGTGGTTTGGCAATGCAAAGACGCACACGGAGACAGGCCCCTCGCCCCACCCCTGCCGGCGCAGGCAGACCCATAGGTCCACCGTCAGACGCCGCCGTAGGAGAGTGGACATGCGAAACCGAGGTCAACGTGTGCATCTTGGCATTGTCAAACCACTACAACAACGTCACTGATGACTGTGCAGTTTGTGTGACATCAGCAGACACCTTTATATCTTCAGTCTAACGCTCTCCCAACTGAGCTTTTTCGACCTACACCAGCACAAATTTGGCATTTCCCCACCCCCCACACCATTTCGGAACCCTGACACTGCTCACATGAAAAAAAAAATTTTCCTTGCAATTGCAAGAACAAAACCTTGAAATGAGGTTTTAAAAGGGCTGTTTTCACCGCCACTTCACCTGGAGCTGACAAGTGTACAAAGTACAGCAGACATACATGGTTGTACTATTAAGGAGCAGCTATTTGTTCTTGCTTCCGTAACCCTAGGGACTGACAAAGATTGCGCCTGAACAGGGACTTGAATCCTGGACCCTCAGATTAAGAGACTGATGCTCTACCGTCTGAGCTATCCAGACTCTGCATTGCACCAGCGGAGCTTCCTTCCAAAAGAAAAGCAGCTGCATAGGTAAAAGTGTAACCTTTCCATTAGCGAACTCCTGGCTGTATTTATAAACTTTCACTGATGATGTCACAGGTCACATGACCCCGTCAGTGGGGGCGGGGCTAAACATAAAAGGAGCTTGACATGTGACCTGTGACATCACCAGCGGCATCCTAAAAGTTTATAAATAGGACTCAGTGCACTGCTGTCATTGTTGTGGTGGTTTGGCAATGCAGTCATTGTTGTGGTGCTTTGGCAATGCAAAGACGCACACGGAGACAGGCCCCTCGCCCCACCCCTGCCGGCGCAGGCAGACCCATAGGTCCACCGTCAGACGCCGCCGTAGGAGAGTGGACATGCGAAACCGAGGTCAACGTGTGCATCTTGGCATTGTCAAACCACTACAACAACGTCACTGATGACTGTGCAGTTTGTCTGACATCAGCAGACACCTTTATATCTTCAGTCTAACGCTCTCCCAACTGAGCTTTTTCGACCTACACCAGCACAAATTTGGCATTTCCCCATCCCCCACACCATTTCGGAACCCTGACACTGCTCACATGAAAAAAAAAGTCTTCCTTGCAATTGCAAGAACAAAACCTTGAAATGAGGTTTTAAAAGGGCCGTTTTCACCGCCACTTCACCTGGAGCTGACAAGTGCACAAAGTACAGCAGACGTACATGGTTGTCCTATTAAGGAGCAGCTATTTTTTCTTGCTTCCGTAACCCTAGGGATTGGCAAAGATTGCACCTGAACAGGGACTTGAATCCTGGACCCTCAGATTAAGACACTGATGCTCTACCGTCTGAGCTATGCAGACTCTGCATTGCACCAGCGCAGCTTCCTTCCAAAAGAAAAGCATCTGCATAGGTAAAAGTGTAACCTTTCCATTAGCGAACTCCTGGCTGTATTCATAAACTTTCACTGATGATGTCACAGGTCACATGACCCCGTCAGTGGGGGCGGGGCTAAACATAAAAAGAGCTTGACATGTGACCTGTGACATCACCAGTGGCATCCTAAAAGTTTATAAATAGGACTCAGTGCACTGCTGTCATTGTTGTGGTGGTTTGGCAATGCAGTCATTGTTGTGGTGGTTTGGCAATGCAGACCCATAGGTCCACCGTCAGACGCCGCCGTAGGAGAGTGGACATGCGAAACCGAGGTCAACGTGTGCATCTTGGCATTGTCAAACCACTACAACAACGTCACTGATGACCTTGCAGTTTGTCTGACATCAGCAGGTGTCAGTCAAACTGCACTGCGGTCCCTGTCAACACCAACCTGACTGCAATGCACCCTCTCCCTGTATTGGTAGACCCACAGACACACCTTAATGAACATCACAACAACTGAGATTGGTTCAGGTCGGACCGCTTATGTACCCTCCTCGGCCCCGTCCATTAGAAAGTAATGTGCGCTACCCAGATCATTTCCAAAGACAAACTCTCCTTGAATGTAACATTTACGTGCTGCACTGGAGTTGTGGCGTACTCTTTTGTTGCACGAAACACAACAAGGATATCCAGCCTTTTCACTGCCACTTCACCTGGAGCTGACAAGTGTACAAAGTACAGCAGACATACATGGTTGTACTATTAAGGAGCAGCTATTTTTTCTTGCTTCCGTAACCCTAGGGATGGGCAAAGATTGCGCCTGAACAGGGACTTGAATCCTGGACCCTCAGATTAAGAGACTGATGCTCTACCGTCTGAGCTATCCAGACTCTGCATTGCACCAGCGGAGCTTCCTTCCAAAAGAAAAGCAGCTGCATAGGTAAAAGTGTAACCTTTCCATTAGCGAACTCCTGGCTGTATTTATAAACTTTCACTGATGATGTCACAGGTCACATGACCCCGTCAGTGGGGGCGGGGCTAAACATAAAAAGAGCTTGACATGTGACCTGTGACATCACCAGTGGCATCCTAAAAGTTTATAAATAGGACTCAGTGCACTGCTGTCATTGTTGTGGTGGTTTGGCAATGCAGTCATTGTTGTGGTGCTTTGGCAATGCAAAGACGCACACGGAGACAGGCCCCTCGCCCCACCCCTGCCGGCGCAGGCAGACCCATAGGTCCACCGTCAGACGCCGCCGTAGGAGAGTGGACATGCGAAACCGAGGTCAACGTGTGCATCTTGGCATTGTCAAACCACTTCAACGTCACTGATGACTGTGCAGTTTGTCTGACATCAGCAGACACCTTTATATCTTCAGTCTAACGCTCTCCCAACTGAGCTTTTTCGACCTACACCAGCACAAATTTGGCATTTCCCCATCCCCCACACCATTTCGGAACCCTGACACTGCTCACATGAAAAAAAAAAGTCTTCCTTGCAATTGCAAGAACAAAACCTTGAAATGAGGTTTTAAAAGGGCCGTTTTCACCGCCACTTCACCTGGAGCTGACAAGTGTACAAAGTACAGCAGACATACATGGTTGTACTATTAAGGAGCAGCTATTTTTTCTTGCTTCCGTAACCCTAGGGATTGGCAAAGATTGCACCTGAACAGGGACTTGAATCCTGGACCCTCAAATTAAGAGACTGATGCTCTACCGTCTGAGCTATCCAGACTCTGCATTGCACCAGCGGAGCTTCCTTCCAAAAGAAAAGCAGCTGCATAGGTAAAAGTGTAACCTTTCCATTAGCGAACTCCTGGCTGTATTTATAAACTTTCACTGATGATGTCACAGGTCACATGACCCCGTCAGTGGGGGCGGGGCTAAACATAAAAAGAGCTTGACATGTGACCTGTGACATCACCAGTGGCATGCTAAAAGTTTATAAATAGGACTCAGTGCACTGCTGTCATTGTTGTGGTGGTTTGGCAATGCAGTCATTGTTGTGGTGGTTTGGCAATGCAAAGACCCATAGGTCCACCGTCAGACGCCGCCGTAGGAGAGTGGACATGCGAAACCGAGGTCAACGTGTGCATCTTGGCATTGTCAAACCACTACAACAACGTCACTGATGACCTTGCAGTTTGTCTGACATCAGCAGGTGTCAGTCAAACTGCACTGCGGTCCCTGTCAACACCAACCTGACTGTAATGCACCCTCTCCCTGTATTGGTAGACCCACAGACACACCTTAATGAACATCACAACAACTGAGATTGGTTCAGGTCGGACCGCTTATGTACCCTCCTCGGCCCCGTCCATTAGAAAGTAATGTGCGCTACCCAGATCATTTCCAAAGACAAACTCTCCTTGAATGTAACATTTACGTGCTGCACTGGAGTCGTGGCGTACTCTTTTGTTGCACGAAACACAACAAGGATATCCAGCCTTTTCACTGCCACTTCACCTGGAGCTGACAAGTGTACAAAGTACAGCAGACATACATGGTTGTATTATTAAGGAGCTGCTATTTTTTCTTGCTTCCGTAACCCTAGGGACTGGCAAAGATTGCGCCTGAACAGGGACTTGAATCCTGGAACCTTCAAATTAAGAGACTGATGCTCTACCGTCTGAGCTATACAGACTCTGCATTGCACCAGCGGAGCTTCCTTCCAAAAGAAAAGCAGCTGCATAGGTAAAAGTGTAACCTTTCCATTAGCGAACTCCTGGCTGTATTTATAAACTTTCACTGATGATGTCACAGGTCACATGACCCCGTCAGTGGGGGCGGGGCTAAACATAAAAAGAGCTTGACATGTGACTTGTGACATCACCAGTGGTATCCTCAAAGTTTATTAATAGGACTCAGTGCACTGCTGTCATTGTTGTGGTGGTTTGGCAATGCCAAGACGCACACGGAGACAAGCCCCTCGCCCCACCTCTGCCACCACCGTAGGAGAGTGGACATGCGAAACCGAGGTCAACGTGTGCGTCTTGGCATTGTCAAGCCACTACAACAACGTCACTGATGACCTTGCAGTTTGTCTGACATCAGCAGGTGTCAGACAAACTGCACTGCGGTCCCTGTCAACACCAACCTGACTGTAATGCACCTTCTCCCTGTATCGGTAGACCCACAGACACACCTTAATGGACATCACAATAACCGAGATTGGTTCAGGTCGGACCGCTCATGTACCCTCCTCGGCCCCGTCCATTAGAAACGAATGTGCTCTGCCCAGATCATTTCCAAAGACAAACTCTCCTTGAATGGAACGTTTACGTTCTGCACTGGAGTTGTGGCGTGCTCTGTTGTGGCATAAAACGCAACAAGGATAACCAAGCTTTTCAAAGCCACAACTTAAAAGCCAGAACATCAAAGTCACAAGATCAAGGCCACAACATCAAAGCCACAACGTCAAAGTCAACACATCAAAGCCACAACATCAAAGCCACTACTTAAAAACCACAACATGAAAGCCACAACATCAAAGCCACAACATCAAAGCAACAACTTCAAAGCCACAACATCAAAGCCACAAAACCAACTTCAAAGCAACGACTTCAAAGCCACAACAATAAAGCCCACAACATCAAAGCCACAACTTCAAAGCCACAACATCAAAGCAAAAACATCAAAGCCACAACATCAGATCCACAACATCAAAGCCACAATTTAAAAGCCACAACTTCAAAGCCACAACTTCAAAGTCAAAACATCAAAGCCACAACTTCAAATCCAAACATCAAAGCCACAAAATCAAAGCCACAAGCAACAACATCAAAGCCACAACATCAAAGCATCAACTTCAAAGCAACAACATAAAAGCAACAACATCAAAGCCACAACTTCAAAGCCACAACATCAAACCAACAACTTCAAAGCCACAACTTCAAGTCCAAACATCAAAGCCGCAACTTCAAAGCCACAACATCAGAGCCACAACATCAAAGCCACAACTTTAAAGCAACAACATAAAAGCAACAACACAAAAGCCACAACTTCAAAGCCACAACTTCAAAGCAACAACATAAAAGCCACAACTTCAAAGCCACAACTTCAAATCCAAACATCAAAGCCACAACTTCAAAGCCAAAACAGGAAAGCAGCAACTGCAAAGCCACAACATCAAAGTCACTGCTGTCATTGTTGTGGTGGTTTGGCAATGCCAAGACGCACACGGAGACAGGACCCTCGCCCCACCCCTGCCGGCGCAGGCAGACCCATAGGTCCACCGTCAGACGCCACCATAGGAGAGTGGACGTGCGAAACCTGAGGTCAGCGTGTGCACGTACAGAGAGGCCTTTCGCCCCCCCCTCGCCCGCGCAGGTGGACCCATAGGTCCACCGTCAGTCGCCGCTGTAGGAGAGTGGACGTGCGAAACCTGAAGTCAGCGTGTGCATCTTGGCATTGTCAAACCACTTCAACAACGTCACTGATGACTGTGCAGTTTGTCTGACATCAGCAGACACCTTTATATCTTCAGTCTAACGCTCTCCCAACTGAGCTTTTTCGACCTACACCAGCACAAATTTGGCATTTCCCCATCCCCCACACCATTTCGGAACCCTGACACTGCTCACATGAAAAAAAAAAATCTTACTTGCAATTGCAAGAACAAAACCTTGAAGTGAGGTTTTAAAAGGGCCCTTTTCACTGCCACTTCACCTGGAGCTGACAAGTGTACAAAGTACAGCAGACATACATGGTTGTACTATTAAGGAGCAGCTATTTTTTCTTGCTTCCGTAACCCTAGGGACTGGCAAAGATTGCGCCTGAACAGGGACTTGAATCCTGGACCCTCAGATTAAGAGACTGATGCTCTACCGTCTGAGCTATCCAGACTCTGCATTGCACCAGCGGAGCTTCCTTCCAAAAGAAAAGCAGCTGCATAGGTAAAAGTGTAACCTTTCCATTAGCGAACTCCTGGCTGTATTTATAAACTTTCACTGATGATGTCACAGGTCACATGACCCCGTCAGTGGGGGCGGGGCTAAACATAAAAAGAGCTTGACATGTGACCTGTGACATCACCAGTGGCATCCTAAAAGTTTATAAATAGGACTCAGTGCACTGCTGTCATTGTTGTGGTGGTTTGGCAATGCAGTCATTGTTGTGGTGGTTTGGCAATGCAAAGACGCACACGGAGACAGGCCCCTCGCCCCACCCCTGCCGGCGCAGGCAGACCCATAGGTCCACCGTCAGACGCCGCCGTAGGAGAGTGGACATGCGAAACCGAGGTCAACGTGTGCATCTTGGCATTGTCAAACCACTACAACAACGTCACTGATGACTGTGCAGTTTGTGTGACATCAGCAGACACCTTTATATCTTCAGTCTAACGCTCTCCCAACTGAGCTTTTTCGACCTACACCAGCACAAATTTGGCATTTCCCCACCCCCCACACCATTTCGGAACCCTGACACTGCTCACATGAAAAAAAAAGTTTTCCTTGCAATTGTAAGAACAAAACCTTGAAATGAGGTTTTAAAAGGGCTGTTTTCACTGCCACTTCACCTGGAGCTGACAAGTGTACAAAGTACAGCAGACATACATGGTTGTACTATTAAGGAGCAGCTATTTGTTCTTGCTTCCGTAACCCTAGGGACTGACAAAGATTGCGCCTGAACAGGGACTTGAATCCTGGACCCTCAGATTAAGAGACTGATGCTCTACCGTCTGAGCTATCCAGACTCTGCATTGCACCAGCGGAGCTTCCTTCCAAAAGAAAAGCAGCTGCATAGGTAAAAGTGTAACCTTTCCATTAGCGAACTCCTGGCTGTATTTATAAACTTTCACTGATGATGTCACAGGTCACATGACCCCGTCAGTGGGGGCGGGGCTAAACATAAAAGGAGCTTGACATGTGACCTGTGACATCACCAGTGGCATCCTAAAAGTTTATAAATAGGACTCAGTGCACTGCTGTCATTGTTGTGGTGGTTTGGCAATGCAGTCATTGTTGTGGTGCTTTGGCAATGCAAAGACGCACACGGAGACAGGCCCCTCGCCCCACCCCTGCCGGCGCAGGCAGACCCATAGGTCCACCGTCAGACGCCGCCGTAGGAGAGTGGACATGCGAAACCGATGTCAACGTGTGCATCTTGGCATTGTCAAACCACTACAACAACGTCACTGATGACTGTGCAGTTTGTCTGACATCAGCAGACACCTTTATATCTTCAGTCTAACGCTCTCCCAACTGAGCTTTTTCGACCTACACCAGCACAAATTTGGCATTTCCCCATCCCCCACACCATTTCGGAACCCTGACACTGCTCACATGAAAGAAAAAGTCTTCCTTGCAATTGCAAGAACAAAACCTTGAAATGAGGTTTTAAAAGGGCCGTTTTCACCGCCACTTCACCTGGAGCTGACAAGTGCACAAAGTACAGCAGACGTACATGGTTGTACTATTAAGGAGCAGCTATTTTTTCTTGCTTCCGTAACCCTAGGGATTGGCAAAGATTGCACCTGAACAGGGACTTGAATCCTGGACCCTCAGATTAAGAGACTGATGCTCTACCGTCTGAGCTATGCAGACTCTGCATTGCACCAGCGCAGCTTCCTTCCAAAAGAAAAGCATCTGCATAGGTAAAAGTGTAACCTTTCCATTAGCGAACTCCTGGCTGTATTCATAAACTTTCACTGATGATGTCACAGGTCACATGACCCCGTCAGTGGGGGCGGGGCTAAACAGAAAAAGAGCTTGACATGTGACCTGTGACATCACCAGTGGCATCCTAAAAGTTTATAAATAGGACTCAGTGCACTGCTGTCATTGTTGTGGTGGTTTGGCAATGCAGTCATTGTTGTGGTGGTTTGGCAATGCAGACCCATAGGTCCACCGTCAGACGCCGCCGTAGGAGAGTGGACATGCGAAACCGAGGTCAACGTGTGCATCTTGGCATTGTCAAACCACTACAACAACGTCACTGATGACCTTGCAGTTTGTCTGACATCAGCAGGTGTCAGTCAAACTGCACTGCGGTCCCTGTCAACACCAACCTGACTGTAATGCACCCTCTCCCTGTATTGGTAGACCCACAGACACACCTTAATGAACATCACAACAACTGAGATTGGTTCAGGTCGGACCGCTTATGTACCCTCCTCGGCCCCGTCCATTAGAAAGTAATGTGCGCTACCCAGATCATTTCCAAAGACAAACTCTCCTTGAATGTAACATTTACGTGCTGCACTGGAGTTGTGGCGTACTCTTTTGTTGCACGAAACACAACAAGGATATCCAACCTTTTCACTGCCACTTCACCTGGAGCTGACAAGTGTACAAAGTACAGCAGACATAGATGGTTGTACTATTAAGGAGCAGCTATTTTTTCTTGCTTCCGTAACCCTAGGGATGGGCAAAGATTGCGCCTGAACAGGGACTTGAATCCTGGACCCTCAGATTAAGAGACTGATGCTCTACCGTCTGAGCTATCCAGACTCTGCATTGCACCAGCGGAGCTTCCTTCCAAAAGAAAAGCAGCTGCATAGGTAAAAGTGTAACCTTTCCATTAGCGAACTCCTGGCTGTATTTATAAACTTTCACTGATGATGTCACAGGTCACATGACCCCGTCAGTGGGGGCGGGGCTAAACATAAAAAGAGCTTGACATGTGACCTGTGACATCACCAGTGGCATCCTAAAAGTTTATAAATAGGACTCAGTGCACTGCTGTCATTGTTGTGGTGGTTTGGCAATGCAGTCATTGTTGTGGTGGTTTGGCAATGCAAAGACGCACACGGAGACAGGCCCCTCGCCCCACCCCTGCCGGCGCAGGCAGACCCATAGGTCCACCGTCAGACGCCGCCGTAGGAGAGTGGACATGCGAAACCTGAAGTCAGCGTGTGCATTTGGCATTGTCAAACCACTTCAACGTCACTAATGACTGTGCAGTTTGTGTGACATCAGCAGACACCTTTATATCTTCAGTCTAACGCTCTCCCAACTGAGCTTTTTCGACCTACACCAGCACAAATTTGGCATTTCCCCATCCCCCACACCATTTCGGAACCCTGACACTGCTCACATGAGAAAAAAAAAGTCTTCCTTGCAATTGCAAGAACAAAACCTTGAAATGAGGTTTTAAAAGGGCCGTTTTCACCGCCACTTCACCTGGAGCTGACAAGTGTACAAAGTACAGCAGACATACATGGTTGTACTATTAAGGAGCAGCTATTTTTTCTTGCTTCCGTAACCCTAGGGACTGGCAAAGATTGCGCCTGAACAGGGACTTGAATCCTGGACCCTCAAATTAAGAGACTGATGCTCTACCGTCTGAGCTATACAGACTCTGCATTGCACCAGCGGAGCTTCCTTCCAAAAGAAAAGCAGCTGCATAGGTAAAAGTGTAACCTTTCCATTAGCGAACTCCTGGCTGTATTTATAAACTTTCACTGATGATGTCACAGGTCACATGACCCCGTCAGTGGGGGCGGGGCTAAACATAAAAAGAGCTTGACATGTGACCTGTGACATCACCAGTGGCATGCTAAAAGTTCATAAATAGGACTCAGTGCACTGCTGTCATTGTTGTGGTGGTTTGGCAATGCAGTCATTGTTGTGGTGGTTTGGCAATGCAAAGACGCACACGGAGACAGGCCCCTCGCCCCACCCCTGCCGGCGCAGGCAGACCCATAGGTCCACCGTCAGACGCCGCCGTAGGAGAGTGGACATGCGAAACCGAGGTCAACGTGTGCATCTTGGCATTGTCAAACCACTACAACAATGTCACTGATGACCTTGCAGTTTGTCTGACATCAGCAGGTGTCAGTCAAACTGCACTGCGGTCCCTGTCAACACCAACCTGACTGTAATGCACCCTCTCCCTGTATTGGTAGACCCACAGACACACCTTAATGAACATCACAACAACTGAGATTGGTTCAGGTCGGACCGCTTATGTACCCTCCTCGGCCCCGTCCATTAGAAAGTAATGTGCGCTACCCAGATCATTTCCAAAGACAAACTCTCCTTGAATGTAACATTTACGTGCTGCACTGGAGTCGTGGCGTACTCTTTTGTTGCACGAAACACAACAAGGATATCCAGCCTTTTCACTGCCACTTCACCTGGAGCTGACAAGTGTACAAAGTACAGCAGACATGCATGGTTGTACTATTAAGGAGCAGCTATTTTTTCTTGCTTCCGTAACCCTAGGGACTGGCAAAGATTGCGCCTGAACAGGGACTTGAATCCTGGACCCTCAAATTAAGAGACTGATGCTCTACCGTCTGAGCTATCCAGACTCTGCATTGCACCAGCGGACCTTCCTTCCAAAAGAAAAGCAGCTGCATAGGTAAAAGTGTAACCTTTCCATTAGCGAACTCCTGGCTGTATTTATAAACTTTCACTGATGATGTCACAGGTCACATGACCCCGTCAGTGGGGGCGGGGCTAAACATAAAAAGAGCTTGACATGTGACCTGTGACATCACCAGTGGCATGCTAAAAGTTTATAAATAGGACTCAGTGCACTGCTGTCATTGTTGTGGTGGTTTGGCAATGCAGTCATTGTTGTGGTGGTTTGGCAATGCAAAGACGCACACGGAGACAGGCCCCTCGCCCCACCCCTGCCGGCGCAGGCAGACCCATAGGTCCACCGTCAGACGCCGCCGTAGGAGAGTGGACATGCGAAACCGAGGTCAACGTGTGCATCTTGGCATTGTCAAACCACTACAACAACGTCACTGATGACTGTGCAGTTTGTCTGACATCAGCAGACACCTTTATATCTTCAGTCTAACGCTCTCCCAACTGAGCTTTTTCGACCTACACCAGCACAAATTTGGCATTTCCCCATCCCCCACACCATTTCGGAACCCTGACACTGCTCACATGAGAAAAAAAAGTCTTCCTTGCAATTGCAAGAACAAAACCTTTAAATGAGGTTTTAAAAGGGCCGTTTTCACCGCCACTTCACCTGGAGCTGACAAGTGTACAAAGTACAGCAGACATACATGGTTGTACTATTAAGGAGCAGCTATTTTTTCTTGCTTCCGTAACCCTAGGGACTGGCAAAGATTGCGCCTGAACAGGGACTTGAATCCTGGACCCTCAAATTAAGAGACTGATGCTCTACCGTCTGAGCTATCCAGACTCTGCATTGCACCAGCGGAGCTTCCTTCCAAAAGAAAAGCAGCTGCATAGGTAAAAGTGTAACCTTTCCATTAGCGAACTCCTGGCTGTATTTATAAACTTTCACTGATGATGTCACAGGTCACATGACCCCGTCAGTGGGGGCGGGGCTAAACATAAAAAGAGCTTGACATGTGACCTGTGACATCACCAGTGGCATGCTAAAAGTTTATAAATAGGACTCAGTGCACTGCTGTCATTGTTGTGGTGGTTTGGCAATGCAGTCATTGTTGTGGTGGTTTGGCAATGCAAAGACGCACACGGAGACAGGCCCCTCGCCCCACCCCTGCCGGCGCAGGCAGACCCATAGGTCCACCGTCAGACGCCGCCGTAGGAGAGTGGACATGCGAAACCGAGGTCAACGTGTGCATCTTGGCATTGTCAAACCACTACAACAATGTCACTGATGACCTTGCAGTTTGTCTGACATCAGCAGGTGTCAGTCAAACTGCACTGCGGTCCCTGTCAACACCAACCTGACTGTAATGCACCCTCTCCCTGTATTGGTAGACCCACAGACACACCTTAATGAACATCACAACAACTGAGATTGGTTCAGGTCGGACCGCTTATGTACCCTCCTCGGCCCCGTCCATTAGAAAGTAATGTGCGCTATCCAGATCATTTCCAAAGACAAACTCTCCTTGAATGTAACATTTACGTGCTGCACTGGAGTCGTGGCGTACTCTTTTGTTGCACGAAACACAACAAGGATATCCAGCCTTTTCACTGCCACTTCACCTGGAGCTGACAAGTGTACAAAGTACAGCAGACATACATGGTTGTACTATTAAGGAGCAGCTATTTTTTCTTGCTTCCGTAACCCTAGGGACTGGCAAAGATTGCGCCTGAACAGGGACTTGAATCCTGGACCCTCAAATTAAGAGACTGATGCTCTACCGTCTGAGCTATCCAGACTCTGCATTGCACCAGCGGAGCTTCCTTCCAAAAGAAAAGCAGCTGCATAGGTAAAAGTGTAACCTTTCCATTAGCGAACTCCTGGCTGTATTTATAAACTTTCACTGATGATGTCACAGGTCACATGACCCCGTCAGTGGGGGCGGGGCTAAACATAAAAAGAGCTTGACATGTGACCTGTGACATCACCAGTGGCATGCTAAAAGTTTATAAATAGGACTCAGTGCACTGCTGTCATTGTTGTGGTGGTTTGGCAATGCAGTCATTGTTGTGGTGGTTTGGCAATGCAAAGACGCACACGGAGACAGGCCCCTCGCCCCACCCCTGCCGGCGCAGGCAGACCCATAGGTCCACCGTCAGACGCCGCCGTAGGAGAGTGGACATGCGAAACCTGAAGTCAGCGTGTGCATCTTGGCATTGTCAAACCACTTCAACGTCACTGATGACTGTGCAGTTTGTGTGACATCAGCAGACACCTTTATATCTTCAGTCTAACGCTCTCCCAACTGAGCTTTTTCGATCTACACCAGCACAAATTTGGCATTTCCCCATCCCCCACACCATTTCGGAACCCTGACACTGCTCACATGAAAAAAAAAAGTCTTCCTTGCAATTGCAAGAACAAAACCTTGAAATGAGGTTTTAAAAGGGCCGTTTTCACCGCCACTTCACCTGGAGCTGACAAGTGTACAAAGTACAGCAGACATACATGGTTGTACTATTAAGGAGCAGCTATTTTTTCTTGCTTCCGTAACCCTAGGGATGGGCAAAGATTGCGCCTGAACAGGGACTTGAATCCTGGACCCTCAGATTAAGAGACTGATGCTCTACCGTCTGAGCTGTACAGACTCTGCATTGCACCAGCGGAGCTTCCTTCCAAAAGAAAAGCAGCTGCATAGGTAAAAGTGTAACCTTTCCATTAGCGAACTCCTGGCTGTATTTATAAACTTTCACTGATGATGTCACAGGTCACATGACCCCGTCAGTGGGGGCGGGGCTAAACATAAAAAGAGCTTGACATGTGACCTGTGACATCACCAGTGGCATCCTAAGTTTATAAATAGGACTCAGTGCACTGCTGTCATTGTTGTGGTGGTTTGGCAATGCAGTCATTGTTGTGGTGGTTTGGCAATGCAAAGACGCACACGGAGACAGGCCCCTCGCCCCACCCCTGCCGGCGCAGGCAGACCCATAGGTCCACCGTCAGACGCCGCCGTAGGAGAGTGGACATGCGAAACCGAGGTCAACGTGTGCATCTTGGCATTGTCAAACCACTACAACAACGTCACTGATGACTGTGCAGTTTGTGTGACATCAGCAGACACCTTTATATCTTCAGTCTAACGCTCTCGCAACTGAGCTTTTTCGACCTACACCAGCACAAATTTGGCATTTCCCCATCCCCCACACCATTTCGGAACCCTGACACTGTTCACATGAAAAAAAAAGTCTTCCTTGCAATTGCAAGAACAAAACCTTGAAATGAGGTTTTAAAAGGGCCGTTTTCACCGCCACTTCACCTGGAGCTGACAAGTGTACAAAGTACAGCAGACGTACATGGTTGTACTATTAAGGAGCAGCTATTTTTTCTTGCTTCCGTAACCCTAGGGATTGGCAAAGATTGCACCTGAACAGGGACTTGAATCCTGGACCCTCAGATTAAGAGACTGATGCTCTACCGTCTGAGCTATGCAGACTCTGCATTGCACCAGCGCAGCTTCCTTCCAAAAGAAAAGCAGCTGCATAGGTAAAAGTGTAACCTTTCCATTAGCGAACTCCTGGCTGTATTTATAAACTTTCACTGATGATGTCACAGGTCACATGACCCCGTCAGTGGGGGCGGGGCTAAACATAAAAAGAGCTTGACATGTGACCTGTGACATCACCAGTGGCATCCTAAGTTTATAAATAGGACTCAGTGCACTGCTGTCATTGTTGTGGTGGTTTGGCAATGCAGTCATTGTTGTGGTGGTTTGGCAATGCAAAGACGCACACGGAGACAGGCCCCTCGCCCCACCCCTGCCGGCGCAGGCAGACCCATAGGTCCACCGTCAGACGCCGCCGTAGGAGAGTGGACATGCGAAACCGAGGTCAACGTGTGCATCTTGGCATTGTCAAACCACTACAACAACGTCACTGATGACTGTGCAGTTTGTGTGACATCAGCAGACACCTTTATATCTTCAGTCTAACGCTCTCCCAACTGAGCTTTTTCGACCTACACCAGCACAAATTTGGCATTTCCCCATCCCCCACACCATTTCGGAACCCTGACACTGTTCACATGAAAAAAAAAGTCTTCCTTGCAATTGCAAGAACAAAACCTTGAAATGAGGTTTTAAAAGGGCCGTTTTCACCGCCACTTCACCTGGAGCTGACAAGTGTACAAAGTACAGCAGACGTACATGGTTGTACTATTAAGGAGCAGCTATTTTTTCTTGCTTCCGTAACCCTAGGGATTGGCAAAGATTGCACCTGAACAGGGACTTGAATCCTGGACCCTCAGATTAAGAGACTGATGCTCTACCGTCTGAGCTATCCAGACTCTGCATTGCACCAGCGGAGCTTCCTTCCAAAAGAAAAGCAGCTGCATAGGTAAAAGTGTAACCTTTCCATTAGCGAACTCCTGGCTGTATTTATAAACTTTCACTGATGATGTCACAGGTCACATGACCCCGTCAGTGGGGGCGGGGCTAAACATAAAAAGAGCTTGACATGTGACCTGTGACATCACCAGTGGCATCCTAAGTTTATAAATAGGACTCAGTGCACTGCTGTCATTGTTGTGGTGGTTTGGCAATGCAGTCATTGTTGTGGTGGTTTGGCAATGCAAAGACGCACACGGAGACAGGCCCCTCGCCCCACCCCTGCCGGCGCAGGCAGACCCATAGGTCCACCGTCAGACGCCGCCGTAGGAGAGTGGACATGCGAAACCGAGGTCAACGTGTGCATCTTGGCATTGTCAAACCACTACAACAACGTCACTGATGACTGTGCAGTTTGTCTGACATCAGCAGACACCTTTATATCTTCAGTCTAACGCTCTCCCAACTGAGCTTTTTCGAACTACACCAGCACAAATTTGGCATTTCCCCATCCCCCACACCATTTCGGAACCCTGACACTGCTCACATGAGAAAAAAAAAGTCTTCCTTGCAATTGCAAGAACAAAACCTTGAAATGAGGTTTTAAAAGGGCCGTTTTCACCGCCACTTCACCTGGAGCTGACAAGTGTACAAAGTACAGCAGACATACATGGTTGTACTATTAAGGAGCAGCTATTTTTTCTTGCTTCCGTAACCCTAGGGACTGGCAAAGATTGCGCCTGAACAGGGACTTGAATCCTGGACCCTCAAATTAAGAGACTGATGCTCTACCGTCTGAGCTATCCAGACTCTGCATTGCACCAGCGGAGCTTCCTTCCAAAAGAAAAGCAGCTGCATAGGTAAAAGTGTAACCTTTCCATTAGCGAACTCCTGGCTGTATTTATAAACTTTCACTGATGATGTCACAGGTCACATGACCCCGTCAGTGGGGGCGGGGCTAAACATAAAAAGAGCTTGACATGTGACCTGTGACATCACCAGTGGCATGCTAAAAGTTTATAAATAGGACTCAGTGCACTGCTGTCATTGTTGTGGTGGTTTGGCAATGCAGTCATTGTTGTGGTGGTTTGGCAATGCAAAGACGCACACGGAGACAGGCCCCTCGCCCCACCCCTGCCGGCGCAGGCAGACCCATAGGTCCACCGTCAGACGCCGCCGTAGGAGAGTGGACATGCGAAACCGAGGTCAACGTGTGCATCTTGGCATTGTCAAACCACTACAACAACGTCACTGATGACCTTGCAGTTTGTCTGACATCAGCAGGTGTCAGTCAAACTGCACTGCGGTCCCTGTCAACACCAACCTGACTGTAATGCACCCTCTCCCTGTATTGGTAGACCCACAGACACACCTTAATGAACATCACAACAACTGAGATTGGTTCAGGTCGGACCGCTTATGTACCCTCCTCGGCCCCGTCCATTAGAAAGTAATGTGCGCTACCCAGATCATTTCCAAAGACAAACTCTCCTTGAATGTAACATTTACGTGCTGCACTGGAGTCGTGGCGTACTCTTTTGTTGCACGAAACACAACAAGGATATCCAGCCTTTTCACTGCCACTTCACCTGGAGCTGACAAGTGTACAAAGTACAGCAGACATACATGGTTGTACTATTAAGGAGCAGCTATTTTTTCTTTCTTCCGTAACCCTAGGGACTGGCAAAGATTGCGCCTGAACAGGGACTTGAATCCTGGACCCTCAAATTAAGAGACTGATGCTCTACCGTCTGAGCTATCCAGACTCTGCATTGCACCAGCGGAGCTTCCTTCCAAAAGAAAAGCAGCTGCATAGGTAAAAGTGTAACCTTTCCATTAGCGAACTCCTGGCTGTATTTATAAACTTTCACTGATGATGTCACAGGTCACATGACCCCGTCAGTGGGGGCGGGGCTAAACAGAAAAAGAGCTTGACATGTGACCTGTGACATCACCAGTGGCATCCTAAAAGTTTATAAATAGGACTCAGTGCACTGCTGTCATTGTTGTGGTGGTTTGGCAATGCAGTCATTGTTGTGGTGGTTTGGCAATGCAAAGACGCACACGGAGACAGGCCCCTCGCCCCACCCCTGCCGGCGCAGGCAGACCCATAGGTCCACCGTCAGACGCCGCCATAGGAGAGTGGACATGCGAAACCTGAAGTCAGCGTGTGCATTTGGCATTGTCAAACCACTTCAACGTCACTAATGACTGTGCAGTTTCTCTGACATCAGCAGACACCTTTATATCTTCAGTCTAACGCTCTCCCAACTGAGCTTTTTCGACCTACACCAGCACAAATTTGGCATTCCCCATCCCCCACACCATTTCGGAACCCTGACACTGCTCACATGAGAAAAAAAAAGTCTTCCTTGCAATTGCAAGAACAAAACCTTGAAATGAGGTTTTAAAAGGGCCGTTTTCACCGCCACTTCACCTGGAGCTGACAAGTGTACAAAGTACAGCAGACATACATGGTTGTACTATTAAGGAGCAGCTATTTTTTCTTGCTTCCGTAACCCTAGGGACTGGCAAAGATTGCGCCTGAACAGGGACTTGAATCCTGGACCCTCAAATTAAGAGACTGATGCTCTACCGTCTGAGCTATACAGATTCTGCATTGCACCAGCGGAGCTTCCTTCCAAAAGAAAAGCAGCTGCATAGGTAAAAGTGTAACCTTTCCATTAGCGAACTCCTGGCTGTATTTATAAACTTTCACTGATGATGTCACAGGTCACATGACCCCGTCAGTGGGGGCGGGGCTAAACAGAAAAAGAGCTTGACATGTGACCTGTGACATCACCAGTGGCATGCTAAAAGTTTATAAATAGGACTCAGTGCACTGCTGTCATTGTTGTGGTGGTTTGGCAATGCAGTCATTGTTGTGGTGGTTTGGCAATGCAAAGACGCACACGGAGACAGGCCCCTCGCCCCACCCCTGCCGGCGCAGGCAGACCCATAGGTCCACCGTCAGACGCCGCCGTAGGAGAGTGGACATGCGAAACCGAGGTCAACGTGTGCATCTTGGCATTGTCAAACCACTACAACAACGTCACTGATGACCTTGCAGTTTGTCTGACATCAGCAGGTGTCAGTCAAACTGCACTGCGGTCCCTGTCAACACCAACCTGACTGTAATGCACCCTCTCCCTGTATTGGTAGACCCACAGACACACCTTAATGAACATCACAACAACTGAGATTGGTTCAGGTCGGACCGCTTATGTACCCTGCTCGGCCCCGTCCATTAGAAAGTAATGTGCGCTACCCAGATCATTTCCAAAGACAAACTCTCCTTGAATGTAACATTTACGTGATGCACTGGAGTCGTGGCATACTCTTTTGTTGCACGAAACACAAAAAGGATATCCAGCCTTTTCACTGCCACTTCACCTGGAGCTGACAAGTGTACAAAGTACAGCAGACATACATGGTTGTACTATTAAGGAGCAGCTATTTTTTCTTGCTTCCGTAACCCTAGGGACTGGCAAAGATTGCGCCTGAACAGGGACTTGAATCCTGGACCCTCAAATTAAGAGACTGATGCTCTACCGTCTGAGCTATCCAGACTCTGCATTGCACCAGCGGAGCTTCCTTCCAAAAGAAAAGCAGCTGCATAGGTAAAAGTGTAACCTTTCCATTAGCAAACTCCTGGCTGTATTTATAAACTTTCACTGATGATGTCACAGGTCACATGACCCCGTCAGTGGGGGCGGGGCTAAACATAAAAAGAGCTTGACATGTGACCTGTGACATCACCAGTGGCATGCTAAAAGTTTATAAATAGGACTCAGTGCACTGCTGTCATTGTTGTGGTGGTTTGGCAATGCAGTCATTGTTGTGGTGGTTTGGCAATGCAAAGACGCACACGGAGACAGGCCCCTCGCCCCACCCCTGCCGGCGCAGGCAGACCCATAGGTCCACCGTCAGACGCCGCCGTAGGAGAGTGGACATGCGAAACCTGAAGTCAGCGTGTGCATCTTGGAATTGTCAAACCACTTCAACATCACTGATGACTGTGCAGTTTGTCTGACATCAGCAGAGACCTTTATATCTTCAGTCTAACGCTCTCCCAACTGAGCTTTTTCGACCTACACCAGCACAAATTTGGCATTTCCCCATCCCCCACACCATTTCGGAACCCTGACACTGCTCACATGAAAAAAAAAAGTCTTCCTTGCAATTGAAAGAACAAAACCTTGAAATGAGGTTTTAAAAGGGCCGTTTTCACCGCCACTTCACCTGGAGCTGACAAGTGTACAAAGTACAGCAGACATACATGGTTGTACTATTAAGGAGCAGCTATTTTTTCTTGCTTCCGTAACCCTAGGGACTGGCAAAGATTGCGCCTGAACAGGGACTTGAATCCTGGACCCTCAAATTAAGAGACTGATGCTCTACCGTCTGAGCTATCCAGACTCTGCATTGCACCAGCGGAGCTTCCTTCCAAAAGAAAAGCAGCTGCATAGGTAAAAGTGTAACCTTTCCATTAGCGAACTCCTGGCTGTATTTATAAACTTTCACTGATGATGTCACAGGTCACATGACCCCGTCAGTGGGGGCGGGGCTAAACATAAAAAGAGCTTGACATGTGACCTGTGACATCACCAGTGGCATCCTAAAAGTTTATAAATAGGACTCAGTGCACTGCTGTCATTGTTGTGGTGGTTTGGCAATGCAGTCATTGTTGTGGTGGTTTGGCAATGCAGACCCATAGGTCCACCGTCAGACGCCGCCGTAGGAGAGTGGACATGCGAAACCGAGGTCAACGTGTGCATCTTGGCATTGTCAAACCACTACAACAACGTCACTGATGACCTTGCAGTTTGTCTGACATCAGCAGGTGTCAGTCAAACTGCACTGCGGTCCCTGTCAACACCAACCTGACTGTAATGCACCCTCTCCCTGTATTGGTAGACCCACAGACACACCTTAATGAACATCACAACAACTGAGATTGGTTCAGGTCGGACCGCTTATGTACCCTCCTCGGCCCCGTCCATTAGAAAGTAATGTGCGCTACCCAGATCATTTCCAAAGACAAACTCTCCTTGAATGTAACATTTACGTGCTGCACTGGAGTTGTGGCGTACTCTTTTGTTGCACGAAACACAACAAGGATATCCAGCCTTTTCACTGCCACTTCACCTGGAGCTGACAAGTGTACAAAGTACAGCAGACATACATGGTTGTACTATTAAGGAGCAGCTATTTTTTCTTGCTTCCGTAACCCTAGGGACTGGCAAAGATTGCGCCTGAACAGGGACTTGAATCCTGGACCCTCAAATTAAGAGACTGATGCTCTACCGTCTGAGCTATCCAGACTCTGCATTGCACCAGCGGAGCTTCCTTCCAAAAGAAAAGCAGCTGCATAGGTAAAAGTGTAACCTTTCCATTAGCGAACTCCTGGCTGTATTTATAAACTTTTACTGATGATGTCACAGGTCACATGACCCCGTCAGTGGGGGCGGGGCTAAACATAAAAGGAGCTTGACATGTGACCTGTGACATCACCAGTGGCATGCTAAAAGTTTATAAATAGGACTCAGTGCACTGCTGTCATTGTTGTGGTGGTTTGGCAATGCAGTCATTGTTGTGGTGCTTTGGCAATGCAAAGACGCACACGGAGACAGGCCCCTCGCCCCACCCCTGCCGGCGCAGGCAGACCCATAGGTCCACCGTCAGACGCCGCCGTAGGAGAGTGGACATGCGAAACCGAGGTCAACGTGTGCATCTTGGCATTGTCAAACCACTACAACAACGTCACTGATGACTGTGCAGTTTGTGTGACATCAGCAGAAACCTTTATATCTTCAGTCTAACGCTCTCCCAACTGAGCTTTTTCGACCTACACCAGCACAAATTTGGCATTTCCCCGTCCCCCACACCATTTCGGAACCCTGACACTGCTCACATGAAAAAAAAAGTCTTCCTTGCAATTGCAAGAACAAAACCTTGAAATGAGGTTTTAAAAGGGCCGTTTTCACCGCCACTTCACCTGGAGCTGACAAGCGTACAAAGTACAGCAGACGTACATGGTTGTACTATTAAGGAGCAGCTATTTTTTCTTGCTTCCGTAACCCTAGGGATTGGCAAAGATTGCACCTGAACAGGGACTTGAATCCTGGACTCTCAGATTAAGAGACTGATGCTCTACCGTCTGAGCTATACAGACTCTGCATTGCACCAGCGCGGCTTCCTTCCAAAAGAAAAGCAGCTGCATAGGTAAAAGTGTAACCTTTCCATTAGCGAACTCCTGGCTGTATTTATAAACTTTCACTGATGATGTTACAGGTCACATGACCCCGTCAGTGGGGGCGGGGCTAAACATAAAAAGAGCTTGACATGTGACCTGTGACATCACCAGTGGCATCCTAAAAGTTTATAAATAGGACTCAGTGCACTGCTGTCATTGTTGTGGTGGTTTGGCAATGCAGTCATTGTTGTGGTGGTTTGGCAATGCAAAGACGCACACGGAGACAGGCCCCTCGCCCCACCCCTGCCGGCGCAGGCAGACCCATAGGTCCACCGTCAGACGCCGCCGTAGGAGAGTGGACATGCGAAACCGAGGTCAACGTGTGCATCTTGGCATTGTCAAACCACTACAACAACGTCACTGATGACTGTGCAGTTTGTGTGACATCAGCAGACACCTTTATATCTTCAGTCTAACGCTCTCCCAACTGAGCTTTTTCGACCTACACCAGCACAAATTTGGCATTTCCCCATCCCCCACACCATTTCGGAACCCTGACACTGCTCACATGAAAAAAAAAAAATCTTACTTGCAATTGCAAGAACAAAACCTTGAAATGAGGTTTTAAAAGGGCCCTTTTCACTGCCACTTCACCTGGAGCTGACAAGTATATAAAGTACAGCAGACATACATGGTTGTATTATTAAGGAGCAGCTATTTTTTCTTGCTTCCGTAACCCTAGGGATTGGCAAAGATTGCGCCTGAGCAGGGACTTGAATCCTGGACCCTCAGATTAAGAGACTGATGCTCTACCGTCTGAGCTATCCAGACTCTGCATTGCACCAGCGGAGCTTCCTTCCAAAAGAAATGCAGCTGCATAAGTAAAAGTGTAACCTTTCCATTAGCGAACTCCTGGCTGTATTTATAAACTTTCACTGATGATGTCACAGGTCACATGACCCCGTCAGTGGGGGCGGGGCTAAACATAAAAAGAGCTTGACATGTGACCTGTGACATCACCAGTGGCATCCTAAAAGTTTATAAATAGGACTCAGTGCACTGCTGTCATTGTTGTGGTGGTTTGGCAATGCAGTCATTGTTGTGGTGGTTTGGCAATGCAAAGACGCACACGGAGACAGGCCCCTCGCCCCACCCCTGCCGGCGCAGGCAGACCCATAGGTCCACCGTCAGACGCCGCCGTAGGAGAGTGGACATGCGAAACCGAGGTCAACGTGTGCATCTTGGCATTGTCAAACCACTACAACAACGTCACTGATGACTGTGCAGTTTGTGTGACATCAGCAGACACCTTTATATCTTCAGTCTAACGCTCTCCCAACTGAGCTTTTTCGACCTACACCAGCACAAATTTGGCATTTCCCCATCCCCCACACCATTTCGGAACCCTGACACTGTTCACATGAAAAAAAAAAGTCTTCCTTGCAATTGCAAGAACAAAACCTTGAAATGAGGTTTTAAAAGGGCCGTTTTCACCGCCACTTCACCTGGAGCTGACAAGTGTACAAAGTACAGCAGACGTACATGGTTGTACTATTAAGGAGCAGCTATTTTTTCTTGCTTCCGTAACCCTAGGGATTGGCAAAGATTGCACCTGAACAGGGACTTGAATCCTGGACCCTCAGATTAAGAGACTGATGCTCTACCGTCTGAGCTATGCAGACTCTGCATTGCACCAGCGCAGCTTCCTTCCAAAAGAAAAGCAGCTGCATAGGTAAAAGTGTAACCTTTCCATTAGCGAACTCCTGGCTGTATTTATAAACTTTCACTGATGATGTCACAGGTCACATGACCCCGTCAGTGGGGGCGGGGCTAAACATAAAAAGAGCTTGACATGTGACCTGTGACATCACCAGTGGCATCCTAAAAGTTTATAAATAGGACTCAGTGCACTGCTGTCATTGTTGTGGTGGTTTGGCAATGCAGTCATTGTTGTGGTGGTTTGGCAATGCAAAGACGCACACGGAGACAGGCCCCTCGCCCCACCCCTGCCGGCGCAGGCAGACCCATAGGTCCACCGTCAGACGCCGCCGTAGGAGAGTGGACATGCGAAACCGAGGTCAACGTGTGCATCTTGGCATTGTCAAACCACTACAACAACGTCACTGATGACCTTGCAGTTTGTCTGACATCAGCAGGTGTCAGTCAAACTGCACTGCGGTCCCTGTCAACACCAACCTGACTGTAATGCACCCTCTCCCTGTATTGGTAGACCCACAGACACACCTTAATGAACATCACAACAACTGAGATTGGTTCAGGTCGGACCGCTTATGTACCCTCCTCGGCCCCGTCCATTAGAAAGTAATGTGCGCTAACCAGATCATTTCCAAAGACGAACTCTCCTTGAATGTAACATTTACGTGCTGCACTGGAGTCGTGGCGTACTCTTTTGTTGCACGAAACACAACAAGGATATCCAGCCTTTTCACTGCCACTTCACCTGGAGCTGACAAGTGTACAAAGTACAGCAGACATACATGGTTGTACTATTAAGGAGCAGCTATTTTTTCTTGCTTCCGTAACCCTAGGGACTGGCAAAGATTGCGCCTGAACAGGGACGTGAATCCTGGACCCTCAAATTAAGAGACTGATGCTCTACCGTCTGAGCTATACAGACTCTGCATTGCACCAGCGGAGCTTCCTTCCAAAAGAAAAGCAGCTGCATAGGTAAAAGTGTAACCTTTCCATTAGCGAACTCCTGGCTGTATTTATAAACTTTCACTGATGATGTCACAGGTCACATGACCCCGTCAGTGGGGGCGGGGCTAAACAGAAAAAGAGCTTGACATGTGACCTGTGACATCACCAGTGGCATGCTAAAAGTTTATAAATAGGACTCAGTGCACTGCTGTCATTGTTGTGGTGGTTTGGCAATGCAGTCATTGTTGTGGTGGTTTGGCAATGCAAAGACGCACACGGAGACAGGCCCCTCGCCCCACCCCTGCCGGCGCAGGCAGACCCATAGGTCCGCCGTCAGACGCCGCCGTAGGAGAGTGGACATGCGAAACCGAGGTCAACGTGTGCATCTTGGCATTGTCAAACCACTACAACAACGTCACTGATGACTGTGCAGTTTGTCTGACATCAGCAGACACCTTTATATCTTCAGTCTAACGCTCTCCCAACTGAGCTTTTTCGACCTACACCAGCACAAATTTGGCATTTCCCCAACCCCCACACCATTTCGGAACCCTGACACTGCTCACATGAAAAAAAAAGTCTTCCTTGCAATTGCAAGAACAAAACCTTGAAATGAGGTTTTAAAAGGGCTGTTTTCACCGCCACTTCACCTGGAGCTGACAAGTGTACAAAGTACAGCAGACGTACATGGTTGTACGATTAAGGAGCAGCTATTTTTTCTTGCTTCCGTAACCCTAGGGATTGGCAAAGATTGCACCTGAACAGGGACTTGAATCCTGGACCCTCAGATTAAGAGACTGATGCTCTACCGTCTGAGCTATACAGACTGTGCATTGCACCAGTGCAGCTTCCTTCCAAAAGAAAAGCAGCTGCATAGGTAAAAGTGTAACCTTTCCATTAGCGAACTCCTGGCTGTATTTATAAACTTTCACTGATGATGTCACAGGTCACATGACCCCGTCAGTGGGGGCGGGGCTAAACATAAAAAGAGCTTGACATGTGACCTGTGACATCACCAGTGGCATCCTAAAAGTTTATAAATAGGACTCAGTGCACTGCTGTCATTGTTGTGGTGGTTTGGCAATGCAAAGACGCACACGGAGACAGGCCCCTCGCCCCACCCCTGCCGGCACAGGCAGACCCATAGGTCCACCGTCAGACGCCGCCATAGGAGAGTGGACATGCGAAACCGAGGTCAACGTGTGCATCTTGGCATTGTCAAACCACTACAACAACGTCACTGATGACCTTGCAGTTTGTCTGACATCAGCAGGTGTCAGTCAAACTGCACTGCGGTCCCTGTCAACACCAACCTGACTGTAATGCACCCTCTCCCTGTATTGGTAGACCCACAGACACACCTTAATGAACATCACAACAACTGAGATTGGTTCAGGTCGGACCGCTTATGTACCCTCCTCGGCCCCGTCCATTAGAAAGTAATGTGCGCTACCCAGATCATTTCCAAAGACAAACTCTCCTTGAATGTAACATTTACGTGCTGCACTGGAGTCGTGGCGTACTCTTTTGTTGCACGAAACACAACAAGGATGTCCAGCCTTTTCACTGCCACTTCACCTGGAGCTGACAAGTGTACAAAGTACAGCAGACATACATGGTTGTACTATTAAGGAGCAGCTATTTTTTCTTGCTTCCGTAACCCTAGGGATTGGCAAAGATTGCACCTGAACAGGGACTTGAATCCTGGACCCTCAGATTAAGAGACTGATGCTCTACCGTCTGAGCTATCCAGACTCTGCATTGCACCAGCGGAGCTTCCTTCCAAAAGAAAAGCAGCTGCATAGGTAAAAGTGTAACCTTTCCATTAGCGAACTCCTGGCTGTATTTATAAACTTTCACTGATGATGTCACAGGTCACATGACCCCGTCAGTGGGGGCGGGGCTAAACATAAAAAGAGCTTGACATGTGACCTGTGACATCACCAGTGGCATGCTAAAAGTTTATAAATAGGACTCAGTGCACTGCTTTCATTGTTGTGGTGGTTTGGCAATGCAGTCATTGTTGTGGTGGTTTGGCAATGCAGACCCATAGGTCCACCGTCAGACGCCGCCGTAGGAGAGTGGACATGCGAAACCGAGGTCAACGTGTGCATCTTGGCATTGTCAAACCACTACAACAACGTCACTGATGACCTTGCAGTTTGTGACATCAGCAGGTGTCAGTCAAACTGCACTGCGGTCCCTGTCAACACCAACCTGACTGTAATGCACCCTCTCCCTGTATTGGTAGACCCACAGACACACCTTAATGAACATCACAACAACTGAGATTGGTTCAGGTCGGACCGCTTATGTACCCTCCTCGGCCCCGTCCATTAGAAAGTAATGTGCGCTACCCAGATCATTTCCAAAGACAAACTCTCCTTGAATGTAACATTTACGTGCTGCACTGGAGTCGTGGCGTACTCTTTTGTTGCACGAAACACAACAAGGATATCCAGCCTTTTCACTGCCACTTCACCTGGAGCTGACAAGTGTACAAAGTACAGCAGACATACATGGTTGTACTATTAAGGAGCAGCTATTTTTTCTTGCTTCCGTAACCCTAGGGACTGGCAAAGATTGCGCCTGAACAGGGACTTGAATCCTGGACCCTCAAATTAAGAGACTGATGCTCTACCGTCTGAGCTATCCAGACTCTGCATTGCACCAGCGGAGCTTCCTTCCAAAAGAAAAGCAGCTGCATAGGTAAAAGTGTAACCTTTCCATTAGCGAACTCCTGGCTGTATTTATAAACTTTCACTGATGATGTCACAGGACACATGACCCCGTCAGTGGGGGCGGGGCTAAACATAAAAAGAGCTTGACATGTGACCTGTGACATCACCAGTGGCATCCTAAAAGTTTATAAATAGGACTCAGTGCACTGCTGTCATTGTTGTGGTGGTTTGGCAATGCAAAGTCGCACACGGAGACAGGCCCCTCGCCCCAACCCTGCCGGCGCAGGCAGACCCATAGGTCCACCGTCAGACGCCGCCGTAGGAGAGCGGACATGCGAAACCGAGGTCAACGTGTGCGTCTTGGCATTGTCAAACCACTACAACCACGTCACTGATGACCTTGTAGTTTGTCTGACATCAGCAGGTGTCAGTCAAACTGCACTGCGATCCCTGTCAACACCAACCTGACTGTAATGCACCCTCTCCCTGTATCGTTAGACCCACAGACACACCTTAATGGACATCACAACAACCGAGATTGGTTCAGGTCGGACCGCTTATGTACCCTCCTCGGCCCCATCCATTAGAAACTAATGTGCGCTACCTCGATCATTTCCAAAGACAAACTCTCCTTGAATGGAACATTCACTGCCATTTTACCTGGAGCTGACAAGTGTACAAAGTACAGCAGACATACATGGTTGTACTATTAAGGAGCAGCTATTTTTTCTTGCTTCCGTAACCCTAGGGATGGGCAAAGATTGCACCTGAACAGGGACTTGAATCCTGGACCCTCAGATTAAGAGACTGATGCTCTCCCATCTGAGCTATCCAGGCTTTGCATTGCACCACCGGAGCTTCCTTCCAAAAGAAAAGCAGCGGCATGGGTAAAAGTGCAACCTTCCCCTTGAGGCTTCATGTCTTCCTGTGATAAGCAGACTCAGGACACCATGTTGGTTGTTGTCGAAACCCGGGATTGAACCAGGGACCTTTAGATCTTCACGCTAACACTCTTGCAGCTGAGCTATTTCGATCTACACCAGGACAAATTGTCATTTTCCCTATCCACCACACCATTTCGCAACCCTGACACTGACACTGCTCACATAAAAAAAAGGCCCACACAACACGTTTTTCCTCATTTGGACATTGCCGCCATTCAGAGGTTGCACTACAGTGCACCCCACATGACTGTGCCGCAGTACCTGACACCAGTGTGGCAGTTCCACAGCCCAGACATAGTTGGTTGTTGCCAAAACCCAGGATTGAAACAGAGACCTTTAGATCTTCAGTCTAACGCTCTCCCAGCTGAGCTATTTCGGCCTACACCAGGACAAAATTGGCATTTCCCCGTCCCCCACAACATTTCGGAACCCTGACAGTGCTCACATTCATTCCCAACTTGGTTGTTTACCGAAAACCGGATTTGGGAGAGCGCTAGACTGATGATCTGAAGGTCCCTGGTTCAATCATGGTGTCAGGTACTGCGGCACAGTCATGTGGGGTGCACTGTAGTGCAACCTCTGAATGGCGGCAATGTCCAAATGAGGAAAAACGTGTTGTGTGGGCCTTTTCATCACGTACTACAGAATGTAGCAAGGAAAAATAGCTGCTCCTTAATAGTACAACCATGTATGTCTGCTGTACCTTGTACACTTATCAGCTCCAGGTGAAGTGGCAGTGAAAAGGGCCCTTTTAAAACATCATTCCAAGATTTTGTTCTTGCAAATGCAAGGAACACTTTTTTTTTTACGTGAGCAGTGTCAGTGTCAGGGTTCCGAAATGGTGTGGTGGATAGGGAAAATGCCAATTTGTCCTGGTGTAGGTCGAAATAGCTCAGCTGGAAGAGTGTTAGCGTGAAGATCCAAAGGTCTCTGGTTCAATCCCAGGTTTCGACAACAACCAACATGGTGTCCTGAGTCTGCTTGTCACAGGAAGACATGAAGCCTCAAGGGGAAGGTTGCACTTTTACCTATGCCGCTGCTTTTCTTTTGGAAGGAAGCTCCGGTGGTGCAATGCAGAGCCTGGATAGCTCAGATGGGAGAGCATCAGACTTTTAATCTGAGGGTCCAGGATTCAAGTCCCTGTTCAAGTGCAATCTTTGCCCATCCCTAGGGTTACGGAAGCAAGAAAAAATAGCTGCTCCTTAATAGTACAACCATGTATGTCTGCTGTACTTTGTACACTTGTCAGCTCCAGGTAAAATGGCAGTGAAAAGGCTGGATATCCTTGTTGCGTTTCATGCAACAACAGAGCACGCCACGACTCCAGTGCAGCACGTATATGTTCCATTCAAGGAGAGTTTGTCTTTGGAAATGATCTGGGTAGCGCACATTAGTTTCTAATGGACGGGGCCGAGGAGGCTACATAAGCGGTCCCACCTGAACCAATCTTGGTTGTTGTGATGTCCATTAAGGTGTGTCTTTGCCCATCCCTAGGGTTACGGAAGCAAGAAAAAATAGCTGCTCATTAATAGTACAACCATGTATGTCTGCTGTACCTTGTACACTTGTCAGCTCCAGGTGAAGTGGCAGTGAAAAGGGCCTTTTTAAAACCTCATTCCAAGATTTTGTTCTTGCAAATGCAAGGAAGACTTTTTTTTAACGTGAGCAGTGTCAGTGTCAGGGTTCCGAAATGATGTGGGGGATGGGGAAAATGCCAATTTTGTCCTGATGTAGGTTGAAATAGCTCAGCTGGGAGAGCGTTTGACTGAAGATCTAAAGGTCTCTGGTTCAATCCTGGGTTGTGACAACAACCAACTATGTCTGGGCTGTGGAACCACCACACTTGTGTCAGGTACTGCAGCACAGTCGTGTGGGGAGCACCGTAGTGCAACCTCTGCATGGCAACAATGTCCAAATGAGGAAAAGCTTACTTTGTATGGGCCTCTTAATCACATGCTACAGAAAGCGTGGCATTTTGGGAAACACGGTCTGATGGGGGTTGACTGGCAATTGCTGGTTACTCACCATTGTTGACATTGTTGACTGCAGCTGGCCGAGATGGTCACTTTTAAAAGATTTTTAAGTACGAGAGAGATATAACAACAATATAACAAGAACAATACGGGATGCTGCCTCAACTCGTCCACTGGGTTGATGCCAGATTTGAGCAAAGACAAATCTGCATTCTCTTTGTGAAGTGACCACAACAACGTGAAATGAACTCTGACCTTGTCAGAATCAGAGTGGCTGCCTCTGCACACTAACTTTGTGCCCCAGGGTTGCATGCAAACCTGCCAGTGAGTGCAAACACGGAACGGGTCAGTGGTACTCACAGGCACTTTGGATAAAATTGTAAAGCAAACCCTGCACTATATGAGTCACATGATATAAAAAAAATCATAGTGTGCTGTTTAGATAATTGCTTTGGATGACATCCGGTGCGATGTTGATATAACATGACACAAGAGCAGAAGGGACGCTGTTTTACGTGATCTCAGGCCGAGTCAGAAGAAATGTTGCTTACCGCATCAGAAAAAAACATTTAATAACATGACATCTGCTTGTTTGTTTCTTTCAGGCCAGGTTCTCATCCAAAACAGCACAACAACCTTCTCTCTCGAGTATGAAGGAACTGCATGAAATGCAACAAGGATCAGGACAAGAACAACACAGATTCCTGAGTCTGCTTGTCACAGGAAGACATGAAGCCTTGACTGAAGCCAGAACCAAACTGCTGCTCATTCATAAGATGAAACAGTTTTAAGTTCATCGTCAATAATATACTTATATTCACAATTATTTTTTATTAACATTTTAACACAGTAACCAAAGAAATCCATTCTGCAGCTAACTGAGCCTTCAATGTTATTACTAATACACATTATTACTTTATAGTCAACCTTAATTGCTCAAATAGGTTAAAATAAAAAAGAAAATAGCTAAACTGCGGTGTCTGTAATGCACATAACTTTTTCTCAATTTCATTGTAGTGAGTTTGCATCCCCCTTGAAGCAATGTTAAAAAATAATGAGCCTTAAACAATGTTTTATTTGTTGAGATGTTGTCAGAGTTGAGTAGATCAAAGTTGTATGTACATGTGTCCATAACCTGCATGTTAAATATGAAAAGTGACCATAACAGGAATGAATTAAGAATATTCTCCTCTTCTCAAGTTAATAAATAAAAAGTTTTATTTTCAAAATCATGCAAATCCATTCATTACTCATAGACTCAGTCCTTCTTTACACATTTATCTCTCAGAAGTAGCAATAGCCTACTCAAACATTCTATTTGATGCACTACTGTGTGGCAAACTAAACATGCCCCTCTGTGGTAAATATGGAAAATATTTATTTATTTTTGCAAGAGCAAAAAACCACATAGTAATTGCATTCTTCAGTCTGATGTTGTATTGCAATAAAAAAACAAAACAAAACAGAAAAGCCCTGTAAAAATAGGCATGACATCAGTATGGTACAATGACAGCACTGCAACATACACAATACCCACACTGGTTGTTTACAACTATAACAACCACTGTGTTATCGTATGTGTACAGTCAGTGGTCGATGTAAACTTCTCATGCATCCTCACTCAACATTAAAGGTGCAATCAGTAAAGATGGCTCTTTAGCAGGCTCTAGTGGCATCATGAACAAAACTGCAACAATAGTAAAAGCACCTTTTTCCCAGCTCCCTACCCCACGCATCATTTAGAGCAAGTTCTAAAATGGAACTGAATTAATAGTTTGGAGGTCATGTACAAACATATTAACTTAAATTAACTTTCAATTTGTAACTTTCCGTGTGATCACATTTTACACTGTTTTTCATACTGGGAGTACTGCAGTATTAATGAGCTGAGTTTTAAAATGTCTTTGTTATATGTTTTGTCTGTATTTATTCATATGCATATGTATTTTATAACGTCTTATTTACTTAGCTCAACTCATCTCTCACACACTTCACTAATGGTCACTTTAGAGAAACCACATCAAGTGCAGAGTGTATGGTGAGTCTGGGAAAGTGTTACATTGTCAGAATATTTACAACGTATGACCTCCTCCACACGTTACATCCACCTACTAGCTGAAACACAAGAGTGACTTGCAATGTTTATATATATATATATATATATATATATATATATATATATATATATATATATATATATATATATATATATATATATTGCACCTTTAAGATTAAGTGGTAAATGAATTTAACAGAATAACCTCAGTTTTATTTCCTTAGAATTATTGAAGTAAATCAAATAAATAAATAAATATATAGATAATGAATAGATAATTATATTCTAATCTGAGACAAAGTTAAGCAAGCTTTTATTTGTTTTGCCTTTGTTTGCAATTTACAATGGTCAGTCACCTCCTGTATACTCCCTGAAGGGGCTATTGCTTGAGCTTAAAACCAATTGATACTTAAACAAACCTTTGACTCATAGTATATTAAAACAGAGATGGTTAAATGAGAGAAAAGCAGAGCCATTTTCTTTTTTTTCAAGGGGATGCAGTTGTGGCAAATGACTTGAAGAGTTACAATGAAGCCCACATCACTTAAATACAATATTACAGAAATCTTAATTCATCTTAAATAATCCTATTAAACAATTATGGGTGACATAGATTTAGTGTTTTTGTTATACTTGTTCATTAAACCCGCATAATAAACATGCAATGGACTTTTTTTCTGAGTAGAGTTTTTTTTCTGAGAATGTCTATACAAAAAGAGTAACTCTATTTGCTGTATTGCATAAGATCATCACAAAAAAGAAACAAAAAACAAAACAAAACAAAAAATAAAAAGAAAGTAAAAAGGCCTCGGATTAACAATCATTATTTGAAAACATTACCAGGATGTTTGTTGAACATTTGCCAGCTCTGAGCATTCATTCAATCAACAAACACATCATATCGCTGAGGAATGAATCAGTGAAAAATAGAAAATAAGCAATACTGGACTAATAATTATGCCTTAAATAGACTATTTTGTTTCTGATATTTTCATTCATTCGTCCCGTTTCTGTGCGTTCTGACCCAAGTCCTACAAGGTCCAAACTCTGTGAGTCATGAAATGTGTTCTGTGGAAGGTTTGACCTTTACTCTGCAGTCACTTTTTTAGTCTGCAGTGAGGGGTGTGACAGTTAAAATCCAAAATAGAAAAAAAATGTCACAACACAGTGACATGAATGATGGACATCTCGATATTGCACAAGACAGAAAGTATACAGTATGTGTGTCTGCAGCAGCTTGTGTACTGAAAAGCTAAGCTAACAAGATTAATCCATCTTTAATTGTTTTTAATTCTTGTGGTATGGCAGCATCATAAATAATAATTAGTGTTAAATGCCATGATAACATATTCCACTCTTAGAACAGCCACCATACACAAAGCTTGTTCTGCAGTAGACGAAACAGCAAAAGTTTCATTAAACTGAGGGGTGTTTTAATATTTTTATCAATCCATTTTTGTCAGTATGGGCAGACAAAGCTGTTAAAGAGCCCAACAGCACCACAGACTAGAGCCTCCAAAATAATTATACAGTTGAATCACTGCCTCTCTAAAAGAGTTTGGCCAAACATTGAAAATTAGAACCTTTATGAATGGGGAATTTCTAACAGGACTGCTGTATTAGTCTGCATTGTCTAATGCGTTTTACCCAGGTGGACCTACCAAAGCAAAACAAAACAAAATAAAGTACAACTGATATGTGTAGAGCCGCCCCAAAGAACTGAACTCTTTTGTTAAACAGAGAAAGCCTCTGCACTTGGTGAGTGGTGCAATACTTCACACAGTATGAGGAGACTAGAAGTTCCAATCTTACTACAGCACTAGTGACACACTCAATGACCCCTTAAATCTTCAGTGTAGATGTCATCTGACAGCACTGTATAATCAAGCAGAATTGATGGAGTTATATTGAACTGTTTTTTTTTTTTTTTTAATAATTGTAACACTCCTCTTTACACTGAATAAAGCTATAAAGCAAGCTCCGTCCTTCTTTCATCTTTCTCTGTCTCTGCATTGCTATAGTGCTCACACATGGCATGTTTCTGTCTCTCAGACACCCCTTCACCCAGCTCTGATGTGATCCTCGGTCTTTACATTGTATTGATGTGGAGCTCTCTCTCTTTCCTCTCTCCTCCTTCTCCTCCTCCAGCTTGCATAGCTCACCCCTGGCTTAGTAAGGCACTGTATCCTCCTGTCTCCCCATCCCTCTACTTTCATCCACGCGTTGATCATGTATCTTCAGCCTGCCCTTGCTGTGCATTCCCACTGCAGGAAACACGACTGATGAGTTGCTCCAGTCTGCCGCTGATTATGTATCTTAACCAACAAGCATGCAACTTTATTTGCAGATATAAAGTTTGAAGCAGATAAATCACATTTTTTTTTGCTGCTTTGGTATTGCTTTTCATAAAACTACATAATTCAATTAAAAATGCAGAGAGCAAGCCATAATTAAGCAGCATTAATTGAAAAAAGCAAGTCTAAAGCCCCGCTCATGACACCTAGACGCTGATGTTTCTTTCTCGATTTAGCTTCGAGCCTTGGCTGGCAGTGGGGCTATAAATGTAATGTTTCTGGTCAGATCATGTGGTCAGTAAAGCTCACAGAGTATGGATGTGCTCAGTAAATTTCATGGTAATCTGGTCAGTAGTTGTCCACATGTATCAATCTGGACCAGTGTGTTGGACAGCCAGACAGATGTCTCTATGTTTCCCTAAGGCTATGCTGCTACCGGGGCAAAGATAAATAAATAAAAAAGAAAAATTAGTTAACAAGAGTTAACAAGATGCCAATAATGGATTCAACCATTCAGCAAGCATGGTTTTGGGGACATTTATTATTCCTGTTGTCTTAAAAAACAAAAACAACAAACAAAAAAAATCTGATAACTTGCAAGCTGATGGAGGATCATGATGGGTTGAAGTCCAAACTTTGGCCGAGTTTCCAGGACACTCAGCTCCACTGGAACAAAATGGACTGTTGATCATGTTGCTAGCAATGTGAACACTTAGGTAAGGAGCCCTTCACACACAGTGTTGGCATGTACAGGGTGTGGACACAATAATAACATCTGTAAACTATTCTTTAATTGAATCCAGTACAACGGCTCTATTTGCGAAAATTAAGATGCTCAGTTTTGATTGACAGTGTCACAGAGGTGTTGATTCAACTCTGTGGTAGAGACTCTGTGTCGAGACTGATGTTTGGTGGTGTTGAATTGTGTTATTACGTTGAGGCACCTAATATCTTCCCACTTGACATGCACCACTCAGTGAAAAGCTTTCGAAAGTTACCATAGAGTTGGATAAAATCATCACCTCTTTGACAGTCTTAACAAAAGCTGAACATGTAAGCTTCTCAAAGGTCAGGTATTGCAGAGCTGTTGTCTCAGATTACAGCAGGGTTATAGGTGTTTCTTTTGTGTGTCCACCCCCTATACCTACATGCAACGTGCATTGTACACATGAAAAGTCGTAAACATCATCATACTTATGTCTGCTCTTTATAAATCGATCATTATCCTGAAAGTCTTTCAGGAGGAATTCTCTCTTTATATTCCCTCCACTGTCCTCCTCTGTCCATCTTTGGGTCCTTCCTTTTTCCCTTGCTCCATTATTCCTTTGCATTTTTTGCTTGAAACTGTGAATGTAGAATACGATGAAGCAAAGAAGTCATCATCTGAGCCAAAAACCTTGACGTGCCACCAGTCACATATTTTACAGCATATAATCTGATATATTCTATGTACAAGTCTTAGAAGCATTCCAAACAAAGTGTGCTGGAAGTTAGGGCAGAGCTGGAGAGCTGACTGTCTGGATGAGGAAAAGCTGGAAGGAAGGCTTAGGTTGGGGCCTGTAGAGGAGATGTAGTTCCTCCTGGATTGGGTAGTGGGGCCGAGTGTAGAACCTGTGGTTTGGTAGAACCAGCACTCTTTGGAGAGCAATCAGAAAGGTTTGAGGGATAGGCAGAGGGAAGATGGCTGTAGAGGGCCTTGAACAGGTTAGAGTATGAAAGGGAGTCTGTTGCTCCGAAAGAGATCAGTTGAGCTGATCCTCGTACTGTTTCCGGAAACAGTCGCCAGCAGGGAAAAACTCCCAGCAACGCTCCTGGTACATCTTCCATACGTAAGACTCCTTTAAGACAAACAGATGGGAGGAGGTTTGAAGGACTTCCATTCTATATGACACATATAGACTCTACATGGGGTAGGTTAGTTACAGCAGTGTAAGCTTCAAACGCTGAGCCACTAAAGGCCTCGGTATGGTTCAAACAAACCATATTGTGTGACCCCGTACCTGTTACGATTGGCAGGGTGAAAAGTCTTTCAACATACACAGGAGCAGGGATTCTCCTCAGAGACACTCAGTAATAAACATGAGAAGTGATGAAGTACTTGTGAGTTATGATATAAGGGACCTTTCGTTTAAACCATAGTGAGGCTTTAAACAATTAAAGTAGCCATCAGCATCAGAAACACTGGACGGCAGTTTGAAGCTGAGCTGTACAAACCACATGACAGTATCACAGTAATTTAAAGCTATTCACTTTATTTACAACAGGAAATGAGCTGGTTTACCTGGCCTGTGTGCTCTGTTTCATCTTTGTTTATGAGATACATCACAAAGAATCTGAAAAACACACATACACAGTTATTAGACACAACAGCGCCAAAAGTTTAAAAAAACTTCCAACACAGAGCTCAAAGGTCTTTTATTATTAATAATTACATAAACATATACATCAGTGGTGTATTATCACCATGAAATTGATGCTAATATCAAATTTAATACTAATCCTAAACTAGTCCGAGTCATATTTTTTAAACTGGGATGATTAGGGGACAAATATATTTGAGAGGTTTTCCCAATATCAACTAGAGCTGTTCTCAGATACAGTCTCGATTTCCTCAATTCTAGTGTCTCTCTGAAAGAAAGCTTTTAGACGTCTTTAAAATCATGTGGATACGGATGAGAAAAGCCACCATTTCCACCAACTTGTTGGATTACACCTGCAGTAACAAAGTGCTCTGATATAAAGAAATGTAAACAGCAGCATACAAAAACATTTGCCACGTTGTGTTTGTGGGAGGAAGGTCTTCATTATAAAACACTGGTTGGCACCATACTAGATGTTCAAGTACACACATTCAAACACACACAGTCCAGATGTACTCACAGGTAGTTGGCTAAGTTGTGCTCCTGTAGCGTGTGCGTTTCAAAGCCATGTGGCACTGTGTCAAAGTAGTCATTGCCTATTCCACAGATAAAACACTTGGTCTGGAAGAAAAAACATGCAAATGTTAAGTGACTGTCACCATTCACATGCAAGTCTTTACTTGTGATCCCTATCTGGACACAAAAGTATGAACATGTAGATGTCCACATGGGAACACTAATTTGAAGATTTGGGGAATACTACTGGATGCAAAATCTAGTAGTGATTATTTCCCCATATTGTATAGTACTGCATTGTTTTAAGTGTTTGTGTGTGTGTTTGTGTGTGTGTGTGTGTGTGTGTGTGTGTGTGTGTGTGTGTTTGTGTGTGTGTGTGTGTGTGCGTGTGTGTGTGTGTGTGTGTGTGTGTATCTGTCTTCTCACCTCCATGTCTTCTTTCACTTGTTCCTGCTGATCTCTCAACTCTCCAAAAGCATCAATGATCAACCCTAGAATATTCACACCATGGATGATGAAGAGGTTACAGTCTGACCCACAATCTTTTGGTGAAAAAGTTATCATGGTTTGAGGTTTGCAAACTGAAAACCACAGTCTTTTGTGTCTTCAGATGGACTTATAACAGTACTGCATCTATATGAGTCTGTCTTGCTTGTAAGGATGCCTTACATTATGGTATCTCTCTATGCAGACGATCTGCTAGTAATGCTGCGAACCCAGCAGCTGTTATTCCCACAATACTTTCAATTTTAGATGAATTTTAAGTCACGAGCTGAATCCTCAGCTTTCCCATTCCCATTATTTCCAATATTAACCATTTCACAGCTCCTTTCCACTTCTAATCAGGTTAAAATAACGCTGCTAAAATCTCTAATTCATTTTACTTAAATGTATTAAAATCAAATTACAAATGTTATACAATCTATTCCACCACCAAAGTGTTTTTAGTAAAAATAAGCATGTTTGTGGGAGGGAGCCTTGCCTTGTCATATTTCATGTACTATTATTGAGCAGTATCTAAAAGTTATTATTTTTGTGATGAAGCTGACACTTTCTGGTGTTCAACACCAAGGCACTGTAACACGCCGTAACATATCTCCCTGCTCTACAGTGCTCCTCACGCCCAATTTCTGTATTCCAGCACACAAATTTAGCTGTGTTGCCTCCCCAAGTAATCTGACTTAATTTTCAGTGTCACCTCAAATTCAATTCTGGTTTGATATTAGGTCCCATCACCAATTAATCACCATCCACCCTTGTGCTTTGGACTCCTTTCCTTGTAGATAAGAAAGGGAATTACCTGCTTTTGATGCTTTTAAAGCCCTTTAATATGATAGCATATTCCAGCTTTGTATCCCAGATGAGCGAAAATGATTTAATTAAAAACTATTCAAATTCAGTTCCAGTCAGTGTGTGTGTGTGTGTGTGTGTGTGTGTGTGTGTGTGTGTATATATATAAAATAAAAATTTAAAAAAGACCTTGACCCTTAGGGCATGCCTCAAAATATGGATCTGACCCAGGTTATGATGTAGAAAACTAGTTTTAGTCTACAGACTCCTTTGACAATTATAGAAAAGCAGCATAACAACATAAGTGAATCATCTATGTGACCCCCCTCTCCTCTTTTACAGTTGGAGAGACAGTGTGTGTGTGTGTGTTGGTGTGTGTCTGTGTGCCTTGGATCTCTCACCCTGGATGATAGCCAGGAGGATTACAATGACGAAGAAGAAGAAGGTGATGTCAAAGATGATACGATAGATCTCATACTCGTCACCCGCTGGGTCCTCAATCTGGTCACCAATGCCTCCACCTGCTCTCACGCCTACATACATATGGAACATGTAGCACTGGGAGATGGGGTGAGAGACACACAGGAAGAGGTTGAGAGAGAGAGAGAGAGAGAGAGAGAGAGAGAGGGAGAAAGGGGGGACTTACATATACACATTTATATAAAAATATTAACATTTTTCAGCAGCTTGTGAGGAGTCGTAGTGTATGTCCCAGTACACATCAACATTATAATTTAAAGTGCTGAGCATTTGCACAATAGTATGCCGCCCACCCAAATCTTTAAAAATAAAATTAATTTAAAAATAAATACAATGAGACAGTGTAAGTGATAAAACACTTCACACACATACTGTGTTTATCAAGGGACTGAGACAGAGAACTGAGCAAGAAGAGAGCGGGAAGAAAATGTTTTCCAAGTGGAGAAAGGAAGATGAAGAGAGGAACGTGTACAGAAAAGGAGAGATCAGTTCAGTTCCTCTCACCCTTCTGTCAGTGTTATTGTAAAGGATTTATTCACATAAAGGGAGAAGAGGACAGAGCTAAAGTCATCCTAGGGCAGTGACCCTTCATCAGTCTATCCCTCCATCACATTAAGCCTGTCACCTTCCAGGCAGACCAGGCAGAGCTGCCACCCGGGCCCCTTAATAGGAAACAGAAGACCTCTATGGAATGTTATGGGTGGCTGACCACAGGGGGATTAAAGTGTGTGTCCTAAAATTTCCGGGTGGCAGAAAGCCCCCTCCAACCCAACCAAAGAAAACACACACCACAGAGCCCTTATATAGTATTTCTTTCAGATGGCTTGGCAGCAGGGGATGGCCTCACCAAAGCTGTAATTCATTCTGTCTACTTGTCTGAGTATTATATGTTTGACTTTTATGACACACAGCTATGCTTTCTACCTAATTATACATGTTAAGCTAACAATGTCATCATTATGCTCTATGAACCATAGAATAGAGATCATCTTAAGGCCATCATAACCATCATAAGGAGATTTATGTCATTTTCCTTAAAAAAAAACAAAACAAGCTATGTCTTGAGATGCAGTCCAAGCATTGTAAAGTCACTTTACAAAGAAACTTCCAGAGAGACAAGTGAAACGTCTCACAATTCTCAGTCTTAAGAACCAAAGAAAAACCTCATGAGAACTGTGTGAAGAGATCAACGGCACAATGACTAATGGTGCAACAGTGTTTTCAAGAATTGTGTATCACAAACTGGGTGAAGAAGAACTTGCTGGCAGAATAACATCAAAGAAAGCATTACTGAAAGAGAAACGGAGTGAAACATCTGAAATCTGCAAAAGAACACAAGAAATGGATGAAGGACGATTGGTATAAAGTGTTGTTTGAAATTTGTTTGAAAGTGTATGTTGGACAGAGGAAAAAAATGTCTCTTGCCAAGAGTTAAACACAGAAGGGGTGGTAATTATGGTGTGGGGCCATTTCAGCCTCAGGAACAATATTATACATATATTCATATCAGATCAGATCATTTTTTTGGCCTTTTTATGATAGTACAGCTGAAGATAGACAGGAAGCAGGGGGCAGAGAGAGGGGGAGAGGCACGCAGTAAATGGACGTCCAATGCGGGAGTCGAACCGGAGCCAGCTGCAACGAGGACTGTAGCCTCTACACATGGGGCAGCTGCTTAACCCGCTACGCCACCGACCACCCCAGATCAGATCAGATCAGATCAGATCGATAGATCGATAGATAGATGCCTCAAAGAGAAACTCAAAAAAAGACTATAATCTTACAGCAGCTCAGCTGGACCACAGACAGAGCCTGAGGATGAAAACTGTCAGACTGAAAGCTCTGACCCATGACTCTCTGTCCATAAATGGTGCTGTTTCCTCTTCATTGACACAGGATCCACAGGATACTACTTCCACTGAGACAGCTTTACAGACAGACATTATCAGCCAGAACAGCAGTAAGCCACTGCCCAGAGAAAAGAGAAAGAATAGCAGCTAAGAGGCAGCATGTCAATCCATGGACTATATGCTTTTATATGCTGCGTACAGGTGTTACAACACAGAACAGTTTTCACTGCAGACATTTTGGCTTGGCTTATGAAACCAAACTGGGTCCAAATGATGTTTGACTGCCTCTTTGTAATGCAACAGAGCTGAACTTATTCTAACAATGATTTGACATTTTTTACTTTCAGAATCAGTCCTTGACACCAGTGATTTTCTGATTGTTTTAAATGGAATTTTCTTTGTTACTGGTCATGTGATATCATGGCCCACAGTCACATATGCATACGTTTGATTGTTTACTGAAGCACTGTTGTTTTCTACATACTGCACACTGCATGTTGGCTATTGTCTGTCACTGTCGGCTGCCTGTCCAGCAAGCAACAGAATCCTTTGAACCTCAGTCAAGCAACAGCTCTGAATTCAAAATGAAAAAACAAACAAAAAAAGTTTTCTGAAAAAAAACACTTTCTATTTTGTAATCCTAAAGAGGGTACTGTGTTTAACTGTTGCCGCCGCCATGACAGAGATATATGTGAAGTGTGTGTGTTATGAAAATAATCAAGTGAGCCAGATATGATTTCTGTGGGTTCCGCTTTTGGCGATTGCTGCTTTAGACTCTTTGTCAAAACGTACTCTCACGCAGCTCACTGTCCTCTACCTGTAAGTGGATTACAAAGTTTCTGACTGACAGGAGGCAGCAGGTGAGGCTAGTGAGGATCATCCAGCACCTGGACAATCAGCACTGGCGCCCCCAGGGGTGTGTGCTCTCCCCACTGCTCTAATAAACAACATACAGATGTTATTTTTTAAAATTGTTTATCATGCTGCTTACAGATGTTAAAACACAGAACATGTTTCTTTTTTCTATATTTATTATTTTATTGTTGGTTTGTCTTCAACCGGAGCACGTGGAGGATACCCACTGCATGAACTTTGTGTTGATCTACAGGTTTATGTAGCTGACATAAATTTGATGTTTTTTTAGTTTAGTATATGTGACTACACCTGTGGGAGAAACCGGAGCACCCGGAGCCATTCTTGTAAAACAAAATATGTCCGACTGCCCTGTAGAATCTAAAAGCAATACACTTATACTCGTCAAACTTACTGTCAACATGTCGTCACATTTCATGTCTGGAAGTTCTCCATCTTCACCCTTATTGTAGAACTTCCTGAAGAAGTTGAAGGCAACTACTGTGTAGAGGTACACCACCACTGCTAACAGGCCAACGGTTAAAACCAACTGGAAGACAGGAGGAAAGACGAGGTTGAACAGAGTCTGGATACAGTGAAAACATCTACAATATGACTACAGCTATAAAACTAGTGGACAGTAACAGTCAGCATGTTTGTATACTGTAGAAATAAGGTAGATGTATAAAGGCTGTTCTGTCAATCAGGACACTTGGAATTTTACATACACTAATTGTAGGTAGGCATTTGAGTTCAGGTGCTAAAATATGTGTTCAGTTATATTTATACTGACTAGACTGTAGCTGTAGTTGTTTACCTGTTTGCCATTGTGTGTGACTGAGGACAGAATGGTACGTAGTGTCTTGAAGCCCATGGCAATGTCAAGCAGATGGGCGGCAAAAAAGAAGTTGTTATAGTGACCCAGGATAGACATGGTCATATACCAGGCCAGATACAGGAAGGACTGCAGAGAGAGAGAAGGAGAGGTTAGTCAAGGTAGCAGGGTTTTGGTAGTGTTTTATATATACTGTGTGTGGCGGTCACTGTTTATCTGTTTACTCAGTTTATTTCAGTTTTATTTATACAGCACCAAATAATAACAGCAGTTATCTTTCCATACAGATGTATATGTAGTAACGTTCAGTTTGTGGCTACATTTATATGGCTTTTCAACACTGCTGCAGGTTGGTCTATCAGCTCATTAAAGTGAAAATGATCTCAGGATTCAACATTAGCTGGACCAAAATGACGAGATGCAAAAGAAGCCCTGCATTGTTAAGACGTATTATTCATCTCTGTCTATTTGGCTGACTTCAAATTGCATCTGTGATAAGATTTCATTTTATATTTATTTACCCAGTTACCTTATTTTGACATTTTCTTTTCATAATATGCTGCTGCACTTTGTTCTTTAATGTATTATTGCACTTGGCAATAGGTGGCAGTGTAGGCTGTCTGTGACACCGAGTAGCAAGCCTGAGAATAACAGTTTTATGATTGTTGGGAGCTCTTGCTCATTGTGTGTGGGTCAGGGGCTGAAGTACTAATAGCTTGCCTGTAAAGTTGGTGGATGAAGCAATAGATTCAGTGTTTTCTACACCAACTGATGTCGTCTTTTTTGATTATTGTTTTTTATATTTTTAAATATATTTCCTAAAAGTAAGAATTTCCAGGATGTTCTTTGTGTAAGTGCTGTCCATGCACAGATAATACATACATAATTAAAAAAAAAAATTCAGATTTGCTAAAAACCGCACCAGCTGCAACCACATTCAGTAGTCAGTGTAATGTATGGTGAAGAATATTGTGTATTGTACAGACATTGCAGTTAATCTGAATAAGAAAATAAGAAAAGGATGATAAATTCAACAGCAGATGTAAAGAATAATTTGTATTATTGCAGTAAACCACAGCCCACATACATCAGTAGTAATAACTTTATTTTGATAAGTAAATAACTTAATTTCCATGAATCTGCCTCTGAATTACCATCAACACCATGATAATATTTAATTTCTAGATTTAAAACTAGATTTTAAGTGTTTCAACATGATGGAGCTGGACATGTCTGATGAAGGATTTTGTGCTTCTTCATACTTACATTGTCTGTGAACACAACCCCCAGCTTCCAGATCTGGTACTTGACATCAATGGAGTTCAGCCTGATAACAGATGGAGAAAAGGATTAACAGAGGATGATCATGTTTCAGAATTAAGCCTCTGAAGCAGCAAGGTGAATAAAAGTCCTGCAAGTAAAACCTGATATCATCTATCTCTATATCCATGGCAAAAATGTACAGATCAGCCTCTTGGGTATTATTGAGAATCAAAGAAAAATTTGAATATCTGTTATCGGATTATAGCTGGTATTCTGCCTATTCACACTGTAACAAATGGTACTGCTCTGTGTAAAACGTGTGCACCTTGCTTAGTAAATCCACTGTACAAGTTGTACATTTGAATACTCACACGGCAGCCAGTGAGCCGTCTCTCCTCGGCTTTCTCTTTTTGTGAGCGTCACTGAAGTCCAGAGCAGCCTTGTCCATTCCCAGCAGCTCACTGATCCGGTCATGGCCATAGAACTCTCCATATTTATCCATCACCTGAGGACACAGTATTCCAGTGCAACAGCATCTCTTAACAGATTGTCAAAAATTGCAGCTTTTACATTGCATGTCCTTTCCATCAGAGACACACTTTGACACAGGGAGCTGCCTAGTACAGTATAGTATAGGGGTAAGGCAAGATTAACGAAAACATTGACACATACCTTCCTCTTTACAAACTTATCCCAGTAGTTGTTGGGGAAAGATCTGTAAATCAGAGAAACGGGTCACATCATCTATAAAGCTGTATTATTTTTGAAAACATAATTGTATAACTGCAACAAGAAATAAGATAAAATAGCTTTTTTGTAATCTTTTAGGGCTCTTAGGACTGTACAAGAATACTAAACCACATAAACGGACAGTTTGTTCACTGGAGTGCACAAATACAGAATGTCTTCTCAAACTACATCTTATGTCCTTACTATGGTTCTACAGATATTTCCTTTATCCATCATTGGTACTTGTCTCGACAATGTAGCATACTGTACATAACACAAACTACAAACTCATAAACAGAATACACATGCACTCTTGCACACACACAGGGTCTACTCACTGTGTGTTGATTACCAGTCTGTCCCACTGTCCTTTGATGTCATCCTCTGACGGCTGCTCTGTAATGTAGAGACCATCAAATTCCAGCTTCCTGGCCACCTCCTTTTCACGCTTAAAGATCACTAGTGGCACCTACATCACACACACACACACACACACACACACACACACACACACACACACATATAAATATCCTTGGATATGAAATAGAAACTCAGAAAACGGGTAAATTGATGGAGTGCAAGAACAAATTATGTTTTGGTCTTGGTTTGGTCTGCTACAGATTTTTAAAAATTGGTACAGATTACAACTTTTTATTATTTTACATCTACATATCAATAAGTACCCCACCTTGAGACAGTAGTATCCGATGATGCAGAAGAAAGAGATGACAGTGTGCAGGACAGCCAGGATCCGTAACATGGGCTCCATGTATCCGCTGCTCTCCTCCAGGACAAAACGGACTGTGACGGGTTTCAGGGGCTCCCCAGCCTCATCCATCACCTCCTCCTTTGCCTCCATGACTTCTCCTGCTAGTGGATCCCACTGAACGCTGCTGTCTGGTTGGCTGCTGGTGTAAACCACTTCCCTTTCCTCAACCACAGATGAGGATGTAGATACCTGGTAGGGACAATATATTAGTCCTTTAAATGCAAAAATACAGCTAAGAGTGTAAAACTAAAACATGCCTGTTCCATTACCTTATAGAATAGGAGGATGAAGTTGATTGCAAAGGCAACAAACAGCGCCAGCATCCTCATGTTGTAGAAGTTCCTGGCAAAGTAGTTCTACAGAGAAGAAAAGAGAACAAAGAAAAAGGAGAATATATTAATGGTGGATGTTACAGGCTAGAGTAGTTGATGGTAGACCAAGAAAGCTCTTAAATAAAATCACTATCAATCAAACTTATTGCTGTACAAATTAACAGAAACTGTACCAGCAGTTTTCTTTGGTAGGCTATGATCTTCTTCAAGAAGGCAGACTCTTGTAGATCAGGTTCATCAGACTTTGAGGTGTGATGTCTTCTCACTTTTGGCTTCATCTTCTCGTTCTTCTGTTGTTTCTCTTGTTTCTCCACATGTGCACTGAAATCACAACACGCAGCTAACAGTAAAATAATGCTTCACTGTGACTTTACTAATTTCTCTGTTTACACACTGTGATGTTACACACCAGGCAGATAATCGAGGGTATGCTGTGAAAGCATTTATAGTATATGGATTTACACACCAAGTTGTGCCTTTTAAAATAGTCTAAAACCAAAGAAAAATTACGTGCAATTTTTTCTTCAAAATCCATGCATAGAAAATAAGGTGAACTGATGCAAACGCTGGTCTTTGTTTTCAATATTCAGCATGTATAAATGTCATTTTGTTTGTGGCTACCTTCTGAATGCATATGCTTACTAACACTTCCTAGCTTTTTTTCTGATGAGGCCAGATGTATGCAATTTCTGCAAACTGAAATAACTCTGCTATAATGTGGTTGAAAGGCCTGGGGGGAAAAAAGCTAGTAAGTGTATCTTTAGTTGTGCTTTGACGTCTCAGTCTGTTTTTCTCTGGACTGGACTAAACTCAGCTTACACAACAAAAAAGTGTACATACTCTGATGGTTTCTCAGGTTCACATTCTGTCTCTGCTGTTGCTTCCTTCTCGTCTGAGGCAGAGCTCTTCGACTGAAACAGAAAACACTGTTAGACAAACAAACCGATCTGTTGGTGATCATGAGTGATTTCCTCAATCAACTTTTTGTGATCGAACTTAGATAAACAATTTTCTGCCAAAGTTACAATGGTTTTGACTTGATACGTATTGGTCTGTATTTCTTGGTTGGACTTTGACAGGTTTGGGAAAAGTATGATGGAACATTCTCCCACCACAGATCATCAATCAGGATTTAGACTCGTAGTCTTGTTTTTCTTGTTTGATAAAAGTTTAATTTCTGCAGAGCAGAAAATGAGACCAGAACTAAATGCCTGATCCTTTATTTAACAATTATTTAATCATTACCTTATTAACCACTATCACATTAATTTACCTGATGTCTCCGTCGGAGCTCAGGTGGGGATGCTGTGGGTGGGGTTTGGGCAGTTGGTGAAGGTACTGGAGAGTTGAGCAGTTCAGTCAGACTGGCGTTGGGGTTATGTGGGGTGATCTTGTACTGCCCCCCCTCTCTTCTCAGGTCTAGACCAAAAATATCTGACAGCAGCTCGGTCTCACTGGTGTTGACTGCCAGGTCAGCCAGGTCCTCCTTCGGGGAGCTGCGGTCCGAGGGTCTCTTCTCTCTGTCCTCCCCTTCACCCCTCACCTCATCCTGGGTGGGATCAGGCATGTTGGCTAGCAGCTCTGACACCTGGGGATGGAGGCAGTTTATGTATTTAAGAACAACTCAGACGGTTTGCTTTAATGACCTGTGGATACTGTATTCTTTTATTATGTATATTAACCTTTATGGTCTTGGCCCCCTCTACCAGATTTCCTCCCATGAAGGTGTTATAAAAGATTCTGCAAAATCCTCGTGCCACACTGAATGCAATGTGGAGGAGGCCCAGCAACACAGACCAGTAGAAGGACACCAGC